>JBBGZY010000427.1:9267500-9867500 GCA_037952925.1 Lithobates clamitans
CTGTACCATCAAACGCAGCCACTGTACCATCAAACGCAGCCACTGTACCCATAAATTGCCACCACTGTGCCCATTAAACGCTGCCACTGTGCCCATCAAACGCAGCCACTGTACCAAACGCAGCCACTGTACCCATAAATTGCCACCACTGTGCCCATTAAACGCTGCCACTGTACCATCAAACGCAGCCACTGTACCCATCAATTGCAGCCACTGTGCCCATCAAACGCAGCCACTGTACCATCAAACGCAGCCACTGTACCCATAAATTGCCACCACTGTGCCCATTAAACACAGCCACTGTGCCCATCAAACACAGCCACTGTACCATCAAACACAGCCACTGTACCCATAAATTGCCACCACTGTGCCCATTAAACGCTGACACTGTGCCCATCAAATGCAGCCACTGTACCCATAAATTGCTGCCACTGTGCCCCATCAAACGCAGCCACTGTACCCCATCAATTGCAGCCACTGTGCCCGTTAAACGCTGCCACTGTACCATCAAACGCAGCCACTGTACCCATAAATTGCCACCACTGTGCCCATTAAACACTTTTACCACTTTTAACTGTAATTTGCTTATATATATATATAAAGCCCTATGTGCTTTTATATGTGTCTTATCTATATATAATGCACTCTTTAAATGTGCTTTAAAATGCATGGTTTTCCATTTTATGAACAAGAAAATAATGACGTTATGCTGTTGGGCTGGTATAATAATGCTATGGGGCTGGTATGACATTTTTTCCAGGGCTGGTTTTCATTCCCAGTCCGGCCCTGCATATGTCAACTTGTATAATGGTATAACATGATTAATAAGGGTGAGCCAAAAAGCAATAGTGGGGGATAGAGATTTCCAGTGCATAGTTATTGCTTTTTTTTGCATAGAACAGCACACTATGTATAAAGGTTTGTACATTTTTGGATATTCCTTCATCGTCAATACGCCCCAACAAGCATCGCAGGGGGTTGCAAAGATTAGGTATCTGAGCTACAGAGCTGATAAAGGCCGTGATCTCCGACCAGAACTTTCTAATCGGAGTATACTCCCACATTAGATGAAAGAAGGTACCATCAGCCATGCCGCATCGAGTGCACGCTGCAGAAGCAATCTACCTAATCTGTATAGCAAGCATGGGGTGAAGTAGGATCTATACAACAATTTAGTCTGGATTACCTTGTCACATCAGGGGATGACAGCGGGGGCCTGGAGAGGAAGAACTTCCTGCCAAATATCCTCTGTCAGTTCAGGTATGTCTGCACGCCATCTGTTGGCCGTGTTGCTAAGCTTATTTGTTGTGGAGTGTAGGGGAGCTTGGAATGAGAAGAATCAGTCAATAGTCGTTCTAGCGGACACAGCTGAACCACTATGTTACGGAGACCGAACTGCGTTGCAGAGGTGTGTCGAATCTGCAAGTATAAAAAATAGGCCGTGTGTGGGAGGTTGTAAACTCTAAGGAATTTAGCGAAAGGGCGGAACATGTTGTCTGAAAATAGATGCATAATCGTTTTTACTCCCCTATTAGACCAGAATCCCCCATCAGTTATACATAAAATTCACGTAGATTTGGGTTCCCCCACAGTGGAGTATTTGGTGAATATGTATTAAGCATGGTGGACGGTAGCATCCTAGAGAGCCTGAAAATCCGTGCAGTCATCGCTAGGACGCTAGTACTCTCCCTCCCCTGTAGGGACATTCTGTGTATCAGGTTCTAGAGGGACTCATAGGAGATAAGGATTGCTGCCTCCAGAGCAGTGGCTGCATTGTTGGCTTCAGGGTAAAATCACCAATGCGCATATACCAATTGTGAAGCAATGTAATAGGTCTGTAGGCATGGTAAAGCAAGACCTCCCTCCACAACCAGTAGCTGCAGGGTATTTCTAGCAATCCGAACTGCTGCTCCCCTCCAAATAAAAGTGGCGAGGATTGAGTCTATCTCCCTAAATTTGGCCTTAGTAACATAGCATGGTGAGCTACTTAGAATATATAAGAAGCGCGGCAGGAAAATTATTTTTAAAATGTTTATCCTACCTAGTAATGCCAGGGGAAGAGTATTCCACGTCTTTAAGGTGTTTCTCATTCTACCAATAAGGGGGTCTAGGTTGATCTTAATATAAGAGGAGATGGGATGTTATACCAGAACCCCTAGATATCGTAAAGAGCTGACTGTCTGCAATGGGCAGGAGGGGGGCAATGTTATCGATGTCGTCTGCTATATCATAAATAAGATAGATTTGTCCCAGTTGACCTGGAACCCTGAGAAGTGACCAAACCCCCGAATAATATGCAGTAGGGCTGAGAGAGACGACTGAGGGTCCGACAAGTAGATTAACATGTCTTTCTTCCAGACCCCCAATCGTCAATCACACAACCTCCCTACTGGACCTTATCAGCGCAGCCAGAGGCTCTATCGCAAATGCAAACAGCAATGGCGACAGGGGACACCCCTGTCTGGTGCTTCTCTTTATCAGAAAGGAATCAGACACAGAGGCATTCACTCGCAACCTAGCAGTAGGTCTCAGATACAGCAACTGTACCCACCTAATAAAAGTGTCACCAAAACTTAAACTTTGCCATGACTTCTAGGAGGTATGGCCATTCCACTGAATCAAAGGCCTTGTGTGCTTCCAAGGCCAACACTGCCCGAGAACCCACTCTATCATGAGTAGCTTGCATATTGGGAAAAGTCTACGTAAGTTGATGGAGGCTGATCGCCCAGGGATGAACCCAGTCTGGTCCGCTCCAATAATAGTGGTAATGACTGTGTTCAATCACTGGGCGAGCACCTTGGCCAGGATCTTAACATCTGTGTGGATGAGTAAAATCGGCCTATACGACTTGCAGAGTAGGTGGTCTTTATGAGGTTTAGGAATGAGGACAATCAGCGCCTCAGACATAGAGGGCAGTAACTGTCCCCTCCTCAGAGCAAAATTGTATACATTAAGCAGGTGAGGGATTAATAAGTCTCTGAAGTGCATGTACCATTCTATGGGAAATCCATCTAGTCCTGGCGTTTTATTCCTGGCAAAGGACTGTATTGCCTCCCCTATTTCCTCAGGTGTTAGGGGAGCATCAAGCAGTGAAGCCTGGTGATCTTGAAGCTTTGTTAGAGTGTAATCATCTAATTCAACAATGGTGTAGTGAGCTCTAGTAGCATACATTGAGGAGTAGAATGTGACAAATGCTTCCACTATCTAATTGCTTTGTTCCACTACTTTACCCTCAGAGTTCTTAATTCTTGGGATGTTGCATGGCTGATAGTCTGGCCTGGAGAGATAGGCCAGCAGGCGACTGTTTTTGTCACCAAACTCAAAGAGACGTTGGTTTTGATACAACAGCTTCTTTTGGGTACGCTCCAAGAGTACCAAGTCTAAGTCCCTGGCTTTATGCCGCCAGACAGTGTGTGTCTCAGAAGTAGGAGATGCAGAATAAGCCGCTTCCGCATCCCTAAGATCTCCCTCAGCATCCACCAATCTGGACTGATATGCCTTGCGGGCCTGCCCTATCCGTCCCATACAATCGGGATGGAGGCACTCTGTCTGTTGTCCATCCAGTATGACTTAATTTCAGTTGTACTTTGATCGACAACAGCCTGGTCAGCCAACCACAATGGGCTCAGCCGGCAGACCCTGTAGGAGGAGGGGGTGCCCAGAGCGAGATCCACCAGCAAGGGAGAATGGTCAGACACTGCCCTAGGAAGGTACTTGACTCCAGTTATCAGTGCGAGCAAATCGGATGAAACCAAACATAAATCAATGCAAGACAATGTACCATGCGACTCAGACTGGCATGAATATTTCCTCTTATCCGCATGCTTCCATCTCCAGGCTTCCACTAGATCGAATAGGGTTAGAAGGGACCCAAGGGGTGTGGGGGGTAGTGTGGAGCAGCGGAACCTATCAATGGAGTTATCAAGTACCGTGTTGTAATCACCAGCTATCAAAAGGGGGCCCTCCGCAATCGCCAATATCGAGCCCATCATCACCCGCTCAAGGAATTGTTTAGTGAATGTTGGCGCTATGTAGAGGCTAGTCACCGTGTATGGTTTACCAAGGAGCTCAAGTACAACACTTAAAAAACAGCCATTTGGATCTAGTTTGGTATGTTTGATGGTGATGGGCACGGACTTGGCAATGAGGATAGACGTACCCCTGGCGTATGTGGAGTAAGTGGAGTAAATGGCATATGCAATTTTTGCTCTCTTCAGGGCCATGACCCTGGAGCCTTGCAGATGGGTTTCCTGGAGAAGGATCACATGCGGGTTATGTCGTGCCAAATACTCAAACATTAATGACCTTTTCACTTTGGAATTAAGCCCCCGAACATTCCATGAGATTATGAGTAGTCTAGTCATGAGTAAGCATGAGATATAATCAGTGGGGCCCAGTTCTCACAGCGCACTGGAAATACCCATATCTTATAGCCCAGTGCGTCCTGGGAAGTATACGGGAACATGGATAAATCAAACATATCCATGGGAGGAAGCATAGTGCCCCTTAAAGGGATAAGTTGAAGGCCAGAAGGGCCAATCAAACCAGTAACCAAATAATCATGGATTAGTGAATAAAAGCATAACAAAAAAGAGAAAAAAAACAAAAAACAGTCCCAGAACATTCAAAGCTACCCTAACCCTCCCGGCTCCCAAACCCAAACACATGAGAGCTTTGTTCCCAAAACTAATGCCGCGTACACACGGGCGGACTTTTCAGCAACAAAAGTCCGACAGTCTTTCCGATGGATTTTCAACGGACTTTTGACGGACTTCCGACAGACTTTCGAACAAACGGACTTGCCTATACACGATCACACCAAAGTCCGACGGATCCGTATGTGATGACGTACGACTGGACTAAAATAAGGAAGTTGATAGCCAGTAGACAATAGCTGCCCTAGCGTCGGTTTTAGTCCGTCGGACTAGCATGCAGATGAGCGGATTTTTCGACCGCACTCGAGTCCGTCGGAAAGATTTGAAACATGTCTAAAGTCTGTCAGATTTTCGACCGAAAAAGTCAGCTGCAGGTCCGATGGAGACCACACACAGTAGTATTGTCCGCTGGATTCAGTCCGTCGGACCAGTCCGGTCGAAAAGTCCACTTGTGTGTACGCGGCATAAAACTGCAAAGCAAGGGGGTCATGGCACAGTCCCTCAACCAACAAACCCTGAGATGTGAAGAAAAGTCTGTAGCCGTGGTCTTCTATCAACGTCCGCACAAAACAAAAATATGTAGTAACCTGAATTCTAGAAAAAACTGTTCCTGAGTTAGTAGGAGCAAACGATTAAGGAGAAACATAAAGTCATCATCAACCGTCATCCCGCATGCCTGACATGCATGTGGCCTGTGATATAAAATTGAGGATGATCCCCAGCATCCAGTGGGTAACAAAAAAGTGAGAGGGCCATAACAAATGTAAGAAGCTGTCCCACTCCCTCCCCCAATTTACCTCAATCAAGTGTGGGGGGGTGCAGGCCAGGGGTAGTCAAATGTGTTCTGCACCAAATAACTTCAATGAGGAGGGGGGTCTCCGGTTTTGATTACTGTGAACCGGGTGTCCCAGGGTATCCACCCAATGTGACACCTCCTTAGGATCCGTGAAGAAGTAGGCCTTGCCCTGATAAATGATCCTCAATCTTGCAGGATAAAGCATCCCATAGGTTAAGTGAAGCTCTCTTAGACTCAGTTTGATAGCCAGAAAGTTAGCCCTTTGTTTCTGAGTCGCTGCTGAGAAGTCAGGAAAGATAGTGATTCCATTGCCGTTAAAGGATACTCTGCCTTTTTTCTCGGACAGCTCTGAGAACAGCTTCCCTGTCCCTGAAGTGTAGTAATTTAATGAGGATGGCACGTGGCGGGGCTCCAGAGGGCAGGGAGCGTAGGGGAACTCTATGAGCCCTTTCAATGGCGAACAGCCATGAGAAGGTGGAGGCGCCAAACGTGGTGGTCAGCCAGTGCTCCGAAAAAGCCTCTGGGTCTCTGCCCTGAGTCCTCCGGGAACTCCAAGAAGCGTAAATTGTTGCGCCCCAAGCGGTCTTTCATGTCTGTGAGCTTGCCAGCAGTATAGGTTTGGGCCTGACGCTGTTCCCTAACAGAGCCCTGCAAGGGACACGTCTCGTCTTCCAATTCCCCTATGCGTTGTTCTGCGTTCGTCACTCTATGACGGAGGGTATGAACATCATGTTTCAGGAAAGAGAGATCCGTTTTAATGGAGTCCATCTGTGTAGTGAGAGAAGCATGGCTGTGCTGTATAGCCTCCATGATCTGTGCCGGGGTTGGCTCTGTGTGCTCTGAATCATGGAGTGGAGCTGCAGGGGAGTCAGTGTCAGTGTCATCAGGAGGGGAGAATAGGAGGGGGTCAGCAGGGCTGGGAGCCTGGGCTTGCTGTGGCTCACCCTTCCCTGGAGGTTGCTGTACTGAGGAGGAAGAAGAGGAGGGCTGTCCATGCTTCTGACTAGGAGGTTGTCTGGTGCCATCTTGCTGCTGGGGAGGCAGCGGCATGAATCCTGGCTTCCTCCATCACAGGGCCTTATTTTACAATCCCCTGACGTGCTGCGGGGTCCGGAGGATCTAATGAAGCAGATGGCATCAGGTTCGATCAGGTGTGTAGGATCACTTAAGGATGTGTGCAGCATGGACAGAGCTGAGGCACCCCTCATATCCCAGTCATTGACCACGTCCCTGGATACCCTTTATAGCCTCAGATTGGGGGAGTTGTCAGGTAGGCTAGGGTGCTGTGGTGGTTGAGTGGGGCCCAGAACAAGAAGGAGAGAGGCTGGAAGGCTGGGGGTGGCCACTGGGGTGTAGCAAAATGGCCGCCACTTACAAAGTGGATCCGGGAATTGCCCGCAGGCCGGTACACAGAGTTGTCCCCAGGAGGGCTGCGGGCATCAGCAGACAAATGGGCCCACTGTCGGAGCAGTGTGGGGGGCTAGCGGAGAGTCAGGAAGGCTAGAGCTCTTGGAGCTGGGTAGGACAGTGTGGAGGGTCCCTAGGGGGAGCCGTAAGGCTGGGTCAGGATGATGCCGAAGTGCAGGATCTGGTGGAAACAGGAGTAACGGACAGACCTTAGTTCTCACACGTCCTTCTCCATGCTTAGCTAAGCCATGCCCCCCAGCGGTTCATATTTACTAAAATAATTGCCACGTTCTGTATACTGTGGGAAACCAGATATAGTGAATGCAGGGTCCTGGACCTTTAACAAAACCTGGGCTTCCTTGTACCTATGAAATATGGTTTTATTGCTGTGCCACAAGCTGGATTCTCCAGTATGAACCAACCCTGATGGAGAAAGGGAAGGATCACTGTTATACGGAAGGAAGGATCACTTTGATATATTGAACAAAGGAAGGAGAGATCACTATAGTATATGGAAGGCAGGAAGGATCACTATGGTATATGGAAGAAAGGAAGGAGGTATCGCTATGGTACATGGAAAGCAGGAAGAAAGGATCACTATGGCACATGGAAGACAGGAAGGATCACTATGTTATATGAAAGACAGGAATGAACACTATAGCACATGGAAGGCCGGAAAAAACACTATGGCACATAGAAGGCAGGAAGAATCACTATGGCACGTAAAAGGCAGGAAGAATTACTATGGCACATAGAAGGAAGTAAGGATGACCTTAGTACATGGAAGGCAGTAAAGATCCCTATGGCACATGGAAGGATCACCATGGCACATGGAAGGCAGGAAGGATCACTATGTCATATGAAAGACAGGAATGATCACTATAGCACATGGAAGGCAGAAAGGATCACTATGGTATATTGAAGGCAGTAGGTATCACTATGGTATATGGAAGGCAACAAGGAAGAATCACTATGGCACATGGAAGGCAGGAAGGCTCACTATGTCATATGAAAGGCCGGAAGGATCACTATGGCACATGGAAGGCAGGAAGGATCACTATGACACATGGAAGGCAGAAAGAATCACTATGGTGCATGGAGGGATCACTATTGGCACATGGAAAGCAGGAAGAATCACTATGGTGCATGGAAGGCAGGAAGGATCACTATGGCACATGGAAGGCAGGAATGATCACTATGGTACATGGATAGCAGCAAGGATCACTATGGTACCTGGATGGCAGGAAGGATCACTATGGCACACAGAAGGCAGGAAGAATAACTATAGCACATGGAAGGCAGGAAGGATCAATATGGCACATGAAAGGTAGGAATGGTCACCAAGGCACATGGAAGGCAGGAAGGATCACTTTGGTACATGGAAGAAAGGATCACTTTGGTACATGGAAGGCAGAAAGGGTCATTATGGTACATGGAAGGCAGGAAGGATCACTGTGGTATATGGAAGGCAGCAAGGATCACTATGACACATGGAAGGCAGCAAGGATCACTATGGCACATGGAAGGCAGGAAGGATCATTATGGCACATGGAAGGCAGGAAGGATCACTATGGTACATGGAAGGCAGGAAGGACCACTATGGTATATGGAAAGCAGGAAGAATCACTATGGCACATGGAAGGCAGGAATGATTACTATGACACATAAAAGGCAGGAATGATCTCTATTGTACATGAATAGCAGCAAGGATCACTATAGTACATGGATGACAGGAAGGATCACTATGGCACACAGAAGGCAGGAAGGATCACTATAGCACATGAAAGGCAGGAAGGATAACTATGGCACATGGATGGCTGCAAGCATCAATATGGCACATGGATGGCAGCGAGGATCACTATGACACATGGAAGGCAGGAAGGATCACTATGGCACATGGAAGGTAGGAAAGATCACTTTGGTACATGGAAGGTAGGAAGGAAGGATCACTAAGGTACATGGAAGACAGGAAGGAAGACTCACTATGGCACATAGAAGGCAGGAAGAATCACTTTGGCACATAGAAGGCAGGAAGGATTACTATGGCACATGGAAGGAAGGAAGGATCACTTTAGTACATGGAAGGCAGTAAGGATCACTATGGCACATGGAAGGATCACTATGGCACGTGGAAGGCAGGAAGGATCACTTTGGTGCATGAAAGATCACTATGGTACATGGAAGGCAGGAGGTATCACTATGGTATATGGAAGGCAACAGGGAAGAATCACTATGTCATATGAAAGGCAGGAAGCATCACTATGACACATGGAAGGCAGAAAGAATCACTATGGAGTATGGAAGGCAGGAAGGATCACTATGGCACATGGAAAGAAGGAAGAATCACTATGGTGCATGGAAGGCAGGAAGTATCACTATGACACATGGGAGGCAGGAAGAATCACCATGGTACATGGAAGGCAGGAAGGATCACTATGACACATGGAAAGCAGCAAGGATCACTATGGCACATGGAAGGCAGGAAGGATCACTATGGCACATGGAAGGCAGCAAGGATCACTATGGCACATGGATGGCAGTAAGGATCACTATGGCACATGTAAGACAGGAAGGATCACTATGGCACATCGAAGGCAGCAAGGATCACTATGGCACATGGATGGCAGTAAGGATCACTATGGTACATTAAAGGCAGGAAGGATCACTATGGCACATGGAAGGCAGGAAGGATCACTAGGGCACATGGAAGGCAAGAATGATCACTATGGCACATGGAAGGCAGGAATGATCACTATGGTACATGGATAGCAGCAAGGATCACTTTGGTACATGGATGGCAGGGAGGATCACTATGGCACACAGAAGGCAGGAAGAATCACTATAGCACATGGAAGGCAGGAAGGATCAATATTGCACATGAAAGGTAGGAATGGTCACTATGGCACGTGGAAGGCAGGAAGGATCACTTTGGTACATGGAAGAAAGGATCAATTTGGTACATGGAAGGCAGAAAGGGTCGTTATGGTACATAGAAGGCAGGAAGGATCACTGTGGTATATGGAAGGCAGCAAGGATCACTATGGCACATGGAAGGCAGCAAGGATCACTATGGCACATGGAAGGCAGGAAGAACCATTATGGCACATGGAAGGCAGGAAGAATCACTATGGTACATGGAAGGCAGGAAGGATCACTATGGTATATGGAAGGCAGCAGGGATTACTATGGCATATGGATGGCAGGAAGAATCACTATGGCACATGGAAGGCAGGAAGGATCACTATGACACATAAAAGACAGGAATGATCACTATGGTACATGGATAGCAGCAAGGATCACTATGGTACATGGATGGCAGGAAGGATCACTATGGCGCACTGAAAGCAGGAACGATCACTATAGCACATGGAAGGCAGGAAGGATCACTATGGCACATGGAAGGCAGCAAGGATCACTATGGCACATGCATGGCTGCAAGCATCACTATGGCACATGGATGGCAGCGAGGATCACTATGACACATGGAAGGCATAAAGGATCACTATGGCACATGGAAGGTAGGAAAGATCACTTTGGTACATGGAAGGTAGGAAGGGAGGATCACTAATGTACATTGAAGACAGGAAGGAAGGATCACTATGGCACAGAGGAGCAGCTTAAGTATATTTGGTTTTGTACTCTGCCTCTCAACCCCAAGAAGAGTCTCAGCACCTCTGGCACACCTGGCAATAATATTAGTACGAACATCACCAATGAAGGACACAGGCTATAGTAAAACACAGAAATAGTCTTTACTGTGAAATTTCTTAGGAATTGTAACAAACAATAGCAATATAGTTGAACAGTAGACACATATATCTCCATTGAATCAACCGTGTAACAATGACTGAGAATCAAGAGCAATAGAAATCAATGGTACTGTCATGCTACTTTCGGGGGACTCCTCAAGGCGAATAATCCCCGAAAGCAGAGAGATGCTGTCAGAAACCATGAATCAAACTGAGACAGAAGTACAGTTAAATCACACTTGTGTAATAATAATAAAAAAAGGTAAACAGAGTAAATGTAGTCAAAACATAGCCAGAGCTTAAAAACCGGAACGGATAGTCAGACAAGCCAAAACGTCAGGGAGCCAGAGATGAGCATAGTAGAACACCAAGCAGGATCTGGAGCCATAAGGAAAGTCAGCCAAGCAAGTCTTTGACAGGAACACAGAAGAGCGTCTCTAGAGATGTGACCAAGGCGAAGGCAGAGATCATCTGGACTGGACAGCTTAAGTAGGCAGGACTGACAAGCAGGATATCAACAGGTGAGTCACTGTGGAGCTGACAATTAGCTGACAGCTGAGCGGCTAGCTTTGAGAAGGGAGGGCTGAGCCCAGCCCTGACAGTACCCCCTCAATGACCCCTCCCCCTCAGAGGACCACCAGGCTTGGGGGGAAAACGTCTATGGAAATCACGGAGGAGGACAGGGGCATGTACGTCCGAGGATGAGACCCAAGAGCGTTCCTCCAGACCGTACCCTTTCCAATGCACCAGGTACTGCATGCGCCCACGGAACCTACAGGAGTCAATAATGGACTGTACTTCATACTACTCATGGTTCTCAACCTGTACAGGGTGAGGACGAGGCACCAAGGTGGTAAAGCGGTTGCAGACCAAAGGTTTTAATAAGGAGACATGAAATACATTCGAAATACGCATATTAGAAGGTCGGTCTAACGCATAAGCCACTGGGTTAATCCTGCTAAGAATATGGAAAGGTCCAATAAACCGAGGTGCGAACTTCAGAGAAGGAACATGAAAGTCGGAGGTTGCGAGATGACAGCCAGACCCTGTCCCCAACCTGGTAGGAAGGCGCAGGCAGGCGTATGCGGTCAGCATGGAGTCTGTACCTATCATTACCATGTCGCAAAGCCTCCTGGACTTGTGCCCAAGTGGAATGAAGACCACAAGGAGATGCTCCTCTAACGCAGGAATACTCTGTGGAACAAATCAGTCAGGCAACATGGTAGGTTGGAAACCATAGTTCGCCATAAACGGGGACAATCGGGAAGCAGAATTCAAGGCACTATTGCGAGCAAACTCTGCCCACAGTAAGAGGCCTGACCAGTTGTTATAATGGTCAGAAACATAGCAACGTAGAAATTGCTCCAAGGACTGATTGGCTCGTTCTGCGGCCCCATTAGACTGTGGGTGATACGCAGAGGAGAAAGCAAGCTGAATTCTCAAATGTGCACACAAGGCTCGCCAGAACTGGGACACAAACTGACTACCCCTGTCCGAGACAATCACCTTGGGTGCCTGTGTAAGCGAAAGATCTCCCGAGCAAAAATGGAAGCCAGTTCCTTAGAAGTGGGCAACTTCTTAAGTGGAATACAATTTCCGAGAACCGGTCAACCAACATAAGGATAACTGTGTTGCCCTGGGAGTTGGGTAACTCCACAATGAAATCCACACACAGGTGGGTCCAAGGCCTCTCTCCATTGGGTATGGGTTGTAGGAGGCCCACTGGAAGGTGTCGTGGAGTTTTACTCTGAGCACACGTGGAACAGGCAGCTACGAAGGTGATCAGCACGTAGACTAGGCCACTAGAATTGTTGGGAAATGGCCAAAAAGAGTTGATTTTTCCCAGGGTGGCCAGCAGCCTTGGGAGAATGGTAAGTCTGGAGCATGGCAGTACGGAGACTCTCTGGGACAAAGCAGCGGGAACAAGGTTTCTCAGGAGGAGCATGGACCTGAGCAGTAAGAATTTTGTCACCCAAAGGAAAAGTGAGACTGAATGAATGAATGAATGAATGAATGAATGAATGAATGAATGATTTGTAAAGCGCTGCAATTGCGAACTGAATCGCCTCAAGGCGCTAGATGTATTCTCTGTATCCAGCTTCTAGAAAAGGAAGGTCTTTAGTTTTTTCCTGAAGGCCTGGTGGTTTTCTTCCATGCGGAGGTTGGTTGGGAGAGCATTCCATAGGCGAGGTCCTTGGACTGCAAATCTACGTTCTTCCTTTGCTTTGTAGCGGTATTTGGGAATGAGGAGGAGGTTTTGGTTAGCTGATCGAAGACTGCGAATCGGTGTGTAGTGTTTTATTTTTTCCCGGAGATATTGCGGAGCGTTTCCTTGTATGCATTTATGGGTGAGGCAGAGGGTCTTGAATATGATCCGGTTCTTCACAGTTAGCCAATGTAGGCTTTTTAGGGATGGGGAGATGGATTCCCAGGGCTTTTTTCCTGTTAACAGTCTTGCCGCCGTGTTCTGCATGAGTTGCAAGCGCGCAAGCTGATATTGGGGTAGACCTACGTAGAGGGAATTTGCGTAGTCGAGTCGGGAATTGATGATCGTTCCCACAACTGCCGCTTTGTCCTCTTCTGGGATGAAGGGGATGAGTCTGCGAAGCAGGCGGAGGAGGTGGTGGGATCCGCTCACCACTGATCCTATTTGTGCATCCATTGTCATTCCTGAGTCAAAGATGACTCCGAGACTCTTGACTTTGGTGCTGGGGGAGATGGTCTGTCCGAGGATGGGGGGTGGTGTCCACGGAGTCTTAATTTTGGAATTTTTGTTGGCTTGCAGGAGAAGAAGTTCTGTTTTTGATTCGTTAAGTTTGAGGGAGCTAGCGGTCATCCAGTCATTGATTAAAGTGAGGCATTTCTGTAGTTGCTGATGATGATCTTTTTGTCCATTAATGCGAAGGTAGAGTTGGGTGTCGTCTGCGTATGAGTGGAAGCAGAGGTCCGTTTTCCTGATGATATTGAGAAGCGGGCGGATGTAGATGTTAAATAGCACTGGTGACAAGGGTGAGCCCTGAGGGACTCCACAGGAGACTGCCCGAGATTCCGAGGTGAATGTTCCCAGTTTCACTGTCTGAGAGCGATTCTCTAAGAAGGATGTAAACCATTTTAGGGCAGAATCTGTGGCTCCTGCAACTTCTGAGAGGCGGACAAGTAGAGTATTGTGGTCCACTGTATCGAATGCTGCACTGAGGTCTAACAGTACCAGAAGACTCGGTTCCCCGTCATCTGCTGCTTCGAGGGCGTCGTCCCATATTTTGAGAAGTGCTGTTTCTGTGCCATGGCCTGGGCGGAAGCCTGATTGCAGAGGGTCCAGGAGGTGGTGTGTCTCCAGGTGGTGTTGTAGCTGCTGTACTACTGTTTTCTCTATAATCTTGGAGATGGTGTTGAGGCTTGTTATTGGTCTGCGGCAGTTAGGGTCTTTAGGGTCGAGATTAGGTTTCTTTAGCAGGGGTTTGACGATGCCTTGCTTGAGGGAGGTTGGCACAGTCCCTTCTTTGAATGATTGATTTATGAGATGTGTTAGGGTGGGGGCCAGGATGTCGGAACATTCTTTGAACAATTTGGTGGGGATGATGTCGTTCGGTGATGTGCTGTCGCGAAGGCTTCCGATGATGTTTTTAGTCGTGTCCGTGGTGATTGGGGCCAGAAAGAACTTCGGTGGTTGAGTGATGTTCGTGTCGATATCCTCTTTTTGCATTGGTTGGGTGAGGTTGGTTGTTATTTTCTGATAAATTGCTTTCCGAATGTTGTCGATTTTGTCGATGAAGAAATCTGATAACTCATTGCAGAATTCTTGGGTATCGTTTGCAGGGGGCTCTAGGCAGGTCGGGTTCATTGATTGAGCAACTATTTTGAAAAGTTCACGTGGGCGGTTTAAGGCGGATGAGATGGTGTCTGCAAAATGTTCTTTTTTGGCTTTGAAGATTGCCTTGTGGTATTTCACCGTGAGTGCTTTGTAGTTAGCATGGTTTTCCTTGGTGGGATTTCTTCTCCAAGTTCTCTCAGATCTTCTGCGTTCTTGCTTGAGTAGGGTGAGAGTGCCATTAAACCAATTCGAGTTTTTTGTGCGGACGGGTGTTTTGCGTTTTGGCGCCACGGAGTCTGCTGTTTGTAGTAAAACATTGTTTAGGGAGTTGAGTGTTTGTTCCGTTGAGAGGTTTGGGTTTAGCAGAAGAATTTTGCTCGACAATGTAGTTTTGAAGAGTTCAGAGTGTAGTTTCTTCTGAGATCTTTTCCAGTGTGTTGCTATTGCCCGTTTCTGTTTTTGGAGGGTGGTGTTAGTGGTGATTTTGAATTTGATAGCATGGTGGTCCGTCCATGGTAGTGGGGTGTTGTTCAATACGTCGATGTCCATATTCTGTTTGAAGATGAGATCTAAAGTGTGTCCTGAACCATGCGTAGGAGCATTTATCAGTTGTTGCAGGCCAAGTTCTTCCATTTGGTTAACGCAGGCGGTTGCAATAGGGTCTTGGGCGGAGTTTGCCCACAGATTGAAATCCCCAAGTACCAGAAGGTTTTTGGTTTTCAAGGTGTGCATTGAGAAGAATTCAGTGAGCGGTGTGAGGAGATTGGTCTTTGGTCCTGGTGGTCTGTAGCATAGTAGTATGTGAATGGTGTCTTGAGGTGTTGTTTGAAGATGCAGTGAGAGTGTTTCCATGAAAGGCACTGAGTTCTGTAAGTTTGGTTTGGTGAACCCCAGGTGCGATTTGAAAATCACTGCAAGACCTCCTCCTTTTTTTCCGATTCTATGCTCAGATATGATACTGTAGTTCTTGGGCACCAATTCAGTCAGGATGGTGTTGCAGTCGGAAGTTAGCCAGCTTTCTGTAATGAAGAGGCAGTCTATGTTGTTTTCGATGATGAAATCGCGGATTTCCAGCCTGTGCTTGACTGCAGATCTGGTGTTGATCAGGGCGCATGATAGTTGTTGTGGTTGGATCGGTGTCTCCCTGCCTTTGATGGTTGATTGTGGGTTGGTCCTTAGTAATTGTTCTTTTTTTAGTCTTTTTTGCGTGGTGGTCGGTAAAGTTGCGGCCGTGTTTCTTAGCCTGTGGAGGGTGTCTGCTGTGTACTTGAAGTTGCACATGATGCTGAAGGCGGCGTTGCTAGAAAAGAAATTTGTATGACGAAGGCACTGGTGTGGCGATGATAGCCTTGCAGGGGGATGGAGGGATCGGATGGCTGACCACTGCTCTGGAGTGGTGAGAGTGACGGCTGAGTGTTGGAGCGGAGGTACTAGAGGCGGTGGGCTGCCCACCTCCCTCTCGTTGATCCAGAGGAAGGCAAAAAAAACCCCTGGCTGCGTAGGCCAATAGTGCAGACGAGGAAAAAAAACCATAGCCAGAATACGATCAGAAGGAATCACAGGAACCAGAACCGACTCCATCTTGGAAGTGGAGGAAAATTGTCGTGACAAAGCATCAGCCCTTACATTCTTAGTACTGGGTAAGAATGAGACAATGTAGTTGGAACTAGACAAGAAAAGAGTCCATCGCGCCCTTCTGGGAGAGAGGCGTTTAGCCTCAGACAAGAATGTGAAATTCTTATGGTCAGTAAGAATGAGAATCGGCACAGTGGTACCTTCGAGGAGATGTCTCCATTCTTTGAGGGCTAAAATGATCGCTAACAGCTCTCTGTTACCAATCTCGTAATTGCACTCCGCAGGTGACAATTCCTTGGAAAAGTAGCCACAAGGATGCATAGTGCTCTCAGAGGTAGGACGTTGAGACAGAAGGGCGCCAACTTAAGTCTCAGAAGCATCAACCTCAAGGATAAAAGGTAAAGTAGGATCAGGATGTGCCAACACAGGAGCAGAAACAAAGGCAGCCTTAAGACTCTCAAAGGCCTTAATGGACTCCGGAGACCAGCTCTGTGGGTTACCGTCCTTTCTGGTCATATCGGTCAGGGGCTTGACCAGAGACGAGAGGTTATGAATAAACTTCTGATAATAGTTGGCAAAGCCAAGAAACGGCTGCGGAGGACGTAAACCCATGGGTCAGTGCCACTGTAGGACTGCTGAAATTTTCTCTGGGTCCATCGAAAAACCAGCAGTGGAAATTACATAACCCAGGAATTTAACCTGTTCACAATGGAATTTGCACTTCTCAATTAGTTTCTGAAACACACGACAGACATCTGTGTGGTGGCACTCCAGGGACTTGGAAAATATGAGGATATCGTTGAGATAAACCACCACACATAACTGCAACAAATCTTGGAGACATCATTAATAAATTCCTGGAAAATTGCCGGGGCGTTACAAAGGCCAAAAAGCATTACGAGGTACTCATAATGGCCTGTTCTGGTATTAAACGCAGTTTTCCACTCGTCGCCCTCCTTAATCCTCATGAGATTGTATGCTCCTCTCAAATCAAGCTTTGTGAAAACCGTTGCTTCCTTGAGGCGGTCAAATAACTCCAAAATCACCGGAATCGGATAGGCATTCTTAATCGTGAAGCAATTGAGACCCCTATAATCAATACAAGGTCTCAGTTCACCACTCTTCTTCTTCACAAAGAAGAAACCAGCACCAGCAGGAGACGAGGATTTACAGATGAAACCTCGAGAAAGTGTGCCTGCAACATACTCCTCCACGGCTTTATCCTCCAAGACTGACAAAGGGTAAACCCGGCCACGAGGGGGTATAGCACAAGGTTGAAGGTCAATTGCGCAATGATACGACCGGTGTGGAGGCAAACTACATGCTTGACCTTTGTCAAAGACATCACTAAAATCACGGTACTCCTCCGGCAGGGAGGAGTGTGAAGAGGTGCACGGGACCTTGGCTACCTTCTGCAAGCATGTCTTACTGCATTGTGGCGACCAGGAGAGAACCTCAGCATGGAGCCAATCAAAAGAGGGGTTGTGCCTCTGTAACCAAGGATAATCAATAACCAGCTGAAACTTAGGTGAGAAAATAACTTGGAATTGGATTATCCCATGGTGAAGAGCCCCTACGGCCATGGGCAACTGAACAGTCTCATGAGTCACATGGGCAGGCTGTAGAGGTCTTTTGTCAAGAGCCTCAATTGCAAGTGGAGTGTCACGCAGTTGCAGAGGACTCGAGTGCTTCGATACAAAGGCAGCATCAATGAAAAGGCCTGCAGCCCCAGAGTCGATTAGAGCCTGTATCTCGAGGGACGAGTCAGCCCAAGAAAGGGTAACCAAAACCAGGGGCTTATCTTTCTGGATAACTGGGGATGAAACAATGCCACCTAAGTTCTGTCCGTGACAGGACCTCAAGGTTCGGGCGTTCCCAGGACGGGTAGGACAAGACTTCAAAAAGTGGCCTGCCTGGCCACAATAAAGGCACAATCTCTCCCTCCATCTAAGGGTTCTCTCATCCGCAGAGAGACGCGTGAAGCCCAAGTGCATGGGTTCATCTTCACAGACCGACTCGGTACCAGGAGGCATGGGAGGTGAGGGAGGCAAGGGTGGGACTGCAAAGTTCGGAGACAAATGTACAGGAGGCTTCCGCAAGTGCTCCTTAAAAGGGAGTCTTTATCTGAGTCCAGAGTCAATGAGGATGGCAAACGTGATGAACCTCTCGAGCTCAGTGGGTATATCTCGGGCTGCTATCTCATCCTTGCTGGTATACGAGAGACCATGAGAAAAAGCAGCCACGAGGGCCTCATTGTTCCAAGCAACCTCTGCTGCCAGAGTACGGAATTCAATGGCGTTATCAGCAACAGTTCTCGTACTCTATTTGATGGACATGAGGCACTTGGCAGCAGAAGAGGAGTGTGCGGGAACGTCAAATACCTTTTTAAAGAAGTCACAAACTCAGGGTAACTCAAGACAACAGGTTTTTGCATCTCCCATAGAGGGTTTGCCCAGGCCAAGACTCTCTCAGAAAGCAAATATATCACAAAACCTACTTTACTTCTGTCCGTGGAAAATGCCTGGGGCAGCATCTCAAAGTATATCTCAACTTGGTTGAAAAACCCTGTGCATTGGACTGGATTGCCCCCAAATCGCTAGAGAAGCAGAACGGAACCAGACATACCTCTTATAGAGGTAATACTCGAGGCGGGTGCCTGCACAGAGACTGGAGCAGCAGCAGGGACAGCCTGCAACACAGGTTGTGGATTCATTGCATCTTCTGAATTCATGGCCTTTGCCTACTGTCAGAAACTATGAATCAGACTGAGACAGAAGTACAGTTAACCTCTTGCTTACTGGGCACTTAAACCCCCCTCCTGCCCAGATCAATTTTTAGCTTTCAGCACTGTCACACTTTGAATGACAATTGTGCGGTCATGCTACACTGTACTCAAATGAAATTTTTTTAATCATTTTTTTCACACAAATGGAACTTTCTTTTGGTGGTATTCACCAAAAGACACTGTGGGCACTTGAAGGGATATTTAGCTTAACCACAGCCATTTTAAAACTTATGCCGCGTACACACGGTCGGACTTTCTATCCTACTTGGTCCGGCACACTTTCCGACGGACTTTGTCCGCCAGGTGCGCCGGACTTTAAAACGGACGGACTTGCCCACACACGCCCGGACTTTCCGGCGGGCTAAGTCCGCCCGTCTCTCCGACGGACTTTCGCCGGAGTTACGGCGGACTTTCAGAATGAACGGACTTGCCCACACACGGACAAGTCCGTTCATTTTGAACGTGACTCAGGTGCGACGGGACTAGAAAAGGATGTCAATCTTGCCGCTTTTATCGGCGAGATTGACACCTTGCGAGCCCCGTCGCGGGGCATACCAGGCCCTTAGGTCTGGTATGGATTATAAAGGGAACCCCCTACGCCGAAAAAACGGCGTGGGGTCCCCCCTAAAATCCATACCAGACCCCGATCCGAGCACGCAGCCTGGCCGGTCAGGAAAGGGGGTGGAGACGAGCGAGCGCCCCCCCCCTCCTGAACCATACCAGGCCGCATGCCCTCAACATGGGGGGTGGGTGCTTTGGGGGAGGGGGGCGCCCCCCCCACCCCAAAGCACCTTTTCCCCATGTTGATGAGGACAAGGGCCTCTTCCCGACAACCCTGGCCGTTGGTTGTCGGGGTCTGCGGGCGGGGGGCTTATCGGAATCTGGGAGCCCCCTTTAATAAGGGGGCCCCCAGATCCCGGCCCCCCACCCTATGTGAATGAGTATGGGGTACATGGTACCCCTACCCATTCACCTAGGGAAAAAGTGTAAGTAATAAAACACACTACACAGGTTTTTAAAATATTTTAGTAAACAACTCCGGGGGGGGGTCTTCCTGCGGCTTCGGGGGTCCCTCCGCTTCATCTTCTCCCGGCGTCCGGTTGGTTCTTCTCCGCTCTCTTCTCCCGGTGTTCCAGTTCTTCGGCCGGCTCCTCTGCTGTCTTCAGGTAGCTCTCTTGCCAGCAGAGGTCCGGGCTTCTGGGTTCCTGGGCTTCTGGGCTTCTTCTTCCGCCCGCAGACCCCGACAACCAACGGCCAGGGTTGTCGGGAAGAGGCCCCTGTCCTCATCAACATGGGGACAAGGTGCTTTGGGGTGGGGGGGCCCTCCCCCAAAGCACCCACCCCCCATGTTGAGGGCATGTGGCCTGGTACAGTTCAGGAGGGGGGGGCGCTCGCTCGTCCCCACCCCCTTTCCTGACCGGCCAGGCTGCGTGCTCGGATTGGGGTCTGGTATGGATTTTAGGGGGGAACCCCACGCCGTTTTTTCGGCGTAGGGGGTTCCCTTTATAATCCATACCAGACCTAAGGGCCTGGTATGCCCCGCGCTCGCCGCAATAGGAAAATTTGTTTTTCCTATTGCAGCGAGCGCGAGATGCAATACCCTGCCCTCGTGTCGTATCTGGTCCGTCGGACCAGCATACACACGAGCGGGCTTTCCGTCGGACCAGCACACACACGAGCGGACTTTCCGCCCGAAACTGAGTCTGACGGAAAGATTTAAAACTTGTTTCAAATCTAGGTCCGGCGGGCTTTTGGGAAGAAGTCCGCCGGCGCCCACACACGGGCGGATTGTCCGTCAGACTCTGGTCCGCCGGACCAAGTATGCCGGAAAGTCCGACCGTGTGTACGCGGCATTAGTTTCTATTTTATTTTCTTTCCCTGTACTCTATTTCACATATTACTAGGAGTGTAATGTAATCTAGTTTCGTTTCTTACATTCCTGTTATCTTTTGTGTTTCGTTTCCTGTAAAGCACGTGATATCTTAAAAATAATTAGTTTCACTTTTGTCATAAATTGTTTCTGTATTTTATTGGATAATTTGTATGACGCGGTCAAGGGGCGGTACCTTGCAGTTTTTATCATTGTCTCAATGGGCTAATCTCACAGGCCTGTGGGGATTGTAAGGTACATCTTATGCAGACTTATCGAGGGTCTAAAAATATCCCTAGACAATCTACATTTGCCAACAGCACTGATGGGTGGTACTGTGAAAAATAAATAAATATATGTGTATGCGCTAAAGGCTATAAATACGTGAACAAAGAATATAATAAATCTATACAATATTAACAATTATTATAAATTATAAACAGTGTCACACACCTGTGAAGAAAGTGACTATAATCCACAATTGAATATATGAAAAATGGTAACATGCACCATGCAAAAAAATGTGAGAAAAAAAAAAATCCTTTAAATGATTAAAAAAAATATATATATAAGTGCTACTTGATAAATAAAGTGTCCGAAACCAATTCATACAAATGAATATATCTCAGTCCAAGCCATTCATAAGGGTATATAAATCAAAGTGCACAATAGTGTCCAAACAAATAGCAGGCAATCCTCATGCTGGTTTTTTTGAAAAAGTGCTAAATATTCCTCATGCTCTTCTTATGAGATGTGCACATTAAGGCATGCTGCAGTGCTCTCCAGTGACCCCCAATGGATAATGCTCACCTTAGAGCGTGTGACACAGTAGCTAAACAGTGTCAAAACACGCATTAGAGCCACTCCAGGGCTCACACAGGGTATGCTGGTGATGATCTGTATCTCGCTCAAATGGTGACATATATGAAAGAAAGGAGACTCATAGCATAATACCGCCAGGAATTTATTTGAAAAGCCTTAAAAACAATCCCTCCAGGAGGGTACTCACAATGCTTGGGTGCGTCAGTGCACCATCCTATCCAAAACATGCAATACAGATGAATCCTGTGGCGTGCGGTGTTCAATCCTCTGCCTGTCTGTGTGTAGAAAGCTCCGTTCTGCCCCTCCCCTACGCGTCTTCGGCACAGGGACTGTGGACACTGGTAGGTGGTGCTGGTGGGCACTGGTAGGTGGCACAAGTGGGCACAGAAGCCTCTGCAGAGGCTCTTCACGATCGGGACTGATGTCCCTCACACAGCCGCCGGTGATTGGCTTTTCGTGAGGAGAAAAAATTGCCGATTACCGGCTCTGTTTACATCACATGATCAGCTGTCATTGGCTGACAGCTTATTATGTGGTCAGGGGTTGGGATCGACCCCTTACTCCGATCTGTGATCAGCCAAGTCTCATAGACTCGCTGATCACAGAGGGTGCCGTGTGCACCTTGCAGGGGGCGTGCAAGCCACTCAAGCACAGGAGGACGTCTATGGATGCCCTCCCGGCAAATTAGGTCCACACTGTAGCCGTCTTTCGGCTATAGCGTGGACGGGAGGTGGTTAAATCACACTTGTTTAATAGTAATAAAAAAGATAAACAGAGTAAACGTAGTCAAAACATAGCCAGAGTTCAGGAACCGGAACGGATAGTCAAACAACCCAAAATGTCAGGGAGCCAGAGATGAGCATAGTAGAACAGCAAGCAGGATCTGGAGCCAGAAGAAATGTCAACCAAGCAAGTCTTTAACAGGAACACAGGCGAGCGTCTCTAGAGATGTGACCAAGGCGAAGGCAGAGATCATCTGGACTGGACGGCCTAAGAAGGCAGGACTGATGAGCAGGATATCATCAACAGGTGAGTCACTGTGGAGAGATAGGAGCTGGCAATTAGCCGACAGCTGTGCGGCCAGCTTTGAGAAGGAAGGGCTGAGCCCAGACCTACCAGACGCATTAACAAAGGACAGAACACAAAATGGCAAACGCTTTAACAGATCTTTTACCAACTTTACTTAAATTGGGCTCAATGAGTCCAGGCAGGAGGAGGGTAGAGGAATGACCCTTTCTTATGTCAGACCTCTCCCTACTGTTCCCTGACACCACATGCCCAGAGAACCGCAAATACTGTATCTAGTGCAGTGTTCAATAGTATAACTCCCAAGCTCAGATTACTCCGCTCATATACTGAGCCCTGGGTATGTGTGTGTGCCCATATGGCACCAGTAACTTTAGTCCCTTGGAAGAAGAAGGCCTTGAATCTTCAGCTAGTCACTGTAGTTGATGCATATAGATGTCCTGTTTGGTAGAGTGAAAATTCAGTATGCTGGCAGTATCCATGTAGCAAGGTGGACACTGTGACTGCTTAACAGGGTGTAAGCCTACAGGTGTAGACAAATAGGCAACGTTGTCTGCATGCAGTGTCTCTGTATCTCTGTAAAATGGACAAGTGCCCACTCACCAATTCAGCGACCAAGGCCCAAGAGAAGTGTCCTGGAATAGGCAGGCTCTTTAGGTTGCCTGACTGGCTACCTTACAACTGGAATGCTTCACGCCGTCTGTACAGGTGCGCCTGAAGAATGCACCTGGGGTCCCCCTCTCAGGCAGAATTTCCCCGACAAACTGTGGATCTGTGTGAGGAAAGGAATGCTAACCCAGAAAGGCAGAACCTCTCCCCTGGGCTTTGTCTTTTCCCTTCCCCAATGGTGTATGCCTAGTTTCCAGGCAGCGTCTTGTTCTCTTTGTCTTCTTTTTCCCCACTGCATGCTGGGCTGTGTGGTTTTCCCTCAGGGAGTTTACTTAGGGATCCTCTGTGTTAGGGACTACATGTCCCATGACCCCCTGCTGCTGTCATGCTGGCTGATGATTGGCTCCTTCCCCCTGCTAATAAAGAAGCAAGGGAGGGAGTAGAACGGGCAGCTGTGGCTCTGCCATCGCTGCTCGCACACTACAGAGAACAGGATGAGAGGAAGGGGGAGAATTCCCCCACAGGCGCTGACAGGCTGTGTCTCCTTGCCTGTCTGTGTGAGAGTCTCGGCACGGCCGATGGAAGATGCGAGGCCGGTTAGCAGGCTGATCGGCAGCGGGCTACACATGAATGGCAGGAAGAATCACTATGGCACATGGAAGTCAGGAAGGATCACTAAAGCACCTGGAAGGCAGGAAAGATCACTAAGGCACATGGGATTCAGGAAGAATCACTGAGGCTATACCCGAAAAGTGTGGCGTGCATTTGTATTCAACCCCCTTCACTCTGATACCCATAACTAAAATCTAGGGGAACCAATCGCCTTCAGAAGTCACCTAATTAGTAAATAGAGTCCACCTGTGTGTAATTTAATCTCAGTATAAATACAGCTCTTCTGTGAAGCCCTCAGAGGTTTGTTAGATAACCTTAGTGAACAGACAGCATCATAAAGGCCAAGGATCACACCAGACCAGGGAAAAAGTTGTGGAGAAGTTTAAAGCAGGGATAGGTTATAGAAATAAAAAAAAAACAAGCTTTGAACATCCCAAGGAGCACTGTTCAATCCATTATCCGAAAAAGGAAAGAGTATGGCACAACTGCAAACTTACCATGGCCGTCCACCTAAACTGACAGGCAAGGAGAGCATTATTCAGAGAATCAGTCAAGAGGCCTATGGTAACTCTGGAGGAGCTGCAGAGATCCACAGCTCAGGTGGGAGAATATGTCCACAGGACAACTATTAGTCGTGCACTCCACAAATCTGGCCTTTATGGAAGAGTGGTAAGAAGAAAGCCATCGTTGAAAGAAAACCATGAGAAGTCCTGTTTGCAGTTTGCGAGAAGCCACGTGAGGGACACAGCAAACATGTGGAAGAAGGTGCTCTGGTCAGATGAGACCAAAATTTAACTTTTTGGCCTAAAAGCAAAACGCTATGTGTGGTGGAAAAATAATACTGCACATCACCCTGAACACACCATCTCCACTGTGAAACATGTTGGTGGCAGCATCATGTTGTGGGGATTCTTTTCTTCAGCAGGGACAGGGAAGCTAATCAGAGTTGATGGGAAGATGGATGGAGCCAAATACAGGGCAATGTTAGATGAAAACCTATTAGAGTCTGCAAAAGACTTGAGACTGGGGCGGAGGTTCACCTTCCAGCAGGACAACGGCCCTAAACATACAGCCAGAGCTACAATGGAATGGTTTAGATCATGGGTGCTCAACCTGTGGCCCTCCAGCTGTTGCATTACTACAAGTCCCATCACGCCTCTGGCTTTGAGAGTCATGCTTGTAACTGTCAGTCTTGCAAGGCCTCATGGGACTTGTAGTTCCGCAACAGCTGGGGGGCCACAGGTTGAGCACCCCTGGTTTAGATCAAAGCATATTCATGTGTTAGAATAGCCAAGTCAAAGTCCAGACCTGAATCCAATTGAGAATCTGTGGCAAGACTTGAAAATTGCTGTTCACAGACGCTCTAAGTCCAATCTGACAGAGCTTGAGCTATTTTGCAAAGAAGAATGAGCAAAAATGTCACTCTCTAGATGCGCAAAGCTGGTAGAGACATCCCCAAAAGACTTGCAGCTGTAATTGCAGTGAAAGGTGGTTCTACAAAGTATTGACTCAGGGGTGTGAATACAAATGCACGCCACGCTTTTCACATATTTATTTGTAAAAAATGTTGAAAACTATTTATCATTTTCCTTCCACTTCACAATTATGTGTCACTTTGTGTTAGTCCATCACATAAAATCCCATTAAAATATATTTACATTTTTGGTTGTAACATGAGAAAATTTGGAAAATTTCAAGGGGGTATGAATACTTTTTCAAGGCCCTGTTATGCCCTGTACACACGATAGGATTTTCCGACAACAAAATCTATGATTTTTTTTCCGACGGATGTTGGCTCAAACTTGTCTTGCATACACACGGTCACACAAATCTTGTCGGAAATTCCAAACGTCAAGAATGCGGTGACGTACAACACGTACGACAAACAGAGAAAAATGAAGTTCAATAGCCAGTGCGGCTCTTCTGCTTGATTCCGAGCATGTGTGGAACTTTGTGTGTCGGAATTGTGTACACACGATCGGAATTTACGACAACGGATTTTGTAGTCAGAAAATTTGAGATCCAGATCTCAAATTTTGTGTGTCGGAAATTCCGATGGAAAATGTCCGATGGAGCCTACACACGGACGGAATTTCTGACAACAAGCTCCCATAAAACATTTTCCATTGGAAAATCCTATCGTGTGTACGGGGCATAAGTCAGGGAGCTGCCCTAATGTTAGACTTTTCACATGACCACAGTCTCCACCTGCAGACATTCCAACCTGCAAAAACTCATTTCAGGGAGGTGGGGGTGGCTTAAACCATGCTACATATTGCGCTTGGCTTAAATGGGGTGTGGTTTTATAGGGTCTGAGATGACTTGCATAGTGCAGAATGTAGTAATGTTAAATAGGGAATATACAGTGTGGAGTGTATGTAGGTGTGTATAATGTGCATGTGAGGAGAGTACAGCGGTGAGTAGTATGTGCAGGATGGTGTCAGTAGGGCAGTGGATGGTGTCAGTAGTTCTTTATTTTTATTATTATTTTTTACAATTTATTTTTTTTATTTTTTGTTTTTCACAATGATTGGGGGTGGGGGAAGTGGACAGTGTCAATAGAGCAGTGTGTCAGTAGTTTTTTGTTTTTATTATTTTCTCTAGTATTTTTACAATTTTGTTGTTTATTATTTTCTTTAAATAATTTTTTAAATACTTTTTTTCACAGTGCTTCTGGGGAAGGGGTGGGGAGTATGTGGCGGTGATGGTGTCAGTAGAGCAGTGGATGGTGTCAGTAGTTTTTATTTTTACAATTTCATTTTTTTTAATGCTTTTTGGGGGGAGGGGGTTGGGGCAGTGGACAGTGTTGGTAGGGCAGGGTTGTGGTGTCAGTAGTTTTTTTATTATATATATATATTTTTTTAAATTAAATTTTTTTATCATTTTTGTTTACAATTTCATTTTTTTTATATTCTTTGATTTTTTTTTTTAATCAACCCTGTATGGAGGGGGGGCTTTGGTGAAATATCAGGGGTCAAAACAGACCCCTGACATCTCCCCTTTGAGACAGAGAAAGAGGCTGAGGACAGAGATTCCCCAGTCACTTTCTCAGCATTGAAGATAAATGGACAGAAGACAGCGGCTCCTGTCCATTCATAAACCGAGCAGAGTAACACAGAGGTTACTCTGCTCAGTTTTTACAGGACACAGGAAGCGATCTCGTTCACTGTGTCCAATTCAGAAAAGGAAGGGATCGGTAAATGACCGATCCCTTCCTCCGCTCACCATCCTGACAGATCCCCACATCCGGCGGGAGAGGAGAGGAGAGGCGGGAAGTTGGCTGTGGGGGACGAGGGGGGGCGGAGGAGGAGGACAGGGAGCCAGAGAAGAAGGGGGGGAGAAGGACACAGAGTGGAGCTATAGAAGAATGGGCACAGAGGGGGGCTGGAGGAGGACACAGGGAACAGCCTGGGATGATCGGTGCAGCAGGAGGGATAGCTGTGATCACAAATCTCCCTGTATAGCTTTTTAGCCGACAGCCGCGGGAGGGAGAGAAGGAGAAGCGACTGTCAGCTATACAGGGAGATCGGTAATCACAGCTGTCCTTCCTGCTGCACTGATCATCCCCGGCTGTGAACAATGGGACAATCCAGGATCAGCCTCGCAGCCGGTATATCGGGCAGCACTTGCGGGTGTCCGGGAGCCGCCCCCCGAAATGTGGGAGGCTCCCGCACCTCGTAGGAGACTTGAGATGTCTGCACCTGGTCCTGGGCATTGAGCACTCCATGCAAAAGGTACCCCCGCATGCAGGGTGAAGTAGGCTCCGCCCATAAATGACACCACAATTATATGGATGATGTGTGGCGTAATTCTTTTGGAATACCACGGCAAGACACCATGATGATGGACATGCATTGCAGCGCGCATTAGTGGATTGCTGCAGGATGTGCTGCACTCCAATGCAGGTCCTCCATAAGGGAAATGGAAAAGAAAAGAGAAAAGAAAGTGTCTGCAGGAGACTGAGCCAGTGGTGGCAGCTCATAAGGGGGCCGCTCCCTCTACATGGGGTGCCGGACACATAGATTTCAATGTTTTGTTTTGTTTTTGAAGCTAGTGATTAAAGCCTGAGGCTCTAATTGACTTCAAAAAGGGTGGGCTGGGGGCGTAGAGCACTGCGCCCGGAGCACACCCAGTTGTGCCACATGTCTTCTTGCTTCTCCTCCCACCCAATCAGGAAGCGGGCCCTGAGACCCGATTAGCCGGGAGTATTGTTGCCACTTTTGTTGCCACTTTTTCTTCAAGTCAAACCCGAACACTTTAACAGTGCACAGCAATTTTTAAGTATTTTAGTATGTAGGATTGTAACAGACCTGGCACACCTTTGGGCACTCCAAAAAGAATAGTAATGCGTGCATAGTGCCCCCGCCCTCACCGTCCTGCCAGGCCCTGTTCCAAGCCACATGTCTGAATAATGTCGGACAGTCTGGGGTTTGAATCATGTGTCGTTCAGTCCCGCTGAAACCCAAACACAAGATTCAAAACCCGGACTGTCTGGGTGAATCCCGAACAGGTGGCAACCCTAGCCAGGAGTCCTAAGATCCGATTGGCCGGGAGGAGGAGAAGCGACAGCCGGGACTCGGGAAGAGATTCGGGGGGAAGCCCCGACCTGGATGGGTAAATGCGGGGCTGGCGGGCGACAGGCGAGCGAAACGGTGATCGATTATGCGAGTGAGGGCACCAAGGTTGTTTGCCGCCCTCTCCAAGATGGAGCACCAGCCGCCACTGGGTGTCAGTCACTGAGCATTGCACCTGTCATCCACTGTTCGTAGTTGCAATGCTTCAAAGCAAACCTTTAACTACTTGCTGCCCGCCCGCCCGCCGCCATATGACGGCGGGACGGTGCAGCTGTTATCCTGGGCCGCCGTCATATGACGGCGCAGCCTTCCAGGCAGCCCAGGGGGCATGCGCGCCCGCCGCATCGCTCGGGTCCCGATGCGCGTGCCCGGCGGCCGCGATGTCCGCCGGGCACCCGCGATTGCCCGGTAACCGAGCAGGACCGTGGATCTGTGTGTGTAAACACACAGATCTACGTCCTGTCAGATGGGAGGAGACCGATGGTGTGTTCCTTGTACAGAGGAACACCGATCGGTCTCCTCCCCTTGTGAATCCCCTCCCCACACAGTTAGAATCACTCCCTAGCAACACATTAACCCCTACAGCGCCCCCTGCTGGTTAACCCCTTCATTGCCAGTCACATTTATACAGTGATCAGTGCATTTTTATAGCACGGATCGCTGTATAAATGTGAATGGTCCCAAAAATGTGTCAAAATTGTCCGATGTGTCCGCCGCAATATCGCAGTCACAATAAAAATCGCAGATCGCCGCCATTACTAGTAAAAAAAAAAAAAATAATAAAAATGCTATAAATCTATCCCCTTATTTTGTAGATGCTATAACTTTTGCGCAAACCAATAAATATACACTTATTGCGATATTTTTTACCAAAAATATGTAGAAGAATACGTATCGGCCTAAAATTAGGAAAAAATTTGTTTAAAAAATAAATAAAAATGTGGATACTTATTATAGCAAAAAGTAAAAAATGTGTTTTTTCAAACTTGTCACTCTTGTTTTGTTTATAGCACAAGAAATAAAAACCGCAGATGTGATCAAATACCACCAAAAGAAAGCTCTATTAGTGGGGAAAAAATGATAAAAATTTCATTTGTGTACAGTGTTGTATGACCGCGTAATTGTGTTTCAAAGTGCGACAGCGCTGAAAGCTGAAAATTGGCTTGGGCTTCCTGGGGGTGAAAATGCCCTGTATGGAAGTAGTTAATAAATGCACATTTTTATTGTTGTCAGTGTGGGTGTATTTCATCAGCGACCCCTCCGGACCCGCACATGGTACATGGTACACGTACATGGTACGTTGAGTTTCAGGAAACCGAGAATTCTCACTGAGCTAAATCATGTCAACCCGGGGCGGGGCTTTCTGCCCAGGTGACGTCACTTTTACAGCCGTGACCCGGAAGGAGAACCCTCGTGTTGTTGGCTTCCGGACGCCGATTGGCAGTGTGAGGCCGAGGCCACGAATTATGCGGTGAGGAGACCCCAGCGGGTGAGTGACAGAGCTGAGTGCACACACCGAACGCCTACCCTCTGACGTCACCGCGGATCGCCGCTCGGCCCGTGGCGTCGTCTGTACTGAGCCCCTCACCCAGAGTAGTGAGGTGCGGGCGACTCACTGGCCGACTTCCCTCATGTGGGGGAAGGGGGACACACTGCACATTGGCCTCTGTGGGGCTCACCGGCTGTGTGTGAGGGCAAATACCTTCCCCTCCCAGAGTATAGGGAGAGCTGGGGGGCTGTGTGGATGCATGACACTCACATTGATGTTACACAACACTGGACTCCCTATGACTGGGGGGTGAGTCCAGACTGACCATCACTGCTGAGGGCATTACCAGTACCAACAATGGTGGGGAGCAGAGGGGTCATCCATAAAAACAATGGTGGGGTGTGATTATCAGTACAAAAGATGGCATGGAGCAGAGGGCTCATCTGTATGAGCAATGACAAGGAGAGGTTATCAATACAAGGGCTAGAAGGGGAAGAGGGGTTATCAGCGCAGAGGGGTTATTGATACGAGGGATGCTAGAGATCGGGGCCTCCAAACTTTCTAAACAAGGAGCCAGCTTAAGACTAGTACACACGGGCCAAATGTCGGGCGTCATGGGCTGGTTCAATAGAAACCGGCTGACATTCGGTCCGTGTGCTGCAGCCGGCCATTCGGCTAGCTTCTCTCGAAGGGACATGGCTAAAAATGGCTACTGACTCCCAGTCAATGCTCTCAGCCAATGCCTGAAAACACTGACTGGAGTGTTCTGGCTGGGGGGGGAGGGGGGGCATCTCCTTGTCAGAACACAATAGCACAGAAGGGGAGATCGCTGTACTAACATCGGATAATTAGTACTGCTCTGCTGGGTTGAACGGTAAAAAAAAAAACTAGTAGTGTGTACGAGGCTTTACTGACACTGTCTATTGGGAGTAGAAAATGCCCAGGCCTCGGAGGGAGTAAACCATGCCATATGCTTGGTGATCAGTGGGAGTAAAAACAATTACATCATTGGTGATCAGCACCATTGTTGGTGTCAGTGGGAAGAATAGTGCCCCATCGTTGTCAGTGAGAGGAATAGCGCCCCATCGCTGGTGTCAGTGAGAGAAATAGCGCCCCATTGTTGGTGTCAGTGAGAGGAATAGTGCCCTCAGATACAGAGGTGTGGTCAACTAACTGGCCGACTTTTATCATGGGGGGAGGGGGCACACTGCAGATTGGCCTCGTTTGTGCCCCGTCTGTGGTGTCAGAGGGTGGAATAGTGCCCCAAGGATCACATAAAGGCAAGCAAAGGGCCACATCGGGCTGCAGTTTGGAGACCCCTGGTATAGAGGGCACGGCTTTATCAATATGGACCATCACCAGGAGTTGTTATCATTACGAGAATTGTACAAGGAAGAGGGGTTATCAACAATGGAGCAGAGGGGTTATTATAAGTGATAAGAAACAGAGGGAGTTGTCAATATGAGGAATGACATAGAGCTTGTGATTGATATGAACAATGACACAGAGCAGAGGGTTATTGGTGTTCACAATGGCACAGGGGGTTATCAATATAAAAATCAGCATGGAGGTGAGAGGGTGTCAATATGAACAACGAGTGAACAGGTTCTTCATCACGAACAATGGCACAGGGCGGAGGGGTTCTGGGGATGAACGTTGGCACAGGGCGGAGGGGTTCTGGGGATGAACGTTGGCACAGGGCGGAGGGGTTCTGGGGATGAACGTTGGCACAGGGCGGAGGGGTTCTGGGGATGAACGTTGGCACAGGGCAGAGGGGTTATTGGTATGTGTGACGGACCACCTGGCACCCCCACCTGGGTGCTTCCGCCCAGATACAGCTTCTTCCACACTGGAACCAGGAACAAGGTATTATAGCTGAAAATTGCACCCAAGAACTAGAAGACACTAGCTCAGGTGCAAGCTGGAACTGACTTTATTGTAAACTCAGAATATATACCACACAAATTCAGGTAAGAGCTTGATCACATTATCCTAAAGAAGGCAAAATTTAAACAGTAATATCATCAGTACATCTAATAAACAGTAAGCCAATCAACAGCTAGCAACTAATGTCTAAGAGTGATCTAATTAACAGTAAGCTAATTAACAACTAGTCACCTAGACAAGCGTGGGTGATTCAGGTCAGTGCTCACTCAGACAGTTTGACATCAGTATTCAAGAAGACCCAGGGCTGTCCAAATCTCATTAAAGCGGGGTTCCACTCAAATTTTTAACTTAATCTTACCCCCTTCAGTTAATTGCATACATGTTCAAATGCCACACGGAAATTTTTTTATTGCTGTAATTACCTCCCATGGGAGTAGGCATGTTTATTGCCTTTCCCCAGCGCCACACTGTCTCCTGGGAGCTGTGTCAGGCTTCCCAAGATTCAGTGCGGAAACAATGATCATCCGTTTGAACAAGCATGCTTCACATGCCCACAAGCAAGATGGAAACAGCCAGCATCACATATTTTAAGTTATTCTTCAGTACGAAAACAGACAGAGGCGGAAATATTACACCCAAACTGTGAGTATTATTTTGGGATTAGCAAAGTGTCTCAATGACCTAAAAAAAAAAAAAGATTGGTCGCCGGACTCCCGCTTTAACCAGCTTTCTTTTCACATCCATCTTTTCACTGAGTTTAAAGTTGGTCAAGTGTGGGACCATCGTGGCTTCCTTGACTGTTAAATGTGGTAATGTCATCTTGCATTTTATAACAGGACGTCTTCCTGAATGCTTGTAGCTCCCTCAAATACCAGGGCCCATAGTCAGGCAAAAGGCTACCCTGCACTCCCCTCCAAAAGCCCCTGTCTCGGTTGGGTCTGTCACATTTCTTCCCCCTCAAAATGAGACTAACTAGGTTCCAGACTGCCACCTGGTCTGGACATGCATTAGTCAGGCAGAGTGAACCCACATAGTTGGACCACATGATTTCTATTTTTGGCCGCAGGAAATATTTGTCGTCGGTAGGTGTGGGGCAGAGATTGTGGACCCTCTGGCTGCCAGCGCTTTAGCTGGGAGATCTTTACATTTCCAGGGGTTGGTCTGCTGTTGGAGAGAGGGGCTGAATGCCCCGACTCCTTGAAGCTGTGAAGACACACTAGGTGCTAGGCAGAGGCCAGTGACGCTCTGCTCTCTTGCCAGCGCTTCAGCTGGGAGTAGGAGCTTCACTACATTAGCTTGTCAGTGGGGAGAAGGGCCACCTGCCCTGGCTCCCTGGAGTTACTGAGTTGGTGCTGGGCAGAGGTTGGTAGCACTATGCCCTAATGCCAGCGCTTCTGCTGTGGGCCCCAAATCATCCGCTCCAGCTAACTGTTAGTGAGGGAGGCCAAATTACTCCCAGGCTGTGGATCTGCTGCTGGGGAGGGTGGATGACCACCTCCTCTCCTGGACTGTGGATCTGCTGCTGGGGAATGAGGGTGGCTTTCTCCTCCCCTGAGTCCTTAAACTGCTACTCCATCTATCATACTCTCGTTCAGCAGCTGGGAAGACATTCCTCTGTTGCTGTCTCCCAGGTGCATGGACCCTTGCCGGGGAGGGAAGACAGTTTCCCCCGCTCTGGCTGACTGTTGGGGAGGGATGCTGGCTTCCTATGCTCCCAGACTGAATCTGCTATTAGGGAGGGAGAATGACCACCTCCTCTCCTGGACTTTGGATCTGCCGTTGGGGAGAGAGGGCGATCACCACCTCCAATGCTCTTGCTGTGGATCTGCCGCTGGGGTGGAAGGATGACCACATTCTCTCCCTGCACCTTGGCCTGCTACTGTGGAGGGGGAATGGCTTCCCCCCCTTCAGTTTGGACTGCTGCTGCTGAGTGAGGCCTCCTCCCCTCCCTGCATATCTGACTGCCACCGGGGAGGAAGTACCTCCCACATTCTCACCCTGGGCCTTCGGAACTGCTGTGGGTGTGGGGCAGACATCTTGGACCCTCAGTACGGTCGCCAGCGCTTCAGCTATGCATTTAAAATTCTCTACATTGGCCTGTTGCTGGGGAGAAGGGCTGCCCACTCTGGCTCCTTGGAGCTACGGAAGTGCTGTGGGTGCTGGGCAGAGGTTATTGGTGCTCTGCCTTGATGCCAGCTCCTCTGCTGGAGGTTCTCACTGGGTTCTTCCTCCTCAGCAGAAAAATCTATCAAATCCCCAGTCTCTGGAATTCCTGAAAATCCAGGCCACGCGCTGGCAGCACTTGGGCCCAGTGCCGGCACGTTGACAGGTGACTCATAATCCATAACATTCATGGGTGTTGGGGCATACTGTTGAGCTTAGCTGAACAGTCTGGTATATGCTTGTTCAAGCTTCCACTCTTGCAGCATTAAAGAATCAAAATCTGCTTGCAATCTGAGATCGTTGGGAATATCCATTTCAATGAAATCCTGGATATCATATCTCTGTCACTCAGCTGTACTTCCAAAGTCCAGATCTTCCTGGATTCTTTCAAATAATAGTTCTGAGCCATCAAAATCATAGCCCTCCATGGGCTCATCCTCTAGCCACAGACAAACTTGGGTAATGTACCAATAAAGTACTCAGTATCCTTCATCCAACATCATTTCGATGCAGACCAGACGTTCCGCTTGGGTCAACTATTCTTGCTTGGGCTGCTCACTGAAGAAGGGCATCCATAAGTCCAGCTGGAGCCAGTATTACTCCTCTGGGGTAGCAAAATCCTTTCCGCAATGCTCGAACTGTAGGGCTTCTCTCCATAGCCCCCGGTGCATGACATCCCCCCCCCCACACCAATACGTTCCGTACAGAACCAGGTCCACCAAACTGGGTAAGCTTTCGCTGCATCCACCGCTGAAACGCCGCTTCCATCGCTGTGGGGAATAGCGCCACTGCAGTGGTTTCCCGAAGATGTGTCCCGGTGGTAGTTTGGAACTGCTCTGTAGGAAGGAAGCAGATCCCACTGCTGCCACAAAATGTTACGGACCGCCTGGCACCCCTCCCGGGTGCATGTACCACAATAAGGCTTTCTTCACTCTGGAACAAGGTATTATAGCTAAACATTGCACCCAAGAACGGGACACTAGCTTAGGTGCAAATTGGAACAGCTTTTATTGTAAACTCGCACAGAATTTATACCACACACAATCAGATGAGCGCTTGATCATATTATCCTAAACAAGGCAAACAATCTGCAATCTATTCTACAGTACATCTAATGAACAGCTAACCTAAACATAAACAGTAAGCTAATCAACAGCTAGCAACTAATATCTAACAGTGATCTAATTAACAGTAAGGTAATTAACTAGTCACCTAGACAAGTCTAGGTGACTCAGGTCAGTGTCCACCCAGACAGTTCGGCACCAGTATTCAAGAAGTGTCCAAATTTCATCAAACAGCTTTGTTTCACGTCCATGTTTTCACTGAGTTTCAAGTTGGCATAGACCATCATGGCTTCCTTGACTGTTAAATGTGGTAAAAACATGTCATCTTGCATTATATAACAGAACATCTTGCTGAATGCTTATAGCTGCCTCAAATGCCAGAGCCCATAGTCTGTAGGCAGTCTCCTTCAAAAGCCCCTGTCCTGGTTGGGTCTGTCACAGTATGAATGATGGTGCAGAGGGAGTGAAAAATGGCATGGGATTGAGAGCAGGGGGCATATGGGGATGAATGATGGCACGGAGCGGAGGGCATATGGGGATGAACGATGGCACGGAGCTGGGGGTTAAAATAGAAGTATGGAGGGGGGGGGGGGGTTTCTAGTATCATACTTGGGTGGATGTCGCATCGGTCTGATGCTGCCTCTGCACTTAAAACCAAGCCACCAAACACCGCCGATGGCTCGGTTCTCTCAGGCTCCCCGGGAGGAGAGCTGCTCACTGTCAGTCAGCATCTCTCCTGCTCTGCTCCTCTATGCTCATTGGAGCGCTGAGCTGTGGAGGGGCGGGGAGGTGCACTCTCAGCGGCTCCCTGAGTGGCTGAGACTACCATCAGTCCAGGCAGCTGGTGGCTACAGACTTCCTAAGTCGGGATGCCACGCTGCCTCGACTGATTGCAGTGATGTCAGCGGAGAGCGGACTCCAGACTACTCTCCGCTGAAAACGGGTCACAGGAGTGCAAGACGAATTGTAGCCCAGCCTAAAAAGCTCAGACTGGCTTCTCCTTTAATGATGTAAATAGAAAAGATCTCCACCTTCTCTTGAGCCCCCGAAATGTGTTGTCTGCCCTGTTTCCTCATATGATGAACTAATAAAGGTTCTTTAGACTCGTTCACGATTGGTCACAGATGGGAATAAAGGGCCAATCACAGTGGCTTTTTACCACTTGATCAGCTGTGTCCAATGACAGCTGATCACAATGTAAACACAAGCTGGTTATAGGCATCCCTTTCCTCACGCTGACAGCATAAGGAGAAGAGAGCTGATAACCGGCTTTTGTGAAAGGAACAGCACGGATAATAAGTTCCCTGATTATCAGTGTCACCCATCAGTGCTGCCTCATCAGCGCACATTAGTGAAGGAGACAAATGACCAGTTTGCCAAATTTTATAACAAACTATGAAAACTTTTTTTTTTCATTTTGGTCTTTTTTGTTTAGCAAAAATAAACCCAGTGCTGATTAAATACCACCAAAACAAAGCTCTATTTGTGTGAAAAAAAAAATAAAACATTTTTTTATATGGGTACAGTGTAGCATGACCGTGCAAATGTCATTTAAAATGTGACAGTGCTGAAAATTGGCTTGGGCAGGAAGGGGGTAAAGTGCACAGTAGGCAAGTGGTTTAAAAGCAGCGTTGCTAGAGTGCTGTAAGGATTTGATTGGCTTTCTATAATGTTGAGTCGTTGACATTCCTTTTATTTATCTCTGTGACCCCATTGGCGCAATCTTCCTTCAGTTATGTTATCACAAGGATATACATTTGAACTAAGCGGGTCAGCCAAGGTGGAAAGCGTGACAGAGATATGATCAAGTAGGACACTGAACAGGGAAGTTATAGGTAAAAGATGTTACGGAATGGAGGGGATTATTAGTGCGAACAATGGCTCAGAGCGCAGGGGTTATCGGTATGAACAAAGGCACGGGGGAGCGCAGGGGTTATCGGTATGAACGCAGGCACGGGGGAGCGCAGTGGTTATCGGTATGAATGAAGGCACGGGGGAGCGCAGGGGTTGTCGGTATGAATGAAGGCATGGGGGAGCGCAGGGGTTATCGGTATGAACGAAGGCACGGGGGAGAGCAGGGGTTATCGGTATGAACGAAGGAGCGCAGGGGTTATCGGTATGAATGAAGGCACGGGGGAGCGCAGGGGTTATCGGTATGAATGAAGGCACGGGGGAGCGCAGGGGTTATCGGTATGAATGAAGGCACGGGGGAGCGCAGGGGTTATCGGTATGAACTAAGGCACGGGGGAGCGCAGGGGTTATCGGTATGAACTAAGGCACGGGGGAGCGCAGGGGTTATCGGTATGAACTAAGGCACGGGGGAGCGCAGGGGTTATCGGTATGAACTAAGGCACGGGGGAGCGCAGGGGTTATTGGTATGAACTAAGGCACGGGGGAGCGCAGGGGTTATTGGTATGAACTAAGGCACGGGGGAGCGCAGGGGTTATCGGTATGAACTAAGGCATGGGGGAGCGCAGGGGTTATTGGTATGAACTAAGGCACGGGGGAGCGCAGGGGTTATCTTTTTCTTCTCGCAGGGACCCGGGCAGCAGTGGGTGGCTCCTGCTACAGTAAGTCAAATCCTGTGAGCAGAGGGCTGGGCAAAACCACACTGTCTGTATTAATGGATCCAGGATTGAGCCCACAGGTGTGCCACAATTTGAAGCAGCTTCCTATGGTCGCTCACTTAGACCCCTTACACACTATGAGATTTTCTGCAGATTTTTGTCTTCAGATTTACAAAAACTGTAGTTCAAGGGCCTGCCTGATTGCATAGAAATTGAAACTCTTAAGGTTTGAGCTCATATTATTTGGTAAATCTGCAGATAATCTAATAGTGTGTATGGGGTCTTAGAAGAGGAGGATCGGGGCTGCTCTGTAAAACCATTACACAGAGCAGGTAAGTATAACATGTTTGTTATTTTAAGCGCATTTACAACCACTTTAAGGCTCATTGTGTGTGATGTTTGACTCTGACTTGGCTGGCATGTGTTAATCTCAGCCTTGGCTTGTGTCCTGGCGGAACTTCCTGCTTTCATATAAACATTTACACAGTGTCACTTTTTCAGATATTTAACTAGCTAAAGTCATCTGTTTAATTTTTGTTTTATTTATTTTCAAGATATCTGTAACCTGCTGACTTATGTCCCAGTAACTCCTGTCTTTAGGACAAATAGGGTACTTTTCCTTGAGAGGACACAGACAGACGGCAAGAAAAAAAAACTGACAGAAGTTCAAACGCTTCCACAATATTAAAGTAATACTAAAGTCTTGTTTTGTAATTTTTAGGCAAAATAAAACGCGTCATACTTCACTGCACATAGCAGGTGTTTTGCACAGAACAGCCCAGATCCTCCTCTTCTCGGTCCCTCTTCGGTTCTCCTGGCCCCTTAACACTGACAAGTGCCTCCACAGCAAGTAGCTTGCTATGAGGGCACTCGAGCCGAGCCGCAGCCCCGTGTGTCCTTTCAGACATGGATCCTGGCGAGGCCCCCCCCCCTTTGGCTCCCTGACTTTGATTTACAGCAGCGGGACCCAATGGCACTCCGCTGCCGTCTCAGCCAATGAGGGGGAGAGTCCCGGGCAGCTAAGTCTCTCCTTTAACATCGCTGGATAGAGATGGGGCTCAGGTAAGTATGAGGGGGGCTACTACACACAGAAGGGTTTTTTTTTTTTTCAGCTTAACCACTTGCCGACCACTGGCCGCAGATATACTGCAGCAAGGTGACTCGGCTGCGCAAATCGTCGTACCGGTACTGCGATTCGTGTGCTACCTTTCGCTCTCCGATTTAACCCCTTGATTGCCCCTGATGTTAACCCCTTCACTGCCAGTGTCATTAGTACAATGTCAGTGCATATTTTTAGCACTGATCACTGTAATAATGTTACTGGTTCCCCAAAAAGTGTCAAAAATGTCAGGTGTCCGATCTGTCTGCCACAATGTCGCAGTCCTGCTAAAAATCACTGATCATCACCATTACTGGTAAAAAATAATGCCATAAATCTACCCCCTATTTTGTAGACGCAATAACTTTTGCGCAAACCAATCAATGTATGCTCATTGGGATCTTTTTTCCCAAAAATATGTAGAAGAATACATATTGGCATAAACTGATGAATAAATAAAAACAATAACCACAGAGGTGATCAAATACCACCAAAAGAAAGCACTATCTGTGGGGAAAAAAAAGACGTCAATTTTATTTGGGTACAAGGTCGCACGACCGCGCAATTGTCACTTAAAGTAATGCAGTGCTGTATCTCAAAAAACTACCTGGTCAGTAAGGGGGTAAATCCTTCCGGGGCTGAAGTGGTTAATGTATAGTCTTTACAACTACTTTAAAAGCTACAAAGGTCACCTATCCGATTCCTGAGCCAATAGCTGAGCCAAACTCAACTTTACAGGTAAAATTAAACTTTCAACATAACTTTAGCTGCCTATTTCTTTGGACCTATTGTTTGATATGTTTTTTTTTCCCAAGTCATCCTCCAGGACGGTCAGATGAGAGGCTCCACCACCTACAGGAAACACAAGCACAGAGAGATTTAAAAAGGCTGCCCCTCAGTTTTTGTGTTTCCTGCGTTCTGAAAAACTGCATCCCTGCATTCAGCAGACCTGCGTTGGACTGCTGCAGGAGATTTTGGGAGAAGAGGCTACAAAGAGGAGACTGCAGGTCATTTCATAGTCTCCCTTTTTTTTTTTTCCCCTTGTGGGGAGTCCTATGATCCTCCTGCACTCTAGGTGGAGGATTAAGGCCTAAGGAAGGGCCTAACCTTGTGCCTGCTGGGCCAGTCTCCCAACCCCCCCCCCCACGGGGAGTCTGGGTAGGGTCATGGTGTCTCCCCAATGCTATGCCACACCGGTAAGTCTGTGTTGACGTTGGAGATTTACCCTCACTTCTTGTTAAAACCATTATCAGCCAAACAGGAAGTTAGAGAAATTCACTAACAGAGCTCTGTATAGCAATAAAAACTGACAGGGGTTCTAACCTCAAAGTCATGGCTGTCCATACACTTAAACCAGAAAAGAAAGGACAACACATGGTTATGTGCAACTGTGCCCTGCAGCATGTGTGCGTTATCTTGGTGTGTTGAGGTATCCGTGAAAGTGAACTGCACCACAGTGCATTAACGCATGTATGGTACATTGCATAGGAATGAATGGGCCCTTAGACATTTGTTTCTGTTTCAACTGCTGACCACTTTATCCAAAGCTAAAAAGGGGCTTTAGAAACCTTTTAAATTGGTTATAAAGCTTTGTTTAAAAAAACAAACCTGCCTATACTTACCTGCTCTGTGCAATGGTTTTTCACAGAGCAGCCGCAATCCTCCCTTTCTGGGGTCCCCCGCTGGTGCTCCTGGCTCCTCCTCTTCATTGGGTACCCCCACGGAAAGCCGCTTTCCACAGCACACAGGAACAGAATTGAGGCTGGCAATCACAGCTTGTGCCCTTCTTGTCACTTTTTTTTTTTTGTGCAGCCAAGAAAACTCGTTAGAAGTGACTTCTACAGATAACAGAGGAACAAGGCAGCCGACAGAAATGACACTTGGTGCTCTGGATAGAGACAAATACACACTATAGAGGGATATGCTTTGTTCATATTTCATGTCATAAATTTACAACCACTTGAGGAAGGAAACCTCTCTCTTGTAGAGATTTCCTGTTGTATTTCTGGGGTGGGAAGTGAAATCTCCCCAAAGGAACACGGTTGGCAAAAAATAAACACTTCGCTACTCTATCCAAAACACAAAGAAAAAGTTGCGTTATCTGTGACTGTATTTTGGGCCACTAAAGTCTACTTGGTTGCCCATCGCAGTCCTATAGAATCTCACAACAGCTGACCCCATGCGGAGTGGCCTGTATGTGACTCCGTGTGTCTCTCTTTAGACTGCAGTGTCTTTTGTAGCCTTCTACCTCCTGTCCCTTGAGATTCAGTTACATGATATTATTGTCAGCTGCAGAGCTGGCAGGATAAAGGCTCAGTGAGTGACAGGTGTGGAGAATTGTGGAAAGCCTGTAAAGCGGTTTCTAATGAATAAAAGGCACATCTTTAATCGGAACCTGCAGCCTCCACGTCTAGGGACTGGTAAGCTACGACCTGTAACTTGTTTGGTTTTGGATATGTTGTAAAGTGGAACTTTATCTTAGAAAAAGACATTTATTGCAGAAGAGACTGTAGATCTTACCTGACCTGCCAGCAAGTTTCTTGGTTGTACTGTGAGCTGCACATGCATATTTTAACAAGGTAGTATCCCTTTAGATCATGGACAGTGGAAAAGAGTCCTCTTACATTGGTGTTCTTTGTAGAGGTGCCCCCCTTACAGAGGTGATCCATTGAGATCAATCTGCCACTGCATAAAGTTATGGCACTATAGATGTGGAATGGCAGAGGCAGGCATTTATTAGCATCCTATGGCTTATTTAGACATTTGCGGATGGAGGGTGTTAACGTGTGGTTGAGCCATGTTTTTAGCATTCCCCCCTCCAAGCTGTAAGGACAGCAGACAGGGTTGTTCACATGTCACAGTTTTTGCCACAGGCAACTATCACAACTCCTATTTAGCAGACAGTAAGCCCACAGAACATGACCTATTCAAGAAAAAAGTGAAGTTTCAAAAACTCCCTGAAAAAGCTGGTGCCTCAATTATGAGGTTAAAACACGTGCTGAGGAGTTACTACCTGTCAAACACCTCTAAAAAGCTATCTGAAAGCAGATCCGTTTTCAGAGGTGTGACTGTTTAGACGCAAGTCTTCATGCACATGGCCTTGTAGCGTACAATACGACCTCCCTGAACACAGGTGCATACGGCCTTGTATGCATGTAGTCCCTCAGATTTGTGTATATAGATACCTGCTGATTGATGGCGGCTGTATGTGCCTCCTGTCACTCCCAGCAGACAAAATGCTGCTATACTGGTGGCATAGTAACTCCGGGAGACATGTCACCGGCCAAAGCGGTGTGTCGGGACCACTGCGGGGGCTTCGATCTAAGGTAAGTATATCCTAATGGGCTAATACTACTCATTATGCCTTTGTCTTGCAGAGTTTTTTTTTTTTTTTTCTTTCTATTTCTCCCCATGGGTTTACAACCTCTTAAGTGTCAGATTTGTCTGCTGCAATGTCGCAGTCCAGTTAAAAATCGCTTATCGCCATTACTAGTGAAAAACTAAAAAAAAAATTCCATAAAAATATCCTATCGTTTGTAGATGCTATAACTTTTGCGCAAACCAATCAATCAAAACAGTTTTTTTTTACCACAAATATGTAGCCTAATACATATTGGCCTAAGTTGAAGAAATTCGATTTTTTTTCAGTTTTTTTTTTGGATATGTTTTACAGCAGAAAGTAAAAAATGTGTTTTCTTTCAAAATTGTCGGTCCCTTTTTTTTTTTTTTTTTTTTTTTTTTATTATAGCGTAAAAAATAAACCGATGAGGTGATCAATTACCACCAAAAGAAAGCTCTATTTATGTGAAAAAAAGACATCAATTTTATTGGAACAGTGTTGCACGACCGGGCAATTGTCAAAGTAACGCAGTGCCGTATCGCAAAAAATGGCCTGGTCATTAAGGGGGTAAAACCTTTCGGGGCTGAAGTGGTTAAAGCAGGAAGGCCTAAACACAGGGAAATTATATCTGGGAGATATAGCTTATACTTCCCAGAGAACGTCTGCATTTACAAAAGCTAAATGCAGGAGTGCCAGTGTGATTTTAGCCTTTGGAGCCATACGTGCAGAAAACCTGTGGATTCCTAATGGTTCTCCTTATGTGACTGGGTGAGTGCTCCAGTTTCTGTTCTATTTATTTTCATGAGCAGAAGGTTGCTGTAGCTTTTTTCTATTTTGTAAGTTGTAGTTAAATTTGTTGAGCATTAGGCACCACCTTGTGGACTTTGAACACATTTTCCTAGTTTAGTATCTGGTTTCAGGCAGTAATTCCAGGGGTCATAAGGAAGCCTGTAAACAGTACATGGCCTGTTTCAAATGACTTATTTAGCAGGTGTTGTTATGCGTTAATCTAAGGGGTTTGGGAATGACACATTACCATATACATCACATGCATGCTGGTTGTATCCGGGGTGGGATAACATTTACCAAACTAACAAAAAACAAAACAATGGAATGTATATGTTTGAGTGTTGTAGCTGCTGATCTATTCCAGGTTACGGACCTTCCTGGAAGAATATCTTAAAGCCTAAGGTTGGCCATACACAGTTTGAATCTCAGCCGCTTCAGCAGAAACTGGACGTTATTCGAACCGGTAATGGGCAGGCTAAATGTATACAACCAGCCTGTTGGATTCTCTTTTGTGTTTTTTTTTTTTTTTTTCGCTTGCAGCTATAGCCACTAGCGATAATCACTGTGTTCTGGCGGGGATGGCTCCCCCTCCAGGAAAAGACAGTGGACCGGCAGGAGGGATTCCCGGATTAACACGGTCTGCGTTGATTGGGGAATCAAGCGAATTTGGTTACCCTTGGTTGCGAAAGTTTACTCCCAAAAAAAAAACTAACACAGGAGCCATTATTTAGTCTAGCGCACCAAACCCAAACCAAAAATTTCAGGGGTGGGGTCATCAGAGGAGAGAACATTTCAACTAAGTCTGCAGCCAGTATCACAAGGGGCACTTCTTATTGACTGTAAGGCCCCTTCCCCACAGGACGGGCTCCGTTTTTAAGTGCGCCTGCTCAGCCGGGAATCTGTCCACTGATCCCTGCTGACTAGGCGGATGGCTGGCCTGTGTCCGCTCCGCTTATGCAGACAGACAGACACAGCCTACTCACTTCTATGGGCGGTTAGATGTAAACAGACCGCCTGTCCGTTTACACCCAACTGCTATCCTATCCACCAGATAAATGGAAACTAATCCCTATTTGTCTTTTTTTTTTTGCAGATCAGATGTCAATGGGCATGTATGACCTCTCCGTAGAGGAGACTGAAGGGTCCGATCAGATCCACCTTAAAAAAACTGACAGGCGGACCTAAACGGTCCACCTGTGTCAAAGGGCCTGAAGTAGTATCCCTTGTGCTGAGATATATATATATATTATTTTTTTTTTTTTGTAAACCTTTTTTTTTAATAAAATAATGCTAGGCATACACTAGCCAAAAAATCGTTCGAAAACCTGTCATCTGGACCGTTCATTTATTTTCAGTCCAGTTAAGCCAAAAAAAAATCAAAGGAACAGGTTAAAAAGTTCTAACGAACGATAAATTGAAAATGTGTTTCTGGTCCGAACTGTTTGCACTAGGCTTATGTGACAAAAAAAACGAAAAACAGATTCATTTATGTCCACTGAACAATTTACCGATCAAAATTCTGTCATTACATGATCAGCAAAAAACGTTTGCTCTCACGACTGAGTGTTCATTAATCGAAAACGAGTTGGAGCGATGTTTCGTATAGTGTATGGCCAGCATTAGGCTTTAAAGTTGAACTAAACCCTCCTATCCTTTACATCCTAAGATTGTGCCATCTTCACCTCTATTTACAGTATCTCACAAGTGAGTACATCCCTCCACATTTTTGTAAATATTTAATTATATATCTTTTCATGTGACAACACTGAAGAAATGACAATTTGCTACAATGTAAAGTAGTGAGTGTACAGCTTGTATAACAGTGTAAATTTGCTGTCCCCTCAAAATAACTCAACACACAACTATTAATGTCTAAACCACTGGCAACAAAAGTGAGTACACCTCTAAGTGAAAATGTCCAATTGGCCATTTTCCCTCCCTGGTGTCATGTGTCTAGTTAGTGTTACAAGGTCTCAAGTGTGAATGGGGAGCAGGTGTGTTAAAACTGGTGTTATCACTCTTACTGGTCACTGGAAGTTCAACATGGCACCTCGTGGCAAAGAACTCCCTAAGCATCTGAAAAAAACAATTGTTGCTCTACATGAAGATGGCCTAGGCCAGTGATGGCGAACCTTGGCACCCCAGATGTTTTGGAACTACATTTCCCATGATTCTCATGCACTCTGCAGTGTAGTTGAGCATCATGGGAAGTGTAGTTCCAAAACATCTGAAGTGCCAAGGTTCGCCATCACTGGCCTAGGCTATAAGAGATTGCCAAGACCCTGAAACTGAGCTGCAGCATGGAGACCAAGACCATACAGCAGTTTAACAGGGCAGGTTCCACTCAGGACAGGCCTCACCATGGTCGACCAAAGAAGTTGAGTTCACATGCTCAGCGTCATATCCAGGGGTTGTCTTTGGGAAATAGACGTAAGAGTGCTGCCAGCATTGCTGCAGAGGTTGAAGGGGTGGGGGGGGTCACCCTGTCCGTGCTCAGACCATACGCCGCACACTGCATCAAATTGATCTGCATGGCTGTCATCGCAGACGGAAGCCTCTTCTAAAGATGATGCACAAGAAAGCCCGCAAACAGTTTGCTGAAGACAAGCAGACTAAGGACATGGATTACTGGAACCATGTGGGGTGTTCTGATGAGACCAAGGTAAACTTATCTGGTTCAGATGAGGTCAAGTGTGTGTGGTGGCAACCAGGTGAGGAGTACAAAGACAAGTGTGTGTTGCCTCAAGCATGGTGGTGGTAGTGTCATGGTCTGGGGCTGCATGAGTGCTGTTGGCACTGGGGAGTTACAGTTCATTGAGGGAACCATGAATGCCAACATGTACTGTGACATACTGAAGCAGAGCATGATCCTCTCTCTTCGGAGACTTGGCCGCAGGGCAGTATTACAACATAACGACCCCAAGCACGCCTCCGAGACGACCACTGCCTTGCTAAAGAAGCTGAGGGTAAAGGTGATGGACTGGCCAAGCATGTCTCCAGACCTAAACCCTATTGAGCATCTGTGGGGCATCCTCAAATGGAAGGTGGAGGAGCACAAGGTCTCTAACATCCACCAGCTCTGTGATGTTGTCATGGAGGAGTGGAAGAGGACTCCAGTGGCAACCTGTGAAGCTCTGGTGCACTCCATGCCCAAGAGGGTTAAGGCAGTGCTGGAAAAAAAATGGTGGCCACACAAAATATTGACACTTTGGGCCGAATTTGGACATTTTGAGGGGTGTACTCACTTTTGTTGCCAGCGGTTTAGACATTAATGGCTATGTGTGGAGTCATTTTGAGGGGACCGCAAATTTACGCTGTTATACAAGCTGTACACTCACTACTTTACAATGTAGCAAAGTGTAATTTCTTCAGTGTTGTTACATGAAAAGATATAATAAAATATTTACAAAAATGTGAGGGGTGTACTCACTTTTGTGAGTTACTGTAGATCTACAATTACCATGGTGCTGCCATGTGATTTGCTATGACACCAGCCATTCAGGGAAAGTTTGGGTGAGAGCCGTCATAAACACACATTCAACTGGGAGGAATGTCTTGGTTGTGACTGTTTTTGGGAGAATTAAATCGGTGGGTTTTGTTCCACATTAAGTTCCCACCCTAGGTCATATCCTATTTATATTGTGCTGACTTTTTCTTTGCCTGAGATGTGGTGAGGATGGATCTGCAACCCTCCTGCTTTACTTTGCATTTTTCTTCTGCTGTCCAACTAATGTAGAAAAATAATACATGCTATTGGGGCTTTCTTTTGTCCTCTTTGGGGTACTGAAATATTGGTACCCCAATAAACTAGTGTTTATCAGTCTGTAGTGCTGCTAAGCTACAGACTAAAAGTCTTATTCTTCCAAGAAGGAACAAACGACACTTGGGTATGACATACAGTTAACGCGTTTCACACAGAGTGCTTAATCATAACCGGTTATGATTAAGCACTCTTTGTGTGTGAAAAGCACGTGCAGCCACTCTTCATTTCTCTCTAGTTTTATGTGGTGGCGAGCCAGAGTCAGCACCTGTGTTATTCCTGTGAACACCTGAATGGTTTTCTGCTCTTCATTGAATTGGTGAGATACTCCCAGAGGGTAATCACATCTGTTTTGGCTGGAGTTGGGCATTACATATCTTCATTAGACCCTATGCTTGCTGAGCTTTGAGCCCCAGTGCATGGGGGTTTAGCCAAAGGAACAGGTGCACCATCGAGCCCTGCTTTCGACAGCCTATCAAACTCCGTCTGACAGCTGCTGCGGTTGGATGGGGCTGGGTGGTGCACCTAGTGGTAGGTCAGTATGCGCTCAGGGGTGATTGCCTGAAATGCATGTAGTCTGCTTTCTGGGCATTCATTCCTGGACAGATAAGTACCACTGAGTGCATCACTCAGTCCTGTTCAGCTGTAACAGTTGTCAGACTCTGAGTTTGACAGGCTGTCAGCAGTGGGGTTGGTTGGTGCACCGGCGCCCATGGATAAACCCCTTTGTGTAGGCGCTTGCTGTGATAGACCAATCACTGCTGCTCTCTTGTGCAGGGTGGCTCTTGGATCTGCTCCATCCTAGAGCCTGTGATGGGAGGGTCTGCTGGACTCTTCTACAGCACCACATTCTGCACTGCACAGTGATGTCATCTCGACGTTTAACCACTTGGTGTCCGCTCTATAGCAAAATGACGGCCACAGCACAGACCTGAATTTCCGGGAGGCCGTCATATGATGTGCTCCCCGCGCACCCCCTGACAGCGTGAGGAGAAAAAAAAGCCGATCACCGGCTTATGTGCAAAGGACATCGGTCCCGAAGAGGAAGGAGGCACATCTGCCTCATCTGTGCCTGCCAGTGCCACCTATCAATGCCCATCAGTGGTGCCCATCACTGCCACCCATCAGTGGTGCCCATCACTGCCACCTTATCGGTGCCCACCAGTGCAGCTCATCGGTGCAGCCTCATCAGCGTACATCGATGAAGGAGAAAAATGAGTTGTTTGCAAAAGTTTATAACAAAATATAACTTTTTTTTTTTTTGAATTGGTCTTTTTTTTTTTTTTTTTTTTTTACACCACTTGCCGACCGCCGCATGTACATATACATCCTAAGTTTGGCGGCAGATATCATCGTTATGGCAGCAGCTAGCTGCCATAACCCTGGTATCCCCGTTTTCGGCCGGCCGTCGCCTACAAAAGTGGTCTCTGCGCAGATTCGCTGCGATATCACTTTTATCGGTGGCGGTAGAGGGCCCCGCTGCGATCCGGTGCCCTCCGCCTCTTACCGGAGTCGTTGGCAGCGCCGGAGGCAATCGCGTCTGGTGCCTAGCTGGTAAAACTGCTAGCAATAATCATCCCTAGCGGGAGAATACAATGGCTCGGCAGGTGGGATTCCCCTGTCAAGACTGTGGTTGCAAGAAAGAAATTTGCTTTGTGTATGGCCTAAGTTTACTGGTTATCTGAGCAATGAGAAAATTCAAAGGCGCGGGATGGACATGTGTTCTAGAACAAACTAATTTCTAATAATGAGTTTTCTTTGTTTGAGAAAGTCCATTGATTTCAAAATTGAATGTTAAAAGCAAGCAAAATTTTGACTTTTTTTTTTTTTTTTAATTATTTATTTTTTATAATCTTTATTTTACATTTTAGGCAATACAAAACATAAAATAAAAAGCAGGAAAGGAGATCAGTATTCACAAACCACTGATAAAGGTGGTAATATAAACCAGTGCAATGTAACTATTGTAAGTCCTTCCCTGTCCCAGATATTCGATCTAGATGAACATTCCCTCTAAACTTTGGGGGAGGGAAAAGAAGCGCACATAAAAAAACTAGGAAAATATTGCAGTGGGTAAAGAATATATAAAATATGGTTTGAAACATAGGACATTAAAGTACTCCTGAGGCATCCGGAAAACGGCTGTTACACCTGGTTAATTGGTTGGCAAAATACTACAGGATTAAAGTGGTGTTCCGGCCGAAATCATACTTTTTAAATAAAAATACCCCTATAATACACAAGCTTAATGTATTCTAGTAAAGTTAGTCTGTAAACTAAGGTCTGTTTTGTTAGTTTATAGCAGTAGTTTGTTATTTTATAAACTTACAGCAGGCCGTGGCCATCTTAAGTGTGGGCATCTGAAGCCAGACTGTATTTCTTCCTGGATCTCATCCTTGCAGATCTTGCACATGCTCAGTGCAGCACAAGCAGTGTAATAGGTTTCAGGTCAGGTTTCCATAGCAACGGCAGTTTTAGAGGAAGTTGCCGCCCCACGTGCTCAGTGCAGCACAAGCAGTGTAATAGGTTTCAGGTCAGGTTTCCATAACAACGACAGTTTCAGAGGAAGTTGCCGCCCCTTCCCAGAAGGCATTGCAAACAGGAAATGATGCGATGCGCCGCGGCCAGGGAGGAGGAAGTGAAAAATGAATACAGCAGATATATAGTAAGTGCTGAGAAAAAAAATAAAAAAATATCCAATTTGTTTACAGTGCACAGTTTAGTGAGGGATGCTGAAGAGTTGTAAAAATGGGTGGAACTCCACTTTAAGATTGTTGGTTCTGGTTCTGATTTGCCTGGACAAGTTGCTAAAATGCAGGATCCGCCAAGGCTAGCAAGGCAAGATCCAAACTAGAGGAAACTGGGGCCGTGCGAGCTACATGAGTCTGCCATGGGGCCAAGACAGTCGAAGCATTCTCGGATGCCCCTGCAGGTGGCGATCCATTCCTCCACCTCCATGATCTCCGTCACCTTCCCAACCCAGTCCTGCTCTCTTGGGATGCGCTGACTTTTCCAATGGATTGAATGTATGAGGCATTTTGCAGGGTTGAGAAGGTGGGGAGAGCACTGCATTTATAGCGGGAGAGAGGGATTTGGAGCAAGAAGTGCTCTGGTGAGAGAGGAAGATCGATACCCAGAAAGTCTGATATATGTTTACAAACCGTGGACCAAAAGGGCAATAACAATGGACAATCCCACCATATGTGGAGGAATGTTCCTCTTTGACCACATCCCTCCCCAGCACAGATCAGGGACGGAAGGGTAAATTCTGGCAAGCGACATGGGCACTCTGTACCATCTGGACAACAGCTTATAATTATGTTCTTGCGTTTTGGAATCCACTGAGCTTAGAGTGTGCCAAATGGTACAGGTGATGCAGTTGTTCATCAGAGAATTCACACTGAAGGTCATGCTCCCATTCCTTGATATATAAAGGTTTAGGGCTAGGGGCGGCCGAACCAAGCAGTTTATAAAGGCCTGAAACCATATGCGGTATGGGGTCTTTAGTGGCCCATAGGCATTTAAACTATGTAAGGGTAAACCTAATCTAAAATGTGTGGTGTTGTAAGGCAAAAAAAAACGGTAAGTTGGCGGTATCTCAAAAAATTGAAGGGGAAACTGCCATACCGCTCCCTAAGGGTAGCTAGCAGGGCTAGGATACACCCCTCCATAAAATGCGACAGACTGCCGGTATACCCATCATTTACCCAAGGTCCAACAAAGGACACTCAGGGAAAATTTGAAGTCCTTTAAGGACAAGTTTAGTATGAATGTTTGTGCGACTGTTCATTGTAAAATCTACTAGTGTAAAAGTGGGGAGAGAGGTGGGCATTAATGCTTTATTCCTAGCAGTGTGCCTTTTGAACTTTCTAGAAATTTGACTACTCCCTGCACATTGTAGTTTTCTGTCCTTCTGACTCTGTACTGTCCCAGCTCATCCACACCTTCCTTCAACTCCCTAGCTAACCTTAAATGCAGCTTCCAGGGGAGGAGTGAAGGGAAATATTATACTGTCACTTAAGTTTCTACTGGACAACACATCCAAAATGTCTCAGTGATTTTGAATGTCGACACAAGGGAAGCTATTCCAGGCAAATATACCGTATGCATAAATACATGGATAATCTGGGAATATTTTTTTTTTTATGTGGTTACCTCCTTTGTTCCTAGTTCATCGGCTCACAGAAGGTTAAGATGACAACCAGGCAGATAGCATTTTCAGAATGAGGTCATCAGTGGTATTCTACATATATCTTTTGTAACATGCTGCCTTTACAGCAGATTACTTATGTGGTTACCCTGGTAGGAGCTGAAATCTTGTCTGAAATCGAATCTGTGCACTGTGCTCCTTTTGGATTCTCCATAATTGGAGTCTTGCCTGAGCTGTAAGAACAAGTAAATGATTATATCACTGTCCACCTAGGACAGAGCCAAGTTGGTTTAGGTTGCAGTAACATATTTAACGCTAAAGATGAATATGTGTATATGTATGTGTGTGTGTGTGTGTATATGTATGTGTGTATATATATATATATATATATATATATATATATATATATATATATATATATATATATATATATATATATATATATATATATATATATATATATTCCTCCTATATATTTTGCCTTTTTCCATTCCTCTTCATCAAGGTGACATTTTTTTTTTTTAATAAAACCTTTCTGTTCTCATTACATACCGTATATACTCGAGTATAAGTCGTTCCGAGTATAAGTCGAGGCCCTAATTTACCACAAAAAAATGGGAAAAACTTATTGACCCGAGTATAAGACGAGGGTGAGAAATGCACAGCTACTGTAAGTGGAAAAGAGGGTCAACAATGCCCATTTGCAGCATCACTGTGCCCATTTGCAGCCTCACTGTGCCCATTTGCAGCCATAGGTCCCCTGAACTTCAAACTCGGTAGTTAAGGGTTCCTAGATGCCCCCTAGCTGCAGCCAAAATTTGGGGTCTCTGAACCCAAAGGGTCCCCAAATTGACATTGCAGCAGATGGACACAGTTGACCGAATTTGGGGCCCTGTATCTCAGGGCCACTTAGTGCTAAGAACCCCAAATTTGGTGTGCAAACCCAGTGGAACTAGCACCATAAAATTTCCAAAGCTGGGGTTTATAGCACCAAGTGGCCCCGAGATACAGGGCCCCAAATATCAGTTCAGAAAATGTCAAGCACTTTTCTACAGCAGAGAATGACATTTTCCTAACCGGTTTGGGGGCCCCGTATCTCAGGGCCACTTAGTGCTAGAAACTACAGCTTTGGATATGTTGTGGTACCAGTTCCACTGGGTTTGCACACCAAATTTGGGGTTCCTAGCACCAAGTGGCCCTGAGATATGGGGCCCCAAATTCGGTTCAGAAAATGTCAAGCACTTTTGTGCAGCAGAGAATGACATTTTCCGAACCGATTTTGGGGCCCCGTATTTTGGGGCCACTTAGTGCTAGGAACTTCAGCTTTGGATATGTTGTGGTACCAGGTCCACTGGGTTTGCACACCAAATTTGGAGTTTCTAGCACCAAGTGGCCCTGAGATACGGGGCCCCAAAGTCGGTTCGGAAAATGACATTTTTTGCTGCAGAAAAGTGCTTGACTCGAGTATAAGTCGAGGGGGGCACTTTCAGCACTAAAAAATGTGCTGAAAAATTCGACTTATACTCGAGTATATACGGTACCTTATTTTAGAGCCAGGTATATTCTCACTGGGTCTTTGTGTGGGATTATGCTGTACATAACTTCCTGAAAACATCTACGCACCGTGCTCAGCACTCCTCCCAGGACTTCTGAGCCCTAATGAAAGCAGTGGGCAGGAGTTTCACAAATATCAAAATGCCCTGAGAGGTAGATGTCAGTCTGGAAGAGTGGGCATTCTTAGGCCCCTAGGTAATGGCTACTTGTGACGCTGTACCTCCATATTTAAAGAACTGACTGTATGACTTTTCAGGCAATAGTAGAATAGGATCTACAATGTTTCTAAACTTGTTCCTAGTTACTGACTGTGTCCTCCATCTTGCAGGGAGCGTCTTCTAATGCAGAACAATGGATGAAGAAGAGAATCAAGATAATCTAATAAACAGGAATACCTCACAGGGTAAAAACCGGCGCCAAGGGCTCTTTGCATCAAGTGATGATGGTAATGACTGCTGGATGAGTAATCTAGGCCACTGAACTAAACTGCTTCATTTGTTTTTTTTTTTATCACACAACATACTTAAATGTTTTTTGTAATGAAACCTGTGGTTTGTGTAAAGCGGTATGAAACCCAAAACCAATAAGTGTTTATATTTTAGCTTACCATTCATTAGACGTGGTGGCTGCATTCAGCTTTCTTTAGTCTCCCCCCCCCCCCCCCCCCTCGGTTTTTACCTGGTGATCTGGCCCATAACACACCTGTATTAGAGTGTCCCCACTCTGAATGAAAGAGCACAGGGGCATCTTTGGACAGCAGCATTGTCAGTCTGGGGAGTGTGTTGGAGTATGTAAACCCAACACTTCATATTCCTGATATGTGCCATGTGCTTGTATGAAAAAGTATCCTGTTCTCTTTGTGTGAAATCCCTGGTGTTCCTGCCAGTTTCCTATTAAAAACTGACCACAGTAGGAAGGAGAACACACCGTGGTCAGTTCTCTAGCTATGCTGGGAACTTGGCTGCTCTCCTCCAATGATCAGACTTTTCCTGACACACACCTCTCCTGCACAGCTATTCACTGGGAAGATTAGTGTACTGCTGCTTCTTCTCCCCCCTCAGCTCTTATGCAGCTGAGAACAGAGGATATGTGATCACTTATAAAAAAGGGGAAAAAAGGTATTTACAATATGTGTGTGTTGGTGGGTTTTTTTTTTTTGTTTTTTTTTTTTAAATATCCATACGCAAATGTTTTGCCTTTCATTTATCTTTTAAACTGAATATGTTGTTTTACAATCACTTTATTCTGGCCATACATGAGTTCAAATGTGCCTAGTTCAGCAGGTAGCAGCCAGACAAATTTAGATCCATGTATGGGTAAAGTGGTTGTACAGAAGTTAATTTACCAATTGACTTCTGTACAACAGCCCTGTCATATTTTTACCAACTGTTCAAAGATGTCTCCCTGCTGTTTGAATACAGTAGCTCAGTGGACAGGATTTCCTCATCCACTTTGAGTTTGCTTCTGGGTTTACAGGCTTACCTGTAGGTACCTTGACTATCTCCTGTGATGCATACTAGCTCATTATGCCTTTTGTCTTGCAGGGTTTTTTATTTATTTTTTTTCCCCAAGGTTACAACCTTTTTAAAGTGGATGTAAACCCGATTCATGAAATTTGAGCTGGGCACATATGTCTGCAGTATTTTCTTATTTCTCTTCAAAGCACTAAGTCCTGTGTCTTTCTCCTGCTTTGTTCTTCTGTTAGCATGATAACTTCTGGCAAGTTCTCCCTAAACCGAGATAAAACCAGCCTGAAATTTGTGTCGGGAGGTTGTTATAAATAGAAGAGTGGAGAGCTAAACTATTCAGGGACAGCTCTGAGAGTCTCTGCCTATGTGGAGTGGGGGTGTGAGTCTTTCCTCCAATCAGCTGTCTTGGCTGTATGCCCAGACTTCACACACCATGCTGAACAATAAGAGAAAATCTCTAATGCAATTTGTTTTCAAATAGTTTTATTGAGAGTAACAAAATCAGTACACGAAATAGATATACATGTACATCCTTCAGAGTCATAGGGATAACATTTTAAACAATATGATGAGGTGTAGGTATGATAGGCTATAAGACCGTCCAGAGATCACGGTGGCCCTATGCAATCTGTTCATGACTCACATGAAATTATCATCCTGAAGGGTATCTATTTTGGTGAAATAATAAAAGAAGGAATAGGAAAGAAAAAGGGATTTTCAAAACAGATGAAACAAATAGTAGATTATTAATAGTCAGTCTATATAATCAAAGAGTGGTCAGGCTTGGAGCCTGAATTAAAAACCATGGATTCCATTTGGCATCGTATGTCGGAATGGAATCATGTAGGGTATGGAATATTTTCTCAGACACCATCATATTATCTATACGTGAGATAATTTGTGCAAAGGGGATCGTAGAGGATTTCCAGTGTAGTGCAATGACCCAAAGTGTAGCAATACAGATAGAGTGTATTAATCTCATCATAGGTTTAGTCACTTCTGGGATGTCTTGGAAAAGAATACAGTGGTGGAATGTGAGATTCATGGGTTTCTCTGCCAATCTATCAATCATTTTAAAAACCTCCTTCCAAGAGGGTTGTAGTTTATCGCACTCCCAGAATATATGTAGGTATGAGCCTAAGTTGGTGCAACCACGGAAGCACCTGGGAGACACCTGCGGATAAAACCTGTGGAGACGGGTTGGGGTATAATACCATCTGGTTGTAAGTTTGATGGCTGTCTCCCTGATAGTTAATGATTTTGTGCATTTGCGAATGTTCTGCCAGTTTTTATCCCAGTCTAGTTCCTCCTGGGCAAGAGCTAGCTCTTGTTCCCATTGTGATCTGTATTTTAAGGTAGGAGGGTCATTGGATGATTCTAGCATACTATGGATTAAAGAAATAAGGCCTTTTTGACGAGGGGATGTGTGGCACAAGTCCTCATAGAGTGTCGAGGAGTCTGTATTCGGGTTGGGGTAGTGTAGCTGAAAAAAATGTCTTATTTGGAGATAACGGTAAAATTCACTGTTAGGTAGTTGGCATCTGGTTTGAAGTGCCGAGAATGTGGTAAATGTGGAGTTGTCTAGAAAGTCCCCAAGAGTAATCAGATTATTTTGGGTCCACTCTAGGAAGGCATCCGGGTGGTCATATGCAGGGGGGAATCTAGGGTCCCCGAGATATGAGGCTCCAGTGGGTATTGGAGAGGAGAGACAGTATTTGGTCTTATACATTTTCCAAAGTTTCAAACCAGCTGTCACTACCAGGTTTCGGGTGGAAAGGTCTGGGATGGAAGGGTGTGAGGACCAAAGTAGGCCAGGTAGGTAGAGGGGGGCGATGGAGTCTTGTTCAAACCTAACCCATGGGACCTTGGATCCTCTAATGTTCCATTGTGCTTGCTGTGCAAATCTGCTGGCTATGTAATACAGCCAAATATTTGGGACTCCCAGCCCACCCCTTTTGGAGGAACGGTAAAGGGTCTCTCTAGCGAATCTCGGGGGTTTGTCCTGCCAAATGAATCTATTGAGGTGTGCTTGAAGAGTAAGAAGGTATGATTTGGACACTCTAATAGGGAGGGAGCGAAACAGGTAGAGAAGCCTGGGAAGTATTGTCATTTTGAGGGCCGTGATTCTTCCAAGGAAGGATATATGGAGATGATTCCAAAGTTTAAGAGTTTTTTTAAGTTTTGTGGTCAGGGGGGGATAATTGGCCTCAAAGAGTCTGCAGAAGTCCCCGGTCAGCTCGATGCCCAAATATTGTAGGTGAGTAGTGGCCCAAACAAAGTGAAAAGTATTCTTCAGTTGTTGGGTTTCCAGTTGTGAAAAACCTACTGGGAGGGCAACCGATTTCGAGACATTAATTTTGAGGCCAGAGACTCCTGCAAAGTCCGAGAGAGTCCGTAAGAGGTTGGGTAGAGATATGAGGGGGTTAGTCAAGAACATGAGGACATCGTCCGCGTACATACAAAATTTATAAGAGGAGGGGCCTTTGGTGTAGCCAGAAATATTTGGGTTTGTAAGTATTGCTATAGCGAGTGGTTCTAGGGCAAGGGCAAAAATTAAGGGGGAAAGTGGGCATCCCTGCCTTGTGCCCCGACCTATGGAGAAAAAGTCTGAGCTACAACCTGGGATCTTAATGCGGGTTTTGGGGTTTAAATAGAGAGTTTGAAATGCATGAAAAAATTCGTCTTTAAATCCCATTCGTTGTAGGATGGTAGAAAGGTAGTTCCAGGTCCAGGATACGCTGTCAAATGCCTTGTGTATATCCAGGCTAAGCATAAACAGTTTCCGGGAAGTTAGGTTGGCATCCTGGATAATGTTAGTGGCTAAGCGTATGTTGTCAGTAATGAATCTATGGGGTATAAATCCTGATTGGTAGGGGGAAATAAGTGAAGAGATAATGGGTGCCAGTCTGTCAGCTAGGATTCTACTAAAGATTTTTAGATCGTTGTTTATTACCGAGATTGGTCTATAATTTTGAGGGAGTAAATGGTTTTTGTTTGGTTTGGGAATCATGGACATATTAGCCAGGAGCATCTCCTCAGGGAAGCTTCCTCCTTGTAGGACCCAATTAAATAATTGTACTAAATTAGGGGCCAGAAGATTGACAAATTTCTTATAGTAAATGGCTGAAAAGCCGTCTGGGCCTGGAGCAGAGCCTAACTTTAGAGATTTAATAACCCTAAGTACCTCTGAGATAGTGATGGGGGCATTGAGTTTCTCAGTTTGAGATGGGGTGAGGGAGGGCATAGGTAGTTCTCTGAGCCAGTCAGTTTCAGCTTGGGTGGGAGGCTTTTGGGTAGGAGCCAGAAGGGTTGAGTAAAATTGTTTGAAAAGTTGGAGTACTTCTTTGGGATGGGAAGTGGGTAACCCTGAGCTCTGTGATAATTTATAGATATGTGGAGGGCGGGAGGACTGATTGAGCCGTCTGGCAAATAAGGTCGAGGCGGTATTGTTATGAAGTAGAAATTTCGCTTTCGACCATCTAAGTGCCTTCTCCGTCTTAGAAGAGAGAAGGGAGTCTAGTTCTAGGCTTTTTTGGTCAATAAGTTTTCTAGTGGACTCCAAGGCCAGTGAACCGGCGTCCTTGTATAGCCTATCAAGGTCTTTTGTGAGGTCTACAATTCTCTGTCTATGGAGTTTGTTATGAGCGGAGGCGAGGCTGAATAATTTGCCCCTCAGCACTGCCTTATGGGCTGTCCAGACAATCGAGGGCGGGGTTTCAGGGAGAGCATTAAGTGAGAAATATTCGTCAATGGACTTGGCTGCTTCTGACTCTACAACCAAGTCCGAGAGCAAAGCCTCATTAAGTCTCCAGGTATATGGAGTGGGGGCAAGTCTGATAAAGTCAGTGGTGAAGGAGGTTATGTGATGGTCTGACCAAACACAGGGATGGATCTTGGCACCAGTGGAATTGGCTAAAATGATGGGGGTAGTATACACATAATCTAACCTGGCATAACTTTTATGTGGGTGTGAGTAGAAGGTAAACTCTTTAATGCCCATATTGTGCGTTCTCCAGGTATCTACTAGTTGGTGGTTCAAAAGACCCTGGGTTAGAGACCTGGGGAAGGCTTTGGTAGCAGTAGTGGAGGAGGATCTATCCAATGTGGGGTTAGCTACTAGGTTTAGGTCCCCTCCTATAATCATATGGGGGGACTCCAAGGAGGCTAATTTGTCAAAAAACATTTTAAAAAAGGAGGCAGGGGCATCATTGGGTGCATAAATACTGGCTATGGTGATTTCCCTATTATGCATTACACCTTTAATTATAACAAATCTGCTTTCCTTATCTTTGAAGCATTGCTTAATTTCCATAGGAATTGAGGAATGTAATAGAATGGCAGCACCCCTGCTTTTGGATGTGTGGAGGGAACAAAATGATTGTGGGAAGCTTCTATGAAGGTATTTTGGGTGTGAGGAGTGGGAGAAGTGAGTCTCCTGGAGAATTTTGGTGCCCAGACGGTTATAAAGATCAAATGCCTTGCGTCTTTTAATAGGGGAGTTAAACCCCTTAACATTATGTGAAATACAGGTGATTGCCATGGTAGGTCAATATTGTGTAGGCAGGCAGAAAAGGTACCAAACTATGCATGTAAGAGGGTTTGTGTACCAAGCAAGCCAGGCCCAGCAGGGGTGCTGTCAATAGATCAAGCATCAAGTGGAGAAAGTGGTACATAAAATTCACATTCAGGCCAATACTAGGGGAGAACATTTCTACCATATTAGCATAATATCGGGAGAGCAAACATTCCATACTGTAAGGTGACTGACCAAATAAAAAGAGAATAGCTGTAAAAAAGCATTGAACGAAAAAACGAAAAAAAACATCTAAAATTGTATAGCTAGACATGAAGTCCAGTATCAAAAAAGGGTCAGGTAAACGAAACTTTACCTGTTAACAGTAAAGACTAATAAAAGAAACCTTTATTAGCGAGACAACTCGGTCTCGTACCCAGCCGGTTTACTAATTCCCACTATGGGGAAAAACCTGTGAGGCTCGCAAAAAAGCGGAAAAATGAAAAAAAAAACAGGAAAAGAAAAAATTCAAACCAGTACGTAGCCTGTGGTTTCAAACGGAACTTTTGCTGGGTGGGGAAGACATGCCACGGCTCCGCGGGACTGTCGCCTGTAATAAGGTGGTGGGAGAAACAGTGTCATGCGTCATATAGGTGGAGGAGTGGTAGGTATCAGGAATGTCACCGTGGATGTTCCGCGGGGCCCTCTCCAACATCATAACGGATTCTCCTTCTTTCTCTGCGTGATGGAGGGGTTTGCCAGATGGGGGCTGGACGAGGGGTCAGCGGTGGACGACGGATGGTGGCTGCATCAAGGAGGCCCAGTTTCACCAGGATTTCTTGGCCCTCAAGTAGAGAAGTGGCTGAAAAGGTGGTGCCATTGTGGGGGACCAGCAACTTAAACGGGAAGCCCCATCTGTAGCGGATGCGGGCGGATTGGAGTGCGGTGGTTACTTCTTTTAAGCCTCTGCGTCTGTCAAGGGTGGCAGGGGAGATATCCGGATAGATCTGGATCTGATGATTGTCCAGCATAATCCTTTGCTTGTTCCGTGCAGCCCTTAGGATATCCTCCTTGATGAGAAAATCCTTCAGGCAGAGGATCACATCTCTGGGTGGTTTGTCATCAGGAGGCTTTGGGCGAAGCGCTCTGTGGATGCGATCACATTTAAAAGCAGAGGAGTCGCACTCTGGGAGCAGTGATTTAAATAAACGAATAACAGCAGGGATAAGTTCAGTCTCTGATTCCGGGATACCTCTAAGGCGCAAATTGTTGCGCCTGTTTCTATTGTCGAGATCTTCGACTTGGGCTTGGATCGCAGATAGAGCTGTGGCTAATGAGTCGTGTTCCCAACTAAGGTCGTTGTAGGCCAGAGCCAGCTCATCGTGCTTGGTCTCAAGGAGCTCGGTACGTGAGCCTAAGGCCGCAATTTCTTGTGATAGTGTATGGGAGGTTTTCTGCAGTTCCATCTGAAATTTGGAAGCCAGTTTGGTATACATAGCTTCCAGACTGCTGTCCAGGTCAGCCTTAGAGAGGGTAGTGTGGTACTCACTCGTGCTGTATGTAGACCGGGATGGCGTCTGCTGCGATGTAGGAGTGTGAGCCGGAGCATCCCCTTTCCCTGCCGCGCCATCTTGGGACATACTGTAACGCTCCCGCGTGCGGAGGAGATGGTGAGTTAGGGTATTTTGAGCGGGACCACGGGAATTCCTTCTCTTCGACGGCATGCACCGGTGTTAAGTGGCTCGAGGGGTGCAAGAAACGAGGATATTTGAGCAGTTAATAGCCCTCGGGATGCCGTGAAAGGCCCGGGTGGAGCGGAGCTACTGTGTCAGACGTCCATTTCCTTTGGCGCCGCGCATGCGCCCCCCTGCAATTTGAACTTTCTAAAGCATATGTAAAGCTAAAGACAGCAGATATACATGGAAAACATATGTACAGTATGTAGGGAGATTGTATCATCTGAGGCTGTTCACTTCACTGGGTATATGTGAGGGTTTGCATCCACTTTAAATGTTAAACTGATTTTCTTTAAGTGGATATGCTAAATGTTAACAACTTGGTGACCCATTTCTTTTGCTAAGGACAAAGTAGCATCCCCCCCCCCCCCAAGCAGCGTATACTCTTCTCATCTTGCTCTGCACAGTTCCACTGTCTGGACTGAGGAAAGAAAGTCATAGGCAAAAGAAAAGGGCACTTTAAGGACTATCAGCATAATGTCACTAATATTTTCAAGTCCGTCACGCTCTGTCCCTTCAGCACTCACTGGAGTGCAGAATGTGTAGGCGGTGAGAGCGGACATCTCAGGCTGTCAGTGTCGCCTGAGAGGCTGAGCCAGCTGCAGGTCAGGCATCTGGGAGGATCCCGACTTTGTCCTGGACTGGTCAGCTGACAGTGGCTGATATGCTTCTTTTTTTTTTCTTCACATGAATATGAATGTTTGATTTATCCTTCTGATGTAAATATTGAACATTTTGAAGTGGGGAGCGCTTCACTATTTTTAAAAATATTTTTCAAAGGTGTTGTGAGGAGCACTAAATGGTGATTATACTACCTTGGAAGAGAGAGCTATTAGTAGTTTGCGTAGTAGCATGGGGAAATCTATGCACTTTAAGAACACTGGGGCGTGGGGGCGTCTGCTATTTTTTAGCTACGCTTTACCATCGTTTTTTAGGTTAAATTTTTTTATATTATACACATACATACATTTTTCTAAAATGTTCTGTAGCATTTATTGCCTCTCGTTGGATTCACATACTTAGGCAGCTTTTGTAGTGGTTAATTATACTTTTTTTAATTTTTTTTTATTTATTTTTTTGTGCGTGTCATTAAAAAAAAAAAAAAAAAAGTACGCACTCCTACAGATAAATTGTGTGTATAATTATGACACTGTCATTTTTGTTGTGGTAGATGATGTTGCAGAGTCTGAAGAGTCGGGGAGTGAAGATGAAGAGGACGACCTTGATGAAGAGGATGGTGAAGAGGAGGAAGGTTCTGGTTAGTTTCAACACAAAGATCAGAAAATCCAGTCACTTTTCTTTATTTTCCCAGTAGATCTAAACCCAAGCTTTTATTAAAATGTCTGGTGACCCTGCCATAAAGGTCTTTAAGTTCAGTTACTTCCTGTTGGGTGACAAATTGTGCCTCTGGTAGGTCACTGGAGCAATTGCATGTAGACAGCAAATGGGAGGTCTGTAGTTCAATAGGGAGAGCTTGGAACTAGATTGTTAGGTTGAAGCCAATTCTGTTACTAGCATCCACTCATATGTAATCATTGGGAAGTGTAGAGTGTCCCTGAAAATGTATGTAAAGCCATAACTTGTTGGATTTTTATTGCTGTCTGTGTCCCTGCTGAGAGATTCACATTCTCTATTTATTGGGTGGATTTAAATCACTAGTGAAAAGGCTTGATTTAAATCAACTCAATTTGAATCATAGTTTTTAACCATTTGCCGAGGGCTGGACGTCTAAAGACGTCCTGGGCTTTGTAATGGTATATCTAAATGATGCCTGCAGCTACAGGCATCATTCAGATATTGCCGTTTTCAGCATGGCGATTCCCTACACCATAAGAATGATCATGGTGGCGGGTCAGCCGCTTGATCACTCTTACGGGTGGGAGGGGACGCCCTCCCGCCGCCCTCCGGTGCTTCTACCGTCTCACCAACTTCCCAGCCTACAGGGGACATGTGGGGTCTTATTGACCCCATATCTCACTGTAAAGCGGTCCTATCATGCCATGTACCTATTACAAGGGATGTTTACATTCCTTGTAATAGGAATAAAAGTGATCAAATTTTTTTTTTTTTTTTTAAGTGTCAAATTAAACATTTTTAAGTAAAATTAACAAGAAAAAAAAATAATTTTTAAAGTGCCCCTGTCCCCATGTGCTCGCACGCAGAAGCGAACGCATACGTAAGTCCCGCCACATATGAAAACAACACATGTGAGGTGTCGCCGCGAACGTTGGAGCGGGAGCAATAATTCTAGCCCTAGACCTCCTCTGTAACTCAAAACATGTAACCAGTAAAAAAATTTAAAGCATTGCCTACGGGGATTTTTAAGTACCGAAGTTTGGTGCCATTCCACAAGCGTGTGCAAGTTTAAAGTGTGACATGTTGGGTATCTATTTACTCTGTGCAACTTCATCTTTCACATTTATGCAAAAAGATTGGGCTAACTTTACTGTTTTTGTTTTTTAAAGCATGGAACTGTGTTTTTTCCACAAAAAAAAAAAAACGATAGAAAAACTGCGCAAATACTGTGCGAGATAAAAATTTGCAATGACTGCCATTGTATTCTCTAGGATCTCTGCTAAAAAAAAAATATCTATAATGTTTGGGGGTTCTGTGTAATTTTCCATCAAAAAAAATTTACATGTAGGAGAGAAATGTTAGAATTGGCCTGGTGGGCAAGTGGTTAAAGAGCAACTGTCATCTCCGTTCTTCCGCGGCTCCTCCTCTGACCAGCTGTTGACTCACTGACAGTTTCATTCACTTTAATGGGACGGCTGGTGATGCGGCATTGACACAACAATGGCAGCAGGTGAGTGGATGCCCGCTAACCGGCATGATGGATCTGAAATGACAGGTTCTCTTTAAATGTAAGGACTTATTCTTGCTAGTAGTTAGAATCTTTAATATTTTACAAACAAAATGAAGGTTTCCTATTAAGAATAATAAGCTGTCAGGTTAGTAAATATTCCCAAACTGGGTTGTCTTTTACGGCCTGATGCCATTTTGCTACTCAAGGGAGGAATAAAGCACTTCAAGCTGTGTGCAGGAAGAACACAAGGTTTATAAGCTGCTTAGGAGGTTTCACTTTCATTTTTACTGTTGTCCTTCCTCCTTACAGCCTCATGCTACATAACTAAGCTCCATTTCATGCAGAATAAACTAAATTATTAATGTATCCTAAATATAAAACTATATTTAGATTGATTTTTTTTTTTTACTCCAAAAGCATTTTATGAAAATAAAATACATTTGAGAAAAATCCAAAATATCCAATATTATTATTATTATTATTATTATTATTATTATTTAATAAAAAATAATAATATTTTTTTTAATTAAAAAAAATAAATTGATTTATATCCACCCTCCTACTTGTCCAGTTGACCAGTGTCACTGGGACTGAGAGTAATGAGAATTCCAGAACGTTATTCACTAGTAGGAGCTGAAGGAAAAATCCTTCACCTGTTCCAGTGGCAACTGTCTAAAAGCAGATTACCCTGTGCATTAGAGAGCTTTACTTTAGTATCTGCTGGAGAGGAAGAAGGATTTCCTCATACTTTTGGAGCGTTTTAGTTTTGTGTCTCTAGGACAGGAAGTGAATAGCAATCCCCCCAATGAGACCTAGACAGCAAAAAAAATATAGAAACAAACTGACAAAAGTCTTAAATTATAAGCCAAAAACAAATTCTAAATCTACTCGCTGCCACATTCTAAAATTAATCTATCTAACCCTCTAAAGCAAAAATCACCGGTCTCCAGTGGCGGATGCTGTGTGGATAAGACGGCTGACAACGGCTGGGAAGTGACGTCACCCATAGTTACTATGGGGCTTCCGTTGTCGGCTGCCTCTCCTGCACAGTTTAACGCACTGAAGACGCCGCTGAAAGCTCAGCGTGGGCCCGGAGCAGCTGGCGAACAGCTAAGTTTACATACGCTTTTTAAAGGATGTTTCCATTGTGTGTGTTGTCTTCTCAAAAAACTTATGCCCAGTTTGTTTTCTAACAGATGGGGGATATTTAGTTGGGATTTTCTTCAATTCAGAATCTTGGTAGCATGTATAGTCCTGTGCAAAATAAATAACTTTCATTGGCTGTCGGTGTCCAGAATTATCCTATTTGTATATACGTTGGCACACTTTTAAATATGACCATTATTCAAACAGGCAGTCCAATACATTTTTTCAGGCAATCTGATCAAAAGCTGCATGTTAGTCTATCGGGGCGGCCGGATGTAAACAGACTTGCATATGTTTACACCCGATTACCTCAGAGTCTGTTCATGTGGGGAAAAAAAAATAAAAACGCATGAAGAAAACTGTCCTTTTTTTTTTTTTTTTGTTTTGTTTTTTCTAACTAGACCTTATGGATTTGAGGTAGTCTCATTTAAACACATGCAAATCCATTTACATCCTGCCACCCATAGATCTCACTGATGTCCATAAAGTAGCGTTTTTTTTAAACTCTGCGGAAAACTAAATGGACACACATGTCACAAATGCCCTACTCAGATTCAGCAGAGGATCAGTTCACAGATCAGGTGACCCTGATTGGACCAGATGGAGTCCTTTTGAAAGAGACATAAAGTAGTTTACATTTTAATGTGTTTAGGGCTGAAACAACAAATTGACATAATTGATAGTAAAAATAGCTGTCAACGATTTTCATTATCGATTAGCTGATCGGCCAATTAGTTGCACTGCATACAAAATGCATTTATTTGTTTGCCAGTATACACAGTGCAGCACACAATACAGCTCAGTACACCATTTATACTTGCCATGCCTCATGGGACATGTAGACCTAGGCAGGAGAAGGAAGTGATATAAGGGCTCTGTGCAGAGAAGATCAGCATCTGAACCCAGAGAAGCTGGAGGCTGATAGACTGGAGATAAATTAAGGCTTTACAATTACATTTAAAGTAAAAGTTTACCAGTTTTGTGCAAAACCCAAAATTCAGTATCTCAGAAAATTAGAATATTACATAAGACCAATAAAAAACGGATTTTTAATACAGAAATGTTGGCTTACTGAAAAGTATGTACAGTATAGTATGCACTCAATACTTGGTCGGGGCTACTTTTGCATAAATGACTGCATCAATGCGGCTTGACATGGAGGCGATCAGCCTGGAGCACTGCTGAGGTGTTATGGAAGCCCAACTTGCTTTGATAACGACTTTCAGCTCATCTGCATTGTTAGGTCTGGTGTCTCCTCTTCCTCTTGACAACACCCCACAGATTCTCTATGGGGTTCAGGTCAGGCGAGTTTGCTGGCCAAACAAGCACAGTGATACCATGATCCTTAAACCAAGTATTGCTAATTTTAGGCAGTGTGGGTAGGTGCCAAGTCCTGCTGGAAAATTAAATCGTCATCTCCATAAAGCTGGTCAGCAGAGGGTAGCATGAAGTGCTCTAGAATTTCCTGGTAGAGGGCTGCGCTGACTTTGGGCTTGATAAAACACAGTGGACCAACACCAGCAGAAGACATGGCTCCCCAAATCATCACTGACTGTGGAAACTTCACACTGGACCTCATGCAACTTGGATTTTGTGCCTCTCCACTCTTCCTTCAGAGTCTGGGATCTTGATTTCTTATAAAATACAAAATTTTCCACAGTCCATGATGATTTGGGGAGCCATGTCATCTCCTGGTGTTGGTCCACTGTTATTTATCAAGTCCAAAGTCAGTGCAGCCCTCTACCAGGAAATTCTAGAGTCAACGACTGTGACATCATCATGTCTCTGACTCAGCCAATCATTGCTAGAAAACATTGCTTTCTCTGATTGGCTAAATGCTGTTAAGGCTCTAGTGTGTTCTGGGTATGAGACAGGAAATCTCCGCTCCAACCCGGAACACAGTGTGGTATGATGTAGCTACATACAGTTTATACAGAACATCCAGTGTCCTCGCATGTTAGCGAGGGACGTAGTTAGTTTGGGTCAGCTTGGCCCAAACAAACTATGTAAAGTGTTACAAAAGTTGGAGTTCAGCTTTAAATAAAAAATTTGATCTGTGTCTGCCGTGTACCCTATATCTTGCACTCCAGTGCAAAGGTTCTAGAACAGTGATACAGTACCTGACCACGAGATTGTGTTTCCAGCGCGATAGCATCGCGCTGGTTCTCGGCGACAGGGTACTGTGCATGTCGCGCTGGCTCACTCATCGGGAAAGGAAAACTTTGTTTTCCTTCCGCGATGAGTGACAGGCAGTGCTGACAGCTGTCTGGTATGAATCCTGAGGCGGGAACACCGCGCCAAATTTTAAATGAAAAAACCGGCGTAGGTTCCCCCCCAGGGGCATACCAGGCCCTTAGGTCTGGCATGGATTGTAAGGGGAACCCCCTACGCCGAAAAATTGGCGTGGGGGTCCCCCCAAAATCCATACCAGACCCTTATCCGAGCACGCATCCCGGCCGGCCAGGAAAGGGGGTGGGGACGAGCGAGCGCCCCCCTCCTGAGCCGTACCAAGCCGCATGCCCTCAACATGGGGGGGTGGGTGCCTTGGGGGAGGGGGGTGATCTGCGGGGCCCCCCCACCCCAAAGCACCTTGTCCCCATGTTGATGAGGACAAGGGCCTCTTCCCGACAACCCTGGCCGTTGGTTGTCGGGGTCTGCGGGCGGGGGGCTTATCGGAATCCGGGAGCCCCCTTTAATAAGGGGGCCCCCCAGATCCCGGCCCCCCACCCTGTGTGAACGAGTTTGGGGTACATGGTACCCCTACCCATTCACCTAGGGAAAAGTTTCAATATAAAAAAAAAACAGTACACAGGTTTTAGGAATAATTTATTAGTCAGCTCCGGGGTCTTCTTCCAACTTCGGGGGGTCTCTTTCCGCCTTCTCCCGGTGTTCGGCCTCTTCTCCCGGTGTTCGGCCTCTTCTCCGGGCCCCGCCGCTATCTTCTTCCAGCTCTATTGCCAGCGAGGGGCCCGGTCTGCTGCCGCTGTCTCGCCGCCGCTGTCTCTTCTTCTCTTCTTCCCCGATGTTGACACGACGCTCTCTCCGGCACGAATGCTGTGTGCGAGCTGCGGAGCCATTTATATAGGCGGTGACCCCGCCCCCTTACGACGTCATGGTCCCAGCATGCGCAGGGACTCTGGGGTCACGCCCCCTTTTGACGCTAGAGTCCCTGCGCATGCTGGGACCATGACGTCGTAAGGGGGCGGGGTCACCGCCTATATAAATGGCTCCGCAGCTCGCACACAGCATTCGAGCCGGAGAGAGCGTCGTGTCAACATCGGAGAAGAAGAGACAGCGGCGACAAGACAGCGGCAGCAGACCGGGCCCCTCGCTGGCAATAGAGCTGGAAGAAGATAGCGGTGGGGCCCAGAGAAGAGGCTGAACACCGGGAGAAGAGGCCGAACACCGGGAGAAGGCGGAAGGAGACCCCCCGAAGTTGGAAGAAGACCCCAGGGCTGACTAATAAATTACTCCTAAAACCTGTGTACTGTGTTTGTTTTTTTTTTTATATTAACACTTTTCCCTAGGTGAATGGGTAGGGGTACCATGTACCCCAAATTCGTTCACACAGGGTGGGGGGGCGGGATCTGGGGGCCCCCTTATTAAAGGGGGCTCCCGGATTCCGATAAGCCCCCCGCCCGCAGACCCCGACAACCAACGGCCAGGGTTGTCGGGAAGAGGCCCTTGTCCTCATCAACATGGGGACAAGGTGCTTTGGGGTGGGGGGGCCCCGCAGGGCGCCCCCCTCCCTCAAGGCACCCACCCCCCCATGTTGAGGGCATGCGGCCTGGTACGGCTCAGGAGGGGGGGCCACTCGCTCGTCCCCACCCCCTTTCCTGGCCAGCCGGGCTGCGTGCTCGGATAAGGGTCTGGTATGGATTTTGGGGGGACCCCCACGCCAATTTTTTGGCATAAGGGGTTCCCCTTACAATCCATGCCAGACCTAAGGGCCTGGTATGCCCCTGGGGGGGAACCCACGCCGGTTTTTTCATTTAAAATTTGGCGCGGTGTTCCCGCCTCAGGATTCATACCAGACAGCTGTCAGCACTGCCTGTCACTCATCGCGGAAGGAAAACAAAGTTTTCCTTTCGCGATGAGTGAAGCATCTCGGCGCTGGCTCCTGCGACGGGGCTCGCAGGTGTCAAATCTCGCCGAGAAATGCGGCGAGATTGACACAATCTCGCGGTCACCTACTGTAGGTCCACCTTTTTGTTATAATATTATTTTTTTTTTTTTTTTTTAAATGTGTACAGTTGTGTAACAATGTAAAGTTTTTAGGGTTTTTTTTTTTAATTCAGTTAGTTTCTAACACTCTTCATTAAATTATTTGAATTAAAAGAAAAAATTACATACTGAGGCTTTTACCCAATTATTTAAAACAATAATCAGCCAACCAATTCATTATGAAAATAATTGTTCGTTGTAGCCCTAAATGTGTTTACTGCCATCACATTTACACTATTCTGTGTGAAAAAGAATTAACCTTTTTTGGGCTGTGAGGGAAAATAGGAGCGCCTGGCCAAATGAAAGAATGTACATACTTAATAGACACAAGGCCCGTGGGCCGAATCCAGCCCGCAGGCCATTTCATGTGACCCTCACCTTTTCTGCAGCTGTGGCCTCCCTTTTTTCAGAAGTCTGCAGCAGAGAGGAGGACAGAACTCCTCTGCCAGATCCTGTGCAGCCGTGGAGAGGCTAGTGTCTGCCCCAACCCCCCTCTGTCTCAGCAGTCGACAGCAGAGAGGAGAACAGAACTTCAACAGATCTCTGTGCAGACACAGCACCCCCTAGTCTCTGCCTCCTATGGTCTCAGCATTCAGAATAATTGGCCAGCTGACTCCAGACCCTGCACTTTCTGCAGTGAAATGAAATAGTTTGACACCCCTGCCATAGACCTTATGCTTAATTATTGTCTAGATTGTTTTTTTTGTATACAGTTGTGCTCATAAGTTTACATACCCTGGCAGAATTTGATTTCTTAGCCATTTTTCAGAGAATATGAATAACACAAACTTTTTTTTCTTGCACTTATGGTTCGTGTTTGGCTGAAACCATTTATTATCAATCAACTGTGTTTACTCTTTTTATATCATAATGACAAGAGAAACTAGCCAAATGACCCTGATCAAAAGTTTACATACCCCAGTTCGTAATACCATGTATTGTCCCCTTTAACATCAATGACCGCTTGAAGTCTTTTGTGGATGAGGCTTTTTATCTTCTTAAGCTGACCATTCCCCTTGGCAAAAAGGCACCAGTTCCTGTAATTTCATGGGCTGTCTTGCATGAATTGCACGTTTCAGATCTCCCCAGAGTGGCTCAATGATATTGAGGTCAGGAGACTGAGATGGCCACTCCAGAACCTTCACTTTATTCTGCTGTAGCCAATGACAGGTCGACTTGGCTTTGTGTTTTGGATCATTGTCATGTTTGGAATATCCAAGTACGTCCCATGCGCACCTTCCTGGCTGATGAATGCAAATGTTCAGCCAGTATTTTCTGATAACATACTGCATTCATCTTGCCATCAATTTTGACCAAATTTCCTGTGCCTTTTGTAGCTCACACATCCCCCAAAACCTTCAGCGATCCACCTCTGTGTTTCACAGTATGAATGATGTACCTTTCGTCATAGGCCTTGTTGACGCCTCTCCAAATGAAGCATTTATGGTTGTGGCCAAAAAGCTCAATTTTGGTCTCGTGACTCCAAATGACTTTGTGCCAGAAGGTTTGAGGCTTGTCTCTGTGCTGTTTGGCGTATTGTAAGCGGATAGTTTTTGGCATTTGCGTAGTAATGGCTTTCTTCTGACAACTCGACCATGTAGCTCTTCTTTCTTCAAGTGCCTCCTTGTTGTGCATCTTGAAACATCTACACCACATATTTTCAGAGTCCTGCATTTCATCTGAAGTTATTTGTGGGTTTTCCTTTGCATCCCGAACAATTTTCCTGGCAGTTGTGGCTGACATTTTAGTTGGTCTACCTGACCGTGGTTTGGTTTCAACAGAACCCCTCATTTTCCACTTCTTGATTAGAGTTTGATTGGCATTCTCAATTCCTTGGATATCTTTTTATATCCCTTTTCTGTTTTATACAGTTCAACTACCTTTTTCCCACAGATCCTTTCACAAATCTTTTGCTTTCCCCATGACTCAGAATCCAGAAACTTCAGTGATGCACTGGATGACAGATGCAAGGGTCTGTCAGGAGTCCAGAAACTCATTGACCTTTTATACATACACACACACACACACACACACACACACACACACACACACACACACACACACACACACACACACACACACACACTCTTCAAGCAAACAGATCACAGGGGAGGGTGGTTACCTTTTTAATAGCCATTCAAACCCTTTTGTGTCAACTTGTGTGCATCTTATCAGGCCAAAATCACCAGGGTATGTAAACTTCAGGGTCATTTCGGTAGTTTCTGTTGCCATTGTGAGTTAAACCGTAAACACAGTTGATAATAAATTACTTCAGCCAATCACTAACCATGAGTGAAAAATGTTTTTGTGTTATTCATTTTCTCTGAAAAATGGCCAAGAGATCATAAATTCGCCCAGGGTATGTAAACTTATAAGCACAACTGTACATGATTGTGCTGTTAAAGTTGTACGTTTTATATGCATTTGTTTTTCAACTGCCTTAAACCTTTATCCATCATAGACTTTAATAAATGTTATATCTGTTAGATTCAGAGGAAGAGGATGAAGAAGAAGAAGAAGAGCTGCCTTTACAAAGCTCAGAACCTGCTCTTTCTGCAGCAGATTTGAATGAGGGTGTGAGCTCAGATGAGGAAAGAGAGAACTGTCCCATCTGTCTGAATGGCTTCAGAGACCAGGTTGTGGGAACCCCAGAAAATTGCAACCATTACTTCTGCCTGGACTGCATCGCAGAGTGGTCTAAGGTTAGTTACGGCATGTACACATCTACACTGATGAGAGATATGGTCCCTTGTGAAGTCTGCTAATCTATCCTCTTTTGTTCTTGTAATATGGCTGGTGGTGTAAGTTTTTTGTGTGCTGATTTGATTTCACTTTATTATTTAAATGCCACTTAGCTGGTTTTGGACATTTATTTCAAACTTGCATAAAATGTGAAGTGGTCATATTTAGGGTTTACCAGCCCAAATGTTGTAAATGATGAGAGTTGTGTAAAATGTTTAGAGTGTGCTGTTTACAATATGCATCATCCCTTTTTATTGAAATAACCATAGATATACTAAGGCTGTAGTCACAGTCTATGGTAAGCGTGTTGATTTTGGTCAAATAATGGGGGGGGGGGGGGGGGGGGGCAGATAATCATGGCATCCAAGCTTCTTGTATAGAAAGATTTTGGACTTGTTCATGCTGTGTTTTGTTTTGTGGGGTTGTGTGGTTATTCGTTTTTTGTTTTTTTGTTTTTTTTTGTGGGGACACATTTAATAGGCTACTTGCCCTAAAATGTGTACTGAGCTGTAAGACTTGGTTGATACTCTACAGTTGAAGTTTGACATTGCAGCACTTCCCTCGCCAAAACACTGCAATAGAATCTCTTCTGCATTGTAAATCAAGCCTTGCACTTCTAAACAACAAAGAGAAGGCGCCACCATATCAGCTTATTAAAAATGTTTTAAAAATGGTTAAAAATCCACTCCCAAAAGTAGAAGAAAGGCGGGTTCATTATCTGTCTTTAGTCACTAGCAGGACTCTATGGAAAGCAGCCAAAAATGCTGGCAGATGGATGTGTAGTGCACAGGGATCATCCAATACTCTGCTGGAAGAGCTGCAACCATCATACAAGTGATTCTCCCTGATTGGACTTATTTACCTTGAGACTTTATTCTTTTCTTTTTCATACATCATGGGACACAGGCTAATATTCATTACCTGCTGGGTTATACTCCATCTCCAGGTGAATGAACACTGGTAGACCAAAGGTCTTTAGACAGGAAGTGATTCCCATATATAACCCCTCCAATACAGGAAGTACTTCAGTTTTTTTACCAGTGTCTGCAAGGTGGATGGCACGGTTTGTTTGAGCTCTCTGAGCTCCAGGTCTCTTGTCCCACAAACTGTTATTAAATGAATCAAGGGATTGACTGATCGGATCCATTTCACACAGGCTTTACTTGCTTAGATAAATGGTACCCTAGCCTCGCAAAGAAGACTCGAGATCCTGCAAGGTTTTGCCTGTAATGCGGCCTCCGGGCGCTGGACCCTGCGCAGTGGTTCCTGGACACCACAGCGCTAAGGCATTCCTGCAGGGTGGTGTACAGGTCCAAGGGAGTCAACGCTAAACATGAAAAGGGTACCCAGTCCTTGAAGGTCATCAAGTGACAGGAGCCCGCTGTGAAGATTGGGCTCTTAGTTTCTAAGCTGCCCTGCGCCTGGACGTGTAAGTGAAACCCCTTTTATTATTGTGGGGTGTCCCAGTGATTGTAACAATCAGTCAAGCTAGCTAGAGGCTGGACACCTGTGCGCAGTGACCAATACGGGATAGTTTTGGACTAGCTGTGGGTGTTTGCAAAGTGTACCTTATTTTCCTTTTGTCTGGCTGTTTTTTTACCTGTATGATGCACGATGGTGCACCATTTCGCCTTGGTTCATCATGGCGCACGTGCGTTCGCAAGTGTGCTGCTGTGCTCAGCAGTTGTTTGGCAGCCATGGCGCACATGCATTGGCAAAAGCAGCGCTGGAAGGCAGCTGTGGGACACACAGCATGCTCTGTACAGGCACTTGCAGCGGTTCATTTTTCCTTACCCGGGTCATGTGAGTCACCAAGTGTTGCTTGGCAGGCTAAAGGTGCTTAGCAGAATTGTTACATAGGGGCTTGGTGAACCCTATTAAAGGGTCTCCCTTCTGAGGTGTTTTAAATACTACACCCAAGTACTCTCTTTTTGTGGCTAGTAAATGTCTTCAAAAATAAGGAGCGGGACTAACACTACAGGGAAGGGGCACACCTATGTCGTCAATAGTTCCTGATGAACCTAGTCGTATCCCTAGTGTTGTATCCCCTGAAGGACCAGAGGCTTCCGGGCAATCTGAGCCGCTCTGTCTATCTGGTATTGTGCCTACAGTCAACGCTGCTGCTTCACGCTTTATCACCAAGGATGAACGGTCCTTGGCCCTAGCCGGGTTAGAGCACAGGATTTCTGGCAGGATTGCCTCCATCCAGCAAGGTGGCAAGAAGCATGACAGATCCCCCTTCCCGGAGCCTCCTAGTCTGGAGCAGGAATGGGTTGAGGATGGGGAAGAGCTAAAAGCTCAGGATTCTGTAGAGGGCCCAGCAGATGAGTCTGCTTCTGGACAAGAAGACATTCAGTTGATGTCTGCCTCTCACTCGCAGAGGCTTTTGATCCCGACTCTGATCAAAATGGTTCGTCCTGGCTTTAAGTTGCCTCTTGCAGAGGTGACTGAGCCCCCCTGGTCCTCTTTGGGATCCCTAGGGCCTCTTGAACTTGGTGCTGTCTGTGTTACAGAAACAACCATTTTAACCTATTAAGGAAATTCCATTAGACTTGCTGTCAGGCAAGCTAGCCATCCTGATGGCCATCACCTCGGCTAAAAGTGTGTTGGGGTTGACGGCCCTTTCATGCAGGGAACCATACTTGATCCTTCACCACGACAGGGTAGCGTTACGACCTGTTCCATCCTTTGCCAAAAGTGGTGTCGGCCTTTCATTTTAAATCGGGACATTATTTTGCCGCCTTTTTTCTCAGCCTCACTTGGCGGAAGAGAGATGACTGCATTCATTGCATGTTGTCAAGGTTTATTTGTCTAGCTCTGCGGAGATCCGAAGATCAGACTTCCTATTTGTTTTACCAAAAGGACTCAAGAAGGGTAAGGCAGCTTCCATTGCCAATTGGGTCCGTCAATTGACCATTCAGGCCTACGGTCTGAAACGTAAAGCTCCTCCCTTTTAGGGTGAGACCCTATTCTACCAGGGGTGTAGGAACGTCCTGGGCTTTTCGCCATCAGGTATCTTTGGCTCAGATTTGTAAGGCTGCTACCTGGTCTTCAGTGCATACATTCACAAAATTTTATCAAGTGGATGTTCGAGCAGCCGAGGATTCGGCTTTCGGCCGCAGTGTACTGTGGGCTGCCGTATAAGTTCTGATGGCTATTGTTTGGCAGGGTGTCTCTCTCCCCTCAAGGCTATTGCTCTGGGACGTCCCAGCAGGTAATGAATATTAGCCTGACTCTGTGTCCCATGATGTATTCAAAGAAAAGGATTTTACAGGTAAGTATGACGAAAAAATCCTATTTTTTGCCCCATTTGAGTTTATTTTTTTCCTAATCACACTTATGATGGCACTAGGATTATTCTGTAAGGGTGAGATCAGAACGGCATATATTCATCCATTTGTTATTTTACAGAATTTATATAGTGCAAAGTTTGTGCAGCTCTTTACATAATAATGGAAGACGTTACAATACAATTCAATAAAAAGGGTTAGGTAGACTCTATTTGTGAGATTTTTAATTTCAAAATTATGCAATTGCATATATTAGGACATTTCTGTTGCCTTGTTGATCCTGCTGCTAATTTTATAATTGTGTTTTCTGCAGAATGCCAATTCTTGCCCTGTGGACAGAATCACTTTCTCCTGCATTCATATTCGGGCACACTATGGTGGTGAGATCCTAAAAAAGGTGATTCCCTTTTATCTGATTTACCATGTAGGGTTAGAATGTAAATTAAAACATTTTCTTCATTGTTTAGATGTATGTGTGAACATTATAACTTTAAACGATGCAGATTCTTGAAATCTGCACAGGATTTTTTTTAAGCTTGTATTACTTCATTATGTGAACATGCATTTTCTTAAGTTATTTTTATCAGTTTTATTGTTAAAAAAAATATTTTAATTACACTAGTGATTGCGTTGGATATAAAAAGCACCATTGAATACAGTTACTACAGGTTTTTGGTTCTTGGAAAAGAATTAAAGGTTTTAACGGAAGCTAGTGTATAATGGTGATGATCTTGAAGCAGAAATCCAAGTAGATCTAAAAAGCACCAAGTTAATGCAGTTATTTGCTCCATAAAAATTAAATCTTTTAGCTAAAGCTAGTTTAAGTACCAGATTTTGTATTGGTATTGGCCTACTGTAATCTCATGTGCCGGATGAAGTTTTGGTTTGCCTTTTTTATTTTATTTTTTGATGAATAAATAACAAACTGTCGTTTTCGGGAGTGTCTGTGCTGCTCTGTGTCAAGTTTATTCTTTGAATAGCAGCTTTTGAAAAATAAAAACATTTGTATTCACAAAAGTCTAGGATTGCACACACGGTTAGGCCCCTTTCACACTTGTGTAACTTGTCCTGGAACTTGGGACTGCAAAGTCGCATGACTTCAAAGAAGTCCTTGCACTACTTTGGTCCAACTTTGTTGTGACTTGAGGTTCATAGACCAAGATTAAACAGGCATTGCTTCAAGTTGTAGCAAAGTCGCATCACTTTCAGGTCGTACAAGTGTGAAAGGGGCCTTTTAACACTTTTTTTTGCACAACTTTTGAAAAGTGGCCGTTGCTGCATTAGAAGCAGTCTATGCCACTAAGGCCCCTTTCACACTTGTGCGACTTGTCCTGGGACTGCAAAGTCGCATGACATGTCGTACCCCATGATTGCCAATAAGTACTATTTTTATACCTGTGCAACTTCAAGTCGCAGCAGCTTCTAAGTAGTCCCTGCACTGCTTTGGTCCAACTTTGATGCGACTTGAGATCCATAGACCTCAAGATTACACAGGCATTGCTTCAAGTCACCTGACTTTCAGGTCTCAAGTGTGAAAGAGACCTAACTCTCAGGATACATTACTCTCAATTGCCTCTCCAGAGCATGGAGAAAAAGTGTTCATATGAAACTAGAGCAGCTTCAGTGGTTAGGAATCGGCAGAAAAATCTGATTAAATCTTTGCAATATACAAAGCAGACATAATTTTGACAGGTTTAAATGCAATTTGATAATACAATTAGCTTTATCCATCATTCAGCAGAGACATTGATTGCATCAAGAACCTCCTTAACTGCCCAGAAAACTATATTGCCCAGATTGTGATGCGAACTGTTTCATGTTAGAAAGTACTGAGCAATATCTACATCAAATCAAGCAAAAATTATTGTGTGCAAGTTATAGCATGTATTACCAACATTTTTTTCCCCTTTTTTTTAGGTTTCTATACAAAACAAAAACCTGACTGAAGAGGAAGAGGATCCAACAAACTGTGAGGTTTGTGGGCACAGTGACCGCGAAGACAGACTGCTACTTTGTGATGGCTGTGACGCTGGGTAAGCACTTTGGTGTCAGCCTATTTTTACATGGTCTGCTAAAGTCTTCTTAATCTTTAGGCATGAGGCCTAAACACACAGGGCATTTTTACAGCTGCTTTTAGCAGTGTCAGACTATGAGAACCCATTGATTTAAATAGAGGTTGCACCACAAGTCAGGTCATGGTGATCTGACTTGAGGTGCGGCTTGTGCGCTGAGGATCTTGAAGGGGAACCCTCGCCAAAATGGAAGAAAAATTGGGCATGGGGTTCCGCCCCAAAGAGCATACCAGACCCTTATCCGAGCATGCAGCCTGGCAGGCCACGCCCCTTGTGACGTCACTGATGGGGTGGTGACGTCACAAGGAAGCGTGGCCTCCGGATGACGTTCCTGGGTGTCGGCCGAGGCTGCATGCTGACATCACTGTGTCCCCACTGACCCCGGGAGCGTGGGTGGACTGTTCCTGTTTGTTTGCTGGCAAAGATTATTTTACAAGGCGATCTCCTTTTTTTTTTTTTTTTTTTTTTTCACATGAATCATGTAAATGCAATCAAAATATTTTGATAAAGTTTTTATACTGTTTTACACTATTGGAGCCTTCTCTCCTTATATACTCTGTTCCCATCGAGGGTCACTACCAAAGCTTGGTTGATTTTTCTAGCATTAGAAGGTCCATGTGATCCCCTGTTAACTGAGGTGTTGGGTGTCACTTAAAGAGCTCCCATTTATGTTGGTGTCGGAACTTTAAAGATCATTTTTGCTGATGAGGATCTTTTTCACGATTTTTCTTCACGTGGACATTGTACACTTAAATATTGTTATCACAATAATTACTTCACCATTGGATTAATGGTTATTGTTTATATCACATTTTTCAACTAGGGTGGCTTTTTTGGACATAATGGATTTTGAACTGTTGATATCACATGGTTTAGCCGCTGGTGTCCCTGTTATATTGAAGTCACTACAGACATTAGTGCAGTTTTAAAACTAATTGTATGTAAATGAATCTGTGCAGGGACCGCCCTGTCAGATCTCTGCTCTCCCCTAAGGGGGGATCGGATGAACACAGACCGTCTGTCCGTGTTCATCCGCTCCGCTCTGCAGACGGATAGAAAAATAGGATTTTCCTCCGTCTGCAGAATCGGACCATAGCGGGGACGGATGATATTGGGTGTCAGCGGATGTTCATCTGCTGACACCTGCTATCCCATAGGGATGCGTGTATGTCCGTATTTCATCCGAAAACGGATGGATGAAATACGGACATACTGTCCGCATGTGTGAAAGGGGCCTTAAAGAGGAGTTCCACTCATTTTTTGTAAATATTAAGTCAGAAGCTACAAAAACTGTAGCTGCTGACTTTTTAATACACACACTCACCAGTCCCAGGATCCAGCGCTGTGCTCATCCCAGCCCCTTTCTCCACTTGTCTTTGGTCACCGGCGTCTTGACTGTGGGCTAAGACGCCTAGGCAATCTGAGCAGACGTGGGGGCAGGTACCTGTCAACCCTCTCAAAAAAAAGTTTCATTACTTAGGAGCGGGGGAGGAGGCCTTAACCACTTAAAGACCAGGCCTCTTTTTCAGGCTCAGTGTTTACAAGTTAAAAACAAGTTTTTTTGCTAGGAAATTACTTAGAAAAAAAATGTTTAACGTTTGGGGGTTCTAACACCCTAGAGAATAAAATGGCGGTCATTTCAATACTTTTTGTCACACCGTATTTGCACAGCGGTCTTACAAGCGCACTTTTTTTGGAAAAAATTCAATTTTTTGAATAAAAAAATGACGAGTAAAGTTAGCCCAGTTTTTTTTATATTGTGAAAGATAATGTTATGCCAAGTAAATTGATACCCAACATGTCACGCTTCAAAATTGCGCCCGCTTGTGGTATGGCGTCAAACTTTTACCCTTAAATCTCCATAGGCGACGTTTAAAAAATTCTACAGGTTGCATGTTTTGAGTTACAGAGGAGGTCTAGAATTATTGCTCTCGTTATAAGGATTGCGGCGATACCTCACATGTGTGGTTTGACCACCGTTTTCATATGTGTTCGCTTCTGCATGCAAGGTCATCGGGACGGGGTGCTTTAAAAGCATCTTTTTTTTTTTTTTTTTCTTATTTATTTTACTTGATTTTATTTATTTTTTCACTGTTTAAAAAAAAAAAAAAAATTGGGTCACTTTTATTCTTATTACAAGGAATGTAAACATCCCTTGTAATAGAAAAAAAGCATGACAGGTCCTCTTAAATATGAGATCTGGGGTCAAAAAGATCTCATATTTAGACTTAAGTGCAATAAAAAAAATTAACAATTTTTGTCATTTTGAAAAAATGACAACAGAAAGATGGCCCTTTAAGACATATGGGCGTAAGTGACGTTTTGACGTCGCTTCCGCCCTGCTATAGTATAGAGACGGGTGGGGACCCTCTTTCCCTCACCCGTCTCCATACCCAGCCACAGACAGGTCCCGATCGCTGCTGCTGACGGCTCCGGTAAGCGGTGTAGGGTACGGTGGGGGGGGGGCCCACTGCCGATAACGGTGATCTTGTGGCGAATCTGCCGTAGAGACCACCATTATTATAAATGGAACCGCCGGCTCTAAAGATGGATACCTCGGTTGTGGCAGCAACTGCTGCTGTTACCGAGATATCCATCTTCAAACTGCCGACCATATATGTACAGGAGCCGGTTGGCAAGTAGTTAAAGCGTAACTTAGCTTGTGATCAACAGGTAACTTTATTTTACGCACTTCTCGAACAGATATAAAACATGCTTTCAGTGGTGTATTTAACATTTACCAAAAGTTAGAAAATAAGAGAAGTTCATTGCTGGGGTTTGCATACACTTTTACACAAGCCATTTTGTAAATTGTTAAAATAGTTTTTTCCTTTCTACATCCTGATATGATTTTCTAAAACAGACATAAAACTAAAACCTAATTTCCCTGTAACCATAGAAACACTCGAGGATTGTGTACAGAATGATTGGTGATATTTAATTCCCTGATTTTGTGATTACTGCCATTCCTTCATCTATTCCTAAAGTTCATTTAGGGAAAATTTTTACCTTCCTTAGGTATCACATGGAATGCCTGACCCCGCCTCTCAATGCAATTCCAGTCGATGAATGGTTTTGCCCAGAGTGTGCTCCTACTAATCGGCCAGATGAAGGTACGTTTGGTATTGCTGCACCACCACAAGTTCAAGAGTAGTCTGTCGTGGCATAGATTTGTATTTGGAACAGATGCTTTGGCCTACGTGGAGCACTGATTCTTAAAGCAGCCATAGAAAGATGGCCATCTTATATCTATGGTGGCAGGCGGATGCCTGGTGCTGACAGCTGTTTGGGAAAACATTGGTTGTTTAGGTTAGGAAATCTTTTTCAGTTGCTGTTTTCCTACCCTGAGTTAATTGGCTACAACAGGGTCTTCAGTTTGTGGAGACATTCAACGGTTTAGTTTGTAGAGCCATGCTTGCAAGGTTTTAAAATATTCTGGAGCTTTTGGCAGATTTATTTCTGAAAACTGCCTCTCCTCTCCACATCCAGCATGTGCCAGGATTCAACCTTGTCCATACATAGAATAGAGTTTGGTTCACACAATACATTCATCACCTAGAGATTTTAGGATTGGATAGAGTAGGGAAGAATTAGGTGTTCGCTGTTTTCCAGGTCTCCATTAGAGCCCTTTCACACTGGGGCGGTGTGCAGGCGCTATTGCGCTAATAATAGCGCCTGCAAACCGACCCGAAAGTGCTGCTGCTTTCATTCCAGTGTGAAAGCCCCAAGGGCTTTCACACTGGAGCGATGCGCTGGCAGGACGGTAAAAAAGTCCTGCTAGCAGCATCTTCGGAGCGGAGTGTATACCGCTTCTTCACTGCTCCTGCCCATTGAAATCAATGGGACGGCGCGGCTATACTGCTGGCAAAGCGCCTCTGCAGAGGCGCTTTGCGGTGATATTTAACCCTTTCTCGGCCGCTAGCGGGGCGGTTTTACCGCCGAATACCGACGGTAAAAATAGCGGTGTTTTACCGCCGATCCCGCCCCAGTGTGAAAGGGCTCTTAGAGATTTCTCTTCACTTACTATTATGTAGACATTGGTTTTACTAAATGGGAAACCAGAGATAATCTCCAACAGTAATACAGACAGACTAGCAGGAGACTGAATTGAAGTAAAAAATGAAGGGGTTTGGATTTTTACCCATGTGTTCCCCATAAAAATAAAGTGAGCTTGACGTACCATTTTATTTTCTGGAAGAGGTGGGGAATTAGATGATAGTTTGATGCCTCCCTCAGCCCTATTTAATAAGTCAACGTTGTACCTATTTGTTGTGGCAGAGCAAGTGAGTGAAGAAGAGGTGACCAGCTTGCTTGCCGACGTGATTCCCACCACAAGTCGGCTCAGGACCAATATTGTAAGGACTCGAGCCATTGCACGTACCAGGCAGAGTGAGAGGGTGAGGGCCAGTGTCAACAGGATCCGCACAACAGCACGCAACACACAGGTAATAGTACTATCCCTGTGTGTGTTTGTTTATTTCATATTGACTCCTAATAAAAAAAAAAAAACATGGGGTTGAGCGTGCAAAATCTGGTGCAGCGTTGCCTGGTAGCCAGTTCGCCTCTAACTTAAGCTGTTCAATTAAAATTTGACAAAAAAAACATGGTTTCTATGCAGAGCTGCACCAGATTTTGCACTCTCCAGTTTTAGTAAATTAACCCCCATATGTTTTGATGTTGATCCAGAAAAGTCCAGTTGCCTCTTGGGGGATCGGGAAAGAATTTGTTCCCCTGCTAGAGCAATTGGATCATGCATTAATGGGGTTTTTTGCCCTCTGGATCAACTGTGGGTATAGGATTGTAAATATAGGATTGTATAATTAAAAAAAAATAGTTTTCCCTTCTATTGATTGAACTTGATGGACTTGTCTTTGTTTCAACCAGACTAACTAACTATGTCTCTATTTTTTGTAAGTCACATATAATTGATGCCAGTTGGCCATTTATTCATGGACTCCTTTACCTATTCCATGGTTATGAATTGAAGTATAATTTTAAGGCCCAACTTCCAGCACTGCATTTTTCATTTTGAAAAAACTGTCAACAAGGTTATGCCTTGTTTGTTTATTCCCTTGGTATTTTTTTTTTTTTTTTTTACTGTTTACTGAGCTGAACGGTTACTGAGCCCTAGTGAGCTAATGCCAAAAAGGAGAGGGGCCAAGGTCCCAAAGAAAGACCGCATACTATCTGGGATCACTTTATACCTACTTTCCTTGGGACCTTGGCCCCTCTCCTTTTTTGGCAGTGTTATATAAGGTATTTTGATCCACTTATATATTATTATTATTTACTCTTAGCAAAAGGTTATTTTGGTGTCCTCTATTAATACCAAAAAGTGTAGAAGGAGCTGTACTTCTGTGCGCTGCATCGGAACAAGGTTTTTGATGCATATAGTTCTGGTGCTGTGCTTCTGCCATCTCCCTCACAAAGCATAGCACAATGATGACACTGGTGGTGCTTTGTGAATGGCACAGCAGATGGAAAGGGGTGGAAGCGCAACACTGGAATTTGTGTCTGCCATAAACCTTGTTCCGATGCAGAGAGCCAGAAGTGCAGATCCCATTGCACATTTTTGGAAGTAGCTCGCCATAACTGCTATTGCAGTAAGAAATTAAACATGACATAGGAAACGTCATTCGGTTTTAAAAATTTAAAAGCCCTGTCGGAGCTGGCCTTTAACAATTTGGGGTTGATTTTCTAAAACTGCAAGAGTGCAAAATCTGGTGCAGCTGTACATGGTGGCCAATCGGCTTTAAATTAAGCTTGTTCAATTAAGCTTTGATAAAAAAAATAAAAAACTGGAATCTGGTTTCTATGCACAGCTGCACCAGGCTTTGACACCTTTTTAATTTTAAAATGGATTATTGTTGTTTGGGTGGAACGAAGTGGCTGAAGCTGCTGAATTGTTACAGTGTCTGGGTACTGATAGGGATGTTTATCAACAATTCTTTACCCTTCCTGCGAACAATTTTTGATATACACCGGTCAACCATAACTTGACTACATGACCACTGGCAGGTTAAGTGAATAACATTGATTATCCTGTTACAATGGCATCTGAAAGTCCATGGGATTAATTATTCCGCAGGAGAACATGTTGTCCCTGAAGTTTCCTTGTTGAAAGCAGAAAAAATGGACCCATGTTCGCTGCCAAAGGCTCCCAAAATGGTCATTGAGCATCAAAACTGTAAAATGGAGCAATTGGAAGAAGGTGGCCTGGTCTGATGAATTCAAGAATGGTTTGAGGAACACAACAATTGGTTTAAAGTGTTTACTTGGCCTCCAAATTCTCCAGATCCCTATCCAGCCAAACATCTGTGGGATGTGCTGTAAAAACATGTCCGATGGATGCCCCACCTCGCAGCTTACGGGACCTAAAGAATCTGCCACTGATGGCTTGGTGCCAGATAAAACAGCATACCTTCAGAGGTCTATTGGCGTCCATGCCTCGATTGGTCAGGGCTGTTTTGGTGGCAAAAGGTGATCTACTCAATATTAGGTGGGTGGTCATAAAGTCATGGTTGATCAGTATATGCTTTGTATCAGTTAATTTGCTTAGCCCTCAGTATGTGCTTATGGAGAAGCCAGAAGGAAGTGAGAGATGACATACTTAGATACAGTGAAAGTGTTTGCCCAGGTTCCTGGATACCTGCAATGGAACAGTGGGAATCAATCTCTGCCAGTCTCCTGAAAAGAGAAGAGACACTTGAGTGGTGTTAGAGACCTTGGTTGCATTCAAATAAATGGATCATTCTATTCTCTATACTAATTCTAAAACCTCTTTATTTTGTTCACAGAATGTCCCCAGATATTTGTTGTCGTCTCTCCTCGATGAAACCATTGAAACAGTTGTGGCTGGACTGAACAGTGCTGTGTACACACGTAATCTTGCCCCTCGTCCTGCATCTACCAGAAGAAGGAGAGTTGGTGAGTGTCAGAAGGAAACGCACGTAGATACAATCAGGACAGTAAGGTTCATCATCCATAAATATTAGTGTGTGTTCCTCAACACCTGGCTACATTCCATCTGACCTTTTTTCTAGTTCAGAGTAGGAAATGAAAGCTGGAGTCCGATCAGAAACTAAATGTATGCCTATGTTTGACTTTCTCTCTCAAAGTTAAAGATGGTACAAATGTACACCAATCTTTTATGTATTTTCTTTTATTACTCTCTTAGCAAAAAGTATAAAGAATACTTGTATACGTTTGGTACTGTTAATGCAAGTCCCCCACACACCACAGTGTCTGTGGCAGTAGATGTAAACATTCTCTCCTTTCCTCCCCCTCCCCCCAGGAAAAAAAGGTCAGTCCAAAGTGTCTAAAGGCAGTCGTGGCGTGGGTAAAAGGCGGAAGCGGCGAGTCAAGAAACGAAAAGGATGGAGGAAAACTGTAAGTGTCTATTATCTTGGAGCCCAGTCTGTGGCCTGAGGGGGCCAAATGTGATACTTGCTTTGCGGCCTTTTGTAGTTATCCCCGTAGTGGGAATGGGAGCATCTAATTTAATGCAGCACAACACAATGGTGAACAGTGTAAATTTTGAAAAAAAATGAATTGGGGCGGGGGAACTCCCCTTTAAAGCCTAACTTAATGTCCCGGGTTAGCAACTCGTGGATCATGATCTACAGCCAACAGGTAGAACATGGATTGCCATTCTTCACCCCCAGCCTTCTCCACTCATTTTAACAGCAGAGTGGAGCATGAGAGGCAAAGCCGCATTGGATGAAGGGCAGGAGTGGGAGCTGCATCAGTTAATCTTTGAAGTTAACCAGCAGGTGATTGGTTGTTAGGCGGTCCTTTTGATATTTTGTTAATATGAAAAGTTAACTATAGCAGCTCCCGCCCTCCTCCAGTACTGTGCTGCATCTCACTCTCCGCTCTGATGTACAGCCCTTGTAAGGTGGGACAGTGCTAACCTACATTGCATTGTGTAAGGGGGATGATGTGAAAGAAGAGGAGGACACTGCTTGGGGGGGGGGGTGTCAGAGGACATTGCTTGGGGGGGCAGAGGGGCTGACAACACTGCTTTCGACGGACAGAGTTCACTACTGGGGGGGGGGGGGCAGAGGACACTACTAAGCGGGGTGCTACTTTGGAAGGAAACTTGACACTACGGTGGGGAAGGGGCCAGAGGACACTATTGTAGGGGGGAGTGGGGAAGGGGGGCAGAGGATACCACTGTTACACACTGTGTTCTTCATGCTGTCTTTTTTTTTTGGGGGGGGGGGGGGGGAATGATGGTGTTTTTTTTTTTTTGTTTTTGTTTTTTAAGGAGCTTCCTGTGAATGGCTTAGTGCTCAGCCTGTCTTGATATTCTTACAGAGACAACAGAACAAAGAGCTGTTTACTGTATGTAGCTGACGCTTATACAGTGCACACAGCCACTGCATCTGTTGGTCAAGTAAATAGTTTGTTTGGACCAGCTTGGAGATGAGCATTAAAATTTACCTTTAGCTTCTTGGCAACATGGTGAACCCTAGCTACAATATATACTGTACAATGCTTTTGATGAGTGATTACAGATTGATTGTTTGCTAGTGGATAAACTACAATTTGCTATATTTCACAATCGCAAACTTATGGAAAAATATTATGGTTTATTAATCTAAAACCATAAAATGATCAAAATACTGTATATGATTACTGAAAAACTTCTATACATTCCCTTTTAAGGTATGTAACAGAAAATGTATTACTCTTAATTAAATTTAGCCTCTACTAAGGAGATTCACAAAATGATTTTTGCATGCTGATCACCCGTATGAATGAATGTTTTTTTCTTCTCTTTCCAGAATAGAAAAGTTCCCACTTCTCATAGGCGCATAGCTAAATCCTTAGGTCTGTGCAATCCGACCCGGGGGACTACATTGCCTCGTATACAGAGGGCACCAGAGCACACACTGGGCTCCATGAGAAGCGACATTGGCGCTGCCACACTGTCTGTATTTGGAAACGCATATGACCTAGATCCCTTTGACAGGTATGCTTTCTGGAATAAAGCTCATAAATACACTGTGGACTGGTACTCGGTTATAATATTGAATTGGCCTTATAGTAGGCCTGGTAACTGCAGGAGTAAAAAATATTGTGGGTTTGCATACCTGTCCATTATTATGCAAAGGATTGTAAAATAGATAATGCCTGACAACATTAAGTCCAAGTGGGTCTTTAGGCAATGTGTCTTTTATGCTTATTTCAATTTGTTATAAAAGCTTGATTCACTTCTAAAAGTAGGTTTATATTTTCGTCTGTGTATTTTTTACAGTAATGAAGATAATGCCAGTAGTCCATCTCAACTGACTGCTAAGAGAAGAGTTCTTTCTCGTTCTGCCTTGAGGTCCCATCAACCCGTTGCAAGACCAATCTCTGTGGGGGTGTCACGGTAAGACTGATCTAAACAAATGCATTGCATCAGGAAAGTATTTGCATCGCTTCAGTTTTTCCACATTTTGTTATAGCCTTATTCCAAAATTTATTAAATTATTTTCCTCCAATTCTGCAAACAATACCCCATGATGACAACGTGAAAGAAGTTTGTTTGAAATCTTAGCAAATTTATTAAAAACAAAGAATGAAAAAAAAAAATCACATGTACATAAGTATTTACAGCCTTTGCCATGATGCTCAAAATTTAAGCTCAGGTGCATCCCGTTTCCACTGATCTTCCTTTGAGAGGTTTCTACAACTTGAGCACAATCCAAGCCATGAAGTCCAAGAAATTGTCTGTAGACCTCTGAGACAGGATTTTATGGAGGCGCAGATCTGGGGAAGGGTACAGAAACATTTCTGCAGCATTGAAGGTCCCAAAGAGCACAGTGGCCTCCATCATCCGTTAAATGGAAGCAGTTTGGAACCACTTGACTTTTATTAAAAGTCAGCAGCTACACTTTCTTTATCGTACATCATGGGACACAGAGTTAAGTAATTACTTAATGGGTTATAGGCCACCTTCAGGTGTTGACACTGGTAAACCCAATCAAAGGAAGTTTACTCCCTATATAACCCCTCCTCCTTCCAGAAGCACATCAGTTTTTTCGCCAGTGTCTAAGGTGTTGGTCATGAGTGAAGAAGTGCTCTGAGGAGTTCCAGGAGGGATCCATGCTGGATTTAAATTCCTCCATAAAAAGAAGCCAAATCCATCCAGAAGTGCCACTGAGGCCTAAGATAGATGGTACCTGGGACCTCGTATCCGAAGCACGAGGTTTTGCCTGTAATGCCTCTCTTTGTAGGGCTGGACCCCAGGAACCCAGGGTTTAGGTCTTGTTACATTACCTCAAGCTTCCTGATGGGGTGCTTGTATGTGGCCAAAGGCAGTTGGACCCCCGTTTTTACGGACCCAGTACTTAAAGGATTGCTAAATGTTGCCCGCCGTGATGAAAGTTGGATTTTCTGTTAATTCACCAAAATCCTGCGGCGAGGACAAGGTAAGGGAACAAAACTTGGATATTAAAAACATCTATGCATTTTCTTTTTTTTAAGGAAAAAATGTTGTCATGCTTTAAAATCTCCACTAGATGGAGCCTATGCACATACCTTACTCTGTTGTCTCACTGTTTGCTCAGTTCTGTGTCTGGCTGCACAGCGTGTGGAAGGAGATTTTGCAAGGTAAAAACAAATCTGCAAAAAAAGTCTCTTTACTTCCCCTGATGGGACCAGAGGGTTAGGGGGACAGCAGCGCTGCACCCCCTTACATTACAATAGGTCCCGCTATTTTACTGCTATAGTTTTACTGTAGGCTGTATTTTTAAACAGGTCTGTGCCTCACTGCAGGAGGCTCTGCCGCCCCTCCCTCGTGTTGGGTCTGGGACCCGAAAAACACCGCACTCAGGCGCGAGAAACAGTCTATATAAAAAAGGGGCGGAATTTTTTCGGAGGGGACTGGGCCTAATGCAGGTGCCGTGAAACGTCCACGAGGACGAACGGCAGGCTAATAACAGATAAATACAGCTGTGTCAGTCTCTCCTCTGCTGATGAGGAGGAAACAAGCTGCCTGCACACAGGGACACACAAGCTGTGGGACATGTATGGGTTGCAAAACTGGCATTCCTGATACAGGAAGGACACACGCTTTCCAGCACTATGCTGAACTTTATAGCAGCTTTAAAAGTCATGACTATTTTCAGCGATTTAGTGCAATTTGTATAGCGCCTCTGTTTTTGTACTTAGGACTATGCCTGCCAAAAAAGACACCACAAAAGCAAAGAGTAAAGGTTTCACCCCCAGGCATTGGGATTTCCAGCTGTATTTCCACACTGTCATCCTCGCCTGAATTACCAATTGTAGCAACTCAGGGTGAGCCATTGAAGCAAATTGGTGCAGCTGCTTCTCACATCTCAGCACCTGTATATGTGACTAAAGATGCCCTTTCCTCCTCCCTTCAGGGTCTGGAAGAAAGATTAGTGGCTTTAATCACATCCTCCATTCAAATGGATAGGAAGCATACTAGGTGCCCCTCCCCCACTTCAGCTTTACAAGGGGAACAGTGGGCACACGATGAGGTTTTACCCTCGATCAGGAAGAGAAACAAACCAATGATTCTTCTGCAGAGGAAACCACGGTAGATGAACCTTTTTCAGCTTCTCAATCTGAAAAATTGCTGATACAATCTCTTACAGAAATGGTTTGTTCCACTTTCATGCTGCCTCTAACAGAGTCTCATGAAAACTTGGCTTCTTCCTTAGGTTCCTTAAAACCTTCCCATCCTTTGCATGTGTTTCCTGCACATGCATTACTTGAACAGCTTATTTTTGCGGAATGGGATAAACCGGATAAACATTTTCTCCCTCCTAAGAGGTTTTCAATTCTCTATCCTCTGGAGGAGAAATTCTCCAAAAGATAGAAAGTACCAGCAATTGACGCTGCGATTTCCAATGTGAATAATGACTTGTCCTGTAGACAATGCACTGATGCTTAAGAATCCAACAGATAAGAATTTGGAATTCCTGCTAAAATCTGCTTTTTCCATAGCAGGTGCCATCAATCGGCCTGCAGTCGCCGCGATAGGTGTCTGCCAATCCCTAAAGGACTAATTTAAACAGGCCCTTAAAGAGCTTCCTACACAACAAACTCTGGATTTGGCTGAACTACCTAAGGCATTATGTTTTACCGTAGATGCCATTAAAGACTGTATTCACCAGGCATCCTGCCTTACACTTATCCTTGTACATATGCGATGAATCCTGTGCTTGAAAATTTGGTAAGCTGGAACGCCATGTAAAAACCTCCTAACTGGGTTCCTCTTTTATGGGGAGCGACTGTTTGGAAAGACTTGAATAAATATATCAAGACAATTTCTGCTGGGAAAAGTACTTTTTTACCAGTCAAAAGAAAATCTAAACGCCCTTCAAGCCTCATCCTGAAGAGGCAACCCCCCTCACCAAAGTAGGGGGAAGACTTCTGCAATTTTCAGAAGTCTGGAAAAAGGAAATTCAGGACAGATGGGTCATCTCCACAGTAACGCTGGGGTACAAGATGGAATTTCGGGACTTTCCACCATCTCGTTTCCTGAGGTCAAGCGTTTCCAAAGATCCAGAGGAAAAACAATCTCTGTTTCAGGCACTAGACCAATTAATATCTCAAGGGGTGACCATACAGATACCCACAAAAGAGCAAGGTCTGAGATTTTATTCAAATCTTTTCATGGTACCAAAACCAAATGGAGACGTCAGACCCATTCTAAATTTAAAAAAGCTAAATCAATTCCTGAATATCCGCTCCTTTCGCATGGATACAATCAGGTCGGTAGTTTCTATCCTTCTAGGAAGAGAACTTCTGGCATCAATCGACATCAGGGATGCATATCTGCATGTCCCTATATTTCCCGCTCATCAAAAGTTTCTGCGGTTCGAGTTAGAACAGCAGCATTTCCAATTAGTAGCCCTGCCCTTCGGGCTAGCCACAGCACCTCGGGTGTTCACCAAAGTGCTGGCCCCACCTCTAGCCAGATTAAGAACACAGGGCATAACAATTGTGGCTTACCTAGACGATCTATTACTTATAGATCAATCGGTGACTCGTTTGGAGCAAAGCGTACACACTACAACCAACTATCTGAAAAGTTTGGGTTGGATTCTCAACCTAGAGAAATCTTCCTTAATACCGCTAAAAAGGCTGGATTACTTGGGTCTGATCATAGACACAGCTCAGGAAAGGGTGTTCTTGCCTCAAGCAAAGATCAATTTCATAAGAGAGCTGGTGCGGAGGGTCAGGTCAAATGGTAATCCCTCCATTCGCCTCTGCATGAGGTTGCTAGGAACCATGGTAGCTTCATTGGAAGCAGTTCCCTATGCCCAGTTCAATTCAAGACTGTTGCAAAACAGTATCCTGTCTGCTTGGAACAAAATAATTCAAGCTTTAGGCTTACCAATGCGACTGTCCCCAAAAGTGGCACAAAGCCTCACTTGGTCATTAACCCAGAATCTGCTGAAAGTAAAATCCATCAGACCAGTCACCTGGAAAGTGGTAACGACCAATGCCAGCTTTTCAGGCTGGGGAGCAGTGCTAGAAAAGACAACTGTCCAAGGACAGTGGTCAAGAACCGAAAGAATCTTGCCCATCAATATCCTAGAGATTCGAGCAGTACGTCTCGCTCTAAAGGCCTGGACTTTCAGGTTACAGAATTGTCCTGTCAGGATTCAATCCGACAATGCCACAGCTGTGGCCTACATCAAATCACCAAGGGGGCACCAAAAGTCTCTCAGCGCAGAGAGAGGTGAACCATATTCTAACTTTGGCAGAAAGGCATGTTCCATGCCTTTCTGCAATCTTTATTCCCAGGGGAATGGTCTCTTCTCCCTGACATATTTCGGGCTGTTTGTCAAAGATGGGGGACTCTGGACGTGGATCTTCTAGCATCCAGGTTTATCACAAAGTTGGTCAACTTTTGTGGCCTGAACAAGGGATCCATTCGCATGCGGAATAGATGCGTTAGTGACCCCATGGGATCAGTTCTCACTGATCTATGCATTTCCCCCTATTCAGTTGCTGCCTCGACTTCTTTGCAGGATCAAGCTGGAAAGAAAGCCGATAATTCTGGTGGCACCAGCATGGCCCAGAAGGTCATGGTACACAGAAATCCTAAAGATGGCAGTGGAGGGCCCATGGTCCCTCCCACTACGGTCAGATCTGCTCTCTCAGGGACCGATATTCCATCCTTCCTTACGGTCTCTAAATTTAACGGCTTGTCTATTGAAACCCACATTCTAAAGAAACGTGGGCTTTCCAGGTCATTTATCTCTACTCTGATTAATGCTAGGAAGCCAGCTTCCAGAACTATATATTATAGAGTCTGGAAGGCTTATGTTTACTGGTGTGAATCCAAGGGTTGGCACCCTCGGAGATATATCATAGGCAGAATTCTTGCCTTTCTACAATTAGGGGTAGAAATTAAATTGGCCTGAAGTACTATTAAAGGTCAAGTCTCAACTTTATCGGTCTTATTTCAAAGACCACTTGCTGCTCATTCTTTAGTCCGGGGCGGGGCTTTATACAAGGGGTGACACGGCTTAATCCACCCGTAAAACCTCCCTTGAACCCTTGGGACTTAAACTTGGTTTTGTCTCTGTTACAGAAACAGCCATTTGAACCAATACAACAGATTCCCCTAGTCCTTCTGACAAGGAAGTTGGTATTTTTGGTTGCTATATCCTCAGCAAGGAGGGTTTCAGAATTGGCTGCTCTTTCTTGTAAAGATCCATATTTGATTTTTCATGAGGACAGAGTGGTGTTACGCCCTCGTCCAGGTTTTTTGCCAAAAGTAATTTCAGGTTTTCAGCTGAACCAAGATATTGTCCTGCCATCGTTTTTTCCAAAACAATGTTCCAGGGAAGAAAGATCACTACATTGTCTTGATGTGGTGAGAGCAGTAAAAATCTATTTAAAGAAAACTGCTCAGATTCGTAAGTCTGATGTCTTATTTATTCTGCCGGAGGTTCCTAAGAAAGGACAGGCAGCGTCAAAATCCACTGTCGCTAAGTGGATTCGGCAAGTGATAATTCAAACTTATGATTTAAGGGGTAAGATTCCCCCGTTTTCAAGTTAAGGCACATTCTACCAGGTCGGTTAATGCTTCTTGGTGGGTTGGTTAATGCTTCTTGGTGGATGTATCAGGTGGATGTAAGGAGGAGGTATGAGGATATCATAGCCTTCGGGCGCAGTGTGCTGCAAGCAGCAGTATAGATCCTCAAGTCTGGGTGTACCCTGCGGGTTGTTTTCTCCCACCACTCATGTAGCATTGCTATGGGACATCCCAATAAGTAATTACTTAAGGCTCTGTGTCCCATGATGTATGATAAAGAAAATAGGATTTTTATTACAGCTTACCTGTAAAATCCTTTTCTTGGGGTACATCATGGGACACAGAGGTCCCTCCCCTCTTTTTTGGGATACAAGTATATTGCTTTGCTACAAAATCTGATGTTCTCCTGGAAGGAGGAGGGGTTATATAGGAAGTAAACTTCCTTTTTTGATTGGGTTTACCAGTGTCAACACCTGAAGGTGGCCTATAACCCATTAAGTAATTAAGGCTCTGTGTCCCATGATTTACTCCAAGAAAAGGATTTTACAGGTAAGCTGTAATAAAAATCCTATTTTTCTGTAGGTGCTGACTTTTAATAAACACAGAAACAGCTGGAACGCCTCTTTAACCACTTCAGGCCCGGAAAATATGGCTGCTAAATGACCAGGACGTTTTTTGCGATTCGGCACTGCGTCGCTTTAACTGACAGTTGCGTGGTCGTGCGACGCTGCACCCAAACAAAATTGACGTCCTTTTTTTCCCCCCACAAATAGAGCTTTCTTTTGGTTGTATTTGATCACCTCTGCAGTTTTTATTTTTTTCACTATAAACAAAAAAAGAGCGACAATTTTGAAAAAAACACACTATTACTTTTTGCTATAATAAACATCCTTTAAAAAAAAAAAAAAAAAATTCTGTTTAGGCCGATATGTATTCTACATAGTTTTGGTAAAAATAATGCCAATAAGCGTATATTGGTTTGCTCAAAAGTTATAGCGTCTACAAAATAGGGGATAGATTTATAGCATTTCTATTATTATTATTATTGTTTTTACTAGTAATGGCGGCGATCTGCGGTTTTTATCGGGACTGCGACATGGCGGACACATCGGACACTTTGACACATTTTTTGGGACCATTGGCATTTATACAGCGATCAGTGCTATAAAAATGCACTGATTACTGTAAAAATGTCACTGGCAGGGAAGGGGTTAACACTAGGAGGCGATCAAGGGGTTAGCTGTGTTCCCTGTGAGGGGACTGATCTAGAGTAAATGACAGATTGTGGTTCCTAGCTATTAGGAACTCACGATCTGTCACTTCTCACAGAACAGGGATTTGTATGTTTACACACACACGTCCCTGTTCTGCCTCTCGTGCCCGTGATCGCTCGTGGCCGGCGGTCATTGCGACAGTCTGCCATGAGCATCGGCATCCCCGCAGTGCAGCGCGCATGCACGCCTGCTATCCTGATCCCACGAGTCGATGTATAGCTATGACGGCTCGCGGGATCGTGCCGACCTGCCGCTGAATAATAACGGCGGCTGGTCGGCAAGCGGTTATTTAATTCCTAAAATGTTAAATGAACTAGCACATCTACTACCCTTTGTGTGAAATGGGCATCATTTTAGTGCGCAACTGAAAAGTGCAAGCATGTTCTTGCCACATTTTGACTGGTACAGCAGCCTAGTATATTTTGAGCTACACTTTTTTTAAAGAAGCCTGTTCAGTGTTATCACAATGTATGTAAACTAACGAGACATCTGCTTTTTTTTTTTTTTTTCTCTCATTTACGTTTTGCAGAGGCAGCGTGGCACCACTGGCTCTTGGCTCAGTGGCAGTGGCTGAACCTGTGCCAGATCTTCTGGGAAGCATCCTGTCCGAACAGAGCATACTGATGATGAAGAGCTCAGATGTCGTCATCAGTAGAGATGGATCCTTGTTGACTAAAAAAGATAGTAAGCTGCTAATTGTGTGACATGTACTTTGTTCAGTATGAAAAATGTTAGTACAGTTATCTAGATTAACAACAAGCAAGAAAACATGCAGGATTTACAGATGAGTTTGACACTGAACTTGCATGGTGGATGGAAAGTAGTTGCTAATCATTTGGTTGTACTGTAGTGTCTCATTTGGCAAGACAGTCCTGCCTTTACTCCTATTTAATGTCAAATGCAGACTTTAAAGGGATCCTGTGCTGAGAAATATGTGGAATGCCATATCTGAAAATGTTGGTTGTGTTGCCCGTCAGCTTGTGGCTTCAGCAATCGCCTAGTCACTGAAGTGGAAGTATACGTATCAGAACTTGTCCTTGCTTGATGCATTTGTTCTGAGTCTGTGTCTTAAAGTAAGTCATATATTGACAACTAGCATTTTTAGAATATTTTTATTTTAGATGGGTTTCCCTTAATACAAAAAGAAGAAAAAAAATTTTTCTTCTTGTCCTTTAAAGCACACAAAGTCCTAAACCTTTGGGTTATGGAGCTGCCTACAAGAGTATTTGACACTTACAAAGAAAAAAAACTGTAGGCCAGTTTACAGTATAACCCCTTCTACTACTATCATGCCTCCGTTTTTTGCTAGTTTCCAAGAAGAGTGAATGTCTTTTCTTTACCTCTGCTGTTTTAAAAGAGAAGTGTGAATAAAGCTGGTTTGGCCATATTTCTCATGTGGGTCACAGTAATGCACTTACTTTTGCTCTCCAGTGACCCAGAGTCAGCCGACAGTGGACTGAAGTCCACTGTCTGTTGACGTCACAAACCTGTTTCACTCTCTGAGAGGATCCTGACAATCCCAACAAAAAAATGTCAGGATCCACCCAGATTACTGACTGGCAGCTGGTTCAGACTCTTGGCACACAGCTGAGAGCCTGAGCCTGCCGCTCCCCCAGCCTGGCGCTCCAGTGATCACTAGAAGGGCAGAGTAGAGAGTAGTGATTGGCTGTCATCCTGCTTCTTGGTCACTGGTTTAACCGCATGACTGTTTAAGGCCAGGTTCTAAGGGACAGGGACATCTGAGTCTGTGATTCCTACAACGCTCATGGCTAGGAAGTCCACTTTTCCCAAAATCAATTCTCCTAGGTAGAGCACGTTGTACGCCTAGTGTAAGTCCCCAGGGCTTCCAGCCCAGGAGCTTCTCAGTGGGAACAATCACCTGTTGGCCTGTATCGCCTTTTGGATCTCGGCACCTATCAAACATCAGATCTCAGTCTTGTTAATTAGTTTCAGAGACTGTTGACTTCTCACTCTTTTTAAGACCCTTGTGCAGGGGGTCTTGCATATGGGCCCCCCAGTCTCTTACTCAGACTCCATGGGCTCTGTATCTGTTTCTCTTAGAGCTCAAAAAGCAGTTTTATGTTTTTTTTTTTCCCTCTTCCACACCCTTTCCAATACCACTCTTGGCTTACTACTGCTTGTTGTACACACAGTGAAGTTGGCAGCCTATTCTACTTTTTACATATTAAATTTTTTATTTTTTTTTCATGGATATGGTATGCCGCTCTTGACAGTTTGTGGGGTGTCACCCATGACATGTTTTTGCTCAATGTTTTCAACTGTTCTCATGCCTTTTGTATTGAAATACTTAGAACTTTGAATAAAAAGATATTTAACCCAAAAGCTGCTGTTTGAACCTATTAGAAACATTCCTCTCATTACACGTGTCTTCAGACCTGGATGGTGTATTTTAATGTGTAGATAAAATTCTGAAGTATAAGCAAAGTGATTATTTAAATTTAGTAGCTAATCGACATTTATGAGGAAAAAGGGAAAATGCTTCTAATGGAAACAATATAAGAGCCAACACTGGTTTGGGACTTGGGACACATGGTTCCTGAGATTTGTCCTGCCCTGCACATAGAGGTGCCAGCACATACCTGCAATAGCTTTGTTTATCTGCTCTCCCCAAATGATGGACAGTTTTGTTCAGGCAAAGCTCTGGCACATATTGGTAGTTTCAATGGTTGCCTACACCTACCTGCTCTTATACATGCTGAGTTAGAGCACTACAATCTTCTGCAGATGTATGTGTATTCCATTTGTTAGTATGTACTTTAATACCTGTCAGGAGCTTTTTCCATGAATGTTACAGTAATGTGATTTATGAGCAAATTTGGGGCGTACTAATAACCATATTTTGTATGTTCACATGTTAAACTACTTACACTCTCTTGAAAAATATCACATCAGATTTGTTTTTTTCTTTCACAGGAGATGGAACCCCACAGAGAAAATCTAGAGAAGCTGTTGCACCAGCAGACATAATGGAACCGAGCCCGTCTCACTCAGGGTCCCCAACAACCACATCTTCCAGTACATGGAAACCCATTGAACAGCAGCCATCCCAACCCAGTTTTTCTCCAGCTGGTCTTTATTCTTTATCACCATCACCACCTTCATCTTCAAGCAGCTTAGATAGGTTATCTGGTACCAGTCCTTCTGTATCTGGAGGACCCACCTTCAGACTAAGGAATGCTTTTACACCGAGGGTAGTCCAGGTACATTCTTCTGGTAGCCGCCTAAATTCTAAGCCTGGAGAGACTTCACGCCTCAATGGGACTTTTCACAAAGGAGAACCTCCCAACAAAAATGATCTTACACAACCCAAGAAACCACAGATCAAGTATACTACCAAGCCACCGTCGCTAAGACTGGACATTTCGGAATTTCCCCGGATACCAAAGATCAAAAGGGAAACTGGCAACAGCCCTAGTAATGAAGTCAATAAGCAACTGGAACCCTCAACCAACAAGAGCTCAGAAGCTCATCCTTCAGGGCCTATCATGAACCAACTAACTGGTCGAGGAGACAGTAAGCAAGTAGGCAGGTTTTCTACAGCTGAAAACACAGAAAGAAACACCCGACAAGAGTCACAAGCACATTCAAGAAACACTGGTGGTACATCATCTAGTCAAACGGCATCAAGCAGTAACAAAGCACCATCTTATTCTAACAGTTCAAGGAACATTGGTTCTTCAGATTCTGGAGGAGGTGGACTTCGAATAACAATTAGCGGAAGTTCAACAAATTCCTGCAGACAATTTAGTCCTGTTTCAAAAGATCCTTTTCGTACTTCAGATGGCAAAATGTCACAAAAGGCCACATCTCCTTATTCTTCAACAGTCAAGAAAGAAAAAACTGTTAAAAATGAAATTTATGATCCTTTTGAACCAACAGGTTCAGATTCAGGTTCTCCCAGTAGCAGCCCAGAAAGGCCAGCTACAACCCCACCGCCCCCCCCTCCCACTCCTCCTCCTCCTCCTCCATCTATAGAAACTACTGCAAGTGCAACTCAATCTAGTGGGGTAAAAGTTGGAGCGTTTAGAAGCTTTAAACTTACCAGCCACTCAAGCAAAGTGAGTGTTTCTAAGCTTGGCCCAGACTTTTCTGGAATGTCACCTACCAATAAAGAGCCAGAAGAATCTATGAGCCAAGTTAATGCAAGTCCTACCATTCCTTCATTTTTAAAGTTGGAAAAGGAAATCAAGAAAGAAATAATCCCGGAAGAGACAAATGAGCATCCACCCTTCAGGATATCTTGTCCGTTAGGACTAAAAATTACGTCTGATCTGAAAGCAGGAGGCACTCGTGGATTTCATTTTGACGTAGAAAACGAACACCCTGTAGTTTCTGTTAAACCTGATCCAGACGTTCTTCCACATAGGACTTGCCTTCAAAGTACATCAAGCAATCGGGTAGTTTGGGATGCAGAAACCCCACACGAACCCACTAGCCGTACCAGTGAAACGCAGAAGAAGAAGATAACTGTTAAGGAGGAACTAAAAGAAGGCTCATCCCAAACATCAAGCAGTCGCCTAGTTTGGGATGCAGAAACCCCACATGAACCCACTAGCCGTACCAGTGAAACGCAGAAGAAGAAGATAACTGTTAAGGAGGACTTGAAAGAAGGCTCAAGTTCAAGATTGAGACCACATTCCCAAGAACGAGATTCAAGATCTGCTTCTATGTCCATTGAGGACAGAGAGAGGGATAGAAAATACAAGTCAAAATCACATAAGGGAAAAAGAGCGCGTAGTGACAGATCAAGCTCAGGAAGTTGTGAACGTTCTAAGAAAAAGCGCCAAAAAGAAAGGAAGAAAGATAAAAAAAGAAAACGCTCGGAGTCTAGGGAAAGGAGGAGGTCCAGATCAAGCAGTCACAGCAGTTCTTCCCACAGAGCATACAACAGCAAGAAGAAGAAGAAAAAGAAGAGAGATTCAAGAAGTGAATCACCAGGCTATTCCATTAGTCCTGATAAAGAGAGAAAACGGAAACACAAAAGTGAAAAGAGTTACTCCAGCAAGGAAGGGAGCTCCAGGCCAAAAGAGAAAAAGAAATCGAAGGATGATCGAGGAAAGCAAAGATCGAAATCGCCGCAAGTCGACAAAGAATTTAAAGTTCACAAATCGAAAGACAAAACCTATTTTCGAGACTCCGAAATAACTAGACATATCGTGTTGTCCCCAAATAACAATGAAAAGACTATAACTTGTACTGTTAGCTTTAAAACAGAGTCTCCCACAATTACCCAAGAGACAAAGAAGTCTGTGCTCAGTCTACCAAAAGAGGAGGAAGATGAAGATGACCCTTTCCTTTTTTCTGAAAGGAAAGTTTCCATTAAACAGGAATCTGCTTCAGACCTGTCTGATCACTCATGTGATGAAAAAATTAAGCTGGAAGCCAATAGCCCTCCATGGTCACCTTCTCTTCTGGATTCTTTGCTTCCAGAAACCAAGAGTGAAGATGATCCAGAGCCTCCCTCACCCCAGGATGCTTCTCCTGTAAATGACTTTCTTTCTGATTCAGAAATTGCAAGTCCTCAGAATTCTCCCATGTCTGTAATGTCAGATATACCAAGTCCAAAGCTGCTTAGTCCACATGCTGGTTCTGTTGAAGGAGCTGTTCAGTCTGCCCCTATTTCACCAGTCAAAAAGGAGGTTGATGACCTTCAGTGGTCACCATCACATTTAGATGACCTCCTTCTAAATGAACTTTCAGATGATGTATGCTCGATAGATGCAGCCAGCCCTGACGATGTTGACCTAGAAGAGGCTATATTAATGAAACGGGAAGGTGACTATAAGGTAAAATGTATTGCTTAATACAGGGTTCGGTATTGTGAACCTGTTATGTATTGTCCATTTCCATTTCACTTTTATTTGTTCTGGTTTCCACAAAAGTAAGGATTCATTTACATGGATGTACCAATCTGTACACTGGACCATGTTTATTTGCCCAGGAAGCACAGGTGGTACCAAAAGTCGACCTTTTCAATCAATGACAGGCTAACGCCTGCATGGGCCACATTTGGCCCCAGGGCCTCCTTTTGGAGACACTGTTTTAGGCTAATTCCCAATTTAATATTATGCTCCCTGGCCTGTTGTAATATATTCAGTTGTAAGAGGTTGTTCACCTCTGCAATATAGATAGTAATGTTCTGATAATGAAGGTTTTTACAAAACGTATAACACCTGGAAGCAGACTTAAAGTGTATTTAATAACTCAGAACAAAATGTATATAGTGCTTGTGAAATTATTTTTGCCTGTTGTGTTGCATTATAACCTAGAATTAAATAATCCTGTAATCATGGGACTTGTGATGTTAATTGATTTGACCACATCCTACTTAGGAGTTTAGACTTTTTTTTTCCGGCTTGATTATTATTATATTTCACGATAAACAGTTTGATATGCATAATTTATTTCACGATATGCAGTTTGATAAACAATTTATTATCCAAAATCAATACTGTTACACCTGTCGTAAAAGTCTGATCACATCTAGCTATTCACCAATGTTATGCTATACTGTACTGCATGTATGCTCTGAAGCGTTAACAATATGGACTGTAACATATACAGTCTTGTATGCCTTTTTCTTATAAAACCAAATAAAATAAGAATAAACTAAAAACATTTTGCACCTTCAAAGTCAAAGGCATGTTGTATATATCACATGGTACAAAGCCCCAAAAAATCATTTTAATTCCAGGTTATAATGCACCAAAAAGGGTCAATATTTTCGCAAGGCACTGTAATTGTGACTCATTAGGTGTGGTGGCGGCAAAAGGCAAATTTTTTTTTTTTTTTCGTTGTCTTTCATCTTTATTTTTACCTACGCGGCCCCCCCACCCCAAAGCACCTTGTCCCCATGTTGAGGACAAGGGCCTCTTCCCGACAACCCTGGCCGTTGGTTGTCGGGGTCTGCGGGCAAGGGGCTTATCGGAATCTGGGAGCCCCCTTTTAATAAGGTGGCCACCAGATCTCAGGCCCCCCACCCTTTGTGAATGAGTATGGGGTACATCGTACCCCTATCCATTCACCTAGGGAAAAAAGCGTCAAGAAAAAAAACACAGTACACAGGTTTTTAAAGTAACTTTATTAGGCAGCTCTGGGGGTCTTCTTCCGACTCCGGGGGTCTCTCCGGCGTCTTCTCCCAGTGTCTGGATCTTCTGCCGGCTTCTTGGCTATCTTCTGCCACTATTTGCTAGCGGAGGAGCCCAGACATCTGGATCGTCGTCTTCCCTTTTCTCTTGCAGAGATGTTGACCCGACGCTCTCTCCGGTTGTAATGCTGTCTGTGCGCTCTGCTATGACTTATATAAGCGGTGACCCCGCCCCCCTATGACATCACATTTCCGGGGCATGCTGGGACTGTGAGGTCATAAGGGGGCGTGGCCATGTCATCCTATGATCATAAGGGGGCTGCAAAGTTTTGCCAACATTGGAGTAGTTGAAGATCTGTGATCCATCTATAGCGGATCACTTCATTTGAATGCAGTACATTGTTCTTTTAGTCAGAATTCATGTTAGAAGAGCGGAGGGAACATTTTTAAGAGTAGTTAGGTTTTGACTGGAGTTCCACTTTAATGGTAAGCTTGAAAATTGGTTTGTATAAATCCTGTCAATGTATATATTTAGGTAGTGTGTGAACAAATTGAATTATGTATTGGATAGGAACATTAATTGCAAAATGAAACCTTTTGTACTACTTATGCAGCTTTTCTGATGAAAGCACTAACCTGAACTTTAAGGCAAATTTATTGAGTGACTTTGTTTTCTAATTCTAGGAGCAGACTTTAATTAACTTCTCCAAAACATCAGTCATTCCATTTCTTCAAGATGATGAAAATTTGATAGAAACAGAGACTGGAAATCACATTAATGAAAATACCTCAAAAAGTAAGCCTTCCGAAGAAAGCAAGTCTGATGAGCTTAAAGAAAAAGAACCCACTTCCACCTCTAAATCCAAACCTCAGATAAAGAGAGTCACCTGGAACCTTCAGGACAAAGCGTCTGAGAAGGAAACCCCAGACCAATCTCTGTGTAAGATTCTGGTCTTTTTTTCCAAGGTGCACAGTGGATCCGATGTGTTGTACTTCTAGAAGAATGAACAAATCCGCTTCCACTATAAGGCAATGCATTGATGTGCAAAGTGTAATAAACGATAAGAGGCAAAATAGACTTCACCTTACTGGAATGAAAGATGGTTTCCATTTCCTTGCTTTCGATTACTTTTTTTATCTACTCATTGCTCTTTGCATTGCCTTATTGAATCTGCCTGACTCTGCTAGGAATTCTTGCATAAAGATTAATCTTTATTGTATAGGAGCATATAGTAAAAGAAGATGAGCACTTGGCATGCAGAATGTAAAGGATTTTCTGAAAGCAGAAAACATCATTAGAGGCCCTAGTTCAAAATTAAAAACTAATTGGGATTTGTGGAATAACACTGAGCATGGAATCTTGAATTGCTAACAGCAGACTATAAAGTTTTAACAGTCTAAGCCCTTGTCCACCAATGTATTTCCATAAACATCCTGGCATTTAAAAGGTTAAAGCGTTTTACAGCAAAGTAAACGTGGACCATCTGGGTTGATGGTTAGCAGAGAGCAGTCATGACATTAGGTGTCTAATAGACCCCTGATGTCTCCATAAAGAGGTCCTTTCGCCTGCACTTGCCACCCTTGATAGCGATAAAGTTGAATAAAAAAGAAAAAATTGTGTTAATCTGAAATATAATAAATAAATTAAAGTACCATTGTCGCCCTTGTACACACCCAAATACAAACATGCACATAGGGAGAACAGCTGTGTATAAACAGCAATTGTAACACACGTGAGGTATCGTCACAAGCATTGGGAGTGAGAGCAATAATTCTAGGGCCATCATTTACAGTTACAGGTTATCAATTTAGTGGTAAAGACTTTTTAAAGTCTATGAACAGTTTTGGATATCGTAGTTTTTTCCATGTCACAGATGTGCACAGGATTAAGGCTTAACAGGTTCGATGTATATTTACTCGCAACTCCATCTTTTATATTTGACCAAAAATTGGGTATTATATATTTTTTTTTTTTGAGCACTGAAATTCATTTTAGTGTATTTTTTCATGAAAATATGCATTTCATCAACTGTTGTGCAGCATAGAAAATTGCAACAGCCACCATTTTTTATTCTTCAGTACCCCTTTTTAGGAAATTATATGTTTGGCAGTTTAAAATAGTTTTCTACCAAATTCAGAATTTAATTGTATGTAAAATTATAAAAAATTGCCATGGAAGAAAAGTGGTTAATGCAATCTGTCTCATTGCTTTGTGGTTGGTTACTAAGAAGACTTTGCTCTTTATAATAATCCCTTAAAGATGAGCTATAATTTTAGGTAAATTTTTTTTAAGCCTATGCATTTTTAACCTTTTTGTCAGTGCACTACAAAGCGCATGCAGAACACTCATATCTGTGTGCTATGAAGGTCTGTAGTGCATGCACATTTGTGTTTACTGTATATGTGCATTCAAGGCACAGGTAAAGTGTACCTGCCTGAAAATGGATGGTTCACTTTGCTGCTTTGATACCCCCCCACCCTTGATACATAATGCAAGAAAAATAAAAAATTAGAACCTCTGCTCCAGCTTCCATCACTTCTGGGAGGCTTGCCGAATGTTAATGTGCCTAAAGGCTGCCTCCAAGCAAAACAATCCTGTAAGAACGTAATTCAGCAGTGTGCCGGAGGGCATCAGTAAGGTGCAGTGACATGTCCTTTTTTAAAGCTAGGGCCGAGGTAAGGGGTGTGGTTTTTTTTTTTTTTTGTTTTTTTTTTTGTTTTGACAGGCCTGAAGCAGAACTATACCCAATGATTTAAGTTTCCCAAAATGGTTACAATATGGCATTTTGTGAATGAAAACTTTCATAGTGGCTTGTGCTCTCAACCAGACTGTCTAGCCATCAAATAACCAGTGTCATAATTGATCACGTGCAGCACCATGGCAACTGCAGACCAAACAAAAGATAAGATGGTGTCTGTAAAGGAAAGGAGATTAGTTCTGCTTTAAATTATATGTATTTCATGGGGGGAAGGCTGTCAGTTAAGTGGACCTTCTATGTCAGGTCTGCTTTAAGAATAGTTGGCAATATGAAACGCCTACAGTATGCATCATGCATTGTGGTACTTTAAAATGCTTGTTTTACCACAAATAGCTTGCCTGATTAATCATGGAGTTGTAGTTTTAGCAATAAATAGGAAGTGACATTTCACTGTTATTGTGTGTGTGTGTGTGTGTGTATGTATATATATATATTTATTATATTTTTGATTGTATGTATTATGCCATTATATCAGTTGTATCATTTTTCTATCTTTTTAAAGCTTCCCCCTTCAACAACACTCAGCAGGATGAGTCTTGGTCATCCTCAGAGAAGCATACAGATGATAAGATATCCAGTTATGAACTTGACCCCACTAGTGAGACATCCACTTCAGTTACTTGGACACTACCAGACAAAACTACCCAAGATTCCAGGAAAGAATCCTTAACTCAGGCTTCATGGGATGCTGGCAACAAATCTCCGACACACATTGTGAATAAGCCGGAAGACAAACCTGTGATCCATATGGTAGACAGGCACACTGCACAAGCTCCTGCGAAAGATGCCACTCAAGTCCCTTGGATTGCAACTGATACGCCCTTGCAGGTGCCCAGACATTAGCCTAATTTTAAAACTACACTACCTAGTTTTCATACAAGATTACGGTTTGTTTAAATTGGTTCTTGAGGACATAACCTTGTTTTAGGTGACCAGCTTGTGAGCAGTATCATGACATACAGCCACTATCTTAAAGGGGTTGTAAACCCTCATGTTTTTTCACCTTAATGAATCCTATGCATTAAGGTGAAAATATTTCTGACACCGACCGGCCCCCTAGCGGCCCCCCCCCCCCATTTACTCACCTGGACCAATTTGTTCCCCCAGCAGAGACGCGCTGTACCTCTGCCCAGGGTTCTCGGCTCTTGATTAGATAGATTGATAGCAGTGCAGCCATTGGCTCCCGATGCTGTCAATCAAATCCAATGCCGTGGGTGCACGGGGGGCAGGGCCGAGTCCGGCATTCTGTGTCTATGGATGCGCAAATGCTGAACTCGGGAGTAACCCCCCAGGGAGAGCGCTTCTCCCAGGGGGTTTACTGATCTGACTAGGAGTTGCGAGCTCCACCGGGGGACCCCGTAAGATGAGGTTCGGGGCCACACTGTGCAAAACGAACTGCACAGTGGAGGTAAGTATGTTTGTTTTTTTGTTTTTGTTTTGTGTTTTTTTTTTTTTTTTTTTTTTTTTAAAGAGGGTTTACAACATTTACAGAGTTGACAGAGATCTTGGCTCATCCTATTTACTAGGTGCTCTGATACACACGGGTTGAGAAGGGTAGTCCATGCAAAGAAAAAAAAAACAGTAGCGATCCAAGTAGTTATTAGTTGCTAGGAAAGGTTCTAATTATATAACTGTCAAAGAGGCTACAACAAGAGCTACTGCAGCTCCTGTTACTGTGATATAGGTGATGTGTATCACCGAATGGATCCCTGAAGACTAAGCTATAACTAATACATGATTTCCTGCAAGAAAGCATAACCCAGAACTTTCCTCTCCTTAAAAATCATGGTTTCCATACACTGCACTGATGATTTTCATCAAGCCTAAAGATGAAGCAGTTCGAAATAAATAGCTCTATAAATTTTAATTTTGTATCTGCACTATACACCAGTGGTTCTGGATGCATAATTAGCTATGGTATTTATTTGCCTGACTTGCATGGCTCTGCCCGGTCCTGAAAAAAAGAAATTCTCCTATTTTTTTGGAATATGCTTTGGAATGAGAACTATAAATACCTTCTGTTCTAGGAAGGCTGTACTGTGCTACACCTTATTCTGATTGTGGAAACGCTGCATATCTTAATTATACAGTAATGTAACCTAATTCTTTAAATGAGGAGCCTATTCTGTGCACAGGCTTGTGCAATCCCCAGTGCAGAGCTTTCATAAAGCAGTCTACATGCATCTACAGTGTAGCCAACTTTTTTGTATGCAATTATAAATGCTGTTGCTATGCATCTAACAGAGAGCATGCCGACAGAACCCTTTTTAAATTTACTCTGTATCTAAACAGGCAGGTAAGATATAGCTGTGAACTTCCAGACAATGCTAAAAGACCAAGTTTTTATCTTTTTGTTTTCTTAGCATTGCTCTGTCCTAATGTGTACAATTCCTAAGGATTTTACCTGAAGTCTTGCTAATATTTTTGTCACGTTCTTACACAGGTATTCCCACAGACCTTGCCTCCATTACCTCTCCCACCAATCTTTCCTCCCTATGCTCCTGTAAGTGAGCCCACAGCGCCATGTGTGGTTCAGAGCAGCCAAGCAGTCCTCAGCCAAACCCCAAAAGCTGGCAGTCTGGCTACAACTAATGAGCCGAAAATGCAAGCGGCAAGCACAGGTAAACTATTGGTGTCCAGTGGTTTCAGTTTCTTCACATTCGAACAGTTCCAAGGCCTAACGCTAACAATGAAGCATAAATATCCAGCACCAGGACGTCTTGGCATTAAAAATATAAGTCTTTAATCCATCAAACGAGTTTCAGCCTCCTACATATGCCTTTGTCATAATGATTTTGCCTAAGGCCTATGTAGGAGGCTGAAACAAGTTTGATGAAGTAAACAAAGATATCAGTTTTTAATACCAAGACATTCTGGTGTTGGGTTTTTACTCTCGTCATTGGATTTTGGACGTTCAGTATTACTGTCTATCCTTATGCGTTTTTTCGGTTATAACACTGATGTCTTTTTAGTATGTTGATATTTTAATAACAAAAAGCAAGCCCTCCGCTTATAATGCATGTAGACAGTTTATGCATGTCTTATTACCTGAATGTATATGGAATTGTCTCGTCCTGTCTGCCTTACAGGTGGGTTGGTAGTAATAAAATGCTTCATGCAGATATCTAAAAATGTGACCTAGTGTAACACACACTGATCCTTGGACAGTTGATCCCTGTCAGTAGATAGTTATAATCTGTACTGAAATGTTCTTCTCTTTACTACCTTTGTGCAGTTGGATGCTGTTGCAAATTATTTGCGGTTTTAGAATCTTGCTTTTTCCAAAAAGCTTGACAGGGATTTTATCTGAATCTTTCTCCGCTGTCCTGAAAGAGTACTTTTTTTTTTTTTTTTTTTATCTGCTCTTATATGCCAAACCTGAAGATTCTAAGAACAGCCATGTGTGGGTTGAGTGCATTGTTTGATGATTTAAAAATGTGTAAAAGGATGCTTGATTTATGATTTTGTTATGTCGCGCTCTAGGTGAAGGGAAGGGAAAATCAAAATTGAAAAAAGGAGAGGCGGTTAAAAATGAAGAGGTAAGATTTTGTGCATTCTTATTTGTTTATTTCATATTCCATTTTTATTTAAAGGAGAAGTCCAGCTTGAGCTTGTTTGGCTGGGCTTTTGGGCTTTTGCACTCCTGTGACCCGTTTTCAGCAGAGAACGGTCTGAAGTCCAACGGGAGACAGATGCAGCATTGGACCGATGCTGCATCCACCTAGGTAAGTATTAGGGAAGAAAAAAAAACCTTTTTACTTCTCTTTTAAAAGGTGTCCAATGATGAAGGTACCTTTTGAACATGTAAGTACTCGGGACGAAATTCCAGGACTTGCTAAAGCCGAGGTCCCAGTTTATGTAGCAGTACCTGTCAGATAAAGCTAAATACAGCAGAACAATTTTTGGGCTTCTCCCTGGATATCTTCACTGTGTGGCCTGCACAGTATGGACTTCATAATTTCTTGTGAATTCACTACAGTGCAAGGCTTTCTAGTGGGTTGACTGAATGGGATAGACTTTACGTTTAAGTGGCATTCAGCCCACACATGTAGAAGGCACACTGGCCAACTTAAAAGCTGTCCAGGGGGTGGCATACACCTCAATGTTGTTTGTAACCCAGTAGATTTAAGTTTTTTTGTTTTTGTTTCCTTGAGCTCTTATTTGAAAAGAAGGCCATTCAGTGTTTGTCAGGCCACACAGTAAAGACCTTATAACAGGATTACAAAAAATGGTTGTTGCGGTGTTATTGGATATAGCATGAAGCCACAAAATCTACAAGCTGTTACTTTTTCCCATGTCTTGCGATTTGTGGCAAAATCCATCAGTGGCACTATAGAGGTATGGGGGCAAATGGTCTATCAAAAAGAGTCAGGAGATTTTCTGTAGCTCATGAAACAGTTACTATTTTCTTTTTGTTCTATATTTTTGTATACAGCATGCAATAAAAATATAGCCCTACAGACTACATAGAGAAACAGTTGCTATCTACTTTTGTAAGTGAGTACCTGAGGCCCCATGTCAGTTTTTCTGAACAATTCTTAGCACAAGTGGAATAGCCGTATAAGAGAAAATACAGGGCTCATCCATGAGAACACTGAGGAAGCCAGATGGCGTTTTGCGTGATGCCAGGTTTCTTCTTCCCTAACATTTTTTTTTTTTTTCAATTTTTTTTTTTTTTTTTTCCCAAGTACATGAAGAAACTTCACATACAGGAACGAGCAGTCGAAGAGGTCAAGCTGGCAATCAAACCATATTACCAGAAGAGGGAAATCACAAAGGATGAATACAAAGAGATCCTGCGGAAAGCAGTACAGAAGGTGGGTGAGGTTTGTAATATATAACACACCACGATGATGAACTGTCCTGTTCAGGTGACTCATTTTTCCTTCCTTCCTTGTCCTGGTGTGTCTAGGACAAGAAGTAAGGGAAAAATTCTTCAGACAGCAATACAGCTGAACAGGAAATCTACTTTTTTTGGACATCCCAGGACACAGGGGAACATAATCTTCATTACAATAGGGTTATGCCACTTTCTGGTGATTGGACACTGGCAAAAAAGACAGGAGATCCTCTCCTAGCCATAACCCCTGCCAGTTGGGCAAGGCTTCGGTTTTTTGCTAGTGACTTAGGTAATGGTCTGGTCTGTGTAATCTAATATACCCCTTGTGCCTAATAGGTCTCACAGGTACCAATCCCTAATAGCATATTATTAATAAACACCACCAAAGAGGGGACTTTGAGGCACCAATAGAGAGAGAGTCTTCTTCAGGGGATTAATGTGAACATAAATAGTAGTAGGAAAGATATTCATATATAAGAAAGATATTCTAAAGCATAAATGGCCATTGGTAGTTGCATATAAATTTAAATTAGTTTACTATTCCAACTTACAAAAAAATCAACAGAAAATTTAGCATCTTTTAACACCACCAGGAGGCATCCAGGTGCCAATGCATCAATGAATAGCTCAAGGGATAAGTCCCTAATAAGAGAGTCAACATGAATTAAAATAGGTATGATAAATTAGAGGCCAACCAAGTATAAACCAGGGCACCATTAGTACTTAATCAAAAATCAAGGACCAAGGAAATGGCCAAGGGATATAACAGCAGTTTGTATACAGCTTAGCAGAGGTAAATGATGTTCAGGAGGAGATAGTGTCATCTAGCTTAAATTTAGAATATCTAAAAAAAAATATAATAATAAAGTTTGGGGCATAGGTAGCTTGGTCTCAGTGTCCATAAAGGGAAATCTATAAAAAAATATATATAGAGTATCTCACAAAAGTGAGTACACCCCTCACATTTTTGTAAATATCTTATTATATCTTTTCATGTGACAACACTGAAGAAATGACACTTTGCTGCAATGTAAAGTAGTGAGTGTACAGCTTGTATAACAGTGTACATTTTCTGTCCCCTCAAAATAACTCAACACACAACCATTAATTGGGCCCAATTAGCCATTTCCCCCCCTGGTGTCATGTGACTTGTTAGTGTTACAAGGTCTCAGTTGTGAATGTGTGTTAAATTTGGTGTCATCACTCTCTCACTCATACTGGTCACTGGAAGTTCGACATGGCACCTCATGGCAAAGAACTCTGAGGATCTGAAAAAAGAATTGTTGCTCTACATAAAGATGGCCTAGGCTATAAGAAGATTGCCAAGACCCTGAAACTGAGCTGCAGCACGGTGGCCAAGACCATACAGCGGTTTAACAGAACAGCTTCCACTCAAAACAGGCCTCGCCATGGTCGACCAAAGAAGTTGAATGCACGTGCTCAGCGTCATAGCCAGAGGTTGTCTTTGGAAAATAGATGAATGAGTGCTGCCAGCATTGCTGCAGAGGTTGAAGGGGTGGGGGGTCAGCCTGTTAGTGCTCAGACCATACGCCGCACACGGCATCAAATTGGTCTGTATGGCTGTCGTCCCAGAAGGAAGCCTCTTCTAAAGAATCACAAGAAAGCCCGCAAACAGTTTGCTAAAGACAAGCAGACTAAGGACATGGATTACTAGAACCATGTCCTGTGGTCTGATGAGACCAAGATAAACTTATTTGGTTCAGATGGTGTCACGCGTGTGTGGCGGCAACCAGGTGAGGAGTAGAAAGACAAGTGTGTCTTGCCTACAGTCAAGAATGGTGGTGGGAGTGTCATTGTCTGGGGCTGCATGAGTGCGGCCGGCACTGGGGTGCTACAGTTCAGGAACCATGAATACCAACATGTACTGGGACATACTGAAGCAGAGCATGATCCCCTCCCTTCGGAGACTGGGCCACAGGGCAGTATTCCAACATAACAACCCCAAACGCACCTCCAAGACGACCACTGCCTTGCTAAAGAAGATGAGGGTAAAGTTGCTGGACTGGCCAAGCATGTCTCCAGACCTAAACCCTATTGAGCGTCGGTGGGGCATCCTCAAACGAAAGACGGAGGAGTGCAAGGTCTCTAACATCCACCAGCTCCGTGATGTCCTCATGGAGGAGTGGGAGAGGACTCCAGTGGCAACCTGTGAAGCACTGGTGAACTCCATGCCCAAGAGGGTTGAGGCAGTGCTGGAAAAAAATAATGGCCACATACAGTGCCTTGCAAAAGTATTCACCTCCCTTGGCATTTTTCGTGTTTTATTGCCTCACAACCTGGAATTTACATGGATTGTTTGAGGCTTTGCATCATTTAAAGGGGTTGTAAAGGTAAAAAAAAATTTCATCTTAATGCATTCTATGTTCAATCATTTTAAGTTCATTTTTTTCCTCATTAATATACACACAGCACCCCATATTGACAGAAAAACACAGAATTGTTGACATTTTTACAGATTTATTAAAAAAGAAAAACTGAAATATCACATGGTCCTAAGTATTTAGACCCTTTGCTCAGTATTTAGTAGAAGCACCCTTTTGATCTAATACAGCCATGAGTCTTTTTGGGAAAGATGCAACAAGTTTTTCACACCTGGATTTGGGGATCCTCTGCCATTCCTCCTTGCAGATCCTCTCCAGTTCTGTCAGGTTGGATGGTAAATGGACAACCATTTTTAGGTCTCTCCAGAGATGCTCAATTGGGTTTAAGTTAGGGCTCTGGCTGGGCCATTCAAGAACAGTCACGGAGTTGTTGTGAAGCCACTCCTTCGTTATTTTAGCTGTGTCCTTAGGGTCATTGTCTTGTTGGAAGGTAAACCTTTGGCCCAGTCTGAGGTCCTGAGCACTCTGGAGAAGGTTTTCGTCCAGGATATCCCTGTACTTGGCCGCATTCATCTTTCCCTCGATTGCAACCAGTCGTCCTGTCCCTGCAGCTGAAAAACACCCCCACAGCATGATGCTGCCACCACCATGCTTCACTGTTGGGACTGTATTGGACAGGTGATTAGCGGTGCCTTGTTTTCTCCACACATACCGCTTAGTATTAAAGCCAAAAAGTTCTATCTTGGTCTCATCAAAGAATCTTATTTCTCATCATCTTGGAGTCCTTCAGGTGTTTTTTTTTTAGCAAACTCTATGCGGGCTTTCATGTGTCTTGCACTGAGGAGAGGCTTCCGTCAGGCCACTCTGCCATAAAGCCCTGACTGGTGGAGGGCTGCAGTGATGGTTGACTTTCTACAACTTTCTCCCATCTCCAGACTGCATCTCTGGAGCTCAGCCACAGTGATCTTTGGGTTCTTCTTTACCTCTCTCACCAAGGCTCTTCTCCCCCCTATAGCTCAGTTTGGTCGGGCGGCCAACTCTAGAAAGGGTTCTGGTCGTCCCAAACTTCTTCCATTTAAAGATTATGGAGGCCACTGTGCTCTTAGGAACCTTAAGTGCAGCAGAAATTTTTCAGTAACCTTGGCCAGATCTGTGCCTTGCCACAATTCTGTCTTTGAGCTCTTCAGGCAGTTCCTTTCACCTCATGATTCTCATTTGCTCTGACATGCACTGTGAGCTGTAAGGTCTTATATAGACAGGTGTGTGGCTTTCATGATCAAGTCCAATCAGTATAATCAAACACAGCTGGACTCAAATGAATGTTTAGAACCATCTCAAGGATGATCAGAAGAAATGGACAGCACCTGAGCTAAATATGAGTGTCACAGCAAAGGGTCTGAATACTTAGGACCATGTGATATTTCAATTTTTCTTTTTTAATAAATCTACAAAAATGTCAACAATTCTGTGTTTTTCTGTCAATATGGGGTGCTGTGTGTACATTAATGAGGAAAAAAATGAACTTTAAATGATTTTAGCAAATGGCTGCAGTAAAACAAAGAGTGAAAAATTTAAGGGGGTCTGAATACTTTCCGTCCCCACTGTATATTAACTAAAAAAACAGTGAATAAACGGCCTCCTCACCTTCCACACTTGTAACCATAAAGGTCATCACTATGTGATAATAATATTAATAAACAGCTGCCGCTTAAAATGCAAACGCATAAATATCAAAGCAAAAAGTTAATAACAATTCCACAAGACCAAAACAAGTGCCTGTAATTATTATTGCAGAGCTACTATCATCATAAAGTTCTATGATCAGCTTTCATGTGTATGTAGTACACATAAGTAGTAGGTAATTGAGATGATGTGAGACGACAGTCCCAGAAACCGCAGATGGAAGTCCTTGCTATGCTGTATCAGAATCCCCCCACCGCAATCTGTGCAACACGCTCCCCTTCAGGGTTTACTCACCAGAGGGTTGTTATCGTTTCTCAGGCAAATTGTAAGACCAAGAAACACCAGTGAGCGGCGGCAGCAGGACATTCCCTCTTGCCACTTCTGAAAGTGTTCCAGCAGCTCGCAACGCTTTCAAGGGAAAGCCAGATGCCCGCTGTAAAAAAAAAATACCTGGGCTGGTATCTTCAGCCATAGTCCCAGTTTATCTATCTATCTATCTATCTATCTATCTATCTATCTATCTATCTATCTATCTATCTATCTATCTATCTATCTATCTATCTATCTATCTATCTATCTATCTATCTATCTATCTATCGCTAGATATATAGATATGTCTATATATCTCACATTTATTGGCGTATAACACGCAATTTTAAGAAAGAAGTTTCAGGAAAAAAAACGTATTTTTTAAATAAAGAACTCTGAAGCAAAATAAGAGTCAGTGCCCAGCTGCAGCCTCAATGCAGCCTGATGAATGCCCATCTGCAACCTGAGAAATGCCCATCCGGGCGGCACAGTAGTGTAGTGGGTAGCACTCTTGCCTAGCAGTAAAAAGGGTCGCTGGTTCGAATCCCAACCACGACACTACCTGCCTGGAGTTTGCATGTTCTCCCTGTGCCTGTGTGGATTCCCTCCAGGTACTCTGGTTTCCTCCCACACTCCAAAGACATGCTGGTAGGTTAATTGGCTTCTGTCTAAATTGGCCCTAGTATATGAATGTGAGTTTAGGGATCTTAGATTGTAAGCTCCTTGAGGGTAGGGACCGATGTGAATGTATATATGTAAAGCTGCATAAATTGACAAGCGCTATAATAAGTACCCTAATAATAATAATAATAATAATCTGCAGCCTGATCAATGCCCATCTGCAGCCTCAATGCAGCCTGATCAATGCCCATCTGCAGCCTGATCAATGTAGCCTGATCAATGCCCATTTTCAGCCTCAATACCCATTTGCAGCCTCCCCATCTCTCATCAATGCAGGTAATCACCGCAGTGGAAGGAAGGAGACGAGCGCTGCCGGAATTCACTGTTTACTCGGCTCTGTCGGCAGTCACACACACACAGTCCTGCCTTCGGCATTGGACCAGCTCCTGTGATGAACAGAACACTGGTCCAATGCTGGTGGCGAAGGTGGGATTGTGCGTGTGACTACCGAGTGAGAGCCGAGTAAACAGGAGATGACGGCTTGGTGAATTCCGGCAGGGCTCGTCCCCCTCCTTCCACTCCGAGGTACACTATCTGTGTATAACACGCACCCGTGATTTATCTATCTATCTATCTATCTATCTATCTATCTATCTATCTATCTATCTATCTATCTATCTATCTATCATACATACACACAAACACACTCTCACACTTATTGCAGATATGAAGCAGTTAAAATTAATGCAGACTACGTCCATGAGAAAACTCAAAGGTCATTTGGGTCTGAGAAAAATGCAGACCCTGCTGTTCTTCAGAAGTAGATTACTCAGATGAGAAGTTTTCAGCATGCCCTTTTACTGGAACGGTCTCTCCTTCCTATACCACGTCCTGTGCAAATTTCCTCCTCTGTTAATAGGAAGGGGGAATGCTTTTGCTTGCAATCAAGGTAGTCCAAGCTTGCATTTATTATGTAAAGCTGCTGCTGTAGCCTAGCCATAGTAGATCAATTTCTCCCTTGTCTCAAAGGAACTGGAGAAAGATTTCCCAGAGGTAGCAAAGAAACCAGAAAGGTAGAGGGTGCCACAGATGTGTGGGACATGCCGACTTCCAGGAGATACGTTGCCTGAGGGGCTGAGCCCAGGTTCCTCCCTACCTGAGGAAGGTATTTAGAACCCCTCACCCCCTACATCCCCTCCTCGCTGTTGATGAGACATGGCTTGCTGACACATATATATAAAAAGACCCTTGCAGGGAACAGTGGTCCAAGCCAGCCAAGAGGGCACTGAGCTAGTAAGGAGTGTACTCGTTAGAGATTTTTAAGTACCGTAGTTTGTTGCCATCACACCAGCGTGCACACTTTTAAAGCGTTAAGAATCTATTTTCCCTTAAATATTTAAGTGCCCCCAAAACTTCCCCCACAAGAAAAGCAACTTGTGGTCCCACAAGGAAAGCTGAGCTGTGACCCGTAGTCTCACAAGGAAGGATGTGCTGCAAAATGTAATCCCAGCAGGGTCACTAGGGTAGGGCACCAGAAGGGACACCCCCCGGGGGAACCCCACAGTCTTTTAAGTACCGTAGCTTGTCGCCACCCCACCAGCATTTATGTGGCGTAACATCTTTCACATTTTACAAAAAAAGTGGGTATATGTATGTATATTTATATATAATATATGTATATATATATTTTTTTTATATATTCATTATAAGTGTGTATTTTTTCCCAAAGAAAAAGTCGCGTTTGCAAAGCCTCTGTGCAAATACTGTGTGACATAAAAAATTGCAACGCTCACCATTTTTTTTTTCCTATGGTCTCTGCTAAAAAAAAAAAAATGTATAATGTTTGGAGGTTAAATGTAATTTTCTAGCAAAAAATACTGATTTAAACTTGAAAACAAAAAGTGCCTGTTCTTAAAGTGGTTAAAGTTGCTGCTTCCCGAGTCGTCCTATACGAAGATTACAGGATTTGGATCATAGCGTCCTCCGCAGCATCCTCAATGGCCTTGTGTGCATTGTTCCACCAGTTAAGACCTCAACGTGGTACTTCCTAGATTGCAGAAATCTCTCCATTTGAACCCATCCAGGATATTCCTTTAGTCCTTTTTACTCGTAAGGTTCTTTTTCTGGTTGCCATTAATTTGGCCCAGAGAGTCTTGGAACTAGATGCTCTTTCCTGGTGTTCCGCCTCCAACCATCCTTTTCACCTTTTATATCAACCAGGATATTGTGTTGCCGTTCTCAGGCTCAGATGCTAGGAGATTAGGCTTTTCACAACTTAGATGTGGTTCGCACATTACCTGGCATTGCTGCTGTTTGTAAGTCTTATCTCTTTGTGCTTTCTGAAGGCCCAAGGAAGGGTCATGCCTTACCATGACACATATCAGTAGTGTTGCTGCTTCCTGGGCTGTTCATCATCCGGCTAAATTTTTAAAGCTGCTACCTATTCTTTGGATTGTCAACATGGCAGTACAGAAAGTATGATCAATATACATATCTGTATACATACCGTAGAACGCAAATTGTGCAACATGAATCTAAGTACCAATGGGACTAAGTAATATTTTCCTCCCATGATCCGGAACTCCACCACACACTGTGAATGGCAGGGACCCAGAGTCACAGGGAATTCTAGTAATGAACCCTGAGATTATCCCGGGGCCCACTACTCTGTAAGGCCCTATGGGCGATCATCTGTATTGTGTGTGTATATATAAGAACCAGAAGAAGAAGGAAGGAAGTAAGAAAGAAAAGGGATGGGGAGAAAGAAAGGAAAAAAAAAATGGGAGGGGGGGGGGGGGGAGAGAGGAGAGGGCCAACCCGGAGTTCCCTACGGAGTCGAGATATATTCAATCCACGGGTCTCACACAGTGTTAAATTTCTTGGTGTTCTTACAGGGTGTTGGTTCATAGTTTTATGAAGTTTTACCATGTGGGTGCCAGAGCTGCTGGGGATGCTGGCCCACTACTGTAATAGTGCATTTGGATCACATTTAAAGTGACTGGCACTGTACCACCATTCGCCCACTATCATTTACCATGTGTTACCGCAGTGCAAAGATGGAAATGGGCCCTTAGTGCATCTGGACGAACAAATATTTAATATACTGTAGCTTACCAACCCTTAGATGTGGTGGCTGTGTTAGTTTTATTTTTCAAGATCCCCCCCTTTATTTTTACTAGGTAATTTACATACTTAACCCCCAGACCAATTCTGACATTTCTGTCATACATGTAAAAATCAGCAATTGTTTTTCTAGAAAATTACGTGGAATTTTCACAGCGAATTTTCAAACTGTTTTTTTTTTTTTTTGTAAAGATATACACTTTAATTCTAGTGCACAAAACATCCTACCTGGTAAGCCCAGAGCCCAGTATGCCGGGGGGTGGGGGGGAGTTGAGGAAGGACCTCCGTCTCATGTAAAAGCGATTCACAGCTACTTGGTCGCTACTGATCACATTTACATTAAAGAGCATCGCTTGCTACAAAAAAAAAAAAAAAAAAAAAGGCGTCATGACTGCAGCTGCAACCATGACCCTGGTATAACCACTTCGATCCGGCAGCTACCAATAAAAACTTCCTTTTGTAAAACGCAATGGGAATCTGCAGTGTGGTATTTATTTATTTTGACTGTATTAAAGCGGCGCTCCAGTCTCTAAGTTACATAGTTAGGTTGAAAAAAAGACAGTCCATCCAGTTCAACCATAAAAAGACAAAAAATCGTACAATCCAATATACCCAATTCTATACCCACAGTTGATCCAAAGGAAGGCAAAAAACCCCAGCAGAGCATGATCCAATTTGCTGCAGCAGGGGAAAAATTCCTTCCTGATCCCCCAAAGTGAAAATTAAAAGTCCGCAGCTTCAAAAACTGTAGCTGCTGACATTTAATAAACAGCCACTCGCCTGTCCCACTATCTAGCGGTGTTCTCACCCCAGCCGTGTTCTCACTGTGTCCTCCCGCACCGGCATCTTTACTATGGGCATCCGGCTGTGACAGCTTATGGCTTCACAGCCGGGTCCCCTCTGCGCATGCACAAGTGGCACTGCGCTCTGTGACTGGTCCCGAAGTCTTCCGGAACCTGTCATGTGTCGCAGAAGACTTCGGGAGGGAGGGGGGAGGAGGAGAACTTTGGCTTTTGATTGCTAAGGCGATTGGAGCAGATGTGGGAGCAGGTACCTGTCAAAATCTGGTACTCGCCCCCTCCCCAAAAGCTCAATGTCACAAACTGGAGCTGGGGAGGAGGTCTTAAAGCAGAACTACTCCTTATGGGTGCAGCTCTCATTTTAAGTATTAAAAAATACTTTTAAAAGGGATTATGACTTATTAATCAGGCAAATATGAAACATTGCTCTAAATATTGTCTTTATATTCATCTGCAGCCAATTTGCAAGCTCTGTGCTGTGTGAAGTCTCCTGCTCTTAGCTTCTGTGCTGAATTGAAACACAACCCCTTCCTCTTCTAGGGAACAACCTGTTTGTAAACAGAATGTCATAATGCTACCCTGTAAAAATATTTGTAAAAAATGTTACATTTTATTGTTTTTCAGCTTATGTATATTTTTTAGTACAAATTTTAAATTTTAACATTTCCCAAAGACTGTCAGTTTCCATTTAATGGCATGTATGTTTTGGGCTTTTTTCCTGCAGTGCCTGGCAACTTGACCAAAACCAGTTTCTGCAGCATATTCAGTTTTAGCATAAAGTCTTTATATAAATTAAAGGGAAGTATTACATCATTGTAATGGCATGTATTGTTAGCCGTTTATAAGTGACCCCAAACTGTATTGGTGGCGACTGATCAATGTATTTATCTTCTTTCTTAGATCTGCCACAGCAAGAGTGGAGAAATTAACCCAGTCAAAGTGGTGAACCTAGTGAAAGGCTATGTGGACAAGTACAAGCATATTAGGAACAAGAGTAAAAAGCCGGGAGGAATAGATGATCATCTCTTCGGGCAAGAGTCACCATTATGAAGAAAGTGTTGTCAGATTCGAAACATAGACAGCGTAGATTGCTAGATGTCACAGTGGAAGACTTGTATAATAGGATGATTGTGGGCACTGTCCTTTTTGTTTTCAATGATAAGCTCATCTTGGAATTTGATTTGATGGTTTTGTTGCCATAAACTGCACACCAATCGTCTGACAGTCATGTGACGCTTCACAGTGGCCCACCAATGTTCCAAGGCACTGAGGAGGTCCTGAGCGATGATTTTTCAAACACTTTGGCATCAAAACTGGGATTACTGTGGAGGCCGTTGTCATTTCCCCTACAATTTCTCTGTTCTACAGAGGTGTATACAGAAGGAGGAATTTGTAACAACTATTTTTGATGGCTATGGATACACTTATTTTAATTGCCAAAGGAGGAACCGAGAAGGGGACCCAGTGCTTTATATTCAGAGCGATAGAAAAAAAATGTTCTGGAATAAAGTTTTTGTCCTTTGACAAAGTAATATGTATAAAGGACAGTTTATAAATCTAATTTTAATTGTTTCAATGTTTTTGTCTTGTGTTTTTTTTTTGTTTTTTTTTTCTTTTTTTTTTTTTACCTTTTTAATTCTAGTGAAGATAATCCTCGTGCACCTTGTAAGTGGGAATATAGTTTATCTTTAACAGCCTTTTGGCAAGTTTTTATATCTGTGGGCACTTCCTGCATTAAAGGGCTACTATATAAAAATGTATATAGTTTTCATAAAAAGGTTTATGAAAAAGCTGTTACCACATGCACATATAAATATGAAATTGTTTAGGAGACAATTGTTTACAGTCCATTACACAGCTAAATTTGGTCTTATAGTAATGCTATAAAGGCAATGGCAGACACTCATTCTGTCTCCCCCCTATAGCCTCTTATGGCAACAATGAAGCAAAATGTTTAATTTTCATTGTTGGCTTAGGCTGGGTTCACACTGGTGCGACACGAGAGTCATATGATCTGTGGATCAGACTTTGCCCTATGATTTGAAGTCCGACTTCAATAAACAGTGATCCAGTTTTGATCCCGACAATACCAGGTCCTTTGTGTCTGGTATGAATCTTTAGGGGAAACGCCACGCCAAATAACAAAAAAAACTGCATAGGGTTCACCATCCAAGACTATACCAGACCCTTATCTGAGCATGTAGCCTGGCAGGTCAGGAAAGGGGGTGGGGACGAGCACCTCCCTACCCCCACAACCCTGGCTGGTGGTTGTTGGGGTCTGCAGGCGGGGGAGCTTATCAGACAGCGGAGACCCGACGGTGGGAGGAGAGAGGAGACCCGGCAGCGGGAGTTGACAGCAACACCGGAGCTGCTTTAATAAATTACTTTGTCAAAAACCTGTGTACTTTTTTTTTTTTGGGTGAATGGGTAGGGGTACAATGTACCCCATATTCACATAGGGTGGGAGGCCCTTGTTAAAGGGGGCTTCTGGATTCCGATAAGCTCCCTGCCCCCAATAACCATCAGCTAGGGTTGTCAGGAAGAGGCCCTTGTCCCCATCAAAATGGGGACAAGGTGCTTTGTGGTGGAGGGCACAGGGCCTGTTCTTGGAGGGGGACTCTATGCTGTTTTTGGTGTGGGGATCCCCTTCAAGATCATCAGAGCACAAGTCGCATGCCAAAGTCGGATCAGTTAAGATGATGATCTGACTACAATGAGATTCAATGGGCTGAAGAAGGATCAAAGTCGGACCAAAGTAGTGCAGGAACCGTTTTCAAAGTTGGACCAGTTAAGACCAGTTCCTAGGGAACCATTAATTTATTCACCTCATGCAACTTGTGCTCCCAATGTCGGAGCGTTTGTCATACCAGTGTGAACCCAGCCTTAGGGGAGTCCGGACACGTTGACTGTGAGTTATGAGCCCTACCATTAGGAAACAAGGCATGGAGAAGAGATGAATAAAAGACCACAATCTGTCATAAACATAAAACTTCATTATCACTTATGTTTAGTGCAAGACTAAGTTTTCCTCCACACCACCTATGCAGTTTCTATTTGCCTTACAATCTTAAATTTCATAAGCTGGTTTTGCAGATGCCAAGAGTTTGGCAGAGGGGAAGGTCATGGCTGCATGTATGCAAATAGGTTGGGACTTTATAATCACGCCAAATCTTGTATTACACTTAAGTGGTGAATAGTGACCACTTCTTGTGTTTGTTTTTTTTTAGCGAGAATAGATGTCATTTTGTAAGGCTGCACAATTTGGAGAGAAATGGTATAATTGTACAAAAGGCAACCCTTAAGAAAACCCGCAATTGCAGTCATCTTGCTATACAATCGAGGGTGAAAAAAAGAAGCAGCCTGTGTTCCACCAATAACTAAGATACCTTTTAGATAACACCCCAGTAGGCAGACAATAATCAGATGGACAGAAGGTGATGGTTGGTTGCATGGCTAATTTCCCAGGAGTAAGGCCCAGTTCACACTGATGCGAGTTCATAACGAATGTGATGCGTCAAAAACACTTTAAATTTGCATGTCATCCCTAAAGTCATTGTTTTCAATGACGGTTGTTCACATACATGCGTTGCGATTCCTCTACAAATGCGATGCGATAAAGAAAAGGGTCTTGTGTGAGTTTACTGCGTTGCAAATTTACTCTCCATAGACATCAATGTAAATCGTTCTTGAATCGCATTGATGGTTCACATATGTGCAAATTCGTTACCTCCAGCTCCTCCACACTCTCCACAAAAACCAGGAAGAGAACAGGAAGTTTGAGTTCCATTGGCCAGACAGAAATCGTAGTGACCTCCCAAAATGACAACTCATTCCACTAGAATCGCAGTAAATTCGCAACAAACACGTAATTAATTCGCAATGCAATTGGGTCAAAATCGTGCTAAATTCACAACGCATCAGTGTAAACTGGGCCTGACAAGAGGCCTCAAACGAGGAATGCCATACCTAGGTGGCTCAGAAGGGGAAGTATTAATTGGGGATAATTGTCAATAGTCCAGGTAAATACCATTGAGTATATCGAAAGCATTGTGGATTGTTGAGTGTCAGACAGTCTTTGTATAAATGATTCCCAGAAATTAGGATATTTTTCTCAGCCTGAGCTTTCTTATGTAGGGGGGTCTCCACTAGAGATGCACTGAAATTTCGGCCGCCTAAACATTTCAACCGGAAACAGTGCTATCTGCATTCGGCCAAAAAGAGAAAAAGGTAACGATAATGGCACCAAAAATGCACGCGATTTTTACCTGGAATTTATTGACAAGATTTTTCTTCTCCGAGGTTTTTTTTCTGTCAGATCCTCAGATCAACCAGGCATCCTTTGCCTTAATTCAGCATGAAAGTTTTCCGCCTAATAATGTTGAGCTGTAAAAGTCTGGAGATCCACTCCAGACTTTTACAGCTCAACATTTTCACTATGTTGAACAAACGATCCCTTTTCTGGATCATCTAGAGACTACACTAGTCAACCAGGCAAAAATCTCCCTGGCATTGTAGATTTCCAACCCAGCTCTAGAATTGGGGTAATTGTACCTCCCCCCCCCCCCCCCCCCTTCACTGTGCGATGGTAACGACAAAAGCCAGCCTGTCAGGCTGGGGTGGAATTTACTATTCCCTAACAATTCAAGGCAGCTTGTTCCCCATCAATATTCTGTATAAGACTCACTCTCCTCCTTGGTCACCCAGTAAGAATACAGTCAGACAATACCATTGATGTGGCCTAAAAAAAAAACACTTACGGAGAGGCAGCAGTCAGCCAAGTGCAGGCATGCAAAGAGGCTGAAGGAGATAAGCATCACTAAGATTTAAAAGGGTGAAAACAATATTTTCTTAAAGCGGAGTTCAACACAAAAATGGAACTTCCGCTTTTCGGAACCCTCCCCCCCTCTGGTGTCACATTTGGCACCTTTCAGGGGGGAGGGGGGTGCAGATACCGGTCTAAGACAGGTATTTGCACCCACTTCCGGCATAGATTCCCATGGGAGTCTACGCCTCTTCCCGTCCCCTCCGCGCTGTCTCCTGGGAACACACAGCTCCCAGGAGAGCGGGGACCACTTGGGAAGCGCAGCGCGACTCGCGCATGCGCAGTAGGGAACCGGGAAGTGAAGCCGCAACGCTTCACTTCCTGATTCCCTCACCTAGGATGGCGGCGGCAGCTGCCGAGAACCTAGTGGGTTCTCGGCGTCCCCTGCTGACATCGCTGGACCCTGGAACAGGTAAGTGGCCATGTATTAAAAGTCAGCAGCTGCAGTATTTGTAGCTGCTGGCTTTTAATATTTTTTTTTTTTTTTGGCAGTGTGGGTGAACCCCCGCTTTAACTACTTGACCTCCGGTAGGTTTTACCCACTTTAGGACCAGGGCATGTTTTGCTATTCAGCACTGTGCTACTTTGTCTGGCAATCACTCAGTCATGCAACACTGTAGGCAAATGAAATTAATATCATCTATTTTTTTACACAAATAGAGCTTTCTTTTAGTTTTTTTTTTTTTTAAATCAAAAATAAAGTTTTATTAAAAACCACAAAACAATACAGTCAAGTCACTTTCCAAACAATGGCACACTTTTACAAACTGTTAAATGTACATGTGTACTTAAAAAAGTCCAAATTATGCATACTATTTGTACCATAACAATCACCCATTGCAAGCATATTTAGCAAAGAGAAAACACCATAGACTGAAATACTGGCCCATCCTGTACCTTCAGTACCCAGCCAGTTCCATATGCAAATATACATATTTGTGTATGTGTACACGCACACATGTGCTACAATAACAATCTATCCAGGAATAAATCGGTTGGAGCCAAGCCAAGTACAGCCACCCAAACCAGAGCCTGTCAAACCTAGTCAGAACCCCCTATGCTGGTAGATAAGGCGTTCACAAGGTAATGTTGCACCCATTTGAGTTAACCACATCTCTAATGTGGGAGGGGACTGGGAGATCCAATGCTGCAATATGAGTTTCTGGGCCTGGAAGAACACCCTAGGCACTGCTTCTCGGATATAAGTATATTGTACAATATCATCCAGTATGCATGGTTTCCGGTTTAAGGGTACTGATAGTTCATAAGCACTGTTAACAATCCATACAGCAGAAGGTGTATAAGATCACCAGTATCCATATTATACCTAACACATATTGAATCGGGCTGCAATCACATGGTATACAATTTGAGGGGGGTACTCGACGCAATATATATAATTGGGATAGTCTTTGGGTTACATTTGATGAGCAGCTACGAACAGACTCCCAACGCCTCTCTCCAGAAATTACTCCTACATACTTTTCCCATTGTTCTGTAGCTGTATTAGGGAATTTTTCCAAATAGTCCCCTAATAACATCACATAACCTCTAGAAAAGAAACCTTTAGCAGATGTGGAATGTTGCATCATATGGAATATAGGGGTTCGGGACTGTTCCGGTGAAGCTAGAGAGGGCTGGGCTTTAATGCCATGCTGTAGTTGAACATATAAAAAAAAACATGTTTTGTGGCAGGCCATATCTTTTGGTGGCATTTGATCACTACTGGGTTTTTATAATATAAACAAAAACCCAAACATTTTGAAGAAAACAAATTCTTCGTTATAAAACATATCCAATAAAATATAATTTCTTTAAAACGTAGACCAAAATGTATTCTACTACATGTTGCAAGTGCTGGCAGTGATCGGAGGCTGATCCTACTAACACTGTTTTTTTGGGGACACTAGTATAGTTCTGATCGTGATCAAGATATTGATTGATAGACACTATACTAGTAATGGCGGTGATCAGTGACTTATAGTGTGACTGATAATGTGGTGAGCAATCAGGCGCTAACTGCAACTGGCTGGGAGGGAAACTGACTGACACTGCCATCGCTAGTGACAATAATACAGTGATAATACTGTACACTGACACTATACTAATGGCACTGGATGGATGACTGGGGTGTTTAGGAGGGCAATCAAAGGGTTAACTGTGTGCCTAACAAGTTTATATGTAATGCTTTTACTCACAGTTCTCGCTGGGTTTCTGTCCTTGCTTTCAGTTCTGAACGGCAGGGAGAAATCCAGCCAGAGGCTAGGTTAAGAAAACACAGTCCACAGGCGAATAGAAGGTATACAGCCTAAATGCTTGGCTATAACCTGCTGACAAACTCGTGTGGTGTCCAATCACAGGTCAGCAGGGGACGCACATATTCTTGCCTCTAAACCAGAAAGTACCCCACAAGGTACTGGTAAGTTGCAGTGCCGCCCGCCAACAGTACATTTGCAAGGGAGAAAATAAAGGGTCAATGTAGCGGTACCCCCGTAGGAGCTGCTGAGTATTGTGGTCCATCTGTCGCCCTGCCCCAGCCAGGCACACACTTGTCATTCATCCAAAGACATGAAGCGGTCCTTTGCACTTGTTTTTGTTTGTGTTTTTTTATTGAGGGGGATTAAACTTGGATGGGGATGGGGACTTATGAGACGCCCAGGTAATCAAACAGCAGAACTTGGGACGAGTTTGTGTATATATATTGCCCTCCTGCACATCACTTACTCTTTTCAGCGTTTCACTCCTTACTCCTCCTTCACATTGCCTCCTCTCTTTCCCAGACCAGCTAGCACTGTACCTGACACTGGCTCAGCCAGGCCCAAAACAGATGCCCTTTGCAGGCAGGGACCGTGGGCCCCTAGGGTGTGGCAAAATTGTAAGTCCCAATGCTAGCTTTCCCTGTGGCTACTGCTCCCAGCACCATCTCTTGAGGCACTGCCAGCCCTCCTGGCTGCAGCTGCCCCTTTCCATTGCCCGTGCCACCACAATCCTCCTGACTGGCTCTGCACCCATCCCAGGCTGGTCCACATCAGTCCTCTCAGGTGTGCCTCCCAGTCCTCCCGATTGTGTGACACTTACCAGCCCTCCTGGCTGCTGCTGTGGAACTCCTGGAGACTTGCCGGGCACTGTCCTCTCTTGCTCCTCCTGTCCAGGACACCTCTGTGGGTTGTAAGAGGGTCCAGTTTTCACCCTAGCCCTGGCCCAAGGTCACCCCTCCCAGACTGGGGAGCTCCCTCAAAGGCCCCGACAGCCTAACACTCCATCTCCATTCTTCCACTTGATCAACTCCCCCACAGCTGGGCTGACCCTGGATATTTAAGGAGGCCTGACCCTGCCAATCCAGATTGGGGATTGGTCAGGGCTCTTTAGAATACCCCAGGTGGCTCCACCTCCCCTCCATGCCTCTCCTTCTAGAAAGTACCAGAAGATTCTAGAAAGAAGTGGGAGGTACTAGTGATGTCACCCAGCACTACCCTGAGCCACTCCCAGCCCAGTTTAAACACACCCAGGCTTGGCTGACACCCAAGCCTGAAAATTTACCTACTCTAGGTAAAAAAAAACCTAGCACACTAGAGGGTGCTACATAAACAAAAAGCAAATGCCTATACTTACCTCTATGCTGCAGCATCAGTCTGATGCTACAGCTGTCCCCCCTCAGCTCTAAGCCTGAAGACAGTGATCACATGCCTAATGATCACTCAGTGCTTGGTCTCCACTCTGTACCTAGAGTGCTCACTGGAGAGAGGACAAGTACAGCTGGCTTCCGCTCTCAGCCACGCGTTGAGAGCTGGAGTTAACTGTTAATCAGGCAGCTGGGTGGATCCCGTCAATATGGGTGGGATCCTTTTGTGGGCCTGGAGCAGCTCTAAAAATATAGCCTGCTATCAGCTGACTCTGAGTCACAGGAGAGCAAACGTAAATGCACTAATGTGACCCAAAAGAGAAGTGTGCCCAAAAAAGCTTTGACCATTCTTCTTTTAAAGGCAAAAAAAATGCAGGTGCTATGATAGAGTGCTTTAGCAGTTTAAATATCACACAGTTAGAGTTGGTACGTGCTCCCAGTGGTGATTGGAATGCACCTAAATATATGAATCTGGCAAGTCCTTGGAAATGTTAACATCTTGGCACCTAAGTAAAAATGTGTTTAATGTTGCTTTGATGATGCAAGCAAATGACTACAGGAAAAAAGAAGCAACAGTACAAGGAAATGAAACTACTTCACTTGAAGCCAGAGCCTCACCCATGGAAGACAAACGTAAGTAACCAGACAATATATTTATGTGATAGCAATCAGTCTTTACTTAACTAGCCTAATAAAGACATATCCCCAGGGATAAGAAACAATAGTTACAACACAATGACTTTGGCCAATCTATATATTCTATGCAGAGCAGTACAGTTTATGAACTGTACATTAAATGCCAAGTCAGCCTAATACTGGATTTTAGATTTGAGCTGATGCAAGTTAAAGTGTGTGTAAACCCGAACAACCCTTCATTTTTACCTTCTGGCCTGTTCAATGTGCATTGAATGTAAATGCCGGTGATACACTAATTACCCAAGCAGTAATATCTGTCTGAGGACTACAGAACACCACCTCCTATGTTACGTAGATGGGTGGAGGGTTTTGTGTATTCATTTTCAAAGGTGCCAATCAGATAATCTATGGCTACAGTACAGTAAGTAAGCATCCGCCTATCCTAAGACAAGTACTGTGTTAAACGCAGGTTCAACAGAAAAATAGAGGGAAAGGTATCCTGAAAAAAAGAAACACAGTGCAGCCACCCTATCTAAGAGCTGGTAAGCTGCAATATGTTAAGTTTTTGTACAGTACTTGGGTTTAGTTACACTTGAAATCACCTACTTGCATATATCACTCTGCCTTTCTTAATGACTTCATGCAGTGGAGTATCACACACCACTTGCTGCATGTTCCCTACTGTCTGATAAACCCCTTTCCATCTGAAATCTATTTATTACTGTTATCCAGCACAATGCATGTGCCCAGGATACGTGAAAAGTAGGAAAAACATGTTTTGTAAGTTTGCGGCCTATAATAAAAACAAAGCAGGGGATTTCTTTTAATAAAATTGTACCAAATAAAACCTTAAAGCGGAGTTCCAACAACATCTAGCAATTTTTTTTTTTTAAATCCATCTATTATAAGCATACTCTTATAATGTAGCACTCATTACTTTTCTATATTGCGTCTCTATAGTTTATATTTTATACAAAAAAACAAGCCTTATATTTCTTCTTCTTGTGCGTTCCCATCTTGCTTGTGGGCAGGGGAAGTCTACAAGGATGATCCTCCAGGATATGGTGCTGCTGAATAACCAGCATGCACTGCCCGAACTTGCGCATGCGCATTATGCACACATCGCAGCGGTGGAAACTTCTCTGGTTGCCATCACAATGAAAGTACTCTCCCCATTGTTATGGCAACCTAGCCCTCGGCGCTGCCCACTAACTCCTGGGTAAAAAAAATAAAAGATTTCCAAATGTTGATGCTGATGGATAATGCTGTTGATTTCTTTAAAGTACATTTTTTGGGTGGAACTCCACTTTAATATGTCCTTGAAAGTATATTTAAATGTTACTTAGGTACACAAATTAGTCATGGGGTCTATTTATACATTTTTCACACAACTTGCACCCAACATTCATGTATTTTTCTATTTGGGAAAATTTTTTGAATCCCTCGCTCACTCAGGGCCCCTCCACGCCAGAAGACTGGGTACCACAGCTTCTTCTCTAAGGTGCACTGGGCTGGCAGTCGCTGGCACTCTGATGTCATCAAATACAATGTAGGGGTCTTTAGCCCTGCATTGTACATGGGGACAGCAATAGAGAGAGGAGTTGAGTGTCAGCTTCCAGGGGGAGAGAGAGGGATGAGGTTTGTAAATGCTTTTTACTGGTCTGGTACCTTAAATACAACAATATTTAAACTGCATTTAACCCTTGCAGTTCAGGATGGGACGGGGGACTCCCACTGCAAAGGTATTATTTTGTTTCCCTGAGTGAGAATCTCTCATTATGGCTGTGGGAAATTTAGGACTTTGATACAGAGATCTTTCTGCTAGTCCCCTGGAGATATAAGAAGCCAATGGATGATTTAACCCTACTATATTACTATATATACTCAAAAGTAGAATAGAAGTTAGTGTGGACTGACTCCTCCAGTATATACAGATGTTTCAGATTCTGATTTCATTAAAATTAGCTTTTGATCCTTTTCAGTTCCAGTATAAGTTTATTTGGAAATGTTAGATTCTTTACATTTTGGGTTGATGCACAGCATTCTACGCACATTGGCTGTTAAGGACAACACCAGTGCTTATCTTTTTGAATTTCTTTCTTTTTTTTTTTTTTAAATGTGAGAGGCAGGGTAATACCTAAAAATCACTGTGCAACCACTTATACATATAAAGCAAAGCTAGCAATTTATGTTAATGCAAACACTCAAACTGCAAGTTAAAAATAGTGGATGTATACTGCCTGCAAATGTATGTTTCCCAGTTACTATGCAAGATCTAGGATTCTCTATGACCTCTTGGCTTGCACAGCTCAGTGGTTATAGCCTTTCCACACCTTCCTTTAAAGCTGGGTAAGGGTAAAAGAGGAGGGCAGTGGTGCCATACCACTTGAGTTGGGATAGAAAGGGGTAAGGGATTGGTGGCAAGGGGGCTTCCAGATCCCAATTAAGCCCCCCACCTGCAGACCCTCCAAACCACCGGCCAGGGTTGTAGGGAAGATGCCTTGTCCTCATCAACATAAGTACAAAGTTCTGTGCAAGGGGATGTCTCTCCTAGCAAGGCACCCCAATGTTGAGGGCATGTGGCCTGGTATGGTTGAGGAGAGGGGGCACATAGTTGTCCCCTTCTTTTCCCGGCCAGACAGGCTGCATGCCTAAATTAAGGTCTGGTATGAATTGTTAATTTTTTTGAATGCAAACAAATGCATAAAAAATCCATACCAGACAGTTTAAATTGCCGGAAAATAAAACTTCATTGCTGACTTCTTATAAAAAGAAGAAAAAAACACACAGACCCCTCCAAAGGACCCCCCAAAACAACAGTGTTTTTTGGATGACCTTTGCTGTCTGTGTGCCGTTTTTTCTTTATTTTTACCTTTGGAAATGTGAGCACTTTACAAAAAAAAAACACTACTCCCGGCCTCATGAAATTAAAAAAAAAATGTTTTCTTTGGTACATATTGCCACCCCTGTCTATTAGCCCAGAAATGGCCAGTTTTAGTTTGACATATTCAGCTCCTATTGGTTTCAATAGGGTTTGGGTTTGACAGTCGAACTTTGAACTTCGCCAAACCCTGCTTGAACCAAACCTAGGGCAGTTCGGCTCATCACTATTACGCTTCAGTCACAGTGGTGCCGTTGTAGAATCAGCTGCGAAAAGTAAATGGCAGCACATTCAGCAAAGCTTTAGCAGGAGCACTAAAGTAGCACTAAAGTAGGTAAAGTAGGTAAAGTAGGTTTTATTTTGCGGTGATGGTCAAGGGAGACAAATCTGTATGTATTTGATAGGTAGAACTCTGGAAGGAGAGTAAAGGCTTACCATGGGTCACTTGAAGAATGCTCTCCTTTGTGTAGTAATAGAGTGGTTTTACAATAATATCTATGGGAGAACCTGACTTGGTTTTCTGCTGAGTGCCTGGTGGATGTGCTCATACTTAAGCTTTTCAAGTAGCAGATATCATCTGTTGGAAGAGGGCAGTTATGGTTGATTGGAAGTCTAGTACTGTCTTCAGTACACAGTAACTGCAGAGATTAGATCTCTGTGACCAGTTCTCCAAGTCCTCAAACCTCTAGTGTTTGTTTTCTTCTTTGGTCAAGATGCTGACACTCAGCGCTACACTGATTGTACAAGAAAGAGAAAAGTTTTGGTACAATCTGGTTGGATGGTGTATGTGGGGCTATATATCAACCCATGGAATATGAAAGAAACTAGCTATGTGTAGTTACCAAAAACCACAGTAGATGAAACAAAGTTAGAATGTATCAATAATGCACCAAGCATAAACACATAAATGTAGCAATCTCAGAGGTGTGAGTCTACTAACTATTTAATTACTAAACTGACTGGCTGGGAAGGCTGTCTCTCCAAGCGGGCTGGGAACCTGGACAGTGCAAAAGAAAGAGGGAGGGGGAAGGAAGAGAGGCAAAAAATGTATGCGCAGTTTCAAGCCGAACGTCCCAGCCATATTTTTAACTGTCAACTTCTTCCTGTTACTGGCATCTCTCTGGAGAGCTGTTAGTATTTGCATTAGGGTAGCCTGCAGGGCTCTATGGATCATACCATCTATTTTTGCAAAGAGGTCTTTTTGGGCTAAAGGCTATAGAGATGGTGAAAGGGAGCTCACTCTGCTGTCTCCATCATCTTCCTCGTGGGTGAAGAGTGCAGTTTCCTGTTAGGTAGTGGTGTTAAGCCCCACAAGCACCATTCTCATCTGTGAGAACAGGAGTTATGAGCGAATGATCTAACATGTCTTGAAGGCGTTATATATGGTCTTGTGCCAGTGAGGTGTGGAGCTCATCTAGGACATGTCTTTCATTGGTCCATGTGCGCATATGTCCCATGCATGGACTATTTTAATTTTAGAGTGTTTGCACTAAATAATTAAAAAAAAGTTATTTGCTCAGCTTAATTCTTCATTCACATATGAGCGTCCCGCCCATTGTAGCTGAATGCCTGACACTCCAAAAATACATGAGCTACTTTTCAGCATTTTTGCCCTTTAGACTTCAATGGGAACATAGGTTGAAAAAAGTCCATCTAGTTCAACCAATAAAGCCTGAAAACGCTTGATTTGAGCGTGTTTTTTTTTTTGCAAGCATTTTGTAGCATATATTAACTGATCTCCTCCCCCTAGTGATTTTTATTAGCTAAAACAAAACAAACCTGAAGCTTGAACACTTATGTAAACTGCCTGCAATACACTTTTAAAAATGCAGGTATACACTTGCAAAAAATGCTCCAAAAAGCTGAAATAAAAACTCCTGAAAATCTCTCATGTGCTTGGGTGTGTGAGTGCTTGTTACAAGATAAATTCTTAACCTTTTCTTTTTTGCAAAGATATATTGATATATGTATTTCTATTAAGCAGGCAAGGAGGTGCTGCCCCTGAGGCAGGTGGACCTGTCATTGAAGAGACTGAAGGTTATCCCATCTGAGGTTCTGTTGGACACCAGAATTCAGATACTTAAGCTTGATCGCAACAAACTTCGAAGCGTCTCACAGATTGGCTGTCTTAAAGAACTTCAGATTCTCCTCCTTTCCAAAAATGAATTAAATGATTTCCCCTTGGAGATCCAATATTTGGTCCACCTAGAAAGGCTGGAGCTCAACCAGAACAAGATTGAGGCCATTCCTAGTGGTATATTTCTAAACCTTAAGGCCCTCAAATATCTGAAACTAAGTAACAACCGCCTGTCAGACTTACCAAAGGACTTATCCACTTGTTCTGAACTCCAATACTTAAATTTAGCCCACAATCTCTTTACAGAAATCCCCAAGTCTGTTCTGACATTAATGAGTTTGAGAGAACTCTATGTGGACAACAATAAGTTGCAAAAGCTCCCCTCTGATCTTTTCCTTAGTCTTTCCTTGAAAAAGTTCAGTGCTTCCTACAATCACTTGAAAGAACCACCTGACGAGGTCTGTGCAGGTGGGCTTAAGCAAATCCAAAGCTATTTCCTGCAACTCCAGGGGGGGCAAGCAAGGGAGGAGAAGAGAGTCAAAGTAATCTTCATTGGTACTAGCTTGGCTGGGAAGACAACTATAAGCCGGAGCCTCAGTCGAGGCAAGATCATGCCAGTCTTCGAGGAGGACAGGACTGTAGGAATAGAGATCAGTGAATTCCAAATTAATGACTTTACTTTCCTCTTCTGGGACTTTGCTGGACATCTGGAGTATTACGTCACTCATCATGTCTTTATAACACCACATGCTTTAGTCATCCTAGTGGTTGACCTGCACAGGTAAGCTCAGATATCCTCTTTTATGGCCTTACATTGAAAAATTGAGATTGAAAAAATTATCCTAAGATGTATGAAGACTAGGGATGAGCCGAACACCCCCCCGGTTCAGTTTGCACCAGAACCTGCGAACGGACCGAAAGTTCGCACGAACGTTAGAACCCAATTGACGTCTATGGGACTCGAACATTCAAAATCAAAAGTGCTCATTTTAAAGGCCAATTTGCATGGTATTGTCCTAAAAAGGGTTTGGGGACCCGGGTCCTACCCCAGGTGACATGTATCAATGCCAAAAAAAACTTTTAAAAACGGCTGTTTTTTTCGGGAGCTGTGATTTTAATGATGCTTAAAGTAAAAAAAAAAAAAAAGTGAAATATTTCTTTAAATATCGTACCTGGGGGGTGTCTATAGTATGCCTGTAAAGTGGCGCGTGTTTCCCGTGTTTAGAACAGTCCCTGCACCAAATGTCATTTTTAAAGGAAAAAATCTCATTTAAAACTGCTTGCGGGTTTAATGTAATGTCCGGTCCTGGCAATATGGATGAAAATCAGTGAGACAAACACCATGGGTAACCCCCAGTCCATTACCAGGCCCTTTAGGTCTTGTATGGATATTAAGGGGAACCCCGCACCCAAATTAAAATAAGGAAAGGTGTGGGGCCACCAGGCCCTATATACTCTGAACAGCAGTATACAGGCGGTGAAAACAAGACAGGGACTGTAGGTATGTTGTTAAGTAGAATCTGTTTGTCATTTTGAACGGGTACATTTTTAACGTGTTTAGCTCCAGCCAAAAAATCTTTTTTAAGCTTTTTGGAAAACATAGGGAAGGGTTATCACCCCTGTGACATTTGTTTTGCTGTCTTTCCTCCTCTTTAGAAGATTTCACCTCACTTTTTGTCCCAATGACAAATGCTTTTTGAGAATTTGGGTTTTTTTGTGGAACAAGGATTGGAAAGCATCAGTGGAAAGGAGAAATGTTTTTCCCATATTAACTCTTACAGGAGAGAATTTCCCTTCCTAGGGGTAGATTTCATCTCACTTCCTGTTGTCTCCTTCCGTTTGCAAGTAGGAGTCGTTTGTAAGTTGGATGTTTAAAAGTAGGGGCCTGCCCTATATACTCAGCAGAAATTTGGGCCTTAGGTGTTGTTGTGGCCACAACACTGTAAGCCTTCACAGGGCCCTGCTGTGAAATATTAGATCAAGAATTGTAATTACATGCCCCTGTTGAACAGGGGCAGAAAAAATGGGCCTTTGGTGGTGGTGGTGCTGGTGCCACAACACTGTAAGTCCTCACTCGCTCTTGGTGGGTGCAGAAATGGGCCCTGCTGTGAAATATTAGATCAAGAATTGTAATTACATGCCCCTGTTGAACAGGGGCAGAAAAATTGGGCCTTTGGTGGTGGTGGTGCTGGTGCCACAACACTGCAACCCCTCACAGACACTCTAGTTGGAACGCAGGAACGAGCCCTGCTGCAAAGTATTGCATCAAAAATTGTAATTACACGCCCCTGTTAAACAGGGGCAGAAAAATTGGGCCTTAGGCACTGGTGCTGGTGCCACAACACTGCAACCCCTCACAGACACTCTAGTTGGAACACAGGAACGAGCCCTGCTGCAAAGTATTGCATCAAAAATTGTAATTACACGCCCCTGTTAAACAGGGGCAGAAAAATTGTACCTTAGGCACTGGTGGTGGCGCCCAGAACCAAAAATGTTCTTACAAGCTATCAGCGTGATGATTGAGGAGGAAGAGGATAATTACTCAGGGATAGTCACTCAGCATCAGCATAGGCAGTCTTTGAAGGGATCTGAGATTTCAAAAAAAATTATTCGGTTACATCAGCATCAGGTGCTTGGTAGCTGGTGGTGATCCAAGACTGATTCATTTTTATGAAGGTCAGTCGATCGACCGAGTCGGTGGACAGACGCACCCTGTGATCGGTTACCACGCCTCCAGCAGCAATGAATGTGCGTTCCGAAAGAACGCTGGATGCAGGACAGGCCAGTAGCTCAATTGCATACTGTGCAAGCTCTGGCCAGTGATCCATCCTCAAGACTTAGTAACCCAGAGGATTTTCGGTGGGAAAGGTGTCCAAGTCTGATCTTGCCCCTAGGTATTCCTGCACCATGTAAAACAGATGCTGGTGATGGTTGCTGGAACCGATCATACCTTGGGGCTGCGGACCAAAAAATTGTCTGAACGCATCGGTCAGACGGCCACCTTCTCCACCGCTCCTTCTTTGACTGACTGAAGCCTCAGCAACACGTTGTCCAGAAACAGGAGTTTGTAACCTCCCAGTCTCTGGGAACGCGTTGCACAGACCTTTCTGCAAGGCCTCCCGAAGATGTTTCATCCTCTGCTCCCTCTGCGATGGCAAGATAAGGTCCGCAACCTTACCCTTGTAACGTGGATCAAGGAGGGTTGCCAGCCAGTATTGGTCCTTCTCCTTGATACCACGAATACGAGGATCCTTATGCAGGCTTTGCAGGATCAGGGAGGCCATGCAGCGTAGGTTTGCTGAGGCATTCGGTCCGGAGTCCTCTGGGTCACTAAGGACGACATGGTCCGCAGCCACCTCCTCCCAGCCACGTACAAGTCCATGTGTTTCTTGGGACTGATCCCTTAAAGACTGCTGCTGATGCTGAGTGCCAGGCTCCACCTCCATACTGACACAATCTTCCTCCTCCTCCTCCTCCTCGTCCTCTTCCTGTGTGATCGGCGGGCACGCAGGAACACTGTCTGGATAAAGGGGGCCTTGAGAGCTAAGGAAGTCCTCCTCTTCCTGCCTCTGTTCTGCCTCAAGTGCCCTATCCATTATTCCATGCAGTGTGTGCTCCAACAGGTGGACAAGGGGGACGGTGTCACTGATGCATGCACTGTCACTGCTCACCATCCTTGTGGCCTCCTCAAATGGTGACAGGACAGTGCATGCATCCCTGATCATGGCCCACTGGCGTGGGGAAAAAAACCAAGCTCCCCTGACCCTGTCCTGGTGACATAGTCGCACAGGTACTCATTGATGGCCCTCTGCTGCGTGTGCAGCCACTGCAGCATGGCCAACGTTGAGTTCCACCTATTGGGCATGTCACAGATTAGGTGGTTCTTGGGCAGGTTAAACTCCTTTTGGAGGTCCGTCAGCCGAGCACTGGCATTATATGACCGGCGGAAATGCACACAGACTTTCCTGGCCTGCCTCAGGACATCCTGTAAGCCCGGGAACCTGCCCAAGAACCACTGCACCACCAAGTTAAGGACGTGAGCCAAACAGGGCACATGGGTGATTTGTCCCTGTCGGAGGGCAGAGAGGAGGTTGGTGCCATTGTCGCAAACCAACATTCCTGCCTTAAGTTGGCGTGGCGTCAACCACCTCTGAACCTGCCCCTGCAGAGCTGACAGAACCTCTGCCCCAGTGTGGCTCCTGTCCCCCAAGCACACCAGCTCAAGCACCGCATGGCATCTTTTGGCCTGCGTACTTGCGTAGCCCCTTGAACGGCTACGGAGCACCGCTGGTTCCGAGGACAAAGGACAGGAAGAGGCCATGGAGGAAGAAGAAGAGGAGGGGGTGGAGGAGAGAGGTGTGTCACAATCATAAGCATTTTGGAGGCGTGGTGGCGGAACAACCTCCAACACTACTGCACCTTGTCCTGCATCCTTCCCAGCTGCCAGCAGAGTCACCCAATGCGCCATGAAACTTAGGTAACGTCCCTGTCCATGCCTGCTGGACCATGAGTCAGCGGTAATATGCACCTTACCGCTGACCGCCCTGTCCAGCGAGGCATGGACATTGCCTTCCACATGCCGGTAGAGAGCCGGAATCGCCTTCCATGAGAAAAAGTGGCGTTTGGGTACCTGCCACTGAGGAACCGCACATTCCACAAACTCACGGAAGGGGGCAGAGTCTACCAACTGAAAAGACAGCAGTTGAAGTGCTAGCAATTTTGCCAAGCTAGCATTCAACCGCTGGGCATGTGGATGGCTGGGAGCAAACTTCTTTCAGCGGTGCAGCAGCTGGGACAGGGAAATTTGCCTGGTACAATCTGACGTCGGTGTACCAAAAGCAGATTGCCCACAAGTACTTGGCTGTGTCACACCTAATTCTACACCTTCATTCCTGTCAGTGCAGGTCTCAGAGAGGACTGAAGGTTTAGTGGGGTTGGAATTCTCAGCTGATGAGGAGCAAGGAGAGGTCCTCTTTGTTCTTTGGTGTGGGTCTTTTAGATACGCTTGCCAACGAACTGCATGGCAGGTCAACATATGTCTGGTCAAGCATGTGGTACCCAAGCGGGAGATGTTTTGGCCACGCGAGATACGCTTGAGACATATGTTGCAAATAGCAGCGGTGCGATCTGATGCACTCGTCTCAAAAAAGGCCCACACCAAAGAACTTTTTGAATAATGCGCAGAGACTGCAGCGCCCTGCACATGTGGAGCTTTGGGGTGTGATGCAGTCAATGTGCTGCCCCTAGGCTGGCCCCTGGAGGGCATCCTGCCTCGTTGGTGATGTGCCGCCTCCTCCTCCTCCTCCTCCTCTCTCCTATCAGGCACCCACGTTGAGTCAGTGACCTCATCATCCCCTCCCTCCTCATCACTGGAGCAAACCTGGCAGTATGCTGCAGCAGGGGGAGCATGACTGCCAGATTGCTGTCCTTCTTGGGCACCCCCTCTGTCCGTGCTCATGTTACTGCCTTCATCGAGCTCAGTATCATCATCAGAGCCTTCCAAACGCTGGGCATCCTCCTGGAGCATGTACCCAACACTGTGGTCAAACAGTTCGAGGGACTCCTCAGAATGGTCCTCAGAATGGTGGGGCTAGGGAAGGAGTCACTGATGACATTGAGCCGAGGGAAGAGGCCGCTGCTTTGCCAGACAAAGTACCCTGGGCATGGGTGAGAGAGGATGAGGAGGATGAGGACGGCTTGGTCATCCACTCGACCAAGTGTTCCGCATGTTGTGGCTCAACATGGCCAGCTGCCGAAAAAAAGGCCAAGCGTGTCCCACGGCCATGTGCTGATGAGGATGCACCGTCTCCATGACCAGCACTAGACACAGAGCCTACTTGCCTTCTCTTATTGGCTTGTGACTGTCTGCCTCTCCTTCTTGGCCTTCCAGACATACTAATGGCCTGTAGCTGCACTAAGCTGGGATATATATATATGTATATATATATATATATATATATATATATATATATATATATATATATATATATATATGTACTTATACTGCAGCTAGCAAAATCAACTGCCTGCCTGTAGTATGAGAACACCACCAACCTTCTACAGGTAGCTTTAGCTGAACACTGTGCAGAGCTCGCAAAAAACTAACTTGTAGCTTTTTTAGCTGCTTGCGGTTGTGATAGGATCAGGAAAACACCACCAACCTTCTACAGGTAGCTTTAGGTAAACACTGTGCAGAGCTCGCAAAAAAAATAACTTGTAGGTTTAGCTGAACACTGTGAGGTGGACACACCACACTAACTTGTAGTTTTAGCTGAACACTGTGAGCAGGACGCACTACCCTAACTTGTAGCTTTAGCTGAACACTGTGAGCAGGATGCACTGCACTAACTTGTAGCTTTAGATGAACACTGTGCAGAGGTCTCACTACACTAACTTATAGTTTTAGCTAAACACAGTGAGCAGGACGCACAGCACTAACTTGTAGTTTTAGCTGAACACTGTGAGCAGGACGCACTGCACCAACTTGTAGTTTTAGCTGAACACTGTGAGCAGGACGCACTGCACCAACTTGTAGGTTTAGCTGAACACTGTGAGCAGGACGCACAGCAATAACTTGTATTTTTAGCTGAACACTGAGAGCAGGACGCACAGCACTAACTTATAGTTTTAGCTAAACACTGTGAGCAGTACGCACTGCACTAACTTGTAGCTTGAGATGAACACTGTGCAGAGGTCTCACTACACCAACTTGTAGTTTTAGCTGAACACTGTGAGCAGGACGCACAGCACTAACTTGTAGTTTTAGCTGAACACTGTGAGTAGGACGCACTGCACCAACTGGTAGGTTTAGCTGAACACTGTGAGCAGGACGCACAGCACTAACTTGTATTTTTTTTTTTTAACAGAAAATACTAACTTGTAGTTTTAGCTGAACACTGTGAGCAGGATGCACTGCACTAACTTGTAGCTTTAGATGAACACTGTGAGCAGGACGCACAGCACTAACTTATAGTTTTAGCTAAACACTGTGAGCAGGACGCACAGCACTAACTTGTAGTTTTAGCTGAACACTGTGAGCAGGACGCACTGCACCAACTTGTAGGTTTAGCTGAACACTGTGAGCAGGACGCACAGCACTAACTTGTATTTTTAGCTGAACACTGAGAGCAGGACGCACAGCACTAACTTGTAGTTTTAGCTGAACACTGTGAGCAGGACGCACAGCACTAACTTATAGTTTTAGCTAAACACTGTGAGCAGGACGCACTGCACTAACTTGTAGCTTGAGATGAACACTGTGCAGAGGTCTCACTACACCAACTTGTAGTTTTAGCTGAACACTGTGAGCAGGACGCACTGCACTAACTGTAAATAGTCTAGCTGCCTGACTGTGGTACTAATAGGATCAAAAGAACACCAGCAATTTTCTTCAGGTAGCTGTAAATACTGTAACAAGACAAGCCTGCCTGTCAGTAGGAAGATAACAGGAACGGATCTAGCTAAACTGAATACAGTGTATATATATATATATGCAACACCTGGGATGCATATATATACACAATACACTGTAAGTGCAGCTAAACTGACTGACTGTTCTGCCTAATCTATCTAACTGAAATCAAATGTCACTGTCTGTCTCTCTCTCTCTCTCAATGAACGCCGGAACACACACTACACAGGGCCGCCGTGCAGGCGGCCTTATATAGTGTGGGACGTGTACTAAATCCCCTGAGCCATAATTGGCCAAAGCCTCCTTGGCTTTGGCCAATTACGGCTCTCTGTTCAGACGGCGCTGTGATTGGCCAAGCATGCGGGTCATAGTGCATGCTTGGCCAATCATCAGCCAGCAATGCACTGCGATGCCGCAGTGAATTATGGGCCGTGACGCGCCACACGAATTTGGCGCGAACGGCCCATATCGTTCGCAATTCGGCGAACGGGCAAACAGACGATGTTCGAGTCGAACATGGGTTCGACTCGAACACGAAGCTCATCCCTAATGAAGACAGATATAGGCGGAAACAAACATACACTTGAGAATTTTCCAGTGCTAAAATACCTGTATAACTATATCTTTTCTGCAAACCACTTTGTGGAATTGCTTGTATATGGTATCTATAGGCTTTCTGCAAAAGCAGTTCTCCGAATGCTTCTCCCAGTGCATTTCAGTGTTCACATCAGCAGCCTGATGGTTTAATCCTTGTCACTACTCATTGCTATAAAAAGTCACATTATTATAACAATAAAAAACAAATTCTGATAACTTCCATCAATATCTTGTTAGGGGCCCCTTCAGACCTTTGCAGTTTGTTGCAGTGCATTACCACACCAGGGTTAATGTATAGTATTCCACACATTAATGCGCACTGCATTAAGGTAGCTGATTCATTTAGGGCCCATTTACACTTCTCGTTCAGGTACAGTTGTGCTCATAAGTTTACATACCTTGACAGAATTTATGATTTCTTGGCCATTTTTCAGAGAATATCAATAATAACACAAAAACTTTTCTTTCACTCATGGTTAGTGTTTGGCTGAAGCCATTTATTATCAATCAACTGTGTTTACCCTTTTTAAATCATAATCACAACAGAAACTACCCAAATGACGCTGATCAAAAGTTTGCATACTCTGGTGTTTTTGGCCTGATAACATGCATAGGTCAGTGAGTTTCTGGACTCCTGACAGACCCTTGCATCTTTCATCCCGTGCTGCACTAAAGTTTCTGGATTCTGAGTCATGGGGAAAGCAAAAGAATTGTCAAAGTATCTGCGGGAAAAGGTAGTTGAACTGTATAAAACAGGAAAGGGATATAAAAAGATATCCAAGGAATTGAGAATGCCAATCACCAGTGTTCAAACCCTAATCAAGAAGTGGAAAATGAGGGGTTCTGTTGAAACCAAACCACGTTCAGGTAGACCAATTAAAATTTCAGCCACAACCGCCAGGAAAATTGTTTGGGATGCAAAGAAAAACCCACAAATAACTTCAGGTGAAATATAGGACTCTCTGAAAACATGTGGTGTGGCTGTTTCAAGATGCACAATAAGGAGGCACTTGAAAAAAGATGGGCTGCATGGTCAATTTGCCAGAAGAAAGCCATTACTACGCAAATGCCACAAAGTATCCCGCTTACAATACTCCAAACAGCACAGAGACAAGCCTCAAACTTTCTGACACAAAGTCATTTGGAGTGATGAGACCAAAATTGAGCTTTTTGGCCACAACCATAAATGCTTCATTTGGAGAGGAGTCAACAAGGCCTATGATGAAAGGTGCACCATTCCTACTGTGAAACATGGAGGTGGATCGTTGATGTTTTGGGGATGTGAGCTACAAAGATACAGGAAATTTGTTCAAAATTGATAGCAAGATGAATGCAGTATGTTATCAAAAAATACTGGAGGAACATTTGCATTCATCAGCCAGGAAGCTGCGCACGGGACGTACTTGGACAGCATGACAATGATCCAAAACACAAGGCCAAGTCGAACTGTCATTGGCTACAGCAGAATAAAGTGAAGGTTCTGAAGTGGACACATCAGTCTCCTGACCTCAATATCATTGAGATAAAAAGTAAAGATGTGTGTGGGTAGGGGCAGTTGGCGCTACCTGTATGGGTGCGTATCAATTATGTGTTAGCTGTATAGCTCAAAATTACTTGTGTGCTCTCCTAATAGTGAACTATAGGTGTGTTTGGGCAAATCCGTGTAATAAAGTGTATATGTGCCCAATGGGATAAATATCCCGTACCAAAAAGTGCATCCAAATTGAACTGGTTTAGCAGCAAGGTGTATATATATATATATATATATACAAGTATAACAAAAAGTATCATCAGTGGTATTACCAATAATTATAAATAATAGGTGTAACTGCACACAACTTTCTACTATTGTATAAGGGGTTAACCTTATTTTACAATTCGTTCTTACAACTCCTGCAGTGGCTAATAGAAAGTCTCTTATCCGTCCACATCCAGTGCCATCCACTGATTACATATTACCACTAAATCTCCACTGTACACAATTAGCGTGACAAAAAATATACATATAAGTATATAACCCAAAGAAATATATATATATATATATATATGTAAAATGTGTATATAAAGTGACCAATTGTTTCAGAAATATACCGATTGTGACACAAATATAATATATAAAGAAAATTGTAGATAAAAATCAATATTGTGAAAGTCCTATCTTGAAGATATTTCATTCAAAAATTCCTGCGTGAGGTGACTGTAGTGATGACAGTTGAAATCCAGTGACTTAGGTGCTCCCCCTCAAGGGTCCCCACTCACCCGCTCCCTGCACCCCTGCAGGGGTAAAAAGCATCTAGTATCCTCGATACTTTCTTGGAATCCGATGCAGTTGTCCAATGGGGTTATCCATAGGGGGCTTCCGCTCCAGGTGTAACTATCCTTCAGGTTTAGGCTTTATCCTTTGTTAGGCAGGTGCTGGCACTCTCTCCTTCCATATTTTTGTGTGTTCACGCAGTGGTTTGGCTCGCTGGCTCCACATGTACTCCTTTCAGGAAGCTCAGAGTTGAGCAGGTGAGGTCAGAGGTAGCTTCCTCTTTGGGTTGTCTAGCAAACACCAGAATGCTCACTGTTGGTTGCAGCGGCCTCTGTCCTCTAGGCTGATCTCAGTCTCCAGCTGGTCAAGATTGGTCACTTTATATACACATTTTACATATATATATTTCTTTGGGTTATATACTCATATGTATATTTTTTTGTCACGCTAATTGTGTACAGTGGAGATTTAATGGTAATATGTAATCAGTGGATGGCACTGGATGTGGACGGATAAGAGACTTTCTATTAGCCACTGCAGGAGTTGTAAGAACGAATTGTAAAATAAGGTTAACCCCTTATACAATAGTAGAAAGTTGTGTGCAGTTACACCTATTATTTATAATTATTGGTAATACCACTGATGATACTTTTTGTTATACTTGTATATATATATATATATATATATACACCTTGCTGCTAAACCAGTTCAATTTGGATGCACTTTTTGGTACGGGATATTTATCCCATTGGGCACATATACACTTTATTACACGGATTTGCCCAAACACACCTATAGTTCACTATTAGGAGAGCACACAAATTTTGAGCTATACAGCTAACACATAATTGATACGCACCCATACAGGTAGCGCCAACTGCCCCTACCCATACACATCTTTACTTTTTATCTCATCCCTGAGGGGGTGAGTAAGGGGAGGCTGCAAGCCTTGGTCTGTGAGCGCGGAAATCTCAAACCTCTCAATATCATTGAGCCACTCTGGGGAGATGTCAAACGTGCAGTTCATGCAAGACAGCCCAAGAATGTACAGGAACTGGAGGCTTTTTGCCAAGAGGAATGGGCAGCTTTACCATCTGAGAAGATAAAGAGCCTCATCCACAAATACCACAAAAGACCTCAAGCTGTCATTGATGTTAAAAGGGGCAATACATGGTATTAAGAACTGGGGTATGTAAACTTTTGATCAGGGTCATCTGGGTAGTTTCTGTTGTGATAATGATTTAAAAAGAGTAAACACAATTGATTGATAATAAATGGCTTCAGCCAAACACTAACCATGAGTGAAAGAAAAGTTTTTGTGTTATCATTCATATTCTCTGAAAAATGGCCAAGAAATCATAAATTCTGCCAGGGTGTGTAAACTTATGTGCACAACTGTATGTTACCATAACACACATATGTTAAGGCAGCTCATCCAAATATATGGGCTGGTATTGCAACAAAATATCCCAAAAAATGGACACGCAGCATTTTTTTCTGACGTAATGTACCACAACACACCGTAGTACATTACTGTTGTGGTACACTGTGATGCATGTGTGTCAGAGGTGCTTTGCTTTAGTGCATTGCAATACTAATAAAAATGAATGACACTGCAATGCACTATGCAATGCAATGCACACCAAAAAAAATAGATATAAAGTGGCCCTTAGATAATGGACTAAATATTGGACCTGCAGCATTTTTTCAATGCTGTGTACCACAGCATGCATTTTTTTGCATTGGGGTGCCATTCTAAATCTTAAAACGTGTCACAGTAATGCATATGTCTGAAATCAAAGATGCTATAGCCAATGCATGCTGTGTCCAGTAAATAAGGACCAAAATTTTTATATACTATAGCTCAGCTCACCAGTCCTTAGATGTGGTGACTGTAATAATTTTTTTTTCAGTTTTTTTCCCATCTATTTTTACCTAGTGATCATACCAGCAACACACATCCTGTCCTAGGGTGACAATGCTCACTATACTGTTGTATCCATAGAGGAGCAGTTACCTTAGTATATAAAATGTGAGGTTATTAAATACATTTTTTGGTCCCAACATAAATCTCCCTGTGCTCTCCCACAATTGGAGAGCTGCGTGTGTCATGTACAATCTGCTATACAAGTGAATTCCTTTTTTTGGCCATACTCTTGTAAATGCTGATGCTTCTCTGCATCGGTATTTACAAACCATGCCTGACTGTGAAACTTGTCAAAAAGTGTGTGAGTTTATTTACCACTGACTTTTCAGAATGAGTAGGGGTATTAAGTATCCCTTCGGCCCTTTTCACACCAATCGGGTCTGCTTGTCAGTTTTTTAGGCAGACCAGATAGAACCATCCATTGCCCTCTATGGAGTGTCGGGTGTCAATGGACATGTTTGTTGACCCCCTCCACATCCTATCCAATCCTGTCCATTAAAAATAGATGGATGGGGATCCGTTCCCCATCTGTCTAGTGGATTGGATGGCCAACAGGTGGTTTGTTTACATCTGACCACCCATAGAGAACAGCAGGCTGTGTCTGTGTCCGCTCTGCATAAGGGGAGCGCACACAGACAAGCCATTTTCCTACATATCGGGAATCAGCGGACAAATTCCCTGCTGAACAGACAGACTTCTGACCGAGTCTGCCCCATGTGAAAGGGGCCCTACCAATTGATGTGGGGACAAGGTGCTTTGCCTGTGGTCCCCCCTGGCAAGGTCCCACCTAAATGCTGAGTCTCACCAATTGCAGCTAGCTTGTGTATTTGTGTTTGCAGTATACTGTTTATTGACTATTTCCCCCCTTCCATCCAGGGCTGGACTGGAACAAATATGTGGCCCTGGACTTCATCCAGACCGGCCCAGGGCACAACACATCAGGGTACAGTGCACTTGAGGGCACAACACATCAGGGTTCAGTGCACTTGAGGGCACGTACAGAGCCCAGCACATCAGGGAACAGCACATCAGGGTACAGGGCACAGCGCCCAGCACATCAGGGCACAAGGCACATCAGGGTACAGAGCCCAACACATCAGGGCACAAGGCATATCAGGGCACAACACATCAGGGTACAGGGCACATCAGGGCATAACACCTCAGGGTACAGGGCACAGCACATCAGTGTACAGGACACAGCACATCAGGGTATAACACATCAGGACACAGCACATCAGGGTACAGGACATCAGGGCACATCAGGGCACAGGTCTCAGTACATCAGGGCACAGCACATCAGGGTACATAGCACATTAGGGCATGGGGCACATCAGGGCACATAGCACATCAGAGCATGGGGCACATCAGGGCACATAGCACATCAGGGCACATAGCACATCAGGACACGGAGCACATCAGGGCACATAGCGCATCAGGGCACATAGCACATCAGGGCACGGGGCACATAGCACATCAGAGCACATCACATTAGGGCATGGGGCACATCAGGGCACATAGTACATCAGGGCACATAGCACATCAGGGCATGGGGCACATAGCACATCGGGGTACAGGGCACATCAGGGCACATAGCACATCAGGGCACATAGCACATCAGGACACAGCACATCAGGGTACAGGACATCAGGGCACAGGTCACAGTACATCAGGGCACAGCACATCAGGGTACATAGCACATTAGGGCATGGGGCACATCAGGGCACATAGCACATCAGGGCAAATAGCACATTAGGGCATGGGGCACATCAGGATACATAGCACATTAGGACATGGGGCACATTAGGGCACATAGCACATCAGGACACGGGGCACATCAGGGCACAGTGCACATCAGCGAACATAGCACATTAGGGCACGGGGCACATCGTGGCACATCAGGGCAAGGGGCACATCAGGGCACATAGCACATCAGGGCACGGGGCACATTGGGACACATCAGGGCACATAGCACATGAGGGCACATCAGGGCATGGGGCAAATCAGGGCTCGGGGCACATAATGGCACATGGCACATCAGGGCACATGATGGAGCACATGGCACATTATGGGGCACATCAGGGCACATGGCACATTATGGGGCACATCATGGAGCACATGGCACATTATGGGGCATATTGTTTACTAGCCAGCATGCAGAGTAGTGCAGGAAGCATGGGGCACATCAGGGCACATAGCACATCAGGGCACATAGCACATTAGGGCATGGGGCACATCAGGGTACATAGCACATTAGGGCATGGGGCACATCAGGGCACATAGCACATTAGGGCATGGGGTATATCAGGGCACGGGGCACATCAGGGCACATAGCACATCAGGACATGGGGCACATCAGGGCACATAGCACATTGGGGCACATCAGGGCACATAGTACATCAGGGCACATAGCACATCAGGGCACGGGGCACATCAGGGCACATAGCACATCAGGGCACGGGGCACATTAGGGCACATCAGGGCACATAGCACATGGGGGCGCGGGGCACATCAGGGCTCGGGGCACATGGCACATAATGGCACATGGCACATCAGGGCACATAATGGGGCCCATGGCACATTATGGGGCACATCAGGGCACATGGCACATTATGGGGCACATCATGGGGCACATGGCACATTATGGGGCACATCATGGGGCACATGGCACATTATGGGGCATATTGTTTACTAGCCAGCACGCAGAGTAGCGCAGGAAGCATCTGTGATAGGTTCTCTCTCATGTCACGCTGCTCCCAGTTGGCCCCTCCTCTCTTCTCGTCCATCCCAGATGATGTCACAAGCAAACGGGGATGGACGAGAAGAGAGGGGGGGGCGCCGCGGAGCAGCATGACATGAGAGAGAACCTATCACAGACGCTTCCTGCGCTACTCTGCATGCTGGCCAAATCTCGATCTACCCGTCAGGCGCCAGCTGTCAGCGATTGACGGGTAGATCGCCGCGGACCTCTGATGCAATAGGCGACCGCTGAAACCGGCCCACTGAGCCATCGGCCCACCGGGAAACTCCCGGTAGTCCCGATGGCCAGTCCACCCCTGCTTCCATCCCATTTGTTTCTACTTTGTCTTCTACTCTTGTACATTTTACCCCTGAGAAATTAAAATGTAGTAGAAAAAAAAGTATCACTGAATACTGCAGTTTTTTCAGTGACATAAGGACATGGCACTCATCTGCATTTTCTATATGTCTACCATATCACCATCTATACATACTTTTCCACCTATAGGCTACATTGGGGTCAATTCATTAACGTTTACCGCATTCAATAACACTATCACATGACTCATTTGCATAAATTATTGCATGCAGTATATAAAGTCCAAGTCACAAAAAAGAAACAATTATGTGATATTTACCGCAAAATGAAAAATGTGCCGGTAAATATCTTCAAAAAAACATGCAGTAAGCTCTTGAAGCGGGGGTTCACCCACACCGCCAAAAAAAAAAAAAATTAAAAGCCAGCAGCTACAAATACTGCAGCTGCTGACTTTTAATACATGGCCACTTACCTGTCCCGGGGTCCAGCGATGTCGGCAGGGGACGCCGAGAACCCGCTCGGTTCTCAGCAGCTGCCGCCGCCATCCTGGGTGCGGGAATCAGGAAGTGAAGCGTTGCGGCTTCACTTCCCGGTTCCCTACTGCGCATGCGCGAGTCGCGCTGCGCGTACCAAGTGGTCCCCACTCTCTGCTGGGAGCTGTGTGTTCCCAGCAGACAGCGCGGTGGGGACGGGAAGAGGCATAGACTCCCATGGGAGTCTATGCCGGAAGTGGGTGCAAATACCTGTCTTAGACAGGTATCTGCACCCCCCTCCCCCCTGAAAGGTGCCAAATGTGACACCGGAGGGGGGGAGGGTTCCGAAAAGCGGAAGTTCCATTTTTGTGTGGAACTCCGCTTTAAGTCCAATTCACAAACGGAACAGAGAGTAAAAAAAATATGTGATATTTATCACCAGGGTTTTTCTGGCGGTATCACATGCGGTATTTGTCAGAAGCAGGTGGGAGTGTCCCCCCCAATAGCTGGAGCAGGCCAGGAAGCCATCCGCCGCGTCATTGACAACGGATGACTCATCCGCTGACAGCCGAATGTAAAGAAACATGCCGGAAATGTAAAATTATGAAAAAAAACCTGCCAAAACCACGCCATAATTGAAAATAAAAACGGCGTGGGGTCCCCCCAAAATCCATATCAAGCTCTTATCTGAGCATGCAGCCTGGCAGGTCAGGAAAGGAGCGATCCCCCCCCTCCTGAACCATACCAGGCCACATGCCCTCAACATGGGATGGGTGCTGAGGGGGACAAGGACCTCTTCCCCACAACCCTGGGCTGTGGTTGTGGGGGTCTGCGGACAGGGGGCTTTAACAAGGGGGCCCCCAGATCCCGCCCCCCCAGTAAATAGATATGGGGTACATTGTACCCCTACTCATTCACCAAAAAATATGTCAAAAAGAATTAAACACACACACACAGTTTTTGATAATTCCTATATTAAAAATAAAAAAATAATGTCCCCCCCGATGTAGATTCATTGTCAATCACGCCGCCCACCGCACCACCGAACCCGGAAAAAAAAAAAGCTCCGCCCGCAACAAAGGCTAACCGACGAATGCCTGCTTTGCCATTTGACTGTTCTTAAGTAGGTAAGGGGCACCGGTAGGTAAGGGGCACCGGTCAATGACGTCACAAGAGGGCAGTGCCACCAGGTGACTTCACTGGGTGGCCCTGCCCCTTACCAATTTAAGAAATGTCATGGTGGAGCAGGAAGACCTCAGGAGCATTTGTAGCAGGCGCAGCTTTTTTTTTTTCTCTTTTCAGGTCTGGCGGGGTCGGCGGGCGGCGGGATTGACGATGGATCTACATCGGGGACATTTTCTTTTTTTAATAAAGGAATTGTCAAAAACTCTTCTTTGTCTTCTTTGTACTGTCTTTATTAACTTTTACACTTTTTTGGTGAATGGGTAGGGGTACTATATACCCCATACTCATTCACATGGGGAGGGGTAGGATCTGGGGGCCCCCTTGTTAAAGGGGGGCCTCCAGATTCCAATAAGCCCCCTGCCTGCAGACCCCCACAGCCCAGGGTTGTGGGGAAGAGACCCTTTTCTCTATCAACATAGAAACAAGGTGCTTTGGGGTGTGGGGGGCATGTTGAGGGCATGTGGTCTAGCATGGTTCAGGAGGAGGGGTGCTTGCTCGGATAAGGGTCCGGAATGGATTTTGGGATTCCGGGGGAGACCCCATGCCATTTTTAAAAAATATGTTGGTGTGGGGGTCCCGCTTAATATCCATACCAGACCCAAAGGGGGGGGGGCGTGCATGCTGTTTTTTTTCATCATTTTTAATTGCCGGCATGTTTTTTTTTACATTCTGCTGTCATCCGTTGTCAAGGACACGGTGGCTGGCTTGCCGGCTCACTCCTTAGCAACCAGCTTAATGCGATATATTACCGAAAATATGTGGTAATTACCGCTCATTCGAACAAACACTGCATTCCTTATTAAACGCAAATTTTTTTGTGAATTGCACTTTCAAAACTGATTTAACGTAAGCCTTATTTTACCACATTTTATTTGCCGTTAATTAACTCTGAATTGACCCCATAGTCCCCTATGCTGGATCAGGTTTACTGCAGGTGCTTTATACATCTGAATTTGTTTATGTGGTCTGTTCTGCTGCAGAAGTTACAACTATTGTCAATTTTAAAGAGTAAGAGCTTGTTGGAACATTTGTACTAATTGAAGGTGTTAAATATCTTTTTTTTTTTTCTGTGTTCAAATATTTTATTAAATAATTAGGAACAAAGGTTACATGATAAAGAAGCAATAAAGAGGTCGTCCCCTGTGTACAGGAGGGGATATAGGTTACACAGCATTCTACTGAAACAGTAGGGACACCGCCCATTTTGGTAAAACCAAAGTAACAACAATAACACAATAAAAAGCATTAAGAAGCAATTTGGTGTGTACTATCACAAGAGTAATCAGCGTCAGACTACAGATAGAGGTAAATTTAGAATTGACTCTGGTGGGAGAGGGATAATTACAAGAAGTGGCAGGATTAGATGAGTTGCAGGGTTTGGTGGTATACAGTGAGTATGTGGTGTCTAGTCTCTGCATAACAGGCCAATTAGACTAATTAGGGGCGATAGCCTCTCAGGGGAGAGTGATAAGTTCAGGAACGATAGAAAGAAAAAAGAAGAGGGGAGTAGAAGGAGAGAGAAAGTGAGGGGAGGAAGGGTGGGAGATATAAAGAGAGTCTCTGGGGGGGAAGGAAGGGTGTAGGGGGAGGGAGGGTGCAGATCCGGTACCTATGAGCAGTCAGTGTTAGAGAAAAGGTGATTTAGGGGAGAAGTAAAGGGTTGTCAAAGTCAGGGGGGAGGAAGTGAGCAACCCAGGGTTTCCATAGGCGTTCATATTTTTTAAGTTTAGCAAAAAAGGGGGGGGGGGGGAGTGTGGGACTTTAAATGAGGCACAATATGTGCCTCCGTCCCGGGTTCAAGTACATAAAAAGGGAGTGTGGGACTTTAAATGAGGCAATTGACTTGTGGAGGTAGAGTATATAGTAATCATTTTTTATTTGTAACAATAGTATAAAAGTATTTTCATATATATACATGCACAATGGCATAAACATAATGGATACATATACATTAGCTTGGCAACACAAAAACATAAAAGATAGCAAATGTTAATAAATGTACTACAAGAGGTTTCATATTGGCAGGCATTGGTAAATCATATGCAATAGAGCTGCTATAAGATACGTACACATACACGTTGATAATTACATAGTACTCAATAAATTTTATCCAAAATTTGCATATGATTTACCAATGCCTGCCAATATAAAAACCTCTTGTAGTTAACATTTATTAACATTTGCTATCTTTTATGTTTTTGTGTTGCCAAGCTAATGTATATGTATCCATTATGTTTATGCCATTGTGCATGTATATATATGAAAATACTTTTATACTATTATTACAAATAAAAAATGATTACTATATACTCTACCTCCACAAGTCAATTGCCTCATTTAAAGTCCCACACTCCCTTTTTATGTATTTTTTAACTTTGTCAAACAATACAGCTTCGACTTTAGCATGTATCATTGCTCTGGTAATTCTATTATTGGTTTCCATAGTATTGAGATGAGCAGTTTTCCCAGTCTTTGCGAATGTTTTAAATATTTTTTTTTTTAATGAAACTATAATATAATGTGCACTATAGGTTGTTTGCCCCTTATGACCACTATCAATCAACGGATACAGTCTACTTTGCTTGCTGTGGATGCCTGCAAAAATCATCCAGTCCTCCAAGCTTTCTCCATCTTTTTTTATTTACTTTTTCTAAAGCTTACAATTGAATCTATTCACACAGGTACCAGATGGATAATATTCAGTGCTTTATAGACTTGGTGGGATTCTGGATTAACAACCTGCTCATGAGAGTGCCCGATTCTGTAGTCCTTACTGTGGGGACTCACAAAGACTTATGCCATCCAGAGGAAGTGGAACTAAAGAGTAGAGATATCCAAGAGAAGATCTGCAGCATGTTGGATGAACATAAAGCCAGCCTCCTGCATTTCATCAACAATCTGGGGGAACGTCAGGACTCTGAGCTCTACCTTGAGCAGGCAGAAAAGCTGAGAGAGATATCTAATTGCACCATAAATGTATGCAAAAAAAAAAAAAAATCCATGTTGCATGATTATTTGGGAGGATTTATTTTTAAACACAAGTTCTGAAAAATGAACAGATGACGTTATAGACATTAGCAAAATGCAAAGAAATGTAACATAAACATAATGCTATGACAAGAACATTTAAAAATAACAGTTCAGTAAATAATACACAATTAATAATTTGAATGGCTGTTCTGGGGACAACTTTCTAAGAAGGGAATTCAGTTCACTTTTGGAGATATCCTCTAATTTCCTGTTGCACCACTTTAATAAACCACAATTGTGCAGTTTTAAATATTTTTAGAATTCATAAGTAAACATTTTTGGGGACGTAAAGATCTCCTATATCGAAATCTCAGTTTTCTAGTAGGGTGTGGTTAAAAGTGACATTTTATTTTTTGTTGTCTGTGACTTATTGTGGAGAGACTTCACTTTAGTCCCTGTTGTTGAGACAAAAGTTAGTGAAAGGCGATCTCTCCAAAATTATGGGAGATTCCCTCTTAAACAGTTGTCACCAGAACAAGTATTCCCCGTGGAGGATTTCCCCTAACTTTCTGTTCTGGTGAGAGATGTACGACTTTGTATTTTCCCTCATTTTCTTTCCTGTTGACATGGGTCACCAGAACAATTAGAAAGGGTGAATCTCCCCAGTGGAGATACAGATATCAGTAAAATCCTGACAGAGATGGTATTCCTTCCTCAGCCTATCCAAAACAAATATATGTTTATGTCATAGACCAATGGTCAGGTCCAGCTGTGACCTTGCTACTCTACTCAAATCATAAGGAACCCAGGCAAGTGTTCTAATGAGGTGAATTGAGCTAGTTCAGCCAATAAGCAACCTGCAACCCTCCAGCAAGAAAGGAAAGTCACAAACCATCCAGTTGCCAGGAATACATTCTGGGATTTACTTTTTAGTAGTGTATAAAAATCTGCCAAAGGTAGTAAATGCACATACACTATATTACCAAAAGTATTGTGACACCTGCCTTTACACGCACCTGAACTTTAATGGCGTTTTAGTCCGTAGGGTTCAATATTGAGTTAGCCTACCTTTTGCAGCTATAACAGTTTCAACTGTTCTGGGAAGGCTGTCCACAAGGTTTAGGAGTGTGTCTATGGGAATGTTTGACCATTCTTCCAGAAGCGCATTAGTGAGGTCAGGCATTGATGTGGACATAAAGGCCTGGCTGGCTGTCTCTACTCTAATTCATCCCAAAGGTGTTCTATCGGGTTGAGGTCAGGACTTGTGCTGGCCAGTCAAGTTCTTCCACCCCAAACTCGCTCATCCATGTCTTTATGGACCTTGCTTTGTGCACTGGTGCGCAGTCATTTTGGAACAGGAAGGGGCCATCCCCAAACTGTTCCCACAAAGTTGGGAGCATGAAATTGTCTAAAATGTCTTGGTATGCTGACGCCTTAAGGAGTTCCCTTTGCTGGAACTAAGAGGCCAAGCCTGACCTCTGAAAAGCAACCCCACCCCATAATGCCCCCTCCACCAAATGATTTGGACCAGTGCAAAAATCAAAGTCCATAAAGGCATGGATGACGAGTTTGGGGTGGAGGAACTTGACTGGCCTGCACAGAGCCCTGCCCTCAACCCGATAGAACACCTTTGGGATTAATTAGAGTGGAGACTGCGAGCCAGGCCTTCTTGTCCAACATCAGTGCCTGACTTCACAAATGTGCTTCTGGAAGAAAGGTCAAACATTCCCATAGACACACTCCAAAACCTTGTAGACAGCCTTCCCAGAAGAGTTGAAGCTGTTATAGCTGCAAAGGGTGGACCAACTCAATATTAAACCCTACGGACTAAGACCAGGATGCCATTAAAGCTCATATGCGTGTAAAGGCAGGCGTCCCAATACTAAGTTTTTATATGAAAATTGATACTTCTTATTTTTTAGGTTCTTCCAGTTATTACCATTGACAGCAACAACTATGATGATATAGAAAATCTGCAACACCACATCTTGAATTCAGTGAGAAAAGTGGAACTATTTCCTAACGTTATTAAAACGTTGCCTATTGTCTACAAAACAGTGGAGCTGTCTATTATAGAGGTGACTCAAAGTGAAGACAGTCCTGAACATGGTAAGTAGACCATCATATTGACCACCAACTCAGCCAGGCATCATAAATGAGTCTTCATGTTATCTGCTACTCTATGGCCTTATATAAAACTTCATAAAAACATTTGTAAGACGAATACCTTCAAACACTCCCTGGTTCACACCAGTGGGGCTTTGAAATTGCGCTACTTCAGTGCGATTTTAAAACCGCAGATCAGAGATTTGCACCTCCAATTTCATTGCGGTTTGAGACTTCATTTAACAGAAGTCTATGCAAGTCACAATGAAATCAGAAAAAAGTTTTGCAGGAACCTTTTCAAAGTTTGAACGGTTCCATTGCTGGCAATGTGGTGCGACTTGCCATGCTTTTTGGAGCTGTAAAATCAGATGACAAATCGCACCGGTGTGAACGAGGGCTAAGAATGTGTTTCTGCTAGCTGGGCAGGCCTTGGTCTTGTATGTGAACACACCTGAAAGTTACTGAATTCAGGTACAAAGATCAGGTACTGTTAATTACATAATGCTGTACAAACACAATTTAGACAACAGTATGCTTCCAACTGTGCTTCTGTGACAATATTAGACCTGAACGTGTGGAGAAACTCAAGTATCCTGCAAAAAGCCCTGACCTCAACCCCACTCACCTGTCCCACGATCTAGCGGTGTGCTCACCCCAGTCGTTCTCACCCGGCACCGGCATCTTCAATATGGGCACCCGGCTGTGATAGCTTGCGGCTTCACAGCCGGGTGCCCACTGCCCACCCAGGGAGGAGAACTCGGAACGGAAGTGAAAAGCAGGTACCTGTTAAAATTGGGTACCCCCCCCCCCCCCCGCTCCTCAAAAGTGCCAATTGTTCAAAAGGAGCAGGGGACGAGTCCTTAAAGCGGAAATTCCCCTTTTGGGTGGAGCTCCGCTTTAGTTTAGTTGATGAAAATATTTTAGTTGATGAAATTAACACTATTTTAGTCTTACTGAAATACGACTAAAAAAACAATTCAGATGACTAAAATGGCATTTTACTCAAAGGATTATGACTAAAACTAAATTGAAATTTGATGTAAAAATTAACACTGGTTATATATCACAATGGTTAAATCTGTGTCTGCAGTGCATGTTCAAACCTTAATACCATAAACAATAAACATATTATTAGATTTTTACTCCAGGAGTACATAATGAGTTTGGAAATTCTAAATGCGTAAATAACGCATTACAATTTTAATAAACAAATTAGATTTTAGTCTACTAAAATTTACTGGAGATTTTAGTTGACTAAAATACAACGAAAACTAAAACAATACAGATGACTAAAATACGACTAAAACAAAATAGCATTTTGTCAAAAGACTATGACTAAGACTAAATTGAAATTGAAATTTAATGTCAAAATTAACACTGCTGCGCACCATGTGACGGAACTGATAAGACTGCTGCTGACTCAGAGATTGGTCTACCAGATTGGCTGCTTCAACTTCATCCAGACCGCTGTCCTAGACTCCCAGGAGAGGGAGAGGAAGTGACTCTATAGGTTTCCAAAGCGATGAGAGGCCGTCTGGCCACTCATTTGCCTGAGATACCATTAATTTGCCTAAGTGGGTGATTGTCCTATTTTCCCTCCAGTGGATTAGAAGTACTCCCACTGGGCAGTAAATGTGTCACAATGGTAGCTTACCTTATAGGCACTGGGCAGTGTGTATGTAGGGCTCTAGAATTGTCCACATTAAAGGAGCGAGTATTGTTTTCCTTTTACCTTCCCAGCCACCATATGGGGGTTTACTGTTTTGCTGCACGGTTGTTACTGTGTTTACTGGATTGCTGCATTGTGATTACAGTGGTCACTGTATTGTTATACTGCTCAATTCCTCACTTTCTGTTGGGCTTCTGTTTGTTAGTTAAAAAGCCCATATTTAGGCCACAAGTGTATCAGTGAGTTGGGTCCACCAGGGCAGGTCACACTAAAGAATTAATAATTCTGCATTCCCTGCTAACCCCTTTGTTTCTATAACATAAATTGTACTCCTCATTCCAGTACCCCATGAATCCTTCATTCAATGTAGCCACTGTTTAAATAAACATATTATCTAGGGAGGGTATTTTTCTCTAGGAAAAATACCTAACAATTTAAATGCAAAAAAGAATAATTGAAAAATCATATAACAATGGTCCACCCACCATTTATTATTTTGTGAGCCACCCAAATTGAAGAGGTATTAAACCCAAAATCAAAAATTTAACATAACGATTGGAAGACCTGGGTAATAATAGTACTTATACGGCTAGCTTCAGTTTGTATAATGTACTAACATTAGCAAAAAAAACGATCTGATGTAAAGCGGCGCTTTCCCTATATGAAAAACTGTGCAAATCTAACAAATAAACTAAAACAGTAATTAACAAACAAGAAAAAGTCCATGCAAAATTATAATAGTCACCAAATAGTGCTTGCTCCTCAGCTCTGCTAAATGTAGCAATATCCTTTGCTTGTTCCAGCCTTTATAATAGAGGTCCACAGCACCACTCTCATACATGGAAGTGTCAGAGTCCTGGATGTGAGGCCAGATTGCAGAGGGGGCGCCCCTTGCGGCTAAGTGCAGCATAACCCTGGGAATGAGACAGGGAGTACGGTGCCCAAAGGTGCACGGGTTGCCAGAGTGCTGTTGCCGAGTAGCTGATAGCAGGGAGCTGCTGGGGTGCGCTGGTAAGGTTGAAGGGCAACCGTGCAAGGAGAGATTCCAGGTATGGAGTCATAGAGCAACCAAGAGCAGAGTCAGAGCCAGGCCAATGGTCATTCAGCACAGGAATCAGTCCGAGGTAAGGTACAGCAGGATAATCAGGAACGAGTAGGTAGCCAAGCCAGGGGTCAAACACAGAGGGACGATCAAGGTACAGATGCGGAGCAGAAGAATAGTCAGGTCCAAGCAGGGGTCAATGCAGGCGGAACACAGGAGTAGTCAGGCAAGCCGGTTAGGTAACAGGAAGCAGGTATCACGACAGGCACAAGGAACGCAGGAAGCTGACGATAATCCAGCAACCAGCGTGGACCAGCAGCAGGCTTAAATAGGCAGAAGGGCGCCAATTATTACCGGGATCATCTGCCGATTAATATAATGACTCGCTGCCACTCCAAGTTTAGGATATTATAAAGTCTGCAACAAGTAAAGGATATTGCCATGCACAACAGAGCTGTGGAACAAGCCTTTGAGACCAACCTTGGTATATGCCAAGGGGGTCATCTCCATTTGGTGAGTGTGGTCCCATCAGGGAAAGGGCACTATTTGCATATAGCAGAATGCAGATGGTGAAGAGTCTGTCACTTTGTATTAGAGTGTATTGGTTGTAAGTTTGCCCACTTACAAAGAAATGAAGGGTCTATAATTGTTATCATAGGTGTATTGTAAAGGATAGAGACAGAATATCAACCAAAAACCCGGGACTCCCCTCCTTATTGGCCTAGACAGCAGCGTGGCGCCATTGGCTCCTGCTGCTGTCAATCAAAGTCAGTCAATGAGGAGAGAAAAGGGCCGGGCGGCAGCTCCATATCTGAATGGACACAGGAAGCTTTGGCTTGGGTCGGGTGCCCTCATAGCAAGCTGCTTGCTGTGGGGGGCACTTAACAGGAGGGAGGGGCGAGGAGCACAGAAGAGGGAGGATCTGGGCTGCTCTGTGCAAATCTACTGCACAGGGCAGGTATTTTTAACTAAAAAAGGGGAGACTTTACAATCACTTTAAAGTCTGGTGATTGGCTAGACCACTCCATGACCTTAATGAGCTTCTTCTTGAGCCACTCCTTTGTTGCCTTGCCAGTATGTTTTGGGTCATTTTCATGCTGAAAGACCCATCCATGATCCATCTTAAGTGTTCTGGCTGAGGGAAGAAGGGTCTCATCCAAGATTTTACAATACATGGTCCAGTCCGTTGGCCCCCCCAATGCGACAAAATCTGCCTGTACCTTTAACAGAGAACCATCTCCAAAGCATAATGTTTCCACCTCCGTGCTTGACTGTAGGGATGGTGTTCTTAGGGTCATAGTCAGAATTTTTCTTCCTCCCAATACGGCAAGTCGAGTTTTGCCAGAGAACGGAATTTTGGTCTCATCTGACCACAGCACTTTCTCCCAATCCTTCTCTGAATCTTTTAGATGTTCATTTGGAGAACTTTAGATGGGCCTGTAAATGTGCCTTGTGGGCGCTGCAGGATTATAATCAATGGTGGCGTATTGTGTTACCAATGGTTTGTTTGGTGACTGTGGTCCCAACTGACTTGAGATCATTCACAAGCTCCTCCAGTGTAGTTTTGGGCTGACCCCTAACTTTTCTCATGATCATCCTTACCCCATGAAGCAAAGTCTTAAATGGAGCTCCAGGCTGAGGGCGGTTGATGGTTATTTTGTATTTCTTCCATTTGCGAATAATCGCTCTAACAATTGTCTCCTTCTCACCAAGCTTCTTGCTGATGGTCTTGTAGCCCATTCCAGCCTTGTGCAGGTCTACAATCTTGTCCCTGACATTCTTTGACATCTCCTTGTCTTGCCCATGAAAGTGAGGTTTGAATGGAAGAAAGAGATTGTCTTTTACACACATAAGGAGTTGTCGTTAGGAGCATCTTCTTACATTGACAGGACTAATCTGTGTACCACATGAGCACATACTGTAGCCAGTCTATGGAAGCCAGAATTATTGTTGGTTGGTAGGGGATCAAATACTTTTTTTATTCACTAAACTGCAACTCAGTTTATAACATTTGTATCATGTTTTTATTTTTTGGGGATTTTTGGTTGATATTCTGTCATACACCTATGTTAACAATTATAGATCCTTCATTTCTTTGTAAGTAGGCAAACTTACAAAATCTGCAGGGGATAAAATAATTATTTTCCCCATTGTACATCTGTAGAAGAGCTTGTTCTTTTTAAAATCAACGGACTTATTGGCCAGATCATCAGATAAAAATAGAAGAAAGAAAGCCTAAAAAAAGAAACAAATACAGCCATCACATCTACAAATTGGTAGGCTGCAATATAATAAATGTTTGCTTTTGGGTATAATACCACTTTAAGATGCAGTGCATAAATACATAAAAAGTACAAACTTCAGCAGTGTTCCATAATATTGAATAAATAATGGGTGTGTACTGATGGGTATGATGGGCTACTGCTGTCAGCAAAAGCAGAGAGGTGGATGCATGAGATTTTAGACCAGTGCTATCAATAGCGACTGAGTTTTTTTTTTTTTTTTTTAAGGTGGTTTAATAAATAAAATGAATTGAATACATTATATGCAGCCTTTATTTGCAATGGGAGAATGCCTAATTATGGTTCAAATGGGGCCCAGGATTCAGAGGAATGTGGTTAGGAACCAAATAGCAGTCTGCCTTTGGAGAGCATGGGTAGACTGGCCATCGGGACTACCGGGAGTTTCCCAGTGGGCCGATGGCTCAGTGGGCCGGTTTCAGTGGTTGCCTATTGCATCGGAGGTCCGCGGTGATCTACCCGTTAATCGCCGACAGCTGGCGCCTGACGGGTAGATCGAGATTTGGCCAGCATGCAGAGTAGCGCAGGAAGCGTCTGTGATAGGTTCTCTCTCATGTCACGCTGCTCCCCGGTGGCCCCTCCTCTCTTCTCGTCCATCCCCGTTTGCTTGTGACATCATCTGGGATGGATGAGAAGAGAGGAGGGGCCGCCGTGGAGCAGCCTGACATGAGAGAGAACCTATCACAGACGCTTCCTGCACTACTCTGCATGCTGGCTAGTAAACAATATGCCCATAATGTGCCATGTACCCCATGATGTGCCCCATAATGTGCCATGTGCCCCATCATGTGCCCTGATGTGCCATTATGTGCCATGTGCCCCGAGCCCTGATGTGCCCCGTGCCCTGATGCTCCCCCATGTGCTATGTGCCCTGATGTGCCCTAATGTGCCCCGTGCCTTGATGTGCTATGTGCCCTGATGTGCTATGTGCCCTGATGTGCTATGTGCCCTGAGGTGCTTTGTGCCCTAATGTGCCCAGATGTGCTATGTGCCCTGATGTGCCCCATGCCCTGATGTGCCCGTGCCCTGATGTGCCCCATGCCCTAATGTGCTATGTGCCCTGATGTGCCCCATGCCCTAATGTGCTATGTACCCTGATGTGCCCCATGCCCTAATGTGCTATGTGCCCTGATGTACTGTGACCTGTGCCCTGATGTACCCTGATGTCCTGTACCCTGATGTGCTGTGTCCTGATGTGCTATGTGCCCTGATGTGCCCCGTGCCCCGATGTGCTGTGTCCTGATGTGCTATGTGCCCTGATGTGCCCCGTGTCCTGATGTGCTATGTGCCCTGATGTGCTATGTGCCCTGATGTGCCCCATGCCCTAATGTGATGTGCCCTGATGTGCTATGTGCCCCGTGCCCTGATGTGCTATGTGCCCTGATGTGCTATGTGCCTTGATGTGCTATGTGCCTCGATGTGCCCCGTGCCCTGATGTGCTATGTGCCCTGATGTGCCCCGATGTGCTATGTGACCTGATGTGCTATGTGCCCTGATGTGCCCCATACCCTGCTGTGCTATGTGCCCTGATGTGCCCCATGCCCTAATGTGCTATGTACCCTGATGTGCTGTGCCCTGATGTACTGAGACCTGTGCCCTGATGTGCCCTGATGTCCTGTACCCTGATGTGCTGTGTCCTGATGTGCTATACCCTGATGTGCTGTGCCCTGTACCCTGAGGTGTCGTGCCCTGATGTGCCCTGTACGCTGATGTGCTGGGCTCTGTACCCTGATGTGCTGTGCCCTGATGTGCTGTGCCCTGTACCCTGATGGGGCCTGGTGTGCTGTACCCTGATGTGCCCTGTACCCTGATATGCCTTGTGCCCTGATGTGCTGGGCTCTGTACCCTGATGTGCCTTGTGCCCTGATGTGCTGGGCGCTGTGCCCTGTACCCTGATGTGCTGTGCCCTGATGTGCTGGCTCTATACCGTGTCCTGATGTGCACTGTACCCTGATGTGTTGTGCCCTGGGTCGGTCTAGATGACATCCAGGGCCACATTTTTGTTCCAGTGCAGCCCCGTTGGAGAGTGTACAACATATGCAAATGTAACCTTCTATCGTACAGGGGTCAATACATTTGTTGTGTGTTTGGTAATAGACGGTAACACTGAAGTGTTAATCTGCTATAAAAGATTTGAAAACAGAGATTAAACTGATCTGAATGAACTGGGCGGAGCACAAGCTCCTTATTAGATGTGATGGTCAGGTGACCACAAATGTTTGACCATATGGTATATTTATTTGCAATACACTCTGGAATTATGCTGGTCCTGCATTTTGTGGATGAAACTGCAGCTGTTTTGTACTTAAAATGTCACTTAACCCACGTCATAAAAAACTATCAATAAATGCTTTATTACATTATGTACATACTCAGGCACTATGAGATTCATTTTCTGTATTCTGCACAAAAAATCCTGGTTGATCCTACTGCTCTCTATCTCTACCTTTTGTCCATGTCCCTAGTTGAGCTAGGGATTTTGCAGCTCTGGCGGCAACTCTGCACATGCTCAGTTTTCAGTGAATTTGTATGATGAGCATTTCCTCCCTATCACATCTCAGCAGCTCATGTGACTATAGAGTCACACATATGGGAGTATACACAGTGGTAAATGACAGTTCACTCCCTCCCTCCTTCTCCATGCCCACTAACCAGCTAAACACAATGGGGGCAGGATATTACATGTAGATTGATGGAGGATTCACCTCCTCCTTATTCTAAGACAGGTTCGAGTATAGTGACACAGCCTGTAACTGGCAGAAATACACCCACACCATGTTATTGCCAAAAAATAATAAAGATTTGATTTAAAATACATATTAGTATGACACTATTAAACAGTTTATTGATATTATTTTTTTTTCTACTCTGTATTGGAAAGGCTGTTTTTTTATTTTTTATTTTGAACATGTGACCAGCAGCAGAGGACTAGAAGCTCCTCCTGCATCTGTTTTCCTGCAGACAGGCTGGGAAAGAGCTGGATCATGTGACAGCTGTATATCGATTAGGAAAAAGGTACTTAGAAGTTTTTTAATTAAAATAATTACAGTGCCACATACAAAAAGAGAAGGGATAATGTAAATTAAACAGTGTGTGTTTAGTATCACTTTAGGCAGCTTGATCACCTGTCAAATACCTTTTAGAAAGTTACCATTGCTCATTCTGTGTGTTCAGGTAATACAATATTTATGCTATTTGTTCTTCAGGCATAATGGATTTGGATCATCTTCTGAGTGAAATTTTACTTAGAAATGATCACAGTGACTTGGATAAAGAACTTCTCAAAGATATTTTACGGTACCTCCATCGAATTGGTCTCATTGTCTGGTATGAGGACATTAAGTCTTTACTTAACACTGTCTTTTTGAAACCATCATTCCTCATAACTGTCTTCAAGGTTTGATTTTATTTTTATTACTATGTACTTGTTTTCTTTAACATATGACACATTCTAATACTACCTCTTTCTTGTTAATGCCTTGCATTTGGTTACTTTATTATATTCCAGATGCTGGTTAGGCATGACCTTGCCAAACAACTAGAGCGAACACCAGCTGAAGTTCTAGTTTCAGAAAGATCCTTTAAGCGTGATGTTCTGAAATGGCTAGAAATGCTACGCTCCAAGGCCATGCTTCGCTTGCAAGCTATTAGGGTTCTTGTTAAACACCAGCTAGAAAATCTCCCTCTGAGGGACACAAAGGATCTCTTCCATGATTTGTTGGGAAATTTGAGAGAAGATGGTAAGTTGATAAGTCTCTTAGTCCACTTCCAGATCTGTATGCCTGTAAGAAACATGAAGGACCTCAACCCAAGAGCCCAAGAATTTGTACCTGGGAATCCATGGTCTGTAAGAAGTTTATCAAAGGAGATGTGCTATCTATTCCCAACGTATCTCAAAACCTTGATGGAAGTTACTGAACGGTGGGGTGGAGATCACAGTGAGGACATATATGTTAGAGTTTACTTTTCTCCACAAATTCCAGAAGGATTTTTTCAAAGGTATAATTCTAAACACCTATTAATGCTTACTGGTACTAAATTGTGATGTAGATTTCTTTTGAGCAGTAGACTTTTTGCATAGCTTTTGCTAACTGCTTATTATCACTGCTAACGTTGCATCATTTGTGGCCATGTTTAAAATCTAGCTTTAGCATGCTTTGTCATTTTGGCAGAGGACTGTTGATATCAATTCATTAAAAGACAAGCTTTAAACTGTAGTATTAACACATTTAAATATGAATTATGGCCACCTAGTTTAGTAAATTTACATTTCAGACTCATGGTGAAATCGTGCTCTTTCTACACTACCCATTGGGTGGAAAAAGGCAGCTTTCTTCTAGTGAACAATGGAAAACCACTGATGATCAAAGAGAATAACCAGAGAGCCGACAGCTACCTTGAGATTCGAAGTCGAAGACCCAAAAAACTCAATGGTAAGTTTCAGTAATTAGTTATCTCTATTTTAAAATGTATTGATTAAAAAGTAATAGTTTTCAGATCACCATCTGACTGTGCATAGGTCCACAAAAGGCATCAGGAATAACCTTGATGCATCTTTGGACAGAAGTCATTGGCATGGTTAGAAATATTCTTTTGATATATAACTTAAAGTTCACATTACCCACAGATCTTTTGGAAATTAGATCATTACCAAGTACACTATTTATATGAGCTTCTTGAACATCTTATTGCAAAACCATGGGCATTATTATGGAGTTGCATCCCCTCTCCATTTCTGGCTATAACAGCCCCTATCTTCTGCAAAGGTTGTCCACAAGATTTTGGAGCGATTTTGTAGGGATTTGTGTACATTTAGCCAGAAGTGCATTTTAAGGTCAAATTCTTACATTGGCTTAAAAGACCTGGCTCACATTTGTGTTGCAATTTATCCCAAACTCGAGTCCTCCACACAAAACTTATCAAACCATATTTTTATGGACCTGCAGTCAGGTCAAAACAGAAAAGGGCCTTAAGGTTGGAATCCACAATTGTCTAAAATATCTATGCACTGTATGTTGAAGAATTAACCATGCTCTTTACTGTAAGCTCCTGAACCCAACAATTTTGAGGGGTGTCCACATACTTTTTGACAAACAATGTACAATAACAGCAAATAACAGGGTGGTATATACTTTATGCTCACAGCAGTACATAGTCAAGGTAGTGCATGGTAGAGCTGAGAATGAGTAAACAAAATGAAAAGATAGATCCAAAAGAATAAAGGGACAATATTCAGACAAAACCCAAATTAAGCGGTAGTAGTCAGCAGCATTGGCAATGCACTATATAAGGGAGAAAAAGCACTATTACTGGGCCGCCAAATGCTATTTTCTTAGGACAATTCCTGGTAGTATACAGTCAGGTCAATACATATTGGGACATCGACAAAATTCTAATCTTTTTGGCTCTATACACCACCACAATGGATTTGAAATGAAACAAACAAGATGTGCTTTAACTGCAGACTTTCAGCTTTATTTGAGGGTATTTACATCCAAATCAGGTGAACGGTGTAGGAATTACAGTTTGTATATGTGCCTCCCACTTTTTAAGGGATCAAAAGTAATGGGACAATTGGCTGCTCAGCTGTTCCATGGCCAGGTGTATGTTATTCCCTCATTATCCCATTTACAAGTAGCAGATAAAAGGTCCAGAGTTCATTTCAAGTGTGCTATTTGCATTTGGAATCTGTTGCTGTCAACTCTCAATATGAGATCCAAAGAGCTGTCACTATCAGTGAAGCAAGCCATCATTAGGCTGAAAAAACAAAACAAACCCATCAGAGAGATAGCAAAAACATTAGGTGTGGCCAAATCAACTGTTTGGAATAGCCTTAAAAAGACAGAACGCACCAGTGAGCTCAGCAACACCAAAAGACCCGGAAGACCACGGAAAACAACTGTGGTGGATGACCGAAGAATTCTTTCCCTGGTGAAGAAAACACCCTTCACAACAGTTGGCCAGATCAAGAACACTCTCCAGGAGGTAGGTGTATGTGTGTCAAAGTCAACAATCAAGAGAAGACTTCACCAGAGTGAATACAGAGGGTTCACCACAAGATGTAACCATTGGTGAGCCTCAAAAACTGGAAGGCTAGATTAGAGTTTGCCAAAAAACATCTAAAAAAGCCTTCACAGTTTTGGAACAACATCCTATGGACAGATGAGACCAAGATCAACTTGTACCAGAGTGATGGGAACTTGGAAGAGAAGAATATGGAGAAGGATAGGAACTGCTCATGATCCAAAGCATACCACCTCATCAGTGAAGCATGGTGGTGGTAGTGTCATGGCGTGGGCATGTATGGCTGCCAATGGAACTGGCTCTCTTGTATTTATTGATGATGTGACTGCTGACAAAAGCAGCAGGATGAATTCTGAAGTGTTTCGGGCAATATTATCTGCTCATATTCAGCAAAATGCTTCAGAACTCATTGGACGGCGCTTCACAGTGCAGATGGATAATGACCCGAAGCATACTGCGAAAACAACCAAAGAGTTTTTTAAGGGGAAGAAGTGGAATGTTACGCAATGGCCAAGTCAATCACCTGACCTGAATCCGATTGAGCATGCATTTCACTTGCTGAAGACAAAACTGAAGGGAAAATGCCCCAAGAACAAGCAGGAACTGAAGACAGTTGCAGTAGAGGCCTGGCAGAGCATCACCAGGGATGAAACAGCGTCTAGTGATGTCTATGCATTACAGACATCATCAAAGAAAAAATTATGCGCTTGCATTAGATATTTAAATCTATATTACTACATGATTATCATAAGTAGATAAACAAATAAATAAAAAAAATAAAAAACACCATCAAAGTTAATTGTGAGTGAATTACAAAATCGCTATGCTACAGAGCAAACAGCGACATATAAGTCAAATACTAATATTGACCATTGCATACATATAAACTAACAATAACGTTATAAACTGGTGTGCAAAAAAGAAAAAACAAAGGTTATTCCACCCAAGTGCAAAGTCATAAAGTTCAAAATTGCATCCTGAGTCGCAGGAAAAACGCATATCCAAAGTTCATGAATTGCATGCCTTAGTGTGTATAAATATATATATATATATATAAATAATTGTGAGTGAATTAGAAAGTCGCTATGCTACAGAGCAAACAGCGACATGTAAGTCATATACTAATATTGACCATTGCATACATATAAACCAACAATAAAGTTATAAACTGGTGTGCAAAAAAGAAAAAACAAACAAACAAAGGTTATTCCACCCAAGTGCAAAGTCATAAGTGAAAAAGTTCAAAATTGCATCCTGAGTCGCAGGAAAAACGCATATCCAAAGTTCATGAATTGTATTCCTTAGTGTGTATAAAGGAATAAGGGGACATGAAGGGACCTCCAACCACCAGTGGATCCGAAGGTTGATAATAGATGTATCCTTACCAGACACGTTGGACCTCCTTTATAGCAAGGTCTTAGAAGCATGCAGATTTAGCCGTCTGCAGGGACAGTAGATGTCAGCTCACCACCACTGGAGATGGTTCCGACACTTCCGCATTGATGTAAACACTCCCTCGTTTGGACTCGTAGGTAAAGAAGGGGAGAGAGAAAACACTCCAATGGTATAGTATGTAAAAAAGGGGAATTTTATTCCCTCAGACAACTAGGCATATTTAAAACATCCAAAACATAAAAGCCAGCAAAATATAAAAACAACAGAGACGCCCGTGCTAGGTTACATGGGGCTCTATGGCGATCTGGCGTACACTGCGTAGCCACGCCCTACATGTTTCGTGATAGGTCACGTCTTCAAAGGGGCACGGGCGACGCAGTGAACCATTGCCATTTATAGTACTTCCTTACATTCAAGCCCCGTTTTCATCTGAGTTTCAATTACAATCTGAGCATGTGCAAAGGATACCAAGCCTCGATATGGCTCCCGTTATAATGCTTCCTCTCTATTCAAGCCTCGTTTTCGTCCAAAGAACGAATTACGATCTGAGCATGTGCAAAGGATACCAAGCCTCGCCGTAGCTCGCATTATGAAACGCAAACCAAGAAGCTTGTTCCTGAATGTCATTAGCACACTTTATATGGCCAAAATTTTGTTCTCATCTCAAACTAATATATGTCATCTATTATAGGTCTAGGCAATTAGTTATTTTTGGGTCAAATCGTCCCAATTTTACATACTGTAGGACACTACTCCTACAGTAATAGACATTTAGCAACAAAAAAAGGAGAACATTTGAAAAGGACGAAAAAATAAATTAAGAGAGAGGTATCTTTGCATACCTCTACTTATTTCAAGACCACAGACCGCAATTCATTTATCCCCAGAGACAGTTGCCACCATAAAGCGTGGCTTGATTCAGTCCCTAAAAGTCAATACTTACGTATTAGACGTAATTGTTCTACCATCAATGACTTTAGAGTACAATCTAAGATACTTACTGAGAGGTTTTTGGAAAAAGGATATGAATTTCCTTTCCTTGAGGAAAAAAATGAGAGAGGTGGAGTTGGTTGATAGAGAGTCACTCCTTAGAGATAAGAGTAGGGTGGAAATTCCTGAAAGGAAAGAGTCCATTTGTCCCTTTATAACAGGCTACTCTCATCAATATTCCTTGGTTAGGAAATTGATGTATAAGCACTGGCATATTATAAAAAATGACAGTGTTTTAGGCCCTCTACTTCCTGAGAAACCTCGTGTAATTTTCAGAGGAGTACCTTCTATCAGATCAGTGATAGCTCCCGATGTCTGCGACCCTCCCATCAGGAAACCCATGTTCTTTCAGAACTTGGTTGGGTATTATAAATGTAAAAACTGTGCTGTTTGTACTATTAATGACATCAAAGATCGTAAAGTGAAACAGTTCCATTCTACCAGCACTTCGAGGATTTTTTCGATTAAATCCTTTATTACCTGTTCCACCACCCACGTAGTATACCTCTTAATCTGTCCATGCGGATTACAATACGTGGGCCATACAGTACGACCCCTTCAGGTCAGATTGAACGAGCACATTGGAAATATCCGAAGAGGGTTTATAGGCCACCCAGTATCCAAACATTATTTGGATGTACATGGGGGAGATCCTAGGGGTACAAAATTCATAGCCATAGATAGACTCAAGACACCATGGAGGGGTGGTACGAAAAAACGAGCTATATCCAAGCTCGAAATGGAGTGGATATATAAAATGAAATGTTTAAAATCCTTTGGGCTCAATGTAGATGTCGAGATTAATGCGTTTATTGACAATGCTTAGACGATGTTGTGTGTGGACGCATTGATTTCGACACTTGGGAGAATAATTTGTAAACCTCCCCCCCCCCTCCCTCTTTTTCTAGGGGTGGTTATATTGTCAGTTTTGTAAAAAAATATAGGGGGATTCCATGTTGATATATGGCTGCCCTTTGAATGTAGTAATACACATAAATATAGGACTAATGTATGACGATTCTTAGTAATGCAACCCCCAAATATAGAGATTTTTTTCAATAATACAGTAGTTGTGGTCTGAGGAAAGAACAAGCAATATTGTTTAGATTTAGCAGGTTTTTTTTTTGTTTGGTTTTTTCTTAATTTATTTTTTCGTCCTTTTCAAATTTTCCCCTTTTTTTGTTGCTAAATGTCTATTACTGTAGGAGTAGTGTCCTACAGTATGTAAAATGGGACGATTTGACCCAAAAATAACTAATTGCTTAGACCTATAATAGATGACATATATTAGTTTGAGATGAGAACAAAATTTTGGCCATATAAAGTGTGCTAATGACATTCAGGAACAAGCTTCCTGGTTTGCGTTTCATAATGCAAGCTACGGCGAGGCTTGGTATCCTTTGCACATGCTCAGATCGTAATTCGTTTTTTGGACGAAAACGAGGCTTGAATAGAGAGGAAGCATTATAACGGGAGCCATATCAAGGCTTGGTATCCTTTGCACATGCTCAGATTGTAATTGAAACTCAGATGAAAACTAGGCTTGAATGTAAGAAAGTACTATAAATGGCGATGGTTCACTGCGTCGCCCGTGCCCCTTTGAAGACGTGACCTATCACGAAACATGTAGGGCGTGGCTACGCAGTGTACGCCAGATCGCCATAGAGCCCCATGTAACCTAGCACGGGCGTCTCTGTTGTTTTTATATTTTGCCGGCTTTTATGTTTTGGATGTTTTAAAGATGCCTAGTTGTCTGAGGCAATAAAATTCCCCTTTTTTACATACTATACCATTGGAGTGTTTTCTTTCTCCCCTTCTTTAGCTATGAGTCCAAACGAGGGAGTGTTTACATCAATTCGGAAGTGTCGGAACCATCTCCAGCTGTGTGGTGAGCTGACATCTACTGTCCCTGCAGAGGGCTAAATCTACATGCTTCTAAGACCTTGCTATAATGGAGGTCCAATGTGTCTGGTAAGGATACATCTATTATCAACCTTCGCATCCACTGGTGGTTGGAGGTCCCTTCATGTCCCCTTATTCCTTTATACACACTAAGGAATACAATTCATGAACTTTGGATATGCGTTTTTCCTGCGACTCAGAATGCAATTTTGAACTTTTTCACTTATGACTTTGCACTTGGGTGGAATAACCTTTGTTTGTTTGTTTTTTCTTTTTTGCACACCAGTTTATAACTTTATTGTTGGTTTATATGTATTCAATGGTCAATATTAGTATTTGACTTACATGTCGCTGTTTGCTCTGTAGCATAGCGACTTTCTAATTCACTCACAATTAACTTTGATGGTGTTTTTTATTTTTTTTAATTTATTTGTTTATCTACTTATGATAATCATGTAGTAATATAGATTTAAATATCTAATGCAAGCGCACAATTTTTTCTTTGTATGTAATTTTTCACCTCATTGATATTTGTGGTTTTGTTGCAGCTGCAGTTATATTAATTTTTTGCTTGATAGCGCAGGTTTTCTAAAAAACATTAGAATTGTGTCGATGTCCCAATATTTATGGACCTGACTGTACGTGAGTTTACACATAGGCAGTACAGCATTAATTAAATTCTCCAACAAAATCCAATACTGCAGTTATTACAAAAATGTATATGACTTACAAATATCAGTTATTTTATGTTTGCCTTAAGCCTATATGGGGAAATCTGAACAGTTTTCAAAATTGATGATGACATCCTTCCTCTATTTTTGTATGCAGGACATTTATTGTATGACTCATTAACTTCAGCAAGGAAGCCCAAACAATTGTCCTAAGTTTGGGACTGGTAGTGCACTGCCTATTTATCTATTCATCTTTCCTTTCATAATGTTATCTTGCTAGATCTTCCACAATACAGGAGATGTTGGTCAGTAGTGGGTAAGAAATAGTATTTCTCATAGAGCACCATATATATGACTGTTTGGACTAGTCTAACAGATTACACTACATTGTGCATTAAGCTCCAGCAAATATGATGTTGTGAATCCAGGCTCTAGTGCTAGGAACTGACTTAGGATCGAAATAAGCTGTAAATCTGTAAATCCTGATTTTTGTATTGTTTATTAAGGGACACGGGTCAGGAGGAAGTCTGAGATGTATGGGTTAAACTACTGCCTCAAGGAGCATTGGATAGCATTGGATAGTGACACACAAATGGTCATCATGCTTCAGTTTTATGTCAGAGAAAATTTTTGTTAAAATGCTTGTATTCAAAAAGATTCTTCATTTTCTGCAGAGCCATAAGAAATAATTTTGCAGATGTATGGATTGTCTGATCCTTGGCGCTGCCTTGGAGCCTTTTCTGGACCCTGCCATGACGAAAACGCAGGGCTTGCCTGTCATGGTACCTTTGGGCTTGAGCTCAGCTTGTGATAATCTCCAGACATCTGATATACTGTTTTAGCCACAGAAAGCACTGTGATACATCCACTGGTATAGTACTGTCCCTGAAGATTCCCTTGGAACTTGGAAGTATGCCCACCTGAGAGGTGAATGTCTGGAATGTAACATGTTCACTGGGTCCTGCATTGGCATATTCTAGTATCTTGTTTGTCGTAGGGTGCTGTTCATGCCGCCTCTGTGGTAGATACTAGAGTCTTGCCCTTTTTTTGTGGAGCCTGTTGTGTATTACTTGGTCTAATGTTACATCCCTTTACACGTTTAATACTCTAGAGATTTTGTGCAGCCACACATTGTATATGACACAAGTATTCTGATAAAATAGCTCTGCAACATGTGTTGCATGCAACCAGGCACATGCTATTCTTTCTCCTGCTACATTCCCCTACTGGGTTAATGCTCAGGAGTTTCTGTGCTCTGGGAGCACAGCACTTGGACACTTTTCCAAAGTTTCTGCTCCACACTGGCCCCTGCAGCCTGGTTCCTAATGCTGCACCACCTTTAGCTTGTCACTCACTTGCACGCATTTTTTTCTGTCTCTCCCCTCTTCAGCGTGAGGTAATTCACCACCAGCTTCTCACAACAATTACAGGGCCAATCCTCCTTGCTGTTGCCTACAAGTTATTCAGACACAGACAGCCATATGACCTCTTCTGCTTTAACCATTACTGGAAATTGCACACTTTTACATACTGGCAGATCATAAGCCGAAGGAAAACAGTCCTGTGGGCCTTTCTAGCTTATGATCCATTTGCAGTGTCTCTACCCAGGGACATGATATAGGCTGTCTGGACAGTTGCCCCCTGCTTGAGTCCAAACACACCTCAAAATCTTTCCCAGCTCCATCATGCATTGCTTCCTCATCAGCATTATCCAGGAGGAATTGTTGCTGCTCCCTCAGCTGAGGATAAGGAGAATTGTAACTCATCTTCTCTGTATGAGTTTGTGTCTAAGCAGTTTCAGCAGACATAAACCTAGGCTTGGGATATAATTTGCGTTCTTATTGACATAATGGGGGGGGATTTACTAAAATTGATGCGCACAGAATCTAAAGCAGTGGTGCATAATAACCAATCATCTTTGACAATAACACCTAGAGGCCGATTGGTTACTATGCACCGCTGCACCAGATTATATGTGCACTAGTTTTAGTACACCTCTACCAAGTGTGTACATGCCTGTATATGGAGCAACATATGTCTGAATTCTCTAAAACCACCAGTCAGGGCTCCCTTAAAAGTCCCCAACCTGTGAAAATGTTCCCAGTATACTCTGTAACCTGCCTAATATGGTGACTGGACTAATTCTGACAAGCTATTTTCATTTCCCAAACCTTTATTGCTGAGCAATACCTTTTGAGGAGATGTGTCTTAACAAGTGGGCTTTTCCCATTGTGGACCCAGCCATTTCTTGGTTTAACAAAACATTGAATATTCTTGTAAAGGACATTCCAATGTTTAAGGATTTGATTAACAAGAGACTGAAACCCCTTTCCAAGTCCCTTTTATATCCTTTTTTATCTGGCAGGCCCTGCACTGCAACCTGTCATTACTGTCATGTCCATTTGGCAAACTTTGGGGGTTATAGACCAAGAAAATGACTAGGGCACCTGAAATGATCTTCAATCATTCCATTTTGCAACAATTAAACAAAAAAAAAAACTAATTCCTGCTGCTCTATACTACTGTGTTCATGGGCTTGTGGATGTTGTATGTCTTATATCCAGAATGAGTCTGTACATATGTGGGGAACTTGGCTTGAATGTTGGTCTGCTTAACAACAAGCAAAACATGCCTACTGCCTATGCCTTTCGATGGAGAATGTCTTTTTCGTTTCTCGCTGGACAACTTTATGTCAATGGAGGAAAGAGTATCCTTTTGCCCCTTAAAAAAAGAACTCTAATGCCGCGTACACAGGGGTGGAACTTTCGACCGGACTGGTCCGACAGACTTTCCGACTGACTTTCGACGAACTTTTGACGGACTTCCAACGGACTTTTGAATGAACAGACTTGCCTACACACGATCACACCAAAGTCCGACGAATTCGTACGTGATGACGTACGACCGGACTAAAATAAGGAAGTTGATAGCCAGTAGCCAATAGCTGCCCTAGCATAGGTTTTCGTCCGTCAGACTAGCATACAGACGAGCGGATTTTTCGACCTGACTCGAGTCCGTCGGACAATTTTGAAACATGTTCTAAATCTAAAGTCCGTCAGATTTTTGACCAAAAAAGTCTGCTGCAGGTCCGATGGAGCCCACACACGGTCGGATTGTCCGCCGGATTCGGTCCGTCGGACCAGTCTGGTCAAAAAGTCCACCCGTGTGTACACGGCATAAGCCTCAAGCTGGAAAACTTCTGAAGCTTAAACGAGTTAATTTTGTTTCCTCTAAGACCTCCAAGTTCAAGCCCAAGTCTTGGGATGCAGTTCCATTGTAAACCTTGGAATGCCCAAATCTTCCAGTCATTTCACAATGAGGGGATGCCCCCACTTCTTTAGCTTTTGCAACCACTTGGACTAAAAGCATCTCAGATGCATGGTTGAAGGTCATAGTATCCAGAAAAGGAAAGGTTTTGAATGAAACCTATTCACAGTTTCTAAGCCAAAAAGTGACATTTACTCCATTATGGATTTAAAAGCGATCAATATTTTTACCCGATTGCAAAAATTTCACATTGAATAGACCAGGTCAGTCATTGCTTTCCTCCATTCTTGAGATTTTTAGGACTCTGTGTAGATCAAAGATGCTTACTTGATACGCTGGAAACATGGGTACATGCAATGTTACCTGCATTTTGCTGTGGGCACACAACACTACTAGTTTGTATCCCTTTCCTTTGGTTTATGCGCCGCACTTGCAGTATTTATCAGTCTCTAGATTCACCAATTTTCCTGTCACCCAGGACACGGTTGCCTCTATCTTGGTGGCTCACAAATCCAGCCCTGGAATCAGGGAAATACTTCGTTCCACTGGTCTGGAAGATTCTCTCCAGAGATACCAGCCTGACAGGCTGGGGAGGAATCTTATACACCCTCCTGGAACAAAGGACCAGGTCACCAGAGGAAGCTTTTCTCCTGATCAACATAGTAGAGCTATGAGTGATTTGGTTACCCCCTCTATGCTGCACCTTTTGGCTGCAAAGTCATCCAAACTGGATTCAGTCACACAGTGGCACAGCAGTGGCATCTGGGATGATCCACAAGTCTTGTGACTGAAAGGGAAGCCAATCAGATTCTACTTGTTTGAAACAGCACTACAGCACTGTTTGCCATGCACCTTCCAGGCATGGAAAATTGGTAGACCAGCTACCTCAGTCAACATTGTCTGGAGTCAGGAAAATGGTCTTTTCACCTTGAGGTTTTTCAGGTCCTCTGTCGCTAGTGGGTAGCGCTCAATATGTACCTTCTGGCTTCCAGATTCAACAACAAACTCTGCAAGTTTGTTTGCAGGTCTAGTGATCCTCTAGCCATAGCTGAGGATGCTCTGGTGACTTTGTGGAATCAGTTCAACCTGATTTGCTCCATTGCTCTTCTGAAGCTCCCGTCTCGTCTGCTCTAAAAGACCTAGGAAGAAAGGCATATCAGTGATTCTCATTGTATCAGACTGATCCAGGTGAATGTGGTACTCAGACCTCATCAAATTCCTGGCAGACTTCTAATGGGCTCTTTCACTGCTTCATAATCTGGCATTGACGGCTTGGCTGTTGGAACCCAGGTCCTAAGGGATTGTAGTCTATCTGATTCGCTTAATCCTATGCTCCTAAAAGCAAGGAAATCCACCTAGCATCAAGCTGTTTAAGTTTATCTCTTGCCTACATCTTCTTTTAGACTGACTATCATCGTTTTCATCATTCCAGAAGGTCACCATAAGGGACCTGCCTTTTGTTCCACCACTTCTAGGTGGCTCCAGCAGCTTACTGTTGAAGCCTATGGACTTATGCCGCGTACACACGGTCGGACTTTCTAGAAAGCTAGGTCCGACGTACTTGCCGCCAGACTTCCGGCGGACTACCGCCGGACTTTCTGAACGGCCGGACTTGCCTACACACGGCCGGACTTTCCGGAATCCGGTCTTCCCGACGGACTTCCGCCGGACTTTCAGAACGAACGGACTTTCCCACACACGGACAAGTCCGTTCATTTTGAACCTAACTTTGGTACGACGGGACTAGAAAAGGAATTCAATCTCGCCGCTTTTTTTGGCGAGATTGAAACCTTGCGAGCCCCGTCGCAGGCCCTTAGGTCTGGTATGGATTATAAAGGGGAACCCCTACGCCGAAAAAACGGCGTGGGGTCCCCCTAAAATCCATACCAGACCCCGATCCGAGCACGCAGCCTGGCCGGTCAGGAAAGGGGGTGGGGATGAGCGAGCGCCCCCCCCTCCTGAACCGTACCAGGCCGCATGCCCTCAACATGGGGGGTGGGTGCTTTGGGGGAGGGGGGCGCCCTGCGCCCCCCCCCCCAAAGCACCTTGTCCCCATGTTGATGAGGACAAGGGCCTCTTCCCGACAACCCTGGCCGTTGGTTGTCGGGGTCTGCGGGCGGGGGCTTATCGGAATCTGGGAGCCCCCTTTAATAAGGGGGCCCCCAGATCCCGGCCCCCCACCCTATGTAAATGAGTATGGGGTACATGGTACCCCTACCCATTTACCTAGGTAAAAAGTGTCAGTAATAAAACACAACACAGGTTTTTAAAATAATTTATTAAACAGCTCCGGGGGGGTCTTCTTCCGTCTTCGGGGGTCCCTCCGGTTCATCTTCTCCCGGCGTCCGGTTGGTTCTTCTCCGCTCTCCGGCCTCTTCTCCCGGTGTCCCAGGTCTTCGGCCGGCCCCTCCGCTATCTTCAGGTAGCTCTATTGCTAGCGGAGGTCCGGACTTCTTGGCTTCTTGGCTTCTTGGCTTCTTGTGTTCTCTTCTCTTCTCTTCTCTTCCCCCAGATGTTGACACGACGCTCTCTCCGGCTGGACTGGTCTCTGAGGGCTGCGTTGTGACTTATATAGGCGGAGACCCCGCCCCCATATGATGTCACAGTCCCTGGGCATGCTGGGACTGTGACGTTTTAGGGGGCGTGGTCGACCACGCCCCCTAAAACGTCACAGTCCCAGCATGCCCAGGGACTGTGACATCATATGGGGGCGGGGTCTCCGCCTATATAAGTCACAACGCAGCCCTCAGAGACCAGTCCAGCCGGAGAGAGCGTCGTGTCAACATCTGGGGGAAGAGAAGAGAAGAGAACACAAGAAGCCAAGAAGCCAAGAAGCCAAGAAGTCCGGACCTCCGCTAGCAATAGAGCTACCTGAAGATAGCGGAGGGGCCGGCCGAAGACCTGGGACACCGGGAGAAGAGGCCGGAGAGCGGAGAAGAACCAACCGGACGCCGGGAGAAGATGAACCGGAGGGACCCCCGAAGACGGAAGAAGACCCCCCCGGAGCTGTTTAATAAATTATTTTAAAAACCTGTGTTGTGTTTTATTACTGACACTTTTTACCTAGGTAAATGGGTAGGGGTACCATGTACCCCATACTCATTTACATAGGGTGGGGGGCCGGGATCTGGGGGCCCCCTTATTAAAGGGGGCTCCCAGATTCCGATAAGCCCCCGCCCGCAGACCCCGACAACCAACGGCCAGGGTTGTCGGGAAGAGGCCCTTGTCCTCATCAACATGGGGACAAGGTGCTTTGGGGGGGGGGGCGCAGGGCGCCCCCCTCCCCCAAAGCACCCACCCCCCATGTTGAGGGCATGCGGCCTGGTACGGTTCAGGAGGGGGGGGGCGCTCGCTCGTCCCCACCCCCTTTCCTGACCGGCCAGGCTGCGTGCTCGGATCGGGGTCTGGTATGGATTTTAGGGGGACCCCACGCCGTTTTTTCGGCGTAGGGGTTCCCCTTTATAATCCATACCAGACCTAAGGGCCTGGTATGCCCCGCGCTCGCCGCAATAGGAAGATTTGTTTTTCCTATTGCAGCGAGCGCGAGATGCAGCAACCTGCTCCTCCGTCGTATCTGGTCCTTCGGACCAGCATACAGACGAACGGGCTTTCCGTCAGGAACTGAGTCCGGCGGAGGTACGACGTAAAGATTTGAAGCAGGCTTCAAATCTAAAGTACGTCGGATTTCCGCAAAAATCCGACCGAAACGGTCCGTCGGAAGTCCGATGGAGACCACACACGGTCGGACTTTCCGCCGGACTTTGTCCGGCGGCGTCCGTCGGACTTTTGCAGGTGAAAAGTCCGACCGTGTGTACGCGGCATTAAAGATTAGGCTCTACCTTTTCCTGTCAAAGTGCAGTCCACCAAATTAGTAAGGGCTTTTTAACATCAGGCTTCTCTTTCACCGATTTGCAAGTCTGCCACCTGGTCATCGCTTCAGGTGTTCTCTAAGGTTTTCAAGGGGAATGTTCAAGCCTCATCTGATGCCAGCTTCATACATAAGGTCCTTCAAACTACTATTTGAGCTGCAAGCAGATCACTTGCTAACAACCTTTTTTGTTTTGCCAGTGTCCAATTCAGCTACAGGCAGCATTATAACTCACACGTCTCAGAATTCTTTCTGGCCCTGTGTACCTTGGTGAAGAAAGTTAATTTATGGTTAGTCAAAAATCCTAATATAATTACTATTTAAATGCAGATTTTGGACCTCTCTGGGATTTTAAATTAACAATCCTTTCCATTATGGAGAAGCTTTGCAAGGAGTGGCCTGGACTTTTTTACTTTATCCGGACCCCTTGTAGGACAGTGGGATGTCCCGAAGAGTTTGAATGGCCGGATATTGAGGGTCCTGGTTCAGTCTTTGACATGTATGTATTGTTTCATGGATAAAAATGTTTTCACAGCTGGTAAGAATTGCTATTATGGAGTGAAACAAGACCCGTCTTTACAGAGTCAGTCCACTAACATGTCAAATTAAATTATATGTGTCTCCTGGTTACTTTCATTGTTTTAATATTACAGCAAGATTATTATTACAGTGCCTTGAAAGTATTCATACCCCTTGAAATTGTCCACATTTTTCATGTTATAACCAAAAACATAAATGTCTTTTATTGGGATTTTATGTGATAGACCAACACAAAGTGGCACATAATTGTAAAGTGGCACATAATTGTGAATAATTGTATTTTTTTTACAAATAAACATCTGAAAAGTGTGGTGTGCATTTGTATTCAGCCCCCCTGAGTCAATACTTTGTAGAACCACCTTTTGCTGCAATTACAGCTGCAAGTATTTTTGGGGATGTCTCTACCAGCTTTGCACATCTAGAGAGTGACATGTTTGCCTATTCTTTGCAAAATAGCTCAAGCTCTGTCAGATTGGATGGAGAGCATCTGTAAACAGCAATTTTCAATTCTTGCCACAGATTCTCAATTGGATTTAGGTCTGGACTTTGACTGGGCCATTCTAACACATGAATATGCTTTGCTCTAAATCATTCAATTGTAGCTCTGGCTGTATATTTAACCACTTAAGCCATTTGGCTGGCCAAAGACCAGAGCACTTTTTTGATTCGGCACTGCGTCACTTTAACTGACCATTGCGCGGTCGTGCGACGTGGCTCCCAAACAAAATTGATGTCCTTCTTTTCCCACAAATAGAGCTTTCTTTTGGTGGTATTTGATCATCTCTGCGCTTTTTATTTTTTGCGCTATAAACAAAAAAATAGCGACAATTTTGAAAAAAGTGCATTATTTTTTACTTTTTGCTATAATAAATATCCACAAGAAAAATATATAAAAAACATTTTTTTTCCTCAGTTTAGGCCGATATGTATTCTTCTACATATTTTTGGTAAAAAAATCTCAATAAGCGTTTATTGATTGGTTTGCACAAAAGTTATAGCGTCTACAAAATAGAGGATAGTTTTATGGCATTTTTATTGATAATTTTTTTTTTACTAGTTATGGCGGAGATCAGTGATTTTTATCGTGACTGCGACATTATGGCGGACACATCAGACACTTTTAGCGCAATTTTGGGACCATTCACATTTATACAGTGATCAGCGCGATTAAAAATGCATTGATTACTGTGTAAATGTGACTGGCAGTGAAGGGGTTAACCACTAGGTGGTGTTGTAGGGGTTAAGTGTGTCCTAGGGAGTGATTCTAACTGTGGGGGGGAGGGGCTGTGTGTGACACTACACTGATCACCGCTTCCGATTACAGGGAGCTGTGATCAGTGACAGTTCTTCCTTACCGTGAGACGAGCGCAGGTAACCCCATGGATATCGAGTCCGCGGGACCCGCGATAACGGTCACGGAGCTCCCGGGGGTGGCGCGCGCCCGCGAGCCACGGATGTTAAGTCACGGAGCTCCCGGCGGCGACGCACGAGCCGCCTCTTAAAGGGCCATGTACAGGTACGTTAATCTGCCTGTACGTGCCCTTTTGCCGCAGTATATCTGCGTGAGGCGGTCAGGAAGCAGTTAAGGTAGTTGTCCTGCTGGAAGATGAACCTCCGCCTTAGTCTCAAGTCTTTGCAGGTTTTGCACTGTATTTTGCTCCATCCATCTTCCCATCAACTCTGACCAGCTTCCCTGTCCCTGCTGAAGAAAAGTATCCCCACAACATAATTCTGCCACCACCATGTTTTCAGCTCCTCCAGAGCTACCATGGGCCTCTTGGCTGCTTCTCTGATTAATGCTCTCCTTGCCCAGCCTGTCAGTTTAGGTGGATGGCCATGTCTTGGTAGGTTTACAGTTGTGCCATACTCTTTACATTTTCGGATGATGGATTGAACAGTGCTCCATGTTCAAAGAGATGTTCAAAGTTAGGGATTTTTTTTATAACCTAACCCTGCTTAAAACTTCTCCACAACTCTATCCCTAATTGTTAAATAGAGTCCTGACCTGTCTGGTGTGTTCCTTGGCCTTCATGATGCTGTTTGTTCACTAAGATTCTCTAACAAACTTCTGAGGGCTTCACAGAACAGCTGCATTTATACTGAAATTCAATTACACATAGGTGGACTCTATTTACTAATTAGATGACTTCTGAAAGCAATTGGTTCCACTATATTTTAGTTCAGGGTATCAGAGTAATGGGGGCTGAATACAAATGCATGCCACACTTTTCAGATATTTATTTGTAAAAAAAATTGAAAAACATTTATTGTTTTTCCTCCACTTGACAATTATGTGCCACTTTGTGTTTGTCTATCACTTTCCAGTATCTAACAAAATCTGAAATAATGTTTTAGGATGCACTGACCATGTAGCCTCCCTGACGGTTTTCCCGAATGTGGCTTGGGGTTCAAATTCAGGACCATTAGCGATAACCCCGAGCCACACTCGGGATTACATCGCAGGATCCTGGTGCGGCATTACTTACCTTGTCCCCGGGATCCTGCGATGTCCCCCGCAGTGTCCGTGGGCTCTGTCCTCCTCCGAAGCCTCTCCTTGCCAGGCTCCGTTCCCTGCGAGCGTCGCGACGCACGGGGGCGGAGCCTGGCGGCAAATTAAAAAAAAAAGTAAAAATCATAACACATACAGTACTGTAATCTTACAGATTACAGTACTGTATGAAATGATTTCACATCCTTTTTGTCCCCAGTGCTTTGGCCCATGCCCTGCATGCAGTTTTATGTGATATATACTGTTCTTTCTGCCTGGAAACTGGAGAATGTCCATAGCAACCAAAAAGTGTCCCTTTACGTCAAAAGTGGCTTTAGACCAGCTAGAAAACAGCGATAGTAAATTAGAACACTTGCAGAATTGAGCGATAGTGAATCGTGGGGAAATTTATTTTATTACTATTTATTTTTATTTTTTTTAATTATTTATTTTTATTTATTATATTATAATTTATGTTTTTGTGTTTCAAACTTTATCATACCCGGGATATCTACTAGACTCTTGTTTGGACAGATTTAAGTGTGTTATTGTTAGGAATTACAGACCTACAATATAAAACGCCAAATTTCCATGCAAAGTAATTGTACCGCTTTCAGCACCTAAAATCCGAAATAATCATACCGCCAGGGAGGTTAAAGCAAGCATTTGCTTTGCCCAAGCAGGAGAAAGCAACATGTCCCATGCCCAGCAGCTCATAGTCACATTTTTTTTACTGCCCCAATTTAAATATTATATGAGAGCTTGTGACTCTCTCCCCTTCCCCTCATGTGACAGCACTGAAGCTTGGTGATCCCATGGAGATGGAGAGAGAGTCCTCACCCTGTGTAAACTCTCACAAGGACAAATCAGAGCTTGCCCTGGGCTTCCTTTGCTCACTTTTGGTGGCTGAATGAAACAATGGGAGAGCGAATGTAAAGTACTGTATGTGCAGCTGAGAATGGGTGCTTTCAAGTAATCTCTTGTTTTGCCCTGCATTGGTATAAAATAGGTTTGCCCACTTTTACTTTCCTTCTATCTTAAATAAAAAATATAGAAGAAAATATAGAGAACAAACTGAAAAGGCATTTGTTGCAGCTGGGTTGTTAAACATAGTAAATTAATACAACCAGCGCTGCAAACTCTATTAAAATAAAAATAATTATTTTAAATTGTGCTGTGAAAATATCAAACTTAAAGCGGACCTTCAGTTATTTTTTTTCAACTTTCCATCTATTAAATCTTCTGTCCTTGTTGTTTTAACTTTGGATAATAAAACATTTTTTTCTGCCAGTAAATACCTTATACAGCCCACTTCCTGTTTCTTGTCTGATAATAAGCCTAGGCTTATGACATCATGTACAGCTCTCTCTCGTGAGAGTTTTCCAGGAAGGGAGGAGGGATGAGTCATAAGAGGGCCAATGAGAGCTGCAGAGCTGGAGGTGTGTCTGAGTAAATCCAGGAAGTGAACAGGCAGCAGCTTCAGCTGCCCACAGTTGAAATAGTTGCAGCCAGACTCAGTGGAGGGAGATTTCTGCAGCATATTTGGCAAGTACAGAATCACAGTATATATAAAATAATGTGCAAAGTGGTTGGAGGGAAGCTTCAGAAGGGCAAAGATGTTTTTATTACAAATTATGTGAGCAGACTGCAGTTCCTCTTTAATATCATGTGTTGCCAGCTGTCACACTTTCAGGTGTATTTACCTCACCCTAAAAATATATAATGTTTATTTTATGTAGTGAAGCGCAACACTAACAGCAGTTAAAAATAAAGCCCAGTCCAAATCAAACAAATGTATCAAAAATGTATCAAAAAAGATTGTCCAGCACCCAGTGCTTCTATTGACAAACAATCAAACTTCTTGTGTGAACAATGTATCAAACTAACAATGTATCAAACTAACAATGTATCAAACTAACAATGTATCAAACTTCTTGTGACAAATAATCCACCACCGGCTGTAATGCCTGCTTACCTCCAGCTGTATAATGCAATTAAAGAGTATAGCCTCTAGTTGGGAACAAGAATAACTCATGTAAAAGTACCATCATCCAGGCTAAAATTGAGAGATTGAGGAAGTGGAGGTGGAGGGGCAGTTGCTGGTGCTGACCCACGCACGTCCACGTCTAAGGGTTTTGTTATGAATTATCTCGATACTTGATAAGAAATAACAATTCATTAATAATAAAATTAAGTTTAATACATACAAAAAATATACAGTGTATTTTAAAGTGGGGTTCCACCCAAATTTTGAACAATATCTGTATGTATTCTCTTCCTTGCCTAGATGCTGACATGCCGTTTAAAAAAATGTAAATCGCCGTAATTACCTTTTATTTTTCTATTCTTCTTTGCACTTCCTGGTTTCTACTCCCGTGGGAGTAGGCTTGTTTCTAGCCTCTCCCAGACTCCTGGGAGCTAGTCTCAGGCTTCCCAGGATGCCACTGAGCATGTGCGGGAACGAGCGGTGAATGCTGGGAGCACAGCATTCACCACATCCAGGAAATAAATGCTTGTGGGCTTCAAATGCCCACAATGAAGATGGAAACCGCCTGCAGTGAATAATATAAGTTATTCTTTCCGACGTAATCTGACACAGGCGGACATATTACACACAATATGTGAGTATGTAATGCTGAGAAGAAAAGTTTGTGAATGAACTCAAAAAAAAAAAAAACAATAGATAGGTGGACCCCCGCTTTAAAAAAAAAAAAAGCAAATTGTATACACCACAGTTAACAAGCTACTGACGGGTTCACCCGTAGAGTTTCTGTTGAAGAGGGGTATACATAGGATCCTCAACCAGTTTTGCGGCAAGAGACGGCTTCTTCAGGAAGGATGGTCTATAAGACAGACAATGATTTGGATTGTCTATCTTACATAACTGCCCCTGCACCTCCACTTCCTCAATCCCTCAATTCCAGCTGTATAATAAAACACCTTTCAGTACCATCCAACCAGGGTTGTATACCCGAGACAGCCATCTCCTCACTCCACTCCCCACATATTGAGAATTAGCCATTCCTCCCGACTCTTCCTCCTCTCACCAACTCCACCTTATATCATATGGGCCAAAAAAGCAACACCGTAGTGTTCTCCGTATAAACAGTTTTATTGTCCCCCACTCATTTACAAAACACTTACAAGAGATAAAACAACATGCGCTTGTATAGTACTTTCAACAGCCAGTTCACTTTGGCTCAACCGTAGCGGTGGTGTGATGTCGCAGACTCGGCTCCTCCTTCCTAGATGCATTACGCCCTCCTCCGTCTAAGAGGGAGGAGTCAAGTCTGTGACATCACACCACCGCTACGGTTGGGTCAAAGTGAACTGACTGTTGAAAGTACTATACAAGAGCATGTTGTTTTATCTCTTGTAAGTGTTTTGTAAATGAGTGGGGGACAATAAAACTGTTTATACGGAGAACACTACGGTGTTGCTTTTTTGGCCCATATGATATAAGGTGGAGTTGGTGAGAGGAGGAAGAGTCGGGAGGAATGGCTAATTCTCAATATGTGGGGAGTGGAGTGAGGAGATGGCTGTCTCGGGTATACAACCCTGGTTGGATGGTACTGAAAGATGTTTTATTATACAGCTGGAGGTAAGCAGGCATTACAGCCGGTGGTGGATTATTTGCCACAAGAAGTTTGATACATTGTTCACACAGGAAGCTTGAGGACCTGTTCACATCTGAGCCTTTTTCAGCTTGTAAAACGCTCAGCTCTGAAGCTACAAAACACCCAACAAGCAAAATCCCATTCATTTCAATGGCCCCCTGTTCACATATGAGCGTTTTGTCACCTGAAGCAAAATGCCTGAAGCTCAAAAATTTACATGAGCTTCTTTTTGGCAGATTACAAGCATTTTTGGCCCCATAGACTTCAATAAAAATGCCTGACTTGAGCAGAAAAAGGCTCGTAAAATGCTTGTATAAAACACTCGAATAGCAGCTCTCCACCTCTAATTTCCTCTCCCTCTTCCCCCCCTTGTGATTTCTATTGTATAAACAAAAATGCCTGAAACCGTAAAACGCTTGTAATCCACTTCTGAAATGCTTTAAATAAAGCTTGTAAAAAGCTGCAAAAAAAAGCTTAAAAAAAAGCCAGTAATCGATACTCTCAGGTGTGAATGGAGCTGGATAGTTTGTCAGTACAAGCACTGGGTGCTGGATGAGTTTTTTGATACATGTTTTGATACATTTGTTTGATTTGGATTGGACTTTATTTTACTGTTGATAGTGTTGCGCTTCACCATATAAAATTATTATAATATCTTTTTGGGGTTGTTAAAGGCAAAACTTCTGTTAGATTTGGAGAAAAAAGGGAGAGGTTAGAGTCCCTGTCATGTTTTTATTGCTATGTGTGTCCATGTTATGATGGCCATATACACTTAAATAAGTATTCAATCTTTTCCATTTAATCTCTCCCAACGGGAATAATGAATCTATAGTCAACAACTTTGATAGCTATGACACACAGGGAGTTTTTTCACCATACAATCTCATAGGGTCCTTTCGCACTGGGGCGGTTTGCAGGCGCTATTGCGCTAATAATAGCGACTGCAAACCGACCCAAAATTGCCGCTGCTTTCATTCCAGTGTGAAAGCCCCGAGGGCTTTCACACTGGAGTGATGCGCTGGCAGTACGGTAAACAAAGTCCTGCCAGCAGCATCTTCGGAGCGGTGAAGGAGCGGAGTGTATACCGCTCCTTTACCGCTCCTTCCCATTGAAATCAATGGGACGGCGTGGCTATACCGCCGGCAAGGCGCCTCTGCAGAGGCGCTTTGCGGTGGTTTTAACTCTTTCTCGGCCGCTAGCAGGGGGTAAACCCGCCCCACTAGCGGCCGCATACCGACGGTAAAGCGCCACTTACAATAGCGGCGCTTTACCGCCGACAACGCCCCCGCCCCAGTGTGAAAGGAGCCTTAATCTGAACAATAGAAATATGATTGAATTCATGAACAAAGCATATCAGTGCTGCAGTTCAATTTAACATGATTAATAATTTTCCACCCTGGCCGATTGACTGAATCCGATCTAAAAGGAACCTAAATTTATTGGAATGGAAGTCATGCCTTTTTAATTTTATCACTTTGATTGAATTGCACATTAATCAGATAATAAAATCAAAGTGTGTATGGCCACCAGTAAAGAGTTTCATGCCCTCTAATTGTCTTGTCACCGTCTCCAGAAATGAAGGTGAGTGTAAATCCAAGTTGCCACCAGAACATGAATAGGGAGAAAGTCTTACAATGGGGTCAGCTGACAACTGTCTAAGAGGGTACTTTCCTCATATTGAAAGGATATCCTCTCCCTTCCTGTTGATGGCAAAAACAAGATCTAAAAAAAGGACAGAATTGTTAACCCTCCTCTACTCTTAACCCGAATTTTTAAAAAGGGGGTTTGCTTTAAATATACTTTAACCCAGCCTAAAACTCCAAATCTCCAATGTTGTTAAGTGTTTTTTATTTATTTATTTTTATTTTTTTATAAATGATGTTACAACTGTATTCTTTTTCATTACTAAAGGAATAAAGATGACTTTAAAACATGTGAGACCTGCTGCAACACAGTCAAGATGGAGCTACTTCTACCAAAAGGTAAATGCTGGGCCTGGCAAACATTCATACTTCTGAAGCTTGTCATATCCTTTAGAATAAGGTTCTCATGTAAGACGACATCTAACATAGCTGCTCATTTGACCACATGTATTATCATGTCAGCTTGATATCAGATATGATCACCATACCTTGTGAGCTGTCCATGCTTTCTTCTCACTTTGGTATTAGACACATGCCAAACAATATGGCTGATAATCGACACTGGAAGGTAGATTTACTAAAGGCAAATATACTGTGTGCTGCCAGTGGCGTCACTAGGGTTGGTGTCACCCTGTGCGGTAAAACATGGTGTCACCCCCCCCCCCCCCAACTATAGTCACCTCTTAATACAGACCCCCCTCCTTCAGTACATTTCCCCTTCCAAGTATAGTCTACCCTCAGTAGAGACCCCCCCCACACTTAGTACAGACCCCCCTCCCTCAGTATAGACCCCTCACTAAATATAAACCCCCTCCATCAGTACAGACCCCCCTCAGTACAAACCACTCCCCTCCATCAGTACAGCCCCCCCAGGGCAAACCACCCCCCTCCATTAGTACAGCCCCCCCCAGACAAACCACCCCCTCTAACAGTACAGCCCCCCCAGGAAAAACTACCCCCTCTATCAGTACACACCTCCCCCAGGACAAACCACCCCCTCCATCAGTACACCCCCTCCCCCAGGACAAACCACCCTCTCCCCCAGGACAAACCACCCCCTCCATCAGTACAGCCCCCCCAGGGCAAACCACCCCCTCCATCAGTACAGCCCCCCAGGACAAACTACCCCCTCCATCAGTATAACCCCCCAGGACAAACTACCCCCTCCATCAGAACAACCCCCCAGGACAAACCACCCCCTCCATCAGTACAGCCCCCAGGAAAAACTACCCCCTTTATCAGTACAGCCCCCCAGAACTAACTACCCCCATCAGTACAGCCCCCGGGACAAACCACCCCCTCCATCAGTACAGCCCCCCAGGGCAAACCACCCCCTCCATTAGTACAGCCCCCCCAAGACAAACCACCCCCTCCAACAGTACAGCCCCCCCAGGAAAAACTACCCCCTCTATCAGTACACCCCTCCCCCAGGACAAACCACCCCCTCCATCAGTACACCCCCTCCCCCAGGACAAACCACCCCCCCAGGACAAACCACCCCCTCCATTAGTACAGCCCCCCCAGGGCAAACCACCCCCTCCATCAGTACAGCCCCCCAGGACAAACTACCCCCTCCATCAGTACAACCCCCCAGGACAAACTACCCCCTCCATCAGTACAACCCCCCAGGACAAACCACCCCCTCCATCAGTACAGCCCCCAGGAAAAACTACCCCCTTTATCAGTACAGCCTCCCCAGAATTAACTACCCCCATCAGTACAGCCCCCCAGGACAAACTACCCCCATCAGTACAGCCCCTCAAGGACAAACTACCCCCTTTATCAGTAGTACAGCCCCCACCTGTCAACACCACAGAGGCATCCCTCCCCTCCCCTTTTGCAAGCTGACACCCCCTTCCCCTGCCCCTTACCGCACTAGCACGGGCGGCTCAGAAACATGGAACACCCGGGCGGCAGCGGGAGAGGAAAGGACAGCGTGCAGCCACGCTGCCCGGGTGGACAATGAATCGTCACGTGACAGGCAGCAGCGCCATAGTGAGAGAGACAGAGAAGGAGGAGAACATCCGCTGCCGCTGCGCTGCTCCGCATGGTATCACCCCTGTAGCGTGTGGCACCCGGGTGCGGACCTCCCCCTCGCACCCCCCTAGCAACGCCACTGTGTCCTGCAAGTGCATTTGCTCTAGTCTTGATCTGAGGGGAAGCTCTCAAATGAGGGGAAGCTCTGCTGATTTATATCATTCAATACAAGCAAAAATGCTGTCATTTATTTTCCCTGCATGTGATGGAGTATACTTTGCAAAATTAGGTTTTACCCCATAACTAAACTCTGCAACAAGTTTACTTGCAGTGCACAGTATGTTTGCTTTTAGTAAACCAAGGCCAATGTGTATGGGAATATTATCCGATCCTGACATGCATTTCCTTGAGCTCTATTGCCGCGTACACACGAGCGGACTTTACGGCGGACTTTGCCCGGCGGACTGGATTTCGTCGGACAATTCGATGTGTGTGGGCTCCAGCGGACTTTGTTTTCTCAAAAGTTGGACGGACTTAGATTTGAAACTTGTTTAAAATTTATCCGTTGAAATCGAGTCCGGTCGAAAAGTCCGCCGTCTGTATGCTAGTTCGACGGACAAAAAGCCACGCTAGGGCAGCTATTGGCTACTGGCTATGAACTTCCTTGTTTTAGTCCGGTCGTACGTCATCACGTACGAATTCGATGGACTTTGGTGGATTGTGTGTAGGCAAGTCCGTTCATTCACAAAGTCCGTCGGAAAGTACGTCGAAAAGTCCGCCAGGCAAAGTCCGCCGTAAAGTCCGCTCGTGTGTACGCGGCATATGGGTAGATGACAGCTAATGCAAAAGGTCGGGTTATGACAATTTTTTATTGCTTAAAAATGAAGAACCAATGTTACGCAATGAAAATGGTAGAATACTAGAGTTTTCTTCACTTGTTGCCTCTTCTATGATACTAGACGTCAGGTCCTGAAGACTGTAACTCTGCTCATTAATTTTTGATTCTGCTGAATGGTAGCATGTAAATGTGTCTGTTATACAGAAAGCTACACAAGTTAGAAAACCAGACACTGATTTTTAAATCAATTTGCTCACCATTAATGTATATTAGAGATAAGACAAAGTTTTATATTTCTCTGAAATTGTAGGAAAAAAATGGGAAATATTGGTGAGGTTTTGCCATTTTGGGATTTAACTTAAAGTGATATTAAAGTCTTGTGTTTATTTTTTTTTAATAAACACGCTATACTTACCTGCTCTGTGAAGTGGTTTTGCACAGAGCAGACTGGATCCTCCTCTTCTCGGGTCCCTCTTCTGTGCTCCTGGTCCCTCCCTCCTGCTGAGTGCCCCCAAAGCAAAGAATCTTGCTATGGGGCCACCCAAGCAGGCTTTTTCCCAAGCCACAGCTGTGCGTGGCCATGCCTCGGCCCCACCCCCTCCCTCTCCTCATTGGCTCACTAGCTGTGATTGACAGCAGTGGGAGCCAGTGGCTCAGCCAATGAGGAGTGAGAGTCCCCGGAGAGCCGAGGCTCTCGTGCACATCGCTGGATCAAGATGGGGCTCTGATAAGTATTAGGGGGGCTAATGCATGAAGGTAAAAAACCTTGAGCCTTTAGAACCACTTTAACACTAAGGCTGGGTTCACACATGTGCAGTGCAAATTGAAGCTCAGTTTTTACACCTAATTGACAAAGTAGTTGTTCAGCGTTTCAGGTCAGTTTTTGATCAGGATCAGGTCAGGTTTACATTACGATCAGGTCAGGATTTTATTCTGTTCACGACTGAATGGCATGTGCAATTCAGAAGCATTCCTATAGAAGTCAATGGGCCTGAAATTGCACTTAAGCCGGACCGCACTGCTCAGAAAACTGTCAGGACTCTTTTTCAATTCGCACTGAATCCGCACCCTGGCTGCACCAGACATTATACACTATATTACCAAAAGTATTGGGACCCCTGTTATATGTTGGCACTTTAAAGAGGGATATCGTTGTTATGGCTAGCTTGCATAACCCCGGTATCCTCTTCTTCAGCGGGCGGCTTTCAGATAAAAGCGGTCTCTGCGGCGCATTCACCGCAAGAGCACTTTTATTGGTGGCGGGAGAAGGCCCCCCTCCCTCCGCCGCCCTCCACCGCTTACCGGAGCCGTCGGTTACGACGGAGGCAATCAGATCCTTCTCCCTGTGTGCTATGGAGCTGAGTGAGGGGAAGATGGCTCCCACCTGGCTCCATACCATTGCAGGGCTGAAGCGATGTCAAAATGTCACTTCCGCCCATAGCTCTTAAAGGGACATTTTTTTTACATTTTTCTTTTCAAAATACATTTCTTTTACTTTTTAATTGCATTTTAGTGTAACTATGAGATCTGAGGTCTTTTTGACCCCAGATCTCATATTTAAGAGGCCCTGTCATGCTTTTTTTCTATCACAACGGATGTTTACATTTCTTGTAATAGGAATAAATGTGACACAATTTAAAAAAAAAAAAAAAAAAAAAGAACATTGGAAAAATAAAGAATAAAAAGTAAAATAAATAAGATTTTTTTTTTTTTTAACATGCCTCGTCCCATCGAGCTTTCATGCAGAAGCGAACGCATACGTGAGTAGCACCCGCACATGTAAACGGTGTTCAAACCACACAAGTGAGGTATCACTGCGATCGTTAGGGCGAGAGCAATAATTCTAGCACTAGACCTCCTTTGTAACTCAAAACATGAAACCTATAGAATTTTTTAAACATCGCCTATGGAGATTTTTAAGGGTAAAAGTTTGTTGCCATTCCAAGAGCGGGTGCAAATTTGAAGTGTGGCATGTTGGGTATCAATTTACTCAGCGTAACATTATCTTTCACAATATAAAAAAAATGAGCTTACGTTACTCTTGTCTTTTTTTTAATTAAAAAAAGTGTATTTTTTCCAGAAAAAGTGCACTTGTAAGACCGCTGCGCAAATACAGTGTGACAAAAAGTATTGCAATGACCGCCATTTTATTCTCTAGGGTGATAGAAAACAAAAAATATATAATGTCTGGGGGTTCTAAGTAATTTTAAAGCAAAATAAATTGTTTTAAACCAGTAAACACAATATCTCAAAACGAGGCTCTGTCCTTAAGTGGTTAATGCATCCTAGTCTTAATCCGTAGGGTTCAATATTGAGTTGGCCCACCCTTTGCAGCTATAAAAGCTTCAACTCTTCTGGGAAGGCTGTCCACAAGGTTTGAGTGTGTCAATGGGAATGTTTGACCATTTTTCCAGAAGCGCATTTGTGTGATCAGGCACTGATGTGGATGAGAAGGCCTGGCTTGCAGTCTCCACTCTAATTCATCCCAGAGGTGTTCTATTGGGTTGAGGTCAGGGCTCTGTGCAGGCCAGTCAAGTTCCTCCACCCCAAACTCGCTCATCCATGTCTTTACGGACCTTGTTTTTTTCACTGGTCCAAATCATTTTGTGGAGGGAGGATTATGATTCGGGGTTGCTTTTCAGGGGTTGGGCCATTCGTTCCAGTGAAGGGAATTCTTAAGGCGTCAGCATACCAAGACATTTTGGACAATTTCATGCTCCAAACTTTGTGGGAACAGTTTGGGGATGGCCCCTTCCTGTTCCAACATGACTGCACACCAGTGCACAAAGCAAGGTCCATAAAGACATGGATGAGGGAGTCCTAACATCAGTGCCTGACCTCACAAATGCGTTTCTGGAAGAATGGTCAAACATTCCCATAGACACACTTCTAAACCTTGTGGACAGCCTTCCCAGAAGAGTTGAAGCTGTTATAGCTGCGGGGGGGGGGGGGCAACTCAATATTGAACCCTACGGACTAATGCCCCGTACACACGGTTGGACAACAAAATCCTAGGATTTTTTCAGACGGATGTTGGCTCAAACTTGTCTTGCATACACACAGTCACACAAAGTTGTCGGAAAATCCGATCATTCTGAACGCGGTGGCGTAAAACATGTACGTCGGGACTATAAACGGGGCAGTAGCCAATAGCTTTCATCTCTTCATTTATTCTGAGCATGCGTGGCACTTTTTGCGTCGGATTTGTGTACACACGATCAGAAATTCCGACAACGGATTTTGTTGTCGGAAAATTTTATAGCAAGTTCGCAAACTTTGTGTGTCGGAAAATCCGATGGAAAATGTGTGATGGAGCCCACACACGGTCAGAATTTCCAACAACAACGTCCTATCACACATTTTCCGTCGGAAAATCCGACCATGTGTACGGGGCGTTAGACTGGGATGCATTAAAGTTTATCTGCGTGTAAAGGCAGGCGTCCCAATACTTTTGGTAAGATACTATATGTGAACAGGTACAATAGAAAGCAATGTTCTTTCACATGTCATGCGAATTGAATGCGGTTCGAAACAGCATCCTGCTCCTCCATATTTTTTTGCTCCTGGCATCTGAACAGAACAGCTGGGAAATAAAGTAAAGGTTGTAAGCTCTAACGAGCAGGGCCCTCTGATTCCTCCTGTATTGAATTGTATTGTACTTGTACTGTCCTCCCTAATGTTGTAAAGCACTGCGTAAACTGTTGGCGCTATATAAATCCTGTATTATAATAATAATAATAATAATAATAATAAAGTTGAGTATGTGTTGCTGGGCAGGAAGGACATTAAAGCACACCTGTTGCTCACCCCTGCATGGGCTAAGCAAACATTTGCTTTAAGCGGGCAGTCTATATAAACCTGATATATTTTCCTTTTTGTTGATATCTAAAGTCTGCAATGGGATTTAAATGGCACCTGAGGGTTAAAGAAACTTCTTCCAACTGTCCTGGACCAGTTATTAGCTTACATTGTCACACAAAGAGAAATAAAAGTAAAAAGTAAAAAAAAAAAAAAAAAAAAAATTAGCTACACAAAAAAGCAATCAAATACACAAAAAAGGAAAGAAAAAACAAAACAAATATAAAGAACACAAAATTAAATAAACTATACTGCTCTAAATACACACAAAAAAAAAACACACCTTCCAAATAAAAAAGATTTTTTTTTACTTACTAATGGTAAAATAAATGTTGCTCTACTCACTCCTCTTCAGACATGTGTCTATGCTGTACTTCACACAATGCTTTTGTGACAAAATATTTGGAGTGGTCAGGTAACATAATGGACACGGTCTGCTGGGATGTAGAGTGTTGTGACGCACTGTGAAATATTTTATTATTTCATTACTGCATTTTCTTCATTGTCTTTAAACAGCTTCCAGTCAGGCAAATGACTCTCATGTGCCACCAAGTATCCATATCACCAATTATGGGGAAGCCTCTATTGTATCGTACTAGTAATGTGAAGAAAACTGATTGCTACATTCCTATAAACCAGGTCAGTGAATTTTGAAACGTAAAAGAATCAAATATATGATAAATACAGATATATAGATATATATATCTATATATAGATATATATATATATATCTATATATAGATAGATATATATCTATATCTATCTATATATATATATATATATATATATATATATATATATATATATATATATACACACACATACCAATTAGCCATAACTTTATGACCACTGACAGGTTAGATGAATGACATTGCTTATCTCATTACAATGGCATCTGAAAGCCAATGGGATATATTAGAGATCAAGTAAACATGTTGTCCCTGAAGTTGAGGTGTTGAAAGCAGGAAAAATTACCATAGCAGTTTGTTGTGTATGGGACTACGTAGCCACAGACTGGTCCGGGTGCCCATGCTGACCCAGGTCCCCAGCCAAAAATGCCTAAACAGGGCGCTTGAGCATTAGAACTAGACCACAGAGCAATGGAAGAAGGTAGCCTGATCTGATGAATCACATTTTCTTTTGCATCATGTGGATGGCTGGGCACGCTTGCGTCACTTACTTGGGGAAGAGATGGCACCAGGATGCATCATGGGAAACAGGCAAGCCGGCGTAGGCAGTGTGATGCTTTGGGCAATATTCTGCTGGGAAGCTTTGGGTCCTGCCATGTGGGTGTTACTTGGCATATGCCACCTACTTAAGCATTGTTGCTGACCAAGGACACCCATTTATTGAAACTGTATCCCCTGATGGCAGTGGCCTCTTTCCACAGGATAATGGGCCCTGCACTACTGCAAAAATGGTTCAAGAATGGTTTGAGGGGCACAACATTGACTTTGAGGTGCTGACTTGGTCTCCAAATGGCTATCCAATCGAGCATCTGTGAGATGTGCTGGAAAAACAAGTCCAATCCCTGGAGACCCCACCTCATAACTTATAGAACCTAAAAGGATCTGCTACTAACAGCTTGGTTATCCAAAACAATAAATATTCTGAGCTACGCTATGTTACCAATATGATATTCAACAGAGGCACTGTGAAAGTTTTGCTGAAAAAATTTAATTTTCAATATGATCCTGAAATCTCTTTAAAACATAGATCATCACAGACGTGTATTTACATACTTATAAATGTTGAAAGTGCCTTTAAGTCATGACAAAAGTCCCATAAATATGTGATTTCAAAACGGTGTTTAGAATGCAATTCAATGCAGTGTAACGATTTAAAGCGAAACAAGTCCTTCTTGTGCTCATGCTAATAAAAAGCATCCAGTGCTCCAGCAAGTGATGGTGACTCACACTCCCCCTTCACACCATGCACTCACCAGAATTGTTTGACCCCAAGTAGTGGGTCATAAATCGCTTTAAATGTGCGTATGATGTCTCCAATACCATTGGCCTCGGTCCCCTTGCTCCACTCCAAGTAGTCCAGCCCCGGATGGATCAGTAGCATGTGTCAAGAAACCTCAGAGAGGAACTCATCGTGCAAAAAGTTTATTGCTCATGTATCCCCAATAAAAACAATGCCACCCCACTAAATGTACACTCACATTATAGTGTGACCTCTCAGCATTGAGCATTTCCAGAAGTTTGTGTAGTCAAGACTGGAATCGCCGCTGTTCTGATTCCCTGAAGCAGCATGCATTCCAATACCCAGAAGTGACATCACCATATGTAATGTCAGGATCTAAGGCCTGGCTCAATGGGTTTCACCCAATCAGGCTTCTTCAGGAAGCTGGGAAGATCTTGCTGTAGCTAAAATATGGAGGCCAATTAACCCTTGCAAGACTAGTATAATTGACTGATACCCACTTGAAGTGCTGTTACAATGTGCTATTACGCTATACTCACTCATGGGCATATACATATATAGAACCAAATGAAAATACACATTTCTATAAAAAGGAAATAAATAGAAAGATTTAAAAAAAAATAGGATAAAAATATTAGGCTAAAATCTGAAGTAAATAAAAAAATCCAGTGGTGACATCTAGTGGGCGTAATGCAAACTGCCACCAGTGGACAATATTAAAATCCCTACAGGTAAATATTTTAATTAACAACTATATGCAAGTTAAAGATTGAAAACTGGCCATCTACATACTCCAAAGAATGACTTATAAAATGTTTTTTTTTTGTAATATGTAAACCCATTTTAGGCTGAAAATTAATACAGGACCAAGGCATTTAGTAATTGGCTATAAAACAATTGATATCTAAGTCTATGTTTAGGCCCTTAGGGGCTAGTGTTAAAAAACAGTTTTTATGGTATTAATATTGATATTCTGTAAATTATATTGATGAGGAAAGTTCCAAGAAAGTCCGTTCAGTTCTTGTGTAAAAACTCAAAAATGTATTTAATAATAAAATAGCAAAATATTACAATAACAATATCAAAATGTAGAATGTAAAAATAACATCAATAATGTATTACATTCTTAAAATGAAGATTGAATCAGATGTGTGTCTTTGTGTGTGTGTGTGAAGTTTCCTTGTGATGTGTCTGAAGCAAATCTCCCAACTGTGTTTCTGTTACTCGCTTTTAATCTTAAAATCTGACCCCCACTGGTTTAAGGTTCTCATATGTCTTGCAATTCCTTAGAAAGCCGCAGGCTTTAATCCCCTCACATAATGGTGGGTGTTGCTCAGTCTCTATGCATTGACATTCCTGAGGAGTGGGCAAGAATAATGTGCAAAACTCTTTTAAGTATAGGATATAACTTCTTTAACATCTAAATCAAATACTACATAAATCAGTATGTATATTATATTCATTGAAAACCCAATGTTCTTATTAATATCCTAAAGATGTGAAGATGTGTTCTGACTGATCTAAGGAAAGGCGCGAACAAATCAGCCCGAAGCGTAATCTTTGTCTGAACAGATGATTGTAACGATTTTGTTTGGAATGACTCTACTTGCTTTGTAATCTTTTTCTAAAGATTTGATGGAATAAAGCAACAAATGTTTAAGTGCAGCAACCTTTGGAACTTTATTTTTATATATACAAGGTCGGTGGGAGGGCCTGGCACTAGATTGAAAGCTGTGTGAGGTTCTCCTCTACACTTCAATCTATATATATATATATATATATATATATATATACAACTCAATTATTCTGTAAAGATCTAATCCATTCATTCATTTGTTAATATTTGCTAATTGATGTATATTAGATATTAGATTAAAGAAACTTTCTAACAGCTAGGGTGTCCATTTCCTGTATCCATCTGGTCTCCATACGTGATACATCCCTCTTGAGGCTAGACCCTCTCTAATGTTTTGAAACCTTTTCTATACCATAAAATATCAGGCATTTGGGGTCTCTGTTGTGTACCAACCTAAAATGTTTGGAAACACTTGGGTTGATTTACTAAAACTGGAGAATGCAAAATCTGGTGCAGCTGTGCATTGTAGCCAATCAGCTTCTAACTTCAGCTTGTTCAATTAAGCTTTGACCAAAAAAAAAACAAAAAAACTGGATACTCATTGGTTTCCGTGCAGAGCTGCACCATATTTTGGGCTCTCCAGTTTTAGTAAATCAACCCCACTGTGTTTTTCAAAACCTTTGCGAAAATTGGTAATATGTTCACCTGAACAAGGGGTGAGCTTACATATAGTGCCACCAACATACTGCAGACCGCACATACAGTCCAGAACATACCCCACATGCGGAATCTGGCAGGTACTAAAAGTATTTATGTCAAAAACCTTACGATTTTGATTGACATAAACCTACTCTTTTTTTCTTTCTCCTCTTTTTGCAGTGTGACAGCATACACACCTGCAACCCTTAAAAAAACCCTGTTTCATCCAGGAAGATAACAATCTTTTTGGGGGGACCTGGGAAATTATGAACAATCTTGTTCCTGAGTCCCAGTGCCCTCCTATATATGAACTGAGGTTTAGCTGAGTTTTTGGCCCAAGGTAGGATCTTTTTTTAGAATTGGCCAGTATTTCCTGATATTTCTTTCTAGTGTTTATATTGGCAGTTATACATTGTATTGAAGGCCATATCAAATGGTTTCTTCTCCTGTTTCCTTTTTTTTCAATAGACTACTGTACCTCTATTTATGTTTTCTGCCGCATCCCTAGTTTTTTCCAACTCCTGTCTGCTGTATAACCTTTTTCCACAAACCTTTCAATTAGCATTTGGGTTTGGGTTCTATAATTTGATAAAAGGTTACAATTGTGCCTAATACGAATGAATTGGCCTTTGGGTATGGCTTGCTTCCATTTAGGGTGTTGGCAACTGCAGTCAGGAATGTACCCATTCCTGTCAGTGGTTTTAAAATGTGTCTTAGTGAAAAATCTGTTGCCTTTCTTGAAAATCAATAGATCCAAGAAATTAAAGTGTTACTAAATCCAGGACCCTGCATTCACTATATCTTGCCTCCCACAGTGCACAGATCATGGAAATGCAATTATTTTAGTAAATATAAACTGCTAAATAACTTTTCTCATCAGCAGTATATAGCAGTCTTGTGATTTCTGTCAGTGTCTGGTTAAAGCTTGTAGGAGGAGTTTTCATTCTCCTCTGACTGTCCTATGAGGCTGCATGACCCCAGACTTTGTCTGGACAGTGCTGATTGACCCTGTGCTGATGTCATGCACCCCCCCCCCAAAAAAAAACTCTAGCAATATATACCAAACTGAGCATGTGCAGAGTGCCTCCTAGGGCTCGGTTCTATCAGCAGATGAATTGGGGACAGTAAAAGAAGGGGAGGATCAGCGAAGACAGGATCAAACAGCCTTTTTACACAATACGGCGGATTAACCCCTTAGGTTCCACAGTGAGTATGACATACATGCAGCATGCTTTACTGCATATACAGACTGATTTTACTGTTGTGAGTTTAGTAACACTGTAATAGTATCTGCATGTGTATCAATTGTACATTTAATACAATACTGATTACCGTTAATATGGGCAATAAAAGTCTCCAATTCCTTTATTACCTTTCCAAATGATCACAATATCATCTATAAATATCCTATACAATTGTATTTTGGGCCAACTCCTTCCATGTATTTCTTCACTCTCCCAGCTGTTGAGGAAAATATTGACTACGCTCGGGGCATACCTTGCCCCCATGCCTACGCCCTTCACTTCACTATAAAAGTATTGTTTATGTCAAAAACAGTTGTTACCCATGGTGGTCCATCCCAAATAACTGTTTTTGGGCTGTTTTCTGGTCAGAGTGTCAAAAAGTCCATATCACAGCTTTAAGGGCATCACTGTGCTTAATGTTGGTGTATTCTTAGTTATTCTTGTTAGTGATTCTACATCTATTGTGATAAGTAGGCACGAAGCTGTGTCCTCTATCTTGTTTTGTAGATTTATAAGATCCCCACTGTGTTTGAGATAAGAGGGGCTTTACTTGCCAAAGGCTTCAAAAATACATCCAGAAATTCCCCTAATCTACTGAACAAATAATCTATTCCACTTATAATTGGCCTACCAGGTGGATTTTGCTGTTTTTTTTAGATATTTGGGGTACTGAGTAAATTACAAGTATTTTGGGGGCCTCAGGTATTATGTACCTACTTTCATTTTATATTAATACCTTTTTTGACTCCTTTGTCTAAAGGGGCAAATTATTACTTGGATCACTCCTGAGTTTTTAAAATGTTTCTCCATCATTTAGAATCTTGGACATTTCTACATTACAGTCCTCTTTATTGAGGACAACGATACCCCCTCCTTTCTCCGCTGGGGGAATAACTATGTGCTTTCTCTTCTCTAGGGATTTTATATCTTTTCATATATTATTCAATTTTTTCCCTTTTTTAGTCTTGATATCCTGCTCCACCATATTTCTAAATACTTCAATGCAATGGTAGTTCTGTTTATTGGGGTTAAATGTGGATACCCCAGCATACCTTCAGAGGTCTAGTGGCATCCATGCCTTGATGGGTCAGATGGGTGAGGCCTGTTTTGACAGCAAAAGTGTTACCTAATCAATATTAGGTGGGTGGTCATAAAGTTGTGGTGGGTTGGTGGTTATAATGGTTGATCGGTATACACACACACACTATGGAGGATAAAGTTACAGGTTTTTTTTCACAGGCCGCCATCTCACCTGTTCCCCAGCAATTCGTTCCTGTGCTGGAGCTGTGGGTCTAATTCCTGGTTAAACTCACTGTAGTTCCATTTTACAGCTTAGACATGGTTAATAAACTGCTCCCCACCCCATATGTCAATGTTCAGACCTGACATTTGACTGCTCAGGCTCAAGCACTGCATCCTGGATGTTGGGGGAAAAAGGTCACACGTTCCCCCATACCCAGAAGTACCAGGTATTTTTGAGGGCTTCAACAGACAAATAAAGTATCTGGGAAATACTCTGAAGATGAGAATCAGTGGAAGTGAGATGGCTTATTTTTTACTGGAAAGAATCCCACATAAAGAACCATGTGTGAAAAACTAAGCACATACTTATTGCTCAGTCAGCATAGATACCAGCAATGTTTCCAAATGGCAGAAGCCTCCTCCAGCGTGTCCAGCAGCTGAGACATTGCCTACATTACTGTTACCAGTCAATAACCTATTTATATATGAAGCATATGACTGTCGTGACAGGAACAGGGGGGACTCATAATGGGCTTTGTGTTCCTGCTCTGGCACTTAGGCAGGCGAGTGTAATTCAGTTCCTGAGCATTAAGAATAGGGTCCATCTCCAAAACCAGCAGTTCTGTCTGCACCCATAGTTCATTTTTTAAACGGTGTACCAAAAAATAATCAACATTTATTTATTAAAAAACGCTATACGGACATTTTCTTGTCTAATATTTTATTTTATATTTACAGGACACATGGAAAAAAGAATACAAGAATTAATTATCCAAGTGGAATCATGCACTGTAATTAAAATGTTCTTAAAGAAACAATTTACAATAAAATGACTTATTTCCATGTTATTGGATATAATAATTTCACATTCACAAGCAACACACATTTAGTAAAAGTACAAAAATATAGATATAAAACATAATATATCCCGCTATTTAAAAACTTGTGAGCTTAACGTGCTCCTCCTCACACATTCCATGAACAGACCCACTCTGTGAAATCACCCAATATGGCAAGACTCCCAAACGCTTTTTCAGAAAGCTAGTGCAAAGGCTGATGTACAAAGTGCACTGATCCAAACCAATCAATCAGATTTTAGTTTACTATGATATAATATGTGGTATTTGTTTGTCTGCCATGAATTACTGCAGACTACTTGTCATGTAAACTGCATATCTTTGCTCTGCTTGACTGAATAAGCGATGCAGTTTTACCTTCCGGGCGATGTCACGCATGTGGGTGCGTCCATTCTTGCCACTCTACTACCCATACATACTGACCAGCAGAAGTATACTGTGCAAAATGAAAGGCAATGCATTAACATCATCTGAAAAGCAAACCCAAAGTAGTGAATCTATTTAAAACAGCAATTTACTTCTTAAAACATAATCTCTTGTTATCCAGGTATACATTGGCTTTACTGGCTGCTTCTAATTAGGTATACTTTGATGGCATGAGCATATGAAGTTAAAATGTACTTGTGTAAGTGTATCAAAGGTTGTGGATTAGGCAGATTCAATTTATGGTCCAAGGAATGTATAAAGGACAAAGGGACATTCATTTGGATTTAGATGGGAACATTTTACCATTAGTATATGTAGCTGTGAAATGCTTCACAACAGAAGTAATGGTAAATTGCCTTAAAGAGGTTTGTTAAGTTCCTTTAGATTATTCAAAGTTTTAATTAGGAAGCATCACGTATCTTTTCACCCAGTAAACTTAATACACTTTGGGGAGTCCCCTCCCCCAACCCAGAGGCAAAGTTGGTCATAGTTTCCTCTGGGCAGAACTGTTGGAATTGATCTGAGGTTAAACCTATTTAGCTATTTACAAATGCAATACATTTGTTTTAACACCATTTTTAGTCCTACTATTTTAAGTATATAATGCAAGAACAGGATGTCACAACATGACCATAAAAAGTCAACCTCTGATCATTCTTAACAGATAATAAACGAGAAGTATGGCCAAAACTCTTTTCGTCATACTTCTCCTGTGAGTCAGAGGACTGTAAAGTCCGCTGTCGGCTGACGTCACTTAGTTGGTCCAGGCTGTGCAGGGATCCTGACAATAATGTCAGTGACCTGCCCAGATCCCTGACCAGCAGCTGGATCAGACTCTAAGTGCACCGCTGAGAGCCTGAGGAAGCCGATCCCACCTCCTCCGCAGCCTGGCACTCCAGTGAGCACTGGAGGAGCAGAGAGGAGAGCCAGTGACTGACAGACACCGCCTCTCTGCTCACTGAAGACCCAATAACTGAGCAATCAGCGGCCTTTGATCACTCAGTTCTTTTGTAGAGGCGGCAGAGGACAGATGCAGCATCAGATCAATGCTGCATCTACATAGGTAAGTATAAATCTTTTTTTTTCACAGAATTGCACACTTATCTTTTAAAGTGATATTTACTCTTTATAAATATATAATACTTTTTATAAATATATAATAATATTTTTTGTCATTGCTCTCTGTAATATTGAGAAGATGGTCATGAATGAAGAAACAATCTGTCAACTGAAAAATTCCATGAGCCACAAGCAATCACATGCAGACAATCATGTTACACAATCCTTGCCTAAACTGGGATTGTGCCATTGGTCTACTTCTGCATCCACTAGTGGGAATGAGGAGAAACATGGAATTTTCAGAATCAATTTACCCTGACTTGATTTCCTGTCATTGAGCACAATTTAGAAGCCCCCATTCAACCTATATATATCGGGGAGTGTTCTGCAATATGGGATAATCCCATTTCTTATAATATTAAAGAGACGTAGCAAAGACAACTTCACTGGGTGACGGGAGCCTTGTTTTTAAGTATTTACCTTTAAACCAAGTCAGTCTTCTCGAAAACTGAATAGCTTTGAAGACAGCATAGTGTACTCTACATCAATACGTCTGCATCATTCCCAATACGCAGTTCTACAACTGTACCCAAAAAGTCTCATGCTAATAAACACAAATTAGGCCAGTTTGGATTTGTAGTTCCTACCATGCTCGGACTTTGAAGTCAATGCAAATATATGCAATTCAGCATTTCTTGGATTGACTCCTTTTTTGGAACAAATGTAGAGATAGATACTGAATGCTTCATTAAAATCCACACATATAAACACTACTTAGTCGCAATGTGTGCATGAATTATTTCACTGTAATCCCCTCATGTGCTACGAGACACATAAGATAGATCCACCGTTAAAGAGAAAGTTTACATGATTGAGATAAATAGACTATCAAGTTATGTTTTCCAATAGGATAACTTGGATAGCAATTTACTCAATCAAATATATAGAAAATACCATGCCTTTTTTAGTGCACTGCTGAAACCCAGAGCCTCATAATTGGAGACAATCTCAGCCTTTAGAATAGGTGCTGTCACAGTGCATATGTCCACCAGGTACTCTCCAATGGCAGCAAGATATGAAAACACTGATCTAGCCAACTAATTCACAATGTTTGGAAGAAGCCAACATACGGAATGCAACAAATTCTGGCAAAATAAGTGCCCAATAATATTGTAGCCTTCCACCAATAGTTACCTGATTACAGTGTAATTAGACACAAATATTTCAAAAGCGTAAAATATGTGTCCTAAACTGTAATCTTTAACATGAAAGACAGGAACATACCTATTCAAAATTCGCGCTGTAAAATACTACAGGACCACTGGATCTGTAGTTCAAGAATGTTTTTAAAAGCAACACACCAACCTAAGGCAAACCACAAGAGTTTGGCAGCTGTTTGACTTGGTGTATTTGGTTTTCTGGTCCAGACAACCTTGTTTTTGCTGAACTAAATCAAGTCGGGGAAATAACTCAGATCAAAGTCCATTAAGCAAGGCATTTCATGGCTGTTGAAAGAACTTGTATTGGAGATCTGTAGGCTAATCAGTTCGTTTTGGAGTGAAGAAGCGCCTTGTTGCTGTGCAATCTGGTGCCAGAAGGTGCAGAAACTTGGAACAAGCTGAGGAAGGAAAAAATGATTAATAAGTACAACATAGAAAATCAGACCTCTTTTATGTATTAAACACTATGCAATCAGGCATTCTTTTCTTTATGTGAATGTTATTCATAGCTTGTATTAATACTTTAAAAACCCAATAAAACTTTTGTGCAATAAATTCTATGCAAGCACCTGTGAAAATTGGTAAATCATAAAGGACTAATTAATAAAGACAATGCACATCAAACCATAGAAACCGGAAATAATCTTATTGATTTGCTTGTTCTAACCTGATAAAAAAAATAACCATTTGGTGGCTGCTGGTTACTGCACATCATTGCCTATTGCCAAAATATAATTTTCAAATGAGCTGACTGTAAGGATTCTAATGTTTTCAAATATACATTCACCGGCCACTTTATTAGGTACACCCGTTGAATTGCTTGGTAACACAAATTGCTAATCAGCCAATCACATGGCAGCAACGCAATGCATTTAAGCATCTAGACGTGGTGAAGACTACTTGCTAGCATTCAAACCGAGCATCAGAATGGGGAAAAAAAAGAGGATTTAAGTGTCTTCGAATGTGGCATGGTTGTTGGTGCCAGACGGGCTGGTCTGAGTATTTCAATAACTGATGATCTACTGGGATTTTCACGCACGACCATCTCTAGGGTTTACAGAGAATGGTCTAAAAAAGAGAAAATATCCAGTGAGCGGCAGTTGTGTGGATGAAAATGCCTTGTTGATGTCAGAGGAGAATGGGCAGACTGGTTTGAAATGATAGAAAGGCAACAGTAACTCAAATAACCACTTGTTACAACCAAGGTATGCAGAATACCATCTCTAAATGCAGGACACATCAAACCTTGAAGCAGATGGGCTACAACAGCAGAAGACCACACCGGGTGTCACACCTGTCAGCTAAGAACAGGAAACTGAGGCTACAATTCACACAGGATCACCAAAATTGGACAATAGAAGATTGGAAAAAAATGTTAAAATAACAGTGTGGTTGCGCTACTATAGGAAAATCAGATAACACATAGCAGCCAGCATCAAAAAAGTAGTGGCAATGTACAAAATGATGAAAAAAATAATGCAGCGCTAAACATAGCAAAACAGATTGGATGACCCGCACAGATGTGACTAACACCCGTGCAGCATGATAATGTGTAATCAGGTGTGGAACAACAATAATGGAAACATATAAAAACCATTACAATGTTATAGTGAGTCCATGATCAAATCAATGACCAATAGCGTGAACGTGATGTTCATATAAATGTCCAATAAATGTGAACAATATAAGTGTTGGATGAGAAAAAGGATTCTCAAAAAATCCAAACAACAGCAGGCAGAATAAAAGTGATCACAATAAAAAACAGCGTGGTACCAGGAACAAAAAATCAATCGCAAGGGGTTGGGATTGATTTTTTGTTTCTGGTGCCACGCTATTTTTTATTGTGATCACTTTTATTCTGCCTGCTGTTGTTTGGATTTTTATCCTGTTTGGCTTACAATAAACCTGTTTTATCTGGATTCAAGCACTATGTGGGGCCTTTTCTTTCCTTTTTCATGTCCCTATGGTGGCTATGTGAAGGGTGTATCTTTCTAATATACACCTGCTGAAGAAGTACCTGCAACTGGACTTTGAACATCTGCTGCCTCCGGGCCGCTCACCTTTATTGTGAAGGAACCAGTGGAACCTGCTATATATGTCTCTTCACTAAAGCACCTATTTGGCACGATCGATCCTCAAGCTCGTATGACACCTAGCCGTAGGGCAAACGTGTCCACCTGTTCCGGTAAGCGTATTTGCTCCATACATTTTTTTGGCTGTGGATATTAAGTACTGGAACACCACTCTTGTGAATCAAGTAGCACTTTTAAGAATCCTTTTTCTCATCCAACACTTATATTGTTCACATTTATTGGACATTTATATGAACATCACGTTCACGCTATTGGTCATTGATTTGATTATGGACTCACTATAACATTGTAATGGAAAAAATGTTGTCTGGTCTGAGGAATCTCGATTTCGGCTGCGACATTCAGATGGTAGGGTGAGAATTTGGCGTCAACAACATGAAAGCATGGATCCACCCTGCCTTGTATCAATGGTTCAGGCTGCTGGTGGTGTAATGGTGTGGGGGGGGATATTTTCTTGGCACACTTTGGGCCCCTTAGTACCAATTGAGCATTGTTTAAATGTCACGGCCTACCTGAGTATTGTTGCTGACCATGTCCATCCCTTTATGACTACAGTGTACCCATCTTCTGATGGCTACTTCCAGCAGGATAATACACCATGTCACAAAGCTCAAATCGTCTCTAATGGGTTTCTTGAACATGACAATGAGGTCACTGTACTCCAATGGCCTCCACAGTCACCAGATCTCAATCCAATAGAGCACGTTTTGGGATGTGGTGGAATGGGAGATTTGCATCATCGATGTGCAGCCAACAAATCTGCAGCAACTGCGTGATGGTATCATGACAATATGGACCAAAATCTCAGAGGAGTGTTTCCAACACCTTGTTGAATCTATGCCACAAAGAATTAGGGCAGTTCTGCAGGCAAAAGGGGGTCCAAACCAGTACTAGCAAGGTGTATCTAATAAAGTGGCTGGTTAGTGTATATTTACAGGTATTCATTTACTAGTATAAAGCTAATGTAAAAGTGGGCTGGTGTATATTTTTCATAGTCAAGACAAAAAAAAATATTTTTCAAAGTATTATTGCTCTCTTGTTTTTTTTTTTAGCCAGGGTAATATATGACCTATTGCATATTGATATTTTTTTATTTTCATTTAAAAACAGAAGGTGGTGTGCTAGTCTCTTTTTCACATGTTTAACCGCTATGCTCAAAAATCATGTTTTAGAGTGCAGAAGCTCAAGCTGAAATTCACAAACAACTGTCCAATGAGAGTTGTCCGCTCTGTTTATGAACCTCTGCTGGAAACCGGAATGCAAAGAGCTTCTGTTTTGCTCATTTCTGAGAAAACTCAAAGCTCGGTAAAACTTGTGTCATGGCTGCACCTAGTAAGTAAAAGCTTTTGTAAAATAAAGAATTAGTAAATCAATCTAAAACACCAATTTACCAACATATACAATTTTAAAAATACATAAATAAAACTGACTCAAAACCGTTATAGTTTCCCTTTATGTTTACATCAGAAAGATATGCATGTGCCATATCAGCTATAGATAAAGGCAGCCAAATAGTAGCAGGAGTCACAGGGGTGACAGAAGATAGAAAAAAATCCCTGCTGTCAACGGTATAACCAGTAATTGCTTGTGAAATTTGGTGACAGGCATAGAAGCTTTAGTATCATTTCTCTCTAATCATTAATCTAGAAACTGCTGTGACTTCAACACATCCTGTGCTTAGAGAAATAAAGTGCAAAGTAAAATAAAAATGCCCTCAATGTTTTGCCCCTTTAGAGAGAATTTTGGACATCCAACAGAACAGTGACATTATTAAAAAGTATTTATTTTATAAGTGATCTCAAAATTAAATGCAACTGATTACACACAAGATTAATATATATATATAGATAGATATATATAGATATATAGAGATACATATATCTATATATATATATACACACATATATATATATATATCTATATCGATATATATATCTATATCTGTATCGATATCTATCTATCTATCTATCTATCTATCTATCTATCTATCTATCTATCTATCTATCTATCTATCTATCTATCTGTCTGTCTGTCTGTCTGTCTGTCTGTCTGTCTGTCTGTCTGTCTGTCTGTCTGTCTATCTATCTATCTATCTATCTATCTATCTATCTATCTGTCTATCTATCTATCTATCTATCTATCTATCTATCTATCTATCTATCTATCTATCTATCTATATCCACGCACACATTTATGTATATCATACTAGATACACAAAAGACAACATCTAACCTATAATAAATAGTCATAAGACATGACAGCTCTGCTGGAAAGTAGAGGGGAGGACCATAGAGGTAAATCCCAACTCTGGTCGGGAACAGGAAAGTGAAACTTTATGCATTCACAGGCAAGGAGGACTTTCAGATAAGAGGGGCAGGACTATAAGACTGAACACAACCCAGTGGCAACTTCACTCGTTAGAAGACTTTACTGGCACCACAAGACCTGGACCATGCTATTACCAATTCTGCAACTAAGCTCTGGATTTCCAATATTTTCCCATTTTTTTCTTCTCTCAAACTCTGGACTGATCAAACACATCCATCTGGTAAGTAACAGCCTTATAGAATACTTCAATAAGAAAATCAGATGTTCTCATACACCTATTTTTCTACCAATGCTTTAAAGAAAACATACCAAACGACTAGGAAAATTCTGTGCTACTGAAATTAGCTTAAGACCATTTAACCTAAATTTAAATATTCATTTTGTTTTGCTGAATTTTTCAACTATTTTGGAGAGTATGAAACCATACATATCGGAATTTGAACCCTGAAAGACAGTTTTGTAGTTGTGAGAAGTAGCTGGTTCAGATCAGGATCTGAGTAATATGTTAGGGGCAGGAAAGGGTTACAATACTGTTTACTGATGGTCTCTTTTTACCGAGACTAAAATCTCAGATCATGGACGAAAAACAGCTGTCTGTACTGCTGTAGTAAATAAGCATATGTGTATTCTAATTTAATGTCATTTTTACTATTTATTAATAAAGGTTCTGATGTGGTGTTATTGCCAGTAGCACCTCATCAGGTAGGATTTAAAGGAGAAGTTGGCAGCTAAGTGGTTAGCACTCCTACATTGCTGCTTGGGACTAGGAGAATCCCACCAAGGACAGTACATGAATTTAATATGTTTTTCTGTTTTTTGTTTTCTATGGATGCTCTAGTGTCCTTGCACAATCCATAAATATACTTGTGGGTTGGCTGGCATTTGACCAAACAGACCATAGATTGTCCTGCCTATAGACCATAAGCTCATTCAGGGCAGCAACCCATATAAATGGTTTAATGGATGCAGCGAAGTGCTGGGTATTAGGCTACCTTCATACAGATGTTTAAATTTCAACGTTTAGCTGTGTTTAGAATACTTTTCTAAAAGCAGCTAGACTCACACAATGCAAAGTAATCATGTTATTTATACATAACGATTAGCAACATTTAGTTGCAGACAGTTTAGCTGTGTCTATGAAGAGAAGGAAAGTGCTGTGTCCAGGGCCAGATTTACACCTCAGGAGCCTGTAGGCAGAGAATTCTGAAGCCCCCCCCCAAAAAAAGACAGTAAGACCGACTTTTTTTTTAATAAATTACCGCAAAGGTCTAAGAATTGCAACATTTCAGTAAAAAACACACTAAAGTGAATTTTAGGGCAAATACAATAAACTCCTATATTTGGTAAAATATAAAAGACGAGGTTGCACCGAGTAAATAGATACCCAACATGTCAAACCTTAAATTTGTGTGCACCCATGAAATAGCAACATACTTCAGTACCCTATATTTTCTATAGGTGATCCTTCAAAAGCCCCCCTATAGGTCATCAGTTTGGAGTTATTGCTCTCAATCTGGCGTGAATAGTGATATGTATGTAATATGTATCGGTTTTCACATGTCGGTGCTCCCGACCAATGCATTTACGTTCGCATGTGCGTATATGTGTGTGTGTGTGTGTGTGTGGGGGGGGGGGTGTCAGGGATTTTATGTGCTTGGGTGTAACTTTATTACTTTATTGTAACTAAATAAACTTTTTTTTTTTTTTTTTGCTTAACTTTTTTTTTTCATCACATATTATCACATCTCCTATGTGATGATTTTTAGGTGACAGGCTCTCTTTAATGAGATCCTGGATGTATTTCAATGCACATCGCATTGCAATACATCCCTTCCCAGCTATGTTAGCTGGGGAAAGTGACAGGGTGACACGGAAGTGCCAGTATACACGTCACTTTCCGGGTCACCAATAAGAAAGGGAGTAGAGCGTATGTGTCCCCCCGTCCTCCCTCCCCTCCACATGCTGGCACACATGACGGTCCCAGGCCCCGCAGATGGGCAAGCGGAGTCCGGACTACATGGCGTGAGCGCAGGGGGGGGCCAGAATGTGTGTAAAACCCCCCCGCTGTCAGGTCCGGACCTGGCAGCAAAAGGATTAAAAAAACCCCACTGACGGGCGCCCCTCTAGGAAGGGCGCCTATAGGCACCTGTCTACAGTGCCTAGTGGAAAATCCGGCCCTGGCTGGGACCAGGGTGGACTATCTGCAGCTAAACACGGATTGCATTGAGCTGCAGTACATTTGGCAGCAGAAAATTACACCCTCCCCTTTTCTTCCTGACGCACCTAAACACAGCTATCTGCAGCTATATTTATTTACAAACTGCAGCTATCTGCAGGAAATCTTTCAACTTTCATGTGCAGATTACTGGCACTTAGGTGCTGTCAAATACAAATGTTCATGTGAATGTAGTTTTATTCTGGTACAATAAAAAACATAGGCAATAATTAAATACCTCAGCTTTTTTTTAAGAAAAATTATTTGCACGACTATAAATTTGAAATGGGCACACCAAAAAGTGCTAAAAAGACACAGGGCAGCCATGTTGTTCAGAATTCATAAGTCAGCAATTAAATTTTTTTAGAATAGGAGACACAAGAGCAGCTTCCCTGATAAAGTCACGTGATCGTAACGCTACGCGGCGGAATAGACAGGCACAGAACAGACAGGCACCCGAAGTGACATCAGGTTACAAGCTCGCCGCTCGTGGTGTTTAGTTTTTTAGCTGAGTTTTAATGTGAGTATGCCTATTGGCTGTAACTAATAAAAGCATCTAGTTTCTACTACTTCACGATTTGGGACCCGTTCTTTCTCTTCCTATATACCACTAATACTTCTGCTTGGGAGGATTTACAGCAATGTTGATGCATATAAAGGAGCAGACCTGGATGTGACCCATTATAGGATTCCGGATTCCTGGACTTCTACTGTCCATCTCTATCCTGTTATCTTACAGTGGTAAGGTAAGGGACCATTGTATACAGAAGTGTGTTTGCACTGAAGAAAAGAGTAAAAAGTCACCAAGTGTCCGTTTCCATTACCACATTTGCATAGCGTCTAGTTGGAGCCAGCACTTCACTTTTTCACTTTGTTTATTATTATTTCTTTCTTTCTTTGTGCACTTGGACTTTACTTCTGGCACTAGCACTTCCACTTTATGTTCTCTATATTATTATTCTTTATTCAGATTTACTCCCTTATATTGCTAGTTTTTTGGATTGTTACTTTCACTTTGTTTAGCACCTAGCACTTTGCATATTGTGTACGGTATATTGTTTACATTTTGTACTGCTATATTGCACAGATATTATCTTTAAGTCTTACATTTATTCTTCAAACACGTAGCACTTTATTGTCTAGTTTGTTTATTTAACTTGTTATCACTCAGAGAGCAGCACCATTTATTGATTTTCTTTTCTTTTTTTTTTTTGTTATGGTTTGACCAAAACAGTGTCTGCTGCAACTAGTGTCTCTATCTTTCTTGATTTGGGTAGCGTGGGAATATTTTGTTTATTTTTATCATTTAGAATAGCAGCTTAATACCACAGTTAGTGCTGTACCAGCCGTCAGCGATAATCGTATATAAAATCCCATAATCTCTGTCTTGGCTAAACACAACTGAAAATTAGTTATTGCAGGATAAAATAAAGTTACTGGATGAACAAATGCTTTCAAAATGTATGCAAACTATACTGCAGTGCATTGTGTTTTTCAGTATTGATTGCATCATTCTTCTGTGACAACGTGCCAAGGTGTGTGCTAGCACTACATTTCCAAAATATATTTCACAGGTTCAGTTTAACCTCCCTGGCGGTATGATTATTTCTGATTTTAGGTGCTGAAAGCAGTACAATTATTTTGCACAGAAATTTGGCGTTTTATATTGTAGGCCTGTAATTCTTAGGAATAGTTCACTTAAATCTGTCCAAACAAGAGTCTAGTAGACATCCCGGGTATGATAAAGTTTGAAAAACGAAATAAATTATAATATAATAAATAACTATAAATAATTATAACAAATAATAATATAATAATAATAAAAATTATATAATAATGTAATCAAATTAAAAACACTGAAATTTGCTCAGTTGCAGAATTGTCGCTTTTGTTACTTTTAGTGTTTGGTGACGGATTTCCCCACAAATCACTATCGATCAATTCTGCGAGTGATTCTAATTTATTATCGCTTTTTTCTAGCTGGTCTAAAAGCACTTTTGATGTAAAGAGACAGTTTTGGTTGCTATGGACAATCTCCAGTTTCCAGGCAGAAAGAACAGTTTTATATATATAAAACTGCATGCAGGACACTGGGCAGACCACTAGGGACCAAGGGGGATGTGTAGTTATTTGATACAGTACTGTAATCTGTAAGATTACAGTATGCTGTATCTATACTGTGTGTTTCACTTTTGAATTTACCGCCGAACTCCGTCCCCGTGCGTCGCAACGCTCGCAGGGAACGGAGCTCGGCACTGTGAATCGAGCGAGACACAGCGGCTCGCCGATCACAGCGGGGAGACATCGCAGGAACCAGGGGACAAGGTAAGTATGCTCTTCCTGGATCCTGCGATGCAAGCCCGAGTCTGGCTCGGGGTTACCGCTTTTGGTATGAAAAATCCAACCCGAGTCAGACTCGGGAATACCGCCAGGGGGGTTAATAAATACTGTTTAAGAAAGTAATGTGAGGCACTTTTTCAAAAAGTATTGTGAGGAACTGGCTGTTAGGATTGTGGACAGTGTATATGTGTCACCTAGATTTCTCATGTAAACACAGGGAGGGGCTCCAAGGCTAGTGTCTGGTTATAGAGAAAAGTAGGATTTTAACTTACCAGTAAAATCTGTTTCTTGAAGTACATTATAGCAAGTGAATATCCCTAATATAGGTTCACAGAAGATTTGAGAGAGCCAGATTAAGGTGCCAAGGGGGTGCGGGGGATGTGAACCAAGTCCTGAACATATGCCTTAAGTGGAGTTCCACCCACTTTTACAACTCTTCAGCATCCCTCACTAAACTGTGCACTGTAAACGAATTGGATATTTTAAATTTTTTTTTCTCAGCACCTACTGTATATCTGCTGTATTCTTTTTTCACTTCCTCCTCCCTGGCCCATCGCATCATTTCCTGTTTGCAATGCCTTCTGGGAAGGGGCAGCAACTTCCTCTGACACTGCCGTTGCTATGGAAACCTGACCTGAAACCTATTACACTGCTTGTGCTGCACTGAGCATGTGCGAGATCTGCAAGGATGAGATCCAGGAAGAAATACAGTCTGGCTTCAGATGCCCACACTTAAGATGGCCTGCTGTAAATTTATAAAATAACAAACTACTGCTATAAACTAACAAAACAGACCTTAGTTTACAGACTAACTTTACTAGAATACATTAAGCTTGTGTATTATAGGGGTATTTTTATTTAAAAAGTATAATTTCGACTGGAACACCACTTTAACTAAGGATTGAAAGGTCAAAGGTCTCTAGAACATAATGACCAAGGCCAAATCTTGTCATTCAATGGTACTCAAAGCCACAGTCTGATCCAAACGTTACAGGAAAAAAATAAAATAAATAATAAATAATAATAATAAATCCCACTGAGTAATTTCTATGCTATAATTAAATAAGTTTCCAGGTGTGATGGTAGACTGGAAGAAATCGACCTACTAGCTTTCATAAGGGTAGGGGTGATGGAGTCAGAAAGGCCTCTGTTCCTCAGGGCCATGGCTTCAACAGCCATGCCATTAAGGCCCTGGACCTAGAAGAACTAGTTCTTTGGACAAAAGGCTTGGATTATCTGGAACAGCCCATGGAATGTCTGCTAGGGGTCTAAGTATGTCCATCTACCAAGACCCCCTGGGACAGTCAGTGCAATAAAAATCACCAGAATGCTCTCCATCTCGTTCCTGCAGAGCAGATAAGGGAGAATCTGGAGCATAAAAAAGGGATAGATTAGGCTGACCTGATCCCACTGTGTCACCACAACATCCACTTCAAAGGCCTGCTTGTCCCTCAACCTAGACCTGGTGACCTGGCGACAAACTTGTCCAGTTTGTTGTTGAATCCGGACACCAGCAAATGTATGTCTGATGTCCTGCACCTATGGCAAGGAGCTTAAAAAATCTCAAGATGCAGAGCCTATTCCCCTGGATGCAGACATGGACAACTGAGAATGTCCACCTGTGAATTTTCCATGCCTAGGATGTGGATGGCTGACAGGTCCAGAATGTGAAGTTCTGCCCAAAAGAGGAGGAGGCACTTCTGGTGCTTCCTTGATGATTGATGTGGGCCATGGATTTGGCACTGTCCAACTGTATTCTCGCTGGGTGCTCTCAAAATAGAGGAGTTCACTGTTGAAAAGACAACCAAATCGTTCTGAGCTCTAGAATGTTGATTGGAAGGTAAGTTTCCTCCTATGACCTAGTCCCCTACACTGAGAGGGCATTCAGAACTACTCCCCAGCTCAACAGGCTGGCATTTGCCATGAGAACCTCCCATGTCTGTGGAGGAAAAGGCTTCCTTGAATCCAGTACTGGGTTGGAAATCCACTATGATAAGAAGAGTCTGGCCTTGGGGGGCAAGTACATAGGATAGTCCAAGGACCCAGTCTGTTTGTCCCATGCTGACATAATGTTAAATTTCTATGGTCTGGAGTGATCTGGGCATACGAAAGCCTCAAAAAGAGACAACCATTAAACCGAAAACCCTTTTTCTAGCAGGAAATGAGGGCTTCCTTTGGGCCCAAAGAGCCTGGGCATGACATTGAAGGGACAGAAGTTTGTCCCAAAGACAGAAAAGCTTTAGAAAGGGCTGTATCTAACATCAGGCCCAGGTACTCAAATCTGTGATCCAGCAATAATTTCCATAGACTGAGGATCTAACCAAAGCGCTACAGCATGGGTGCTCAACCTGTGGCCCTCCAGTTGTTGCAGAACTACAAGTCCCATGAGGCATTGCAAGGCTGACAGGCACAAGCATGACTTCCATAGGCAGATGCATGATGGGACTTGTAGTTCTGCAATAGCTGGAGGGTCACAGGTTGAGCACCCATGCTCTACAGAGTCTGTTGATGAAGCAGGAAGATGGGAATGTGTAATTAAGGATCCCAATGTCTATTGAGGCCAGAAAATCCTCCAGGAAGGAGGAAATTACTGATATGGCAGTTTCCATGCAGAATCTTCAGACCCAAAATGGGTGAGACTCTTCCATTCAGTTTGGGAACTGTAAAAGAGTCTGAAACCCTCTTCAAATGTTCTTCTGTTGGTACAGGGGTAAGGACCCCTTGACACAAGAGCTTTTTGACAGCAGCAATCAAATTTACCCACTGTGAGAGAGAAGGTGACAAGTTCAAAAGTCGGGGAAGGAGTGCAAATGACACTCTGGACCCAGGCATATGAGATTTTTTGGGAACAGGAGGTTGACAAATTTCACCCCCCATTTCTTAGATGTAGGAGCATCTTATCACTGGGAAGAGGCCTTGGAACCAGTCTTGGCTGTCTTAGAGGACCATGTCTTCTTGCAAAAGTATGTTCCAGTCTTTTGCTTAGCATTGAAAGACTGAGAGGGGTGAATGGAACTCTTCTTAAACTAGGTAGTAGAAGACCTACTGGCAGAGGTGCAAGCTTTCTTTTCCTGGTGGATGAGAGTACTCTGACCCCGTTTGATGTATTTATCCAAAGGAGGGACCAAACAGGCATTCATTTTCAAAGGGAAACCACTCAAGGCATTTCTTGCATGGGAGCTCAGCTGAACAGCATTTAAACCAAGGGGTTCCTCTGCATGTGGATGGAGAGAAGACTCATTCTGCAGAAGTGTATCCACCAAACCATTCATTCAGTAGCACGAGATCATAGGTAAAAGGTCTAACTGACTGTGGACAGAGATATATGTAAGGATGGAACTAAGATTTCGACCATGGGCTTAGTACAGACAGCAGTCTTCTGGTTGACTGCCAGAGAAGCAACCGCACATTGCATGGTAGGTCCCACAAAAGAAAGAAGAGCTTTAAAAAGGGCCTCTCACCTCTTGTTTAATGGGTCTTTGAACACAGAATTATCCTCCATGGGAGCTGTGAAGGTCTTGTTGGGACAAAAAAATGTCAGGATCTACCACAGGAACCACTCACTTCCATACAAAACTGTCCTCAATAGAATACTGTTAAGCAAAGCATTTTGGAGGAGTAAAAATCTTCTCTGGGTGAGACCAGTCAGGTCCGTACAGGAAAAGCTCTTTCAGAGCATAAACTGGTAAGGTCTTGGCTGATTTGGGTAATTTCAGAGACCTCATGCTGGATGCTTTAAGGTGAGTTGCTCTTAACGCTGAACGGGTGTATACTGCATCAAAAAGGGTGGCAATGGTATCCTTAAACCTAAAAATAGGTAAGTATACAGATGTTTCTTACCCAGGTGAGTCAGAATGGGTGTTAGGAGGGAGCATTTTTAAGACTAGTTACATTTTCCATTAAATTCTACTTTAACAAAAAATAACACCTACCTTTACAACCACCAGTGCTTTTTTTATTGGCTGAAACAGACTCTGGCCAAAGGACAGGTATAAAGTGTAGTCTGGCGATGATCTCTTATTCTCCTTGTAGTCATTCAGTTCTGTTAAAAATAAATGGTTTATGGTGTTTATGATGGTCAGAGAATGTGCAGATATTGGTGATTTAACCCATGATGATGTGTCGTGCTTGTTCTGGCCTTGGCCTGTTTCAACCCCAAAGCAGGTGTATAATACTAGTATAATACAATGATATACGTTGTATATTTGGTTGGCTGGTCATGCTTTATTGAAGAAATATAGTGTTTTAAATAGGATTACATATGTGTGTGTATTTTTTATGATTTATGACATAAAACATGTGTTTAATATTATTTTGTTGTCCAAGCCATAGTGTCTGACAAACCTTATACGTATATTTGTAGTTTCTTGACTACTATGAAGAGTTAAGTCACTCTATTGGTTTTATAATTTTTTTCTCATTTTTAGTATTTGGTGTATGCCCACATCCTTGTGAGTGGTCTATTTCTCAAATAAACTTATTTTCCAGGGTTTTACTGCTGTGTCCCTGTTGGGGAAATTCACTCTTCCTGGTGACCACTGTCCCTTGGGCTGATGTAAGATAATTTAAAATTTGAGTTGTCAGGGAACAGGAATAGATTAAAAGTCTTCCACTGTAGAAACTTGTTGCAGTGACAACTGTCTTAGAGAATATTTTTCTTACTTTAAAGAGATTTCCTTCATGTGTCTATGAAAAGGAAGGGGGAAACACCCCAATGGAAGAAAAAATTCAAAACAATGGGAGAGACTTTAATTTTTTTCTACTCGATCCAAAGGTTTTAGTTAGATATAGATGAAATAATAAAAATAATTAATTGTGTAAGTGCCATCCCTACAAAATGGAAATGAAGACACGCCAGTCATTTGATATTTCAGCCTTTGGCACTTTTCCTACCAGTTCCTGTCTCCTTCTCAGGCTAAAAGTCTAGACACTAAAGGCCTGTAAACATGATACGAAAGTGGATGGAAAAATTCATACGACAAGCTGTCTGCTGATTTTCGTATCCGTTAGTACGGTGCTTTCGACAGCTGATTTCGCTTTTTCGTCAGACAAAACCTGGATGTGCAGACTATAAAATGTTTGTCGGATGTGAACTCAACGTCCGATTTCTGTTTCATTAGAAGATTTTCGTATGGAAAAAATCATAAGAGCAAGACTATGTATGCTCAGAAACGAAAGAATACATACGAAACTATTCAACACATTACATCACTTCTGACGTTGTATTCTGTTATATGAAAATTTTCATATTGTGAGTATCCTCTTCACTTTAGACATGCTAGCATGCCACAAAAGATGGACATTTTGTTGTCAGAAAATCTGATCGTATGTACGAAGCTTAAAGCTGGATACACACTATACAATTTTCTGTAGATTTTTGGCTTCAGTTTTACCAAAACCATAGAATAGGAGGTCAAACTTTAAGAGTTTAATTTTGTATGCAATCAGGCAGGCCCTTGTACTACATGGTTTTGGTAAATCTAAAGGAAATCAGACAACAAATAGATATATAGAGTGTATGAGGTCTTAGACACATTTCCCCAGATCACTGCCCAGCTAGGGGCACTTTGTCCTTATGAAGCATCCTGGCACAAACCAGATCACCACCGATAAATTGCTCTGCATGCTTCCATGCACTGGTACCATTATTTAATTGGAAGGATTTCTCCATTAGGTGGAGTATGTTGTGGGGAGAAAAAGGTAGGTAGGGCGTGGAGGAGGGCTGGATCATTGGGGTGATATAGTGTCATATTAAAGTAGGGGAAATTGCCTAGGGACACACTGCACATACAGTTATGTTGGTACATAGTGGGGATACAGCATATTTTATATTTTATTGTTGGGGTGATATAATCCCATATAGTTTGTCATGTATTTAAATGCAGAGCAGAACCATACAGTAGCCACTTACAGCACATAGGTTGAATATCTGTGGAGATAAGAAATTTAATTTAAGGATTTAAGGATATGGCAAATCAGGGGCTTAACAGCTGATAAAACAGCCGACTGTATAGAAAATATATAAATAGTCTATAGGGAGTCATAGGAGTTGCTGAGTTTAAAATATTTCATTAATTCTGACAATCTGGGCATCTGTAAATTGATCAATTGCAAATTAATTCAATGCATTCATGCTATCGTCTATAACCAAAAATCTATGCAATTCTCTATCCAAAAACATACTTAGTCTTGATCCTACCTCGGCAAAACTGGTTGAAATCAAATATTCCTGTTTTAAAATTTCTATGCAACTTCTTCTCTTCTGAAACACTCTTCTTGGTTTCCAGGCTCTCCGACATGCTCCAGTACACTCTTGCGTTGCCCATTCTTGTGGCATACAACTTGAAATCTTCAGGATTAACCTCAAGTAAAACTCCAGTTCCAACAGAATTTAGAATTTGGTCAGTATAATTGATCTGCAACTGATTCACCAGGGTATCGCTAGTAGAAGGGAAGGTGACAATATCTGCTACCTCACTTTGAGGAACGCATCCTGTATGGGTTATGTAAAACTTTGTTGATACATTTTGCTTGAGAACCTCTTTTCCTCTATAGAACACAGTCACTTCCCAGGATGTTAGTTTTGGCATGGTACCTGTAATAGAATATATGGTCACATATGCAGTTCAAGCTGTATTATAACACGTATTATATGTACAGCAATTATTCACTTGCTATGTTCAGATGGTAGATACCCCTACTGTATGTTCCATTGTCTAGAATAGTTTTAAAGGAGAAGTATGGTCCAAGCTCTTTTGGTCATACTTTACCTGTGGGCCACAGGAGTGCAGTTAGTTCCACTAAAGCCAGCTGATGGCTGATGTCACTGAGCTGGCCCAGGCTGTGCAGGAATCCCAACAATAATTTCGGGATCCACCCAGATGCCTGACCGGCAGGTAGATTAGCCACTTAAACGCACCGCTGAGAGCCAGCTGTTCCTGCCCCCTCCACAGCCCGACGCTCCATTGAGCACAGAGTGGTAACTGACAGTCACAGGCTCTCTGCTCGCTTAAAGGAGAAGTCCAGTCTGAGCTTTTTAGGCTGGGCTTCTCCTATGGGTCACAGGAGTGCAATCCGTTTTGCACTCCTGTGACCCGTTTTCAGCAGAGAGCGGTCTGAAGTCCACTCTCTGCTGATGTCACTGGAATCATTCCAGGCAGCATGCCATCCCAACTTAGTAAGTCTGGATCTGCCAGGTGCCTGGACTGATGGCTGTCTCAGCCTCTCAGTGAGGCTGAGACGGCCGCTCCCCGCCCCTCCACAGCTCAGCGCTCCAGTGAGCGTGAAGGAGCAGAGCAGGAGAGATTCTGACTGATAGGCAGCATCTCTCTGCTCGGGGAGGTGAGAGAACCGAGCCATCGGTGATGTTCGGTGGCTCGGTTCTCAGTGAAGAGGTGGTGGGGGACAGATGCAGCATCGATCTGATGCTGCATCCACCTAGGTAAGTATGAATAGGCAACAAAAAAAAAAGTCTCTTTTAAGAGTGAAAATGAGCGATCAGCAGTCTTTGATCACGCAGTTCTTGGTGTAGAGGTAAGTATGAATTATTATTTTTTTTTTAGAATCCCACACTTCTCTTTAAAAAGGTGAGTCCTGTTGCTCAGGGTTGCCAAATCAAAGTGTAGATATTTGCATCTATGACCCATGTATAAACAAACACATAGAAATTATAGCAGAATCAATACTTAGTCAGTACACTATTAAATATTGCTTAATATGCAGGCCTAGCAAGTGATCATTACATTTATTAAAGTACCTGTAAATACGCTTTAGGAGAGAGTAAACAAGCATTCTGCTATCCAAGACAACCAAGACAACTACCTGACAACTTGGCTATTGCAATGGGGCACTTCTGAACCATTGATGTAGGCCTCCTGGTGAGCTCAGAGGTCTCTGTAGTTCTCAAAGAAAAACTGCAATCACATTTGCACCTTGACCACTTTACTTTTCCAAACTGAATATTCCCTAGTTGTTTGAAAGAAGATTTCCTATGTTCAAAGGACTCACAGCCCTGCTACTTGTTGTAGGCCTAAGATGCTGCTATGACATGAGGTTTGGTCCATGCATTAACAGGTTATTTTTGTTTAGCGCTTTAACATACTAAAGTACTTTGCATCAGAATGAATTCTGAACATGTAGAAACTTTGAGAGTGTAAAGAAATGTCAGCTGGTGAGTGAGCATTCCAGAGTTGTGCTAACACTTTGGGGGAAAAACAAAACACAGTAAAAGCAGTGATGCTCTTTACTTGCAATCACTGATGCCCCCTTCCTTGTAATATTAATGAGCCCATGTGCAGTCTGGCAAAATTGTCATGGCCTTGGCCGGTTGGCATGGCACCTAAGATGCTCTTGTGGACTGCGGAGGAGACTTATGGGGCGTACACACGGTCGGACTTTCGACCGGACTGGTCTGACGGATGCCGATGGACCAAATCCGGTGGACAATCCGATCGTGTGTGGGCTTCACCGGACCTTCAGCTGACTTTTCCAGTCGCAAATCTGACGGACTTTAGATTTGGAACAGGCTTCAAATCTTTATGTCAGCCGGACCCAGAAATATGCTTGTCTGTATGCTAGCTATTGGCTACTGGCTATCAACTTCCTTATTTTAGTCCGGTGTACGTCATCACGTACGAATCCGTCGGACTTTGGTGTGATCGTGTGTAGGCAAGTCCGTTCGTTAGAAAGTCCGTCGGAAATCCGTCGGAAATCCGTCAAAAGTCCGCTGGAAAGTTTGTCAGACCAGTCCGGTCGAAAAGCCCGCCCGTGTGTACACGGCATTAGAACATAGAATAGAATAATAAAATCAATGATTTCTCTGTAGATCTCTACTCACTTGCTTGATGAACTGCAGTTTCTTGAGAAGCGGCTTCTTGGTCATTAAATGTACTAATGTTATTCTGTGGGGGCTGCGTTGCACTCATGTTCCCATTATTGTTACAGGTATAATTAGGGGAAAAGGTGGTGGCTTCCTCATTCATCATATGCTGTGTACCTGTCAAAAAAAGCATGCGATGTGTAAAAACACACTTCAGATATGCATCACAATTGTACAAACCTTTTCAATGAAAACTATCATAATTACAGGGATATGGGGTGCCAAATGCTCAAGTAAGTACCACATGAGACTTCATGCTCCCAAAGATTGCCCTACACTTACAACAGAAAGTACAAAGAAGCAGCTTTGACTACTGAACTGGATTCTTGTAGCTGCTGAAATGTCTTGTGTTGTCCTGTAATGTTACTCTGCAATACTATAATCAAAGTATTGATAATATACACTGTGCTGCCAATAAACCACTTTGATGACTTTGCACCCTGCTAGTATCAGAGGAACGCTACATAATGGATCTTGGCCCAGAAGCTGTAAACTGGACATTGCTGGTGTACATTATTTCTCAACAGCCACATTAGTTCTTTATGAATTGTATCTCTAGCCAAAGCATAGGGAAAGTTTAGAACCTCTGTCAGGTATTTATTGCTCTCTGTCTCCCCTCTGAGGAGATTCACCATCTCTATTGGTCCTAGTGACCATTTTTAGCAGACAAAGTGATGAGAAATTTAAAATCTTACGGTTGTCACCAGAGAGGGTTAAGGTTAATCTTCCGATGAGAAAACCTTTGTATTGTCCATGTAATTATTATCCATTATTACAGTCAGGATAGAAAAGTAAACCACTAATAAAGTCGTGTTGGACTGACAGACTGTCTGGGCCTATGTTTAAGTATAACTGTTGTTTTTTTGGGTTGTAGAATTATGCTCTTACACTAATAAATTGCACAGCAGTGTTTTGTGTGTTGGAAAAATTACACTTTGGGATATCCACTAAGGAAATTGTGATATCATACTTTACATGGGTGAATTACCCACAGGTTAAGAATACATTTGAATATTGCCCATGGTTCAATGCATTTCTCATTCAAGCTTTATCAGGACTCGTGAAGATAGTTGTAGTAATAGCTTCATGCCCATGCACAGTCAACACCCCGGTGGGCACCGGAATATCAAGAGAAAACAGTCAAATAGGACAACGTGAATACATGTTCTTAATTGGTATAAAGTAAAAAGTCCAAGTGATATATCTCAGCAACTACGGATCTTTCATGCATCCTCAAAGGTCCACTCTCTTGTATCACAGGTTATGACATATACATATGAGGATGTTAGTACTAATACAGCCAAGTGAGGAAATAGAGGGTAGGAAGAAAGATCACTAAGTAGGGGTATTGTGACCAAAGCATTCATTTAATGCTTGGATCGCACAACCCAGGTGGTCTATATCAGCAGCATAAAAAGTTAACAGAGGTAGTCAAGGGATCTTAGTGATCTCAGATGATCCAAAATGTCTTTATGTCATCCCTGGAATAATTATTTATAATTTAAAGTGGACCTGAATACAAAAAGCAAAGATTTGCGATATTAAAGGGAACATTTAGACATGTTAGTTGTGCCCAAGCAGTACTCTAAAAAAACATTTATTTTTTTCTCTTTAATTGCTCCTGAAAAAGCAGTGAACTACCTGGTATGTGAGGTGCCTAGGAACTCCTGTTCCTGCAATGTCATAGTTGTATATCTGAAGTGTAAATCTAAGACACTGCTGTCTCGGGAGATTTGGAGTAAAATGTGGTGATGTCCTACTGTGCTGCCCAATGTCCTTCTTTCTAAAGGCTCTGATATGAAGAAGCAAAGCTCTGACTCTACCAAGATGGCAGCCTCCACCCAGACACAGTGCAGAAAAAGGCATGGCAAGTCAGTAATGGGGGAAGAAGAGCTTCAGGGAGACCACAAGCAATACTGGTGATTAGTCCTTTCCACTCCTTTCCTTAAAACACAGTTTCCAGACTTCACTTCCTTTTTAAACCTTTAAAACCATAAAAAAAGGGGGTGGCACCCAGTGGCAAAGGGAAATACCATTTATAAAGGCCATAATAGGTTCATAGAGTGATAATTTTTGGTGAAGGAAGTTTTACTAGTACTTAGCAGGTAAAATCAATTGCTAGGCAAATCAATTGTTAGTGTAGAATGAATGGATGGAACGTTTTGTCCAATTCTCTACTCAACTTTACATTAATACAGAAGAGGTCAACAGTAATCACCAGAGCTATGTTACTCACTTTCTTGATGGACAACATATTGGCATGTTTGCACTTCACTAAATCCAGTTTCCTGAAAGTTGCTCACTGGTGGTGCTGGCTGCAGTTGGGGACATGCAGGTATTTGTTGGAAGACCCGGTCAAATGCTGCAGGGTTCCCCATATGTCCACTCTGATACAGGTCATATTCTTGATATTGTGAATCTACAGTTAGATTAAACAGTTAGCGTTTTTCTGGAAGAGAAATCTTTCCATAATTAATTACCTTTAACATTAGGAACGTTCTCATGGACCACACAATTATGTATCTAGTTGAATGCAATACAGCTTCACAATAATTAGGCCTAACAAGGAAACAAGACTGGATAGTGTAGGGGTGAAAAGAAGGCCCCATATCTAAACAAGTGTCTTGCTACACCTTTGGGGATTGTGCAATTTGTATATATATCCCAGTTAATTATTAAGAGTGGTCCTCAATCATGAACTACCCCTAAAATATAACTGTTATTAAAAAAAGATTTCATGCAAACCCTGCTGAAAACACAAGGTTTGCTTATTTTATTAATGTATTGCAGTGTTAAGGCAACCCCCCCCCGGGTCTTAACACTGCAATACATTAATAAAAAAAAAGCAAAGAAGAAAATGTAATAAATATACATATATTTCCCCAGTGTTCCACATGTGACATCACACTTCTTGCTGTGTAGCCCAAATTTCATGAGAAGGTGCTCCTGCACTCTGCTGGCCCATCATCTAGTGAGATTTGGACTCAACAATCCCTGGTGTCTCATCAGGAATGTGACATCACATCCTTTAGTACAGGAGCTGGGGTTAATGTAAGTGTATTTATTAATCTTCTTCCCCTACCAGATTTTTCATGTATTGCTGTATTTTGCCATGAATGGGGCAATACAAACAAAGGGACCTTGCTTGTTGTACCAGGTATGGAAGAAAAATTATAAATGTTTTTCAACATTTTTTACAAATAAATATCTGAAAAGTCTGGCGTGCATTTGTATTCAGCCCCCTTTACTCTGATACCCCTAACTAAAATCTAGAGTCCACCTATTTGTATTATAATCTCAGTATAAAAACAGCTGTTCCGTGAAGCCCTCAGAGGTTTGTTAGAGAACCTTAGTAAACATGAAGGCCAAGGAACACATCAGACAGGTCAGGGATAAAGTTATGGAGAAGTTTTAAGCAGGGTTAGGTTATAAAAGAATATCCCAAGCTTTGAACATCTCACGGAGCACTGTTCAATCCATCGTCCAAAAATGGAAAGAGTATGGTACAACTGCAAACCTACCAAGACATGGCCGTCCACCTAAACTGACAGGCCGGGCAAGGAGAGCATTAATCAGAGTTGCAGCCAAGAGGCCCATGGGAACTCTGGAGAAGTTGCAGAGATACACATTTCAGGGAGAATCTGTCCACAGGACAACTATTAGTCGTGCACTCCACAAATCTGGCCTTTATGGAAGAGTGGCAAGAAGATAGCCATTGTTGAAAGAAATCCATATGATGTCCCGTTTGCAGTTTGCGAGAAGCCATGTTGGGGACACAGCAAGCATGTGGAAGAAGATGCTCTGGTCAGATGAGACTAAAATTGAACTTTTTGGCCTGAAAGCAAAACGCTATGTGTGGAGGAAAACTAACACTGCACATCACCCTGAACACACCACCCCCACCTTGAAACATGTTGCTGGCAGCATCATGTTGTGGGGATGCTTTTCTACAGCAGGGACAGGGAAGCTGGTCAGAGTTGATGGGAAGATGGATGGAGCAAAATACAGGGCAATCTTAGAAGAAAGACTTGAGTCTGGGGTGGAGGTTCACCTTCCAGCAAGGCAATGACCCTAAATATACAGCCAGAGCTACAATGGAATGATTTAGATCAAAGCATATTCATGTGTTAGAATGGCCAAGTCAAAGTCCAGACCTAAATCCAATTGAGAATCTGCGACTTGAAAATTGCTGTTCACCATCCAATCTGACAGAGCTTGAGCTATTTTGTAAAGAAGAATGGGCAAAAAATTCACTCGCCAGATGTGCAAAGCTGGTAGAGACATCCCCAAAAAGACTTGTAGCTGTAATTGCAGTGAAAGGTGGTTCTACGAAGTATTGACTCAGGGGGTTGAATACAAATGCACGTCACACTTTTCGCATATTTATTTGTAAAAAGTTTTGAAAACCATTTATCATTTTCCTTCCACTTCACAATTATGTGCCACTTTGTGTTGGTCTATCACATAAAATCCCAATAAAATACATTTATGTTTTTGGGCTGTAACATGACAAAATGTGGAAAATTTCAAGGGGTGTGAATACTTTTTCAAGGCACTGTATATTCTGCCATAAACAGAAAATACCATCACTACAAGGCACACTATATATTTCGGGCTTTGAGCAGTCCACTCTACTTACATGGGTCATGAAACAATTGACTCTGGTTGCTTGACAAGGGTCGTTCCTGTCCATTATTATATGGCTCTTCCAAAGCTAAATATGGCGTGTGTACGGGATCTATGAAAACCTGATCCACCCTTGGTATATTGTGTGAATAGTCATCCTGAGGGATTTGGAATACTTGCTGTGCACCTAAAAAAGACAGAGAGATGTGTGATGCCTTCAGGAAACCAGTGGAGCAGGAATATTGCTATTATTTGTACCTTTATTTTTGTGGATCAGTAAAGCAAGCATCCTAGAAGTTACTCTTTAATAACACTTCAATAACTGCAGAGTATGTTTGTGCTAGGATCTTGGCACTACATGGTCTCAATACAGTGGGGCGGGTGAAACCTTTGTTTAGGGGTTAAATTAGATTAGTGTTAGTGACTTCCCAAGAAAAAAAAAGCTAGAAATCTGTATTTACTGTTCTGGGACCCATTTCTGAGATTTGCTCAGCTTTTGTCACATCACACAGCATTGTCTGGCAGGGCAGAGAATCAGATTTTTCTCTGCTGCAATTCAGTAACACTTGTGACTGTACATTGCAAGGAAAACCAGTATACTGATAAGCTAATCTTTGTCACTGTGCTCTCTCCTCCTGTCAGCGTGCTCCTTGCACTGCAGCATAACCGACTAGCACCTTGTGCCACTGTACACCAAGAGGCTGGCACCAACTCAAATTCAGGTACCGTTGTCTATGTTTACAAAATATATTTAAAGGCGTAGTGAGAAAATCCAGAGTTGTGTTCATTTGTGTCTTTTGCCGTCCCTCTGAAAAGCAATCTCCGGTGCAGTAGTGCAGCAGCTCACAGGCATTTAGGAGGCAATACTGCGATTTTTCTGACAGATGAATAGGAATTTTTTGTTATGTAAATAGCATGTTTGGCTTGCTGTTGCAGCACAGCCCCATCCACTTGGCAGCAGTACTGACCACCTAATGCGACAGTCAGGAAACTACAAAGCAGCTCTGGCTCCACTATGTAAGGGAGCACTTGACAGCTATGAATTCCCAGGGCCATAATGTCACCTATAGGCTCCTATGGCCCAGCTGTTGTCGGCACTCCCTCCCCTTCCACTTTAAGTGTTGGGGAGGTGCTTTAATGCCCAACTGATTGTTAAGTTTAAATTTGCCATATACATTCCATGAGCATCAAAGCAAAAGGTGTAAATGGAGAAGTTCACCTCTTGGAGCATGTTACACCCATATTTCAGGTGTAAGATGCTGTAGCACTTCTCCCTGCGCCCCTCATCCTCCCTCCCTATGACAGCGGGCGGGGGTATTTCTTTCCAAACCCACTCCCACATTTGAAAATGGTTCGGCTGTTCGAGGCCCCACCCACACAGCAATGTCATTCATTCACAGAAATCTGTGAATGAGAAAACTACAAACTTGTACTTCTTAATGGATTGATGGTGTTGATGATCGCCCTCATAGCCCACTGACTTGTCCTCTAGCTTTCTAACAGAAGGCCCTACGTTGGTACGGGCAAAAATCCAGAGGACAAGTCTGCAGGAGCCTGACATTGCCCCTGCAATCCACTGATCACGGGCTCAATGCTCTGCATACTCCTGTGCAAGAAATAAATGCACATTTTTTTCTGCATAAATATATGTATTTATTGCAGAATAGTGAACTTGGCCTTTAAAGTCTTATGTCCTGTACACACAATCGGACATTGATCGGACATTCCGACAACAAAATCCATGGATTTTTTCCTGCCGGATGTTGGCTCAAACTTCTCTTGCATACACACAGTCGCACAAAAGTTGTCGGAAAATCCGATCGTTCTGAACGCGGTGACGTAAAACACGTACATCGGAACTATAAACGGGGAAGTAGCCAATAGCTTTCGTCTCTTAATTTATCCTGAGCGTGCTTGGCTCCTTGCGCGTCAGATTTGTGTACACGCGATCGGAATTTAACCGATGGGATTTTGTTGTCGGAAAATTTTATAGCCTGCTCACAAACTTTGTGTGTCAGAAATTCCAACGGAAAAAGTCCGATGGAGCCCACACACGATCGGAATTTCCGACAACACAATCCGATCGCACTTTTTCCGTCGGAAAATCCGACCGTTTGTACAGGGCATAATTTGCTTTAGAAACAAGCTACAGTAAAAATATCTGTCCCCTGCAAGCATACTGCAGAGTGGAACCCTTATGTTGAAGCAGTGGTCTTTATGCAGAGGTCTGACATGCCCCCTGTTGAGTTAAAGCTAGCTTATACTTCCTGCTGAATGGACAGCTCTGACTCAGCAGGGCGTATATCCAAACTCTGCAGAGAGACCACTGCTTCCACACAGACAGCAAGGATTCTTTTCCACAGCATGCTTGCAGGCTGTAGCTTGTTTTTAAAGTAAATGGACCGTAAGGCTTTGAACACCTTGTTTTGATGTGCCTGGAATATACTTGGCTGATTTAAACAGATTTCCTGATGGTGTTTTTTTTAATAAAAATGAATCCTTACTGTTTAACCATGTAATCTGCCCCTGTGTTTGTGCCTTATAAAAAAAATGCAGCTATATACCTGATTTCAGAGCGCCGCTCGGCGCTCACGTGACCGGCCGACTCTCTCCTCTCTCGGCCTGACAGCTGCAGCGGGCGAGGCTGAGATTCCACCACTGACGTCAGTCAGGAGGAGAGGAGGAGAGAGCCGGTTGGTCACATGAGCGCCAAGTGGCGTTCTAAAAACAGGTATATAGCTGCATTTTTTATATAAGGCACAACCACAGTGGCAGATTACATTAATAAACCGAGAGGATAGTGTGAATTCGAACTGTAATTTTAGCAGCAGGAGGGGAGGGGGGCGGGCACGGATACAGAGCTGACAGGCAGGGAGGGGAGAGGACAGGAGACACAGCGGATGACGGAGGCATGTAAACTGACCACAGTGTCAGGGCACAGCAGCCATGATAAACTGTGGTCAGTTTACAGGGGGGAAGGCAGAACCAGGCAGGATCAGCCAGGTATTTCAGGTGTTACAGGGGGACAATTTTTTTTTTTTTAGAGTAACAAACACTTTAATGATGACGATGTATTATTTTTTTCCAAAAACGCTGCTCAGCTAAACTATGCATATATATTATACCAAAAACAGTTAGAGCCAAACTCTGAGAACAAATGTATTCCACTCATAACTCTTTCATACAAAAGGAATATATGAAGCTAATACAGAAAATTTTGGGTGCAATCATTGGGGTTGATTTACTAAAGGCAAATAGGTTTACTTTGCAAAAGACATTTCACTTGGGAAGGGAATTTACTCTTAGTGAATGTGGTGAAAGTTCATTTTACAAAGAATGCCCAATTAGAATGTTTTTTGCTTGCGCATAATTGGATGATGGAAGTCAGTAAAACTTCACCTCATTCATTAAGCTAAAGGAGAATTTCCTAGCAAAGCAAAGCCCATTAGGTCTGTTCTGTATGGGTTCAGCAGAGTTTTTCACATTCAGTATATGAAATGAGTTATGTTACAGCTACATCAGTCAGGGAGGACTATAAAACAGTTATACATCACAGGCTCTGTACCCTAATCATCTGTTTAGCAATGTATTTTGTAAAAATTCTATCATCAAGTCTCATTCTTCTGCTTTGTCAAACAACGGTGGGGAAGACTAGCTTCTCCATTGATCCAACTATACTGAGATAAGGACTCAGAATAAAGACATAAAGTGACCCCTGATGGCTACCATATATGTTGCTAAAGGTGTTGTTTGGTTTTGTGTTTCTCCTTTTGTTACTCATTAATAAACCCATAGCACCCCAACTATCCCTCATTTGGAGGCACTGTCCCCTTTTGGAGACCACATCCCTCTGTCCCTCGTACAGCCTCAGTTGTCCCTCTTTTTGGTCTGATGTGTACATCTCGATACAAAATGTACTATTTTACTAGCAAAAGTGTTATGCTGCACTAAACTTTCCATCCAACCTCTATATTACTGCATTTCCTTTTTTGAAAAGCCAACATAAAGTAAAAATAGAGGTCAAAAAAGCAATTGTGTGGTTTAGCTTATCATTTTCTGCATATGGGATCTGTGTCAGGGATGCGTATTTATTTTACATACTGTGTGATAAAAGGTGTCTCTTGTTATCATTTCAGAAAGTTGGGAGGTTTGATTAATCTACAGCATAAAAATAATTTGCTGAATTACAAATGATCGATTAACTTATTACTTACCATTTTCATCTAAAGAAACATTACGAAGCAGTTGTTCAATGTCCCCCTAAAACAAAATATATATGTATTATTATAATTGAACTTCATACAGATAAACACAACACTATAACTATACAATTATTTCAAATATGTATTTTAATTGCAAGTGGCATAAATAATATTGGGCTTTTGCAATCTCCTGTACAGCAGAGACAGAACTCCTAGCCACTGCTCCTCTATAGTGCATACTGTATGTCACATGACACAGAACATACAGGCAGAGTGAGTAAAATAAGAACCAATACGTGTGCTGTTGCTCCTTCATTGTCCAATTAGGAGCCCTAGGTTGTGTTCAAACTGCTGAAGTGGATGTGGGGAATCTGGCCGTACAGTTTGACAGGGGTACCGCAGGATCACCATACTATGTGAACAAGAGTACTAATCCTCTGGCAGGTAAATGCCTAGGAATTTGGCTTCATTCACCTGTAGGATGCAGGTGAAGCATTTCTGCATTAAAGATAAGCAATAGGCTTTTTGTTGTATCCAATTTATTGTTGGCCAGAACTCACCGATTCCTGCCTGTTGATAAATGGGGTGGAACGCTCAACATCTGGGCTTATACGCAGTCTGTAGTCTTCATCAAGCATCTCATTCTGAAAATTTTTAACTGTTGAAAAAAACACATTTAGATGAAAAATGTACAGTATATGTATATACAGTAGGCTATTAGCACCTTGTAAGTACCATAGTAAAGTATATATTTGTAAAAGAAGAATCAGTTTAGTAAAGTAAAAATAATAAAGGATGTTAAATAACTGTCAGGAGTGTACATAAACTGAACGATTTTAAAAGATGCTATATTTACATCAAAGTGTATTTGAACCAAAAATCAACAACAAAACTCATAGCATTGCAGCTTACCAGTCCTAAAGACACAGTTTCCCCATCCACACACATTCAATCCTCCCCTCTGGGCCTTTGTATTCTGACAGTGAGGAAAGTTCCCCGCCATCAGAATACACTGATCAGTGCTGCCAGATATGCCAGCGGCACTGATCAGGAAAAACCCGACAGGCTGGTTGTACAGAAGTCAATCGTTAGTTGCGGGGTATCATGGAGAGTTTCCTAGCAGATGTATTTTCACAGTTTTTATCAGTTGTTGTATCTCAGTGCTGGTGATTTCCTACAACCGTTTCCTGTCTACATAAATATACTCCAGCGATGGCTGCATGACATTTAACACGACAGGTCTTCTGATGGTGACTGGACCATGCTTGAAGAAATGTGTGTAGATTTGTAGTCTCCATCAGAAACCTGCATGACAGTTTGACAACGCAGGGGCACAAATGGAAGAAAGGGACAGAATATTTGTCACTGTATAAAACAAAGTGCCTGTACAAGCACCTTCATGGCAGGATTTCCAGGTTTTATTTAAAAAAAAATGCAGATTTAGAAATATTGAAAAGGGCATTAACAAATTAAAATGTATTTGATTGGGGTTACATATGCTTTAAACCGGGTATATCAGGTATAATCACTTACAACTTGAAGTGATTGTAAAGGCAGAAGGATTTTTTATCTTATTGCATTCTATGCATTAGGATAAAAAAAATCTTCTGTGTGCAGCAGCCCTCCTTAACCCCTTTACTACTTACCTGAGCCCCATCTAGATCCAGTGATGTTGCAGGAGTGTCTCAGCTGCCTGGGACTCCCCTCCTCATGGCTGAGACAATAGCGAAGCGCGATTGGCTCCCACTGCTGTCAATCAAAGTCAGTCAGCCAGGCAATGAGGAGAGAAAGGGGACGGGGCTGGACCACGGCTCTGTGTCTGAATGGACACACAGAGCAGTGGCTCGGTTCGGGTGCCCCCATAGCTAACTGCTTGATGTAGGGGCACTCAACAGGAGGGAGGGGCCAGAAGTGTCGAAGAGGGACCCGAGAGGAGGAGGATCTGGGCTGCTCTGTGCAACACCACTACACAGAGCAGGTAAGTAGAACATTTTTGTTATTTTTAACAAAAAAAAAAAAAAAAGACTTTAGTATCACTTTAAGCAGGTTTCACCCATCCACACATTCAAGGAGGATGGGGGAATCCTCTCCACTCCACTGTTGTATTCTGACAGCAGGGAGACTCACCCCCCTGCTCCATCATCAGAATACACTGATCAGCACTGTTGGCTGCAACAGCTGATCAAGTGATCGACTTCTGTTCAACTGCAGTGGCCACACATGATTTGAAATTTGTCTGGTCCCTGCTGAACCAGATACATTTCAATACATTTATGCCCAGTGGCAGCTGGCAGTTTTTTATTTTGGAGGGGGGCAGAAACAAACACAACACCCCCCGGGGAGGGCAGTTGGGACATCAAAGCCCCCCACTTACCCCATCTAGGAAGCTGGCTGGCAGTGTGTCCGGCGAGCGGCAGCTTTCTTTCTTCCTCCTCTTATGCAGCTCCCTCCTCCTCCTTCTAGGTGTCCAATAGGATTGCCTGTCCTTTCAGCCAATTGGGAAGTGGGTATCAGACCCACGCTTCCTGATTGGCGGAGAGGCGATTCAGTGTTAGAAAATCGAATATTCATTTGCTTTTCTAACGCAACACACCTGGGTGGGATTCGAGCGCAATGCTCTGCGCCACGAGCCCACCCTATTTTGAAGCCTATTAGAGCCTCTGGCTCTAATCAGGTGCTTCAAAAAAACACCCTCGCCGCTGTAATTCATGTGCCCGGCATCCTGAACAGGGCCGGACGCATGAATAGGGGGTGGCAGCGGTTATGAAAAGGGGGAGGCGGCGCCTGTGCACCCTTAATGGATGGTCCGCCCCTGTAATCATGCCTATCTTTTGTCTCCAGTATCCAGAATGATTAAGCCTTCTGAGTACTAATTACATGGTGGCCAATTTGAATAAAGGCTTGGCTTTGAGAACAGGCTGAAGGTACCATGAATTGTACAAGAGGCTGTGTTAAAATTGACATAATTAAGAAGATTTACCTTTGGGAATATTTATAAAGTAGTGAATGTGACTTTCATCGAACATTCACCAGTAACCACATAATGTAAACATAAGCAGCAGGAAAATTCACCTGCAGTGAATGTTGGGTAAATGTAAGATACGCTGATTTATAAACATGCCCCCTTGGGTGTTATCATTACTTTGATATATGGACATGTCTTGGCAATATTAGGCCTCATCAGTGAAGAATATGTTGTGTGGATCACTGCTGGATATGCAGTAGCTTATTATTATTTTTGTACTACTATTGTGTTCCTCCTGTTCTCTATACTATCTAGAAGCCATATACAGTAATACATACTGTTTATAACATCGCCACACTGAAAATGTATATAATGCACAATATAAGATAGTTCCTCTGGAATGCTTTTGTAAAACAAACATACCTTCATTGGCTGAATGAGATACAGCAGAAGGATCTACAGTCGTGGGAGAATCATCATGGACACCATTGAACTTGAATATCTTATGGGGATCATGTGGATCGGTTGAATTATCTTTAATTTCAGTGAACATTTTCTGTTGGTCTCTGTAGCAGACAGCCTTTAATGCACAGCGAAAGTTGGTTTTATAACTAGGTTGGTCTTCACACTCTGGATTATACTTCCCACTCTGAATAGCCCATGCCTGTAAAATGGGAAAAAATGAGTGATATTGGAAAGAGGGAAATCAAGAATGAACCTGTGTAGCTTAAAGGTGTAGAAGAACTTCTGGCTCTGATCTGATTTGTCAACCCAGGCTGGTGGAATAGTGGTTCCCTCTGCTGTCTGCTGTGATTCCTACTGCTGACTAGTCATTGCCGGACACATTAGTGTCATAGGGGTCAGAGGAGAATATACAGTGGCCAGTGAAGGGCATATTTTTCCAAATGGGACCATTTTTGATGGGACCATTTTGTGGTCCCATCAAAATGAATGGGACCACAACACACTGCACTGTGCATTATATGTTGCCATACATTGGAGTATTGTGTAATAGCAGGTGTTCTTACTACGTGTTACCACCATGCACTAGTGTGAATGAGTCCCAAGAGAATTACATGCATTTGTGCAATGCAGTACCATTCATTATGAATGGCACATCAATGCACCTTCTCATCATTGCACTTGCACTGCAGTGCTACACGCAGCAACACATTATTCTGCACTACACTGTTGAATTGCTGAATACACTTCTTTGGTTCATTAATGAATGGGCTTCCTTAATGCAACGTGTATTAATCCCAGTAACCTGGCACAACAGTGATAACTGGGCCTAAATAATTGGATTGTTATAACACAATGCACATTAGCACACAAAATATTGCACACGTTAATGTTCTGTATGCAATTGAAGGGGCTCCAAGATATTGGCCTGACTGATGCCATCTCAGACACAGAACAATTACATCAGCATGCTGCACTTTGGGATATCTTTTTTTAGGGGGGCTGGAGGAAATTTGTCCTTCAATGAATGATCGTAAAATTATTATTATTTTTTTCCTAAGTGAATGAAAAGCTAAATGCAAGTTGTGTTCACATAGATATTGAGCAAAATCCAAAATACTGGTGTCTCATACTGCTACCTGCCTTAAATATTGCATAATCCGTTTCATCAACCTTTCTTATGTTTAGGTGCTTCCAGGGCAAGCGGAAGAGTGTGCGGCCTTCATCCAACCAACGCACACCTACATACTGGTTATGGTTGATCTGACGAAGGAGCCAAGGACCGAATCGCTCTTTATTGTGGCACCTGTGGTAAAACAGCGGTTATCATTATATTATATATACACAGTATACTGTGTGTGTATATATATATATATATATATATATATAAATATTTATATATATTATATATATATTTTATATATATCAAATACTGAAGAGGGTGAGGTGCATCACGGCAGGTGAAAGTGCAAAGCAATCAGGCCTTCCCACGGGCTGTATATAGAGAAAAAAGAGAGGGATTGCTGCACAAATAGAATATTTATGCAAGGTACCATGCATAACATGGAAAGTATGTAACTTTTTCACTTTTTTTGTGAAGCAATCTCTCTTCTTTTTCTCTATATATATTATTCTCTATATATTTATACATATATTATTATTCTCTATATATTATATATATATAAAACAAAAATAGTTCAACCTGCAGCACCTTGTATATTTATTAGGAGAGTAAAAAAAATTATCAAGGAGACATCAACGTAACAAAAATGCAATGTTTCGGATCTATTAAGATCCTTCATCGGGTATAGCAAGCATGAAAATCAGGTTCTGATCACATTCATTATATAGCAAATTCTCTCATTGACTGGAAATTAGCAACACTTGGATAGTCTTCCCTTAAAGTCTGTTTTTTTTTTTTTTTTTAAATAACAAACATATTATATTTACCTGCACAGAGCAGCCTGGATCCTCCTCTTCTCAGGTCCCTCTTCGGTGCTCCTGGCCCCTTCCTTCTGTTGAGTGCCCCCACTGCACCACTGCAAGCAGCTTGCTATGGGGGCACCCGAGCCGAGTTACAGCTCCCTGCGTCCATTCATGTCCCCCCCCTCTCCTGATTGGCTTAATGAATTTGATTAACAGCAGCGGGAGCCAATCGCACCACGCTGCTGTCTCAGCCAATGAGGAGGGGCGTCCCGGGCAGCTTAGACACTCCTGCAACATCGCTGGATAAAGACGGGCTCAGGTAAGGTGTTAGGGGGGCTGAAGGGAGTCACTGCACACTGAAGGTTTTTTTATCTTAATGCATAGAATGCACTAAAATAAAAAAAAACTTCTGTCTTTACAGTCCCTTTAACCACTTCAGCCCCGGAAGGTTTTACCCCTTCATGACCACAGCACTTTTTGCAATTTGGCACTGTGCTGTTTTAACTGATAATTGCACTGTCATGCAACGCTGTACCCAAATGAAATTTGTGTCTTTTTTCCCACTAATAGAGCCTTTTGGTGCTATTTGATCAACACTGGGATTTTTATGTTTTGCGATATATACAAAAAAACAAAATTCAGAAAAAAATGATATTTTCTACTTTTTGTTATAAAAAAAATCCAATAAACTCAATTTTTGTCATACATTTAGGCCAAAATGTATTCAGCCACATGTCTTGGGTAAGAAAAATTTCAATAAGTGTATATTTATTGGTTTGCGCAAAAGTTATAGCGTCTACAAACTATGGTACATTTTCTGAAATTTACACAGCTTTTAGTTTATGACTACCTATCTCATTTCTTGAGGTGCTAAAATGGCAGGGCACAGGGCAGTACAAAACCCCCCAAATTACCCTTTTTTGGAAAGTAGACACCCCTGAGGAATTTGCTGAGAGGCATGTTGAACCCATTGAATATTTAATTTCTTTGTCACAAGATTGAAAAATGACATAAAAAAAAACATTTTTTTACACAAAGTTGTCACTAAATGATATATTGCTCAAACATGCCATGGGCATATGTGAAATTACACCCCAAAATACATTCTGTTGTTTCTCCTGAGTATGGGGATACCACATGTGTGAGACTTTTTGGGAGCCTAGCCGCGTACGGGGCCCCGAAAACCAATCACCGCCTTCAGGCTTTCTAAGGGCGTAAATTTTTGATTTCACTCCTCACTACCTATCACAGTTTCGGAGGCCATGAAATGCCAAGATAGCACAACCCCCCCCCCCCAAATGACCCCATTTTGGAAAGTAGATACCCCAAGCTATTTTCTGAGAGAAGAGGCATTTTGAGCCCATGGAATATTTTATGTTTTGCCACAAGTTTCGGGAAAAAAACAAAAACATTTTTTGCAATAATATTTGCTAAGAGCCATGGTGAGTATTTTGCAGTTCTCATTTGTTTTAGGAAATGAAGAAAGAAAAGGGAAATATATATTTCCTTTTTTTTTTTTTTTTTAAATTTTTAAAACTTTGTGACAAAAAGCAAGCTCTGCAAAATACTCAACTCAACAATACTTGGACACTAACTGACGTCACCCGTGACACTAAGACCCCTTTTCACACTGGGGCCGCGGCCGCGTTAGCTCTAGAGCGCCGTTTCTTTTAGTGACGCTTTTAACCCCAAAGAAGGGGTTAAAAACTCCTGTGTTGCGGTGCTTCCGAAGCGCTTTTAAGGCGCTTCCAAAGCGCTGCCCATTTATTACAATGGGCAGGGATGTTTTGGAAGCGCTGTATCTATCCCTTTATGCTTGGATTCAGCGAGGGAACTGCTCATGGATCCCCTGCTAAACACAGCATGTGAAAGAACCCCAACTGTGTATGGCCAGCTTATGTGTTACTTTACCGCAGCAGAGAAAAATCAGAGCTCCCTTTTCAGCTAGGGCTGTTCTGTGTGGTAAAGCTGTGTAAATCCAAGGACTGGACGGACAGAAATACAAATCCTTTGGCAGGTAAAATATGTATTATATATGTATTTTATCTGTGTGTTTAGCCATTAGCCTGGAGTTCAGCTTTATGAAATTCAGTGGTCATACTATACTTGAATGCTTGCAGAGTTCTTACTAGAGTTCCAATAAGTCTCACCTTACGGGCATTGTTCTTTGGTCTTGAGAACACAAATATTCTCGAACGCGTAAGCCTATTGGATATAAAAGGAGAAACATACATAATTATAAGCATAGTACAGAGCAAAATATTTTTTGATTAAAATTCTAATGATATTAGCCATAGAGGGGATGCAATGGATGCCTATTTTGGTATGTAATGTTGCTTGGTATAATTTGACTGCAAATAACAATATACAAACAGTAGGGTCTTACTTATGGCACAATACGCTGAGCATTTGCTACATCTTGGCTGTCAAATGCTTGTTACATCACCCGACATTTAAAAAACAAGATTCCCATTTTCATTCGCCAGTGTATTCTCTCAATAAAGGCTTTTTTTCTATAAAAGGTTTATCGACATTTAGATTATGACATTCTACAATAAGAAATGCCGGTTGTAGAGAGATTTGCAGTTGCATATTATTTGCACTTGCTTGTTTAAGATATGCACATTTGCAATACTAAAAGTGAAGATTCTTTATGAAAGACAAAAGGTGAATGTGATCAAATCTGGTTATGTTAGTGAGACTGATTTACTAAAGGAGTTGAAAACCTTCACCCAAAAAATATGTATGGGGGGGGGTCCTGGGGGGTGAAGGGGGGTGGGGGAATGGCAGGGGGGCCGAGGGGGGCCGAGGGAGGGGAGGGTGCGGGGGGGGGGGAGGGAGGGGCTCTTCAACGAAATGGAACCATGAGCTTGTATCACAAAGTGAAGAACATAAATTAGAATGAGTGAGGATGTCCAGTTTAAAAATTATCTCTTATAACGTCAGGGGCTTGAATTCCCACGTGAAACGTGCTAATATCCCATGTGAACTGAAGATATTGAAAGCTGAGGTGGCGATGCTTCAAGAGACACATCTAAGCGTCAGCAAGAATCAAAAAATCTATTCTAGAGACTTCCCAGTATGGTATTACGGTGATTCACCAATAAAAGGGGCAAGAGGTGTTGCCATAGGGTTTGCCAGGAAGACCAGGTTTGAAATGGAGGAGGCATTGGCCGACCCGGAGGGGCGGTTTCCCTTGTTAAAAGGCAAAATCAACGGCTCGAAGTGCTCCCTGGCGAACATCTATGGGCCAAATAGAAACACTTATAGAAAAGTAACAGGTATATTGGCAAAGTTTGAAGAATTTAAGACAGGGAAGGCTATTATTGCGGGAGACTTCAATTTACGTTTAGACCCTGGAAAGGACTGCTCGTCACATGTCCGGGGGATGGATGGAGCTTGGGCAGGTAAATTTAAAAAAAAGTTGCAACAGCTCTAGCTGGTAGATGTATGGAGGATCCAGCATGGTGATACAAGAGACTATACTTTTTACTCCCCCGTACATGTGACATATTCGAGACTTGACTTCTTCCTGATTGAACATAGGTTGCTGGAAGCTGTATGGAGGTAGTTATCGGTAATATGACGTTTTCTGATCATGCACCAGTGAGTTTACAAATAAAAATAGGGGAAACCCACATCCAGGGCTCAGGGTGGAGATTGAATGAAGATCAGTTACAAGACAAAGATATTTTAAAGAGAATCAAGGAAGAACTGGAGTGGTACTTTAAAATAAATGTCCCTGGGGAGGTAAACAAGGCTACAGTTTGGGAGGCCCACAAAGTGTATATCAGGGGTATATTTATGATAAAAAAAAAATATGTATGAATACTTACTTTGATTATCCAGTACTGAAAAGCAAATTCCTGATCACTGGAAATACTCACTCATGTGCAGATGCTTCTTACATGACTGGATAATTGAAATTAGTATTCACACCATTTTTGGAGTGAAGATTCTCAACTCTTTTTGTAAATCAGCCCAAGTGTAGTTCAATTCATCTCTTTTTTTGTAACGATGCCTATAAATGTCTCTTAGGTGGCGCTATACTGCACATTATACCCCACTGAATGATACCATGAATGGGAACAGATCTATAGGATCAATGTTTGCTATTAGTAGTGAGGAATCAATATTACAGACTCATACTAGAGAATCTAGAGAGAGATCTCAGAAACTGCCAGATTCTCCCGTTTACAAGATGATCACATGATTACTTGTACATTTTACTGATAATTGAGATACCTATTATAGTGGGAATAAATGATTATAGGAATATATGTTTTTATTAAAATAAATAGGTCTTGTGCCATCACATATCCCAATAATAAGAGTATTATCTCTCCTTTTTAGAACAGTGGACGGATCCTTGAAAATCCCACTCCCCTGAAATGAGGAATAATCCTCTTATTTTTGGGATATGAGATTTTTTTTATTGTGCTAAGAACTGATTAGGGTGAGGACTTTTTGATCCTTTCTCACAATATCCTGTATGGTTATACAATCTTGTTGGATCCAAACCCCTACTCCGCAGAAGCCATGGTTTCCATACACTGCATTGATGATGACCAAAAACCTTGAAACAGCTTTTGCATAAGTAGATATAAAGAGTCCCATGTACTGGCAGGAGTATGATCACTGTGCTGCTCAAATACTTACTACCATTTCATCCATTTTAAGCTTTCTAGACAGCACCAAAAAGAATATATAGGGGTCTACTTATCGATCTTCTCACCCAAGAGTCACACAACATTTGTATATTTTTCCAATGAATCCCTTCCCACCCGCCCCAGGGTCCCTTGAACTGGGTTTGAACACCCAGGGGGTGGAGGGTCTGTCTAGTCATGTGACCACAGTGATTGGCTGACACGGTGGCCATATAATTGGGAGCCGGTCCCGCCATTTCCCGATCATTTGTATAGACTGAGAGCTGTCTTTGACAGTTCTGTCCCTTTGCTGGGAACGTGCAGTAAGCACGTTCTCACAACAAAAACCTCCACTGCCCATCGATGGAATACTTGATCATTACACAATAAGATATAAATTTTCCCATGTAGGAGCATGATCACTGTGCTGCTCAAATACTTTGTGGTATTTCAGTTAATACCATCTTCCAGAAATTGGACTCTAACTGATCAAATATTCTGTGCTACAGCATTATGTTGGTGGCAAGAGGTTAAAACTGTGAATCTTGTATGAATGTAGTGTGCATTTTGGGTGAAAACATTGATAAATAGAGCCCTATATGTTCACACATTCTTCTTTTGTATTCTGACAGAGTGAAGAGAAACAATTGTTGCTTCTGGGAAATCAAAAGAATCTGAATTTGGCAAGAGACATGGGCGGTTTCCAAGTGTATGAGTAACCGGCAATGAATCCACAGCCCTGTGGTAAGAATCCATGGTATTGGATGTTCATGGTAATAGATTGTTTATATATGTCAGACCGTACTCACCTAACAAATGTATGAACATGTTTATTTGTCATGTTTTATATTTATATGATCAGGCCACTGAAAATAGCTTAGATTTAGTTAGGTGCAGTTAATGTTACCAGTGCAACTCCAACCAAGAACATTTCCCAGTAGTTTTTGGATTGAGTGGGGAAAGGTGAAACCCTATGCTGGATTTTCCTTAGTGTCTGTGTCCCCTTTGGGAATTTCCGCTCACCTTCTGTTCTGGCAAATACCAGATTTCAGTAGATCTATAAGATCCAGTAGATCAACAGAGGCAATAAGATCTAAAGAAGGTCCAGTATATCTATAGGTTCCACAAGATGTATAAGTCCCACATGATCTATAGGTCCAGAAGATAATCTATAGGTCCACTAGAGTTATATATCCAGTAGATGATCTATAAGGTCCAGTAGATCTATAGGGTCCACAAGATCTATAGGTCCAGTAGATAATCTACAGGTCTAGTAGATCTATAAGTAGATCTATAAGTCCAATAAATCTGTAGGGTCCACAAGATCTATAGGTCCAATAGATCTAAAGGTTCCACAAGATCTATAGGTCCAGTAGATAATCTATTAGTCCTGAAAATAATCAATATGTCTAGATCTGTAGGTTCATTAAATCTATTGATCCAGTAGATGATCTAGAGGGTCCATGATATCTATAGGTCCAATACATCTATAGGGTCCACAAGATCTATAGCTCAAGTAGATGATCTATAGGGTCCATAAGACCTATGGATCTAGTAGATAATATATAGGTTCCATACAAAGATTTAAAGTGGAAGTAAACCCATCCATTTAACTGTTTCAAATAAGTTACATTTCCGGCACGTGGAGGGATTGTAACCTTCCCAATGGTTGTGCACTCAACCAGACTGTCAAACCATTCAATGGCTAGTGTCATAACTGATCACATGTGCAGCATCATGGCAGTTGTAGATTAAACAAAGGCCAAGATGGCAGCTTCCTTGGCTGAAAATGATAGGAGGGTTTATTTCCACTTTAAGTTTAGAAGATCTATAGGGCCAGTAGGTGATCTATACGTTCAGCAGATGATCTCTAGGGTCCAGTAGTTGCTCGATAGCTGACCACACCAAGATGAGCTACCTACACTGCCCTCTATATTGGTGTAAACATGATCTCAAGGCTGTTTATAGGGTGGATAGAGTTGTGTCTAAGAAGGGTCAGGCTGAACTGCACAACCAACTGTCCTCTTGAAAGGAAAACAAAAGCTTTACTTGGAAAAAAATATATGCAATTGCACTCAAGAACCCTTGTAATCACAACACTCCTGCCAGAAAGCAGAGTCAGGTCCCAGGTTCCTGACAGTTCTCTGCAGGCTACACTGGAGTCAAGCAATCCTAGTCTACCACCCACCCTCAGCCCATTATTGGACAATGAGAGAGCAGAGCAGATTGGACACTTAATTCAAGCCTATACACCGTGCTGTTATGCTTTTAAGCATAGACCTCAATGAAATGTAATTTTGTGACACAGTGCAATGTGTTGTAACAATGCATAGCACCTGCCCACACACAATTCACACCAGTGTACATGTGGTTCAGGGTGCGGCTATTATGAACAAGTCCCTATACAAAGTGGGGAAGGCTTAGGTTTATTGTTTCCATTGCTATAGACATTGAGGAGATTACATTTCATGTGTGGCCACTGAGCCAGGAAGTGAGCAAAAGTCTGTCCATGGGGGCACAGTGTAATAAAACCTTTTTTTAAATTAGAGTTGGGAAAGACTAGAACCCATGTCAGGTTGTTACCTGTTGTGATTGTCCCCACTGCAGAGATATGCTCCCTGGTTACAAGGACAGGTGAGGTGACATCTACCTAGCAGACCACAATAAAAACCTTACAAAGGCTATAACTCTCCTCTACTCTATCCAAATACTATGTTTTGGCTGGTGTTAAGTTTGTCATATATTAATATAAAATTTGATTGTATAGCTCCCTTTAGTTCTACAATTACTAATGTAATACAAGAGAATTGTACAATCAGATTATAAAGTGTATTGCCAGATTTAGGCTGTGACATCTGTCTGGACTTTACTATATAGAACAAAACCAAGACATTATTTTAATAGACTAAACAAGCAAATAAGGAGTAGTGAAGAGGTTATCTCAGGCTAGGAGTGGGACTGTCCTACTAGCTAAACAAACAGGATTGTTATTCTGCTGCTTTCTAAATACTGGATGACTACATTATTCTAAAGATATGTCAGAAAATATGAGCCGCGTAATCACTTCCTCGTTGTAACCACAAGAATGAAGAGGACACTTCGGAGACATATGGAGTTTGACTGGCGGCACCACCTGTCAAACTCGTCCATTGAAGTCACGGTTGCGGTGTGCTACTACCATGCAAAATCCCCTTTCATCTTTAAAAAAAAAAAAAAGTGGCATTCAGGAGGTGACAGTATCGCCATCTGAACACCTGCAAACCTTTTTACAGCTGCATCTAAAAAGCGTTCCTCATTGGATCACTTTTCAGAGCGGCAGTTAACACTAAGAGGCCTTAGGGACATCTTTGTACAATCATATTTTGTTTTCCCAAAATGATGTAATATGATGATCTACCTAACTGTCCAATGAATTTGTACCCAATCAGGCAGGCCCTTGCACTGCATAGTTTTTGGTAATTGTACAATCAGATCGTAACATGTGGTGATCCTAAAGCTGGCCATATACTAAACATCTGATTGTTTAATCGCCTTTAGATCTACCAACAACATACTATTAAAGTAAAACTATAAGCAAAACATTATTTTTTTTTCATTTTTGATAGAGTGAGGGAGGGATATAACCCCTATAAGGTTTATTTTTGCACACTTTGTCCCATTAGAGAGATTTACCTTCACTTCCTGTCCCAAAGCCAAAACAGGAAGTGAAGGGAAATCCCCTCCCCAGGATTTCCTCTCTATTACTTTTCTGAGGACAACTCAAAATGTGGGATTTTCTTTTACTTTCACCTTCAATGATAATGGTAAACAGGACAAATAGAGAGGGTGACATGGTGCACGGACATCAATAAAAACTGACAGGTGTTTTAATCCCTCTTCACTCCAACTAAAACAAAAAAAAGTTTTGCCTTTAGTTATACTTTAAGCTTTCTCTCATCAATAATACTTTATGTTGCTAAAAGTGACCATACAGGACTCGATTTTCTCTTGCTCAACCCGCAGGCTAAACAAATTAAAAATGAATCGACTCCCCTGTTTATGCAAAGAGCATGGATGGAGAAATCGTCACTTCTGGCTATTGGGTGCCCATTGGTACCTGAATACACTGGCATTGCCGAATAGTGATTGCATCTGTTCGATATTTCCCTGAAAATATTCCATCCATCTCAAGCTGGCCATAGATCAATCGAAATGTGGCCAATTAAGCAGGGACTGGTCGAATTTCGATCCATGTGTGGCCATCTCTGTTTGTCAGAAGTCTATCAATAGATCAACTTCTGTCAAATGGGAATATTGGGAACTTTCTCGATCAGCAGCTGCAGCCAATCAGCTGCAGCTGCTGATCAATGTATTCTGTCAGAGGAAAGTCCCCGCTGTCAGAATACAATGTCCCAGTAAAAAATAAATAAGTAAAAATAAAACAAGTCATCAATGGCTAGCTTTAGCCCTCCTTCACATTGAAACGATTTGACAGCTCAAATCCCATGACAAGTCGCAGCCTATTTTCGGCAATGACACCGTTCCGATCGGTGCAATGCCTGTGCGCCGCACCGATTTGCAAAAGTAGTTCCTGCACTACTTTTGCCGATTTTGGGTGCGACTTTAATAAACATCTGTGCACAGGTGTCTTTTTTCAAGTCGCATTCGAAGTCGCACGGACATGCAGCTCATGAAATCACACAATTTCTAAGCCATGTTCAATGTGAACGAGAGCTTAGTCAATTTTTAAAATGACGTTTGTAGAGCCGGGTGCTGCTTGCAGGGCCAATTTCAGCTGATTCCATAAGCAGTGGCTGACATTTCAGTCGTCTATGGCCAGCTTAAAGCAGAACTGCAGGAAAAACTTGTTTTTTATCCTGTACAGTGTAATGCCCCATACACACGATCGGACATTGATCGGACATTCCGACAACAAAATCCATGGATTTTTTCCGACGGATTTTGGCTCAAACTTGTCTTGCATACACACGGTCACACAAAGTTGTCGGAAAATCCGATCGTTCTGAACGTGGTGACGTACGTCAAGACTATAAACGGGGCAGTAGCCAATAGCTTTCGTCTCTTTATTTATTCTGAGCATGCATGGCACTTTGTGTGTCGGATTTGTGTACACACGATCGGAATTTCCGACAACGGATTTTGTTGTCGGAAAATATTATAGCCTGCTCTGAAACTTTGTGTGTCGGAAATTCCGATGGAAAATGTGTGATGGAGCCTGCACACGGTCGGAATTTCCAACAACAAGGTCCTATCACACATTTTCCGTCGCAAAATCCGACCGTGTGTACGGGGCATTAGTATAAGGGCTTGTTCACACCAGATAGGGTGGGACTACACCGGGGTAGCTTGCCTCTCACAGTCCTGCTGCAAGACCAGGAAAAATCTCTTTTTTTCCTATGGGGCCATTTCACACCACTGTGTTGCACGCTGTCCTCTTTATTCAGTGCAGTGGGTTGTGATGCCAACCACTGCATTGCAATGTCGCTGCAGAGAATAATACTATACTGAAATGTCACTTGTGAAAAAAATTAAGTAAACAGTGGGATCCACCGGGATCCCCTAATTCACACCAGTGTGCGTTCAGGAGGGTGTTTTTTTTTTTTTTTTCACCCTCTTACAGCACAAGGTGGTATATGCAGAGGTTAAACTAATATAGGTTGAACTTGATGGACCTTTTTTCAACCTTATTTATCATGTACCTATGTAAGATGTGCATGTCACTTTAAGTATGTGTGATCACCGTCATATTTACTCTTGTAGTGAGTGGAAGTACAGCGGCTCAGACAGATGAGGGCTCTCATACACAGAATGATTGTCCTCACTTCTCTTGCCATTCACAGAATACACTGCGACTTCCGTGTATGGGAATCCTCAGCTGTCTGTGCGACTCTCGCTGTTCATCCTCCTAAGTAAAGGGTAAATAAAACAGTCATCGCAACATACTTAAAGTGACACACACCTCTTAACACCCTACTTATATTTTCACTGCATTTTAGAAAAAATCTTGGAGTTCTGCTTTAAAGTAGAACAAAAGGGGTTTATTTTTTTTTTTAAATGGATGGTAAGGGAAGGGTATAACCCCTGTCAGGTTTTCTTTTTTAAACTGTCTTAATGGGGAGATTTCCCTTTACTTTCTGTCTTGCAGCCAAAAGAGGTAATGAAGGGAAATCCGCCCAAAAGTGAGGGAATCCCTGATTGTCACCAGAACTAGTGTCCCTATTGGATTTTCCATCTATTCCTGTTCTGGTGACAGCCCCAAATGTGGGAATTTCCCTCATTTTTTTTTTCCTGGGAGTAAATCTCCCAGGGAAAAAACAGCAGTCCAAAACTTCTTAATTGGACTACAAAACTCTCCCTATCCTGGTTACATAGAAAGGAAGGGTTTTGTAGTACATATGGAATAGCTGTAATTTACTACACAGAAATTGACAAAGATATTGGAATTCTATCACGATCTGCGCTTGCGAGAAATATTCTTAGACTGAAAAAAGAAAACGAATGCAGCCAGCACATCTAAGGATTGGTCTGCTGCAATAGATTACATTTTTCTTCTTGGGTTTAGATATAGTTTCAACACCCATCTCTCAATATTGTTAAAGTACATCAAAAAATCTCCATTCATCTTATAAATATAACAATATTGTCTCAATTAAAATGCAATGCAAGTATAACCATGATGTGAGTAGTGCTGAGCTTTTTATAAAGCATGTACAGTACACTATACAGCAATGCACATCAGTAAATAATCTCTAATGACCTATGTGTATGCAGAGCATGATCTGTCACTGCTATGTGTATGCAGACCATGATCTGTCACTAATATGTGTATGCAGACCATGATCTGTCACTAATATGTGTATGCAGACCATGATCTGTCACTAATATGTGTATGTAGAGTATGATCTGTCACTAATATGTGTATGTAGAGTATGATCTGTCACTAATATGTGTATGTAGAGTGTGTATGCAGAGCATGATCTGTCATTAATATGTGTATGTAGAGTATGATCTGTCACTACTATGTGTATGTAGATTATGATCTGTCACTACTATGTGTATGCAGACCATGATCTGTCACTAATATGTGTATGCAGAGCATGATCTGTCACTAATATGTGTATGTAGAGTATGATCTGTCACTAATATGTGTATGTAGAGTATGATCTGTCACTACTATGTGTATGTAGAGTATGATCTGTCACTACTATGTGTATGTAGAGTATGATCTGTCACTGCTATGTGTATGTAGAGTATGATCTGTCACTACTATGTGTATGCAGAACATGATCTATGTGTATGGACTGGAGTTAGATACTATAGGCAGGGAGTTACCTTTCAGCTTTGTAATGTTTCTTCTCTGCATTCTCTATGCACGCTTCACTGTCATTAATATACCCCCTCAGCCCCGCCCAGCAGTGGGCTCACTGTCAATGGGCAGCCAATTAGACTACGGCACACCAGAGAAGGCGGGATCTTTCAATAGGTTGTAAGGCAGAGGCGCTGTTTTATATTTAACAGAAGCTCAGCCTATTCCTGTAAGTCATGTGATGACAGAGTGCAGCTCTCCGGGCGGCCAGTGTGAGCAGCTCAGTCCTGACAATGTGTGAGTGTTGGAAGGTGACACCGAGTGACATCATCATCAGGGAGAGCCCAGCCCCCCAGGTGTACAGGATGAACTAGGAGTGCAGAGAGAGAGCACATGACTGGAGGGGAAAATTCGAATGAATTACAAAAAAAAGGGAGGTGGGGTGCCCCCAACTTCAGCAGTGATTACACTTATGCCAAGGTAGCACTATAAGTCCCAGCAGTCCCAGTGTACAGATAGCAACATGCAGCTAATTCCCAGCTACAGATCCCAGACTTCTCACTGCACAGATAGCATCATGCAGCCAATCTGGAACTACAAGTCCCAGTGATCCAAGTGTCCAGATAGCAGCATGCAGCCAATACACTACAGGTCCCAGCGATTCACCTGTCCAGATAGCAGCACGCAACCAATATGGGACTACTAGTTCCAGCGATCCAAGTGTCCAGATAGCAGCACACAGCCAATATGACACTACAAGTCCCAGGTTCTGATAGCACACAGTCAATATGACACTACAAGTCCCAGGTTCTGATAGCACACAGTCAATATGGCACTACAAGTCCCAGGTTCTGATAGCAGCACATGGCCAATATGACACTACAAGTCCCAGGTTCTGATAGCACACAGTCAATATGGCACTACAAGTCCCAGGTTCTGATAGCAGCACATGGCCAATATGACACTACAAGTCCCAGGTTCTGATAGCATACGGCCAATATGACACTACAAGTCCCAGGTTCTGATAGCACACGGCCAATATGACACTACAAGTCCCAGGTTCTGATAGCACACGGCCAATATGACACTACAAGTCCCAGGTTCTGATAGCAGCACATGGCCAATTTGGCACGACAAGTCCCAGGTTCTGAAAGCAGCACACAGCCAATTTGGCACTACAAGTCCCAGGTTCTGATAGCACACAGTCAATATGGAACTACAAATCTCAGCAGTCCCAATGCTCAGGCAGCTGCGTGCAGCCAATACAGAACTACCCATCAGTCCCAGTGTGCAGGTAGCAGTACACAGCCAAAATGGAGCTACAAGTGCCAGCAGTTCAAAGCCATTTCCTTCTAGTCTCCTACTAGTAAAGTATAATATTCCCTGTGCTCCTTTCTCTCACAAGCAAGCAGCCAGCTATAATAATTTATACATTAACAAAAATAAAACAAAGTAAGGAGTGACAATATACAACATACAAAAACTAAAACATAAAGTCCACAAATAAGCAAATCATCAAATGTAATATCCTGAGAGTTATGCCCCGTACACACAATAGGATTTTCCGACAACAAAATCCATTAATTATATCCGACGGAAGTTGGCTCAAACTTGTCTTGCATACACACGGTCACACAAATTCCGAATGTCAAGAGCGCGGTGACGTACAACACGTACGACGAGTCGAGAAAAATGAAGTTCAATAGCCAGTGCGGCTCTTCTGCTTGATTCCGAGCATGCGTGGAATTTTGTGCATCAGAATTGTGTACACACGATCGAAATTTCCGACAACGGATTTTGTTGTTGGAAAATTCGAGAACCAGATCTCAAATTTTGTGTGACGGGAATTCCGATGGAAAATGTCCGATGGAGCCTACACACGGTTGGAATTTCAGACAACAAGGTCCCATAGAACATTTTCCGTCGGAAAATCCTATCGTGTGTACGCGGCATTCCAGTCCACTATTCAGTCTATTCTAAAATCCCAGAAGTGTCAAACACCAAGTGGCAGCTGAATGATGCTTTCCACCTTCACTTCACCATTATTTGGGACTCCAGAAACGCTGTGTGCGTCCATATATGTGCGGCCAGACAGGTCTTGTATAAGACCAATGGGCGCCGATCATTTCACAAAACCTTATTACTTTATTAATTAACACTTGAAGGCGTCTTCAGTCACAAACACTCACACCCAATAAGAAAGAAGGAAATATACACCAGATTGAGTAGATCATTACATTTTATTGCAATTTAAAACACACAAAAGTCACCTTTCCAGATTTCATTGTGCAGCATACATAGTCCATTGTAGAATGCTGCCAGTAAAGGCCCCCATGAGTGCCTCAGATTTCAGCCAATTCCTGTTGAGTTGGCTGAAATTCAAGCCATGGGTTGCTCTGTGGGCATCACCCAGTTGACAGGAGTATATAATGTACAGAGTGCAATGATCCAGAGTATGTAATGTTATTTCCATAAATATGTAACACATACAGTACAGGCATACCCCACTTTTAAGTACACAATGGGGTTTATTTACTAAAGCTGGAAAGTGCAAAATCAGGCTCACTTCTGCATAGAAACCAATGAGCTTCTAACCCCAGCCTGCTCAATTAAGCTTTGGTAATAAAACCTGGAAGCTCATTGGTTTCTATGCAGAAGTGAGCCTGATTTTGCACTTTCTAGCTTTAGTAAATAAACCCCATTGTGTACGTAAAAGTGGGGTATGCCTGTACCTTGAAAAAGTATTCACACCCCTTGAAATTTTCCAAATGTTTTCATGTTACAACCAAAAACGTAAATGTATTTTATTGGGATTTTATGTGATAGATCAACACAAAGTGGCACATAATTGTGAAGTGGAAGAAAAATGATAAATGGTTTTTACATTTTTTTATAAATAAATATGTGAAAAGTGTAACGTGCATTTGTATTCAGTCAATACTTTGTAGAACCACCAGCTGCAAGTCTTTTTGGGGATGTCTCTACCAGCTTTGCACATCTATAGAGTGACATTTTTGCTCATTCTTCTTTGAAAAATAGCTCAAGCTCTGTCAGGTTGGATGGAGAGCGTCCCTGAACAGCAATTATTAAGTCTTGCCACAGATTCTCAATTGGATTTAGGTCTGCGCTTTGACTGAGACATTCTAACACATTAATATGCTTTGATCTAAACCATTCCATTGTAGCTCTGGCTGTATGTTTAAGGTCATTATCCTGCTGGAAGGTGAACCTCTGCCCCAGTTTCAAGTCTTTCGAAGACTGTATCAGGTTTTCTTCTAAGATTGCCCTGTATTTGGCTCCATCCATCTTCCCATGAACTCTGACCAGCTTCCCTGTCCTAGCTTAAGAAAAGTATCCCCACAACATGATACTGCCACCACTATGTTTTACGGTAGGGATGGTGTGTTCAGGGTGATGTGCAGTGTTAATTTTCCGCCACACATAGCGTTTTGCTTTTAGTCCAAAAAGTTACATTTTGGTCTCATCTGACCAGAGCACCTTCTTCCACATATTTGCTGTGTCCCCCACATGGCTTCTTGCAAACTGCAAATGGACCTTCTTACGGCTTTCTTTTAATAATGGCTTTCTTGTTGCCACTCTTCCATAAAGGTCAGATTTGTGGAGTGCACGACTAATAGTTGTCCTGTGGACAGATTCTCCCACCTGAGCTGAGGATCTCTGCAGCTCCTCCAGAGTTACCATAGGTCTCTTGGCTGCTTATCTGATTAATGCTCCCCTTGCCGGGCCTGTCAGTTTAGGTGGACGGCCATGTCTTGGTAGGTTTGCAGTTGTGCCATACTCTTTCCATTTTTGGATGATGAATTATACAGTGCTTCGTGAGATGTTCAAAGCTGGGGATATTTTTAAGAACCTAACCCTGCTTTAAACTTCTCCACAACTTTATTCCTGACCTGTCTGGTATGTTCCTTGGCCTTCATGATGCTGCTTGTTCACCGAGGTTCTCTAACAAACCTCTGAGGGCTTCAAAAAACAGCTGTATTTATACTGAGATTCAATTACACACAGGTAGACTCAATTTACTAATTAGGTGACTTCTGAAGGCAATTGGTTCCACTAGATTTTAGTTTGGGTATCAGAGTAAAGGTGGCTGAATACAAATGCACACCACACTTTTCAGATATTTCTTTGTAAAAAATATTAAAAAACATTTCTCATTCTCCTTCCACTTCACGATTATGTGCCCCTTTGTGTTGGTCTATCGCATAAAATTCCAATAAAATACATTTATGTTTTTGGTTGTAACATGACAAAATTGGAAAAATTTCAAGGGGTATGAATACTTTTTCAAGGCACTGTACAACAGTTTGAGGTTTGTACCATAAAGCACAGCGTACAGTGTTTGGCAGTCAGGATTATGTAATGCATGTGGTTTGTTACTACCGCTGCACACTTTATGCTGTGCAATACTGTACACACTCCTAACTTCTGCTCTCAGCATACAGAGTGCAGGAGCACTGAAAGAGACACTTATAACACACAGCACAGAGTGCAAGCATTCAGCCAAAAATTGTTCCCCAGCAAGAAATGTTTTTCTCATGCAAAAATCACCCCTTCCCCACTTGCAAAAAGCTCCTTTCTTCCCCCCACCTCAAGAAAAAGAAATCTTTCCCAGTAAAAATAATCCACCTTCTAAAAGCAAACCTCCAAGCAAAGGAAAATTCCACTCCATAGCAACGGTCCACCACTCACCTCTGCACCCCTTATCTATACCCCCTTGTCCACTGGTTACCATTGTAGCTCCTCGTCCTCAGCTCACCTCTGCAACCCCTCGTCCTCAGCTCACCTCTGCAACCCCTCGTCCTCGGCTCACCTCTGCAACCCCTTGTCCTCAGCTCACCTCTGCAGCCCCTCATTCACAGCCTACCTCTGCAACCCCCCATTCACAGCTCACCTCTGCAACCCCTTGTCCTCAGCTCACCTCTGTAACCCCTCATCCTCAGCTCACCTCTGCAACTCCTTGTCCTTAGCTCACCTCTGGAATTCCTTGTCCTCAGCTCACCTCTGCAACCCCTCTTCCTCAGCTCATCTCTGCAACCCCTCTTCCTCAGCTCGCCTCCACAACCCCTCGTCCTCAGCTCAACTCTGCAACCCCTCGTCCACAGTTTACCTCTGCAACCCCTCATTCACAGCTCACCTCTGCAACCCCTATGTTCTCAGCTCACCTCTGCAACCCCTCATCCTCAGCTCACCTCTCCAACCCCTCATCCTCAGCTCACCTCTCCAACTCCTTGTCCTCAGCTCACCTCTGCAACTCCTTATCCTCAGCTCACCTCTGCAACCCCTCTTCCTTAGCTCACCTCCACAACCCCTTGTCCTCAGCTTCACCTATGCAACCCCTTGTCCACAGTTCACCTCTGCAACCTCTTGTCCACAGCTCACCTCTGCAACCTCTTGTCCACAGCTCACCTCTGCAACCCCTCATCCTCAGCTCACCTCTGCAACCCCTCGTCCTCAGCTTACCTCTGAAACTCCTCAGCCACATCTCAATTCTGCAATCCCTTGTCCTCAGCTCACCTCTGCAACCTCACATACTAATTCACCTTTGCAATCTCTTATCCTCAGTTCATCTCTGCAACCCCTCATCCTCAGCTCATCTCTGCAACCCCTCATCCACAGTTTACCTATGCAACCCCTCGTCCACAGTTCACCTCTGCAACCTCTTGTCCACAGCTTACCTCTGCAACCCCTCTTCCTCAGCTCACCTCTACAACCCCTCATCCTCAGCTCAACTCTGCAAGCTCTAATCCTCAGCTCACCTCAGCAACCCCTCGTCCTCAGATTACCTCTGAAACTCCTCGTCCTTAGCTCACCTCTGCAACCTCACATCCTCAGCTCACCTCTGCAACCTCACATCCACAGCTCACCTCTGCAAGCTCTTGGTCACAGCTCATATCTGCAAACCCTCATCGACTGCTCACCTCTGCAAACCCTAATCCACTACTGATCATGGCTGCAACCCTCATCCTCCACCACTCATCTCTTCACTGCTCTTCTACCACTTATCCCCTCTTCACCTCCCCATATCCTTTTTCCAACACTGATCATCTCTGCATCCCTTCCACCTCTGCATCCCTATCTACCTCTGCAACCTCTTCCGCATCTGCATCCCCTTCATTTCTGCACCATCTTCCACATCTTCACTTCCTCTCCACCATTGCACACAGCCTACCTGTTGTTAGGGCAGAACACCTACTTCTGTCAGCTGGAGTACATCCAGCTTTGGGCAGTACTGGAGTCAAATGATCTGGCAGGTGCCTAAACCTGTCCACAGATCCAAGAAAGGGAACAGCTGGGATGTTAACATGGTTGACAACATGACAGCAGGCAAAAAAAAAAAAAAGACATGGGCATTTGAAGCCTTAGGCACTCAGAAGGAATTGTGGTGCCCAGTGCTAGTGACACCCATGATATCTGGTTTTAGGAGCATTTGTTTTGCTTTAAAGGAAACCTGTCATAATACTGGTTATTCACGACTTGAATTTCCTGCTAAATCAGCTTAAATTTGAGCCATGGGTGTCCCTGTCAGCACCACCTGGCTTGACAAATTACAGTCTGAAAACTCTCATCTGAACAGTGACTGCAACCAATGAGATGCAGCCACTGTTCAGGAATTCTGGCCGCGGGAACAGCAACTGTCAGAATACAATAGCCGGCAGGGGAGATTCCTCCATCCACGCTAATGGATGGGGAATTTGTTTCATTTTTCTTGTTCAGCCCTCAGGGCCGAATGAGATAAATGTTCATAATGTCAATCTTAAGCCATAGACAATGGTAGGCTTGCTTTATTTTCCAGCCAGTCAAAACTCTAACTGAACCAGACTTTGCTTAGGGTGGGATGAGTCATCATGTGTGCAACTCATAGTTAAACACATTACTAACCAAGAAATTACACCAGGTGCCCCCAGAGGAGTCCCTCCTTACATCAGGTGCCCCCAGCAGAGTCCCTCCTTACATCAGGCATTCCCAGCAGAGTCCCTCCTTACACCAGGCATTCCCAGCAGAGTCCCTACTTACACCAGGAATTCCCAGCAGAGTCCCTCCTTACACCAGACATTCCCATCAGAGTCCCTCCTTACATCAGGTGCCCCCAGCAGAATCCCTCCTTACATCAGGTGTCCCCAGCAGAGTCCCTCCTTACATCAGGAGTCCCCAACAGAGTCCCTTCTTACATCAGGCATTCCCAGCAAAGTCCCTCCTTACACCAGGCATTCACAGCAGAGTCCCTCCTTACATCAGGTGCCCCAAGCAGAGTCCCTCCTTACATCAGGTGTCCCCAGCGGAGTCCCTCCTTACATCAGGCATTCCCAGCAGAGTCCCTCCTTACATCAGGCATTCCCAGCAGAGTCCCTCCTTACACCAGGCATTCCCAGCAGAGTCCCTACTTACACCAGGAATTCCCAGCAGAGTCCCTCCTTACACCAGACATTCCCATCAGAGTCCCTCCTTACATCAGGTGCCCCCAGCAGAATCCCTCCTTACATCAGGTGTCCCCAGCAGAGTCCCTCCTTACATCAGGAGTCCCCAACAGAGTCCCTTCTTACATCAGGCATTCCCAGCAAAGTCCCTCCTTACACCAGGCATTCACAGCAGAGTCCCTCCTTACATCAGGTGCCCCAAGCAGAGTCCCTCCTTACATCAGGTGTCCCCAGCGGAGTCCCTCCTTACATCAGGCATTCCCAGCAGAGTCCCTCCTTACATCAGGCATTCCCAGCAGAGTCCCTCCTTACACCAGGCATTCCCAGCAGAGTCCCTCCTTACATCAGGTGCCCCCAGCGGAGTCCCTCCTTACATCAGGTGCCCCCAGCGGAGTCCCTCCTTACATCAGGTGCCCCCAGCAGAGTCCCTCCTTACATCAGGTGCCCCCAGTAGAGTCCCTCCTTACATCACGTGCACCCAGTAGAGTCCCTCCTTACATCAGGTGCCCCCAGCGGAGTTCCTCCTTACACCAGGTGCCCCCAACAGAGTCCCACCTTACATCAGGCATTCCAAGCAGAGTTCCTCCTTACAATAGGCATTCCCAGCAGAGTCCCTCCTTACATCAGGTGCCCCCAGCAGAGTCCCTCCTTACATTAGGTGTCCCCAGCGGAGTCCCTCCTTACATCAGATGTCCCCAGCGGAGTCCCTCCTTACATCAGGTGTCCCCAGAGGAGTCCCTCCTTACATCAGGTGCCCCCAGCAGAGTCCCTCCTTACATCAGGCATTCCCAGCAGAGTCCCTCCTTACACCAGGCATTCCCAGTAGAGTCCCTTCTTACACCAGGAATTCCCAGCAGAGTCCCTCCTTACACCAGGCATTCCCATCAGAGTCCCTCCTTACATCAGGTGCCCCCAGCAGAATCCCTCCTTACATCAGGTGTCCCCAGCAGAGTCCCTCCTTACATCAGGAGTCCCCAACAGAGTCCCTTCTTACATCAGGCATTCCCAGCAAAGTCCCTCCTTACACCAGGCATTCACAGCAGAGTCCCTCCTTACATCAGGTGCCCCAAGCAGAGTCCCTCCTTACATCAGGTGTCCCCAGCGGAGTCCCACCTTACATCAGGCATTCCAAGCAGAGTTCCTCCTTACAATAGGCATTCCCAGCAGAGTCCCTCCTTACATCAGGTGCCCCCAGCAGAGTCCCTCCTTACATCAGGTGTCCCCAGCGGAGTCCCTCCTTACATCAGATGTCCCCAGCGGAGTCCCTCCTTACATCAGGTGTCCCCAGAGGAGTCCCTCCTTACATCAGGTGCCCCCAGCAGAGTCCCTCCTTACACCAGGCATTCCCAGTAGAGTCCCTTCTTACACCAGGAATTCCCAGCAGAGTCCCTCCTTACACCAGGCATTCCCATCAGAGTCCCTCCTTACATCAGGTGCCCCCAGCAGAGTCCCTCCTTACATCAGGTGTCCCCAGCAGAGTCCCTCCTTACATCAGGAGTCCCCAGCAGAGTCCCTTCTTACATCAGGCATTCCCAGTAGAGTCCCTCCTTACACCAGGCATTCCCAGCAAAGTCCCTCCTTACACCAGGCATTCACAGCAGAGTCCCTCCTTACATCAGGTGCCCCAAGCAGAGTCCCTCCTTACATCAGGTGTCCCCAGCGGAGTCCCTCCTTACATCAGGCATTCCCAGCAGAGTCCCTCCTTACACCAGGCATTCCCAGCAGAGTCCCTCCTTACATCAGGTGCCCCCAGCGGAGTCCCTCCTTACATCAGGTGCCCCCAGCGGAGTCCCTCCTTACATCAGGTGCCCCCAGCAGAGTCCCTCCTTACATCAGGTGCCCCCAGTAGAGTCCCTCCTTACATCAGGTGCCCCCAGTAGAGTCCCTCCTTACATCAGGTGCCCCCAGCAGAGTCCCTCCTTACACCAGGTGCCCCAACAGAGTCCCACCTTACATCAGGCTTTCCAAGCAGAGTTCCTCCTTACAATAGGCATTCCCAGCAGAGTCCCTCCTTACATCAGGTGCCCCCAGCAGAGTCCCTCCTTACATCAGGTGTCCCCAGCGGAGTCCCTCCTTACATCAGATGTCCCCAGCGGAGTCCCTCCTTACATCAGGTGTCCCCAGCGGAGTCTCTCCTTACATCAGGTGTCCCCAGCGGAGTCCCTTCTTACATCAGGTGTCCTCAGCAGAATTCTTTCTTACATCAGGCATTCCTAGTAGAGCCCCCTCCTTACATCAGGCATTCCCAGCAGAGTCCCTCCTTACACCAGGCATTCCCAGCAGAGTCCCTCCTTACACCAGGTGCCCCGAGCAGAGTCCCTCCTTACATCAGGTGTCCCTAGCGGAGTCCCTCTGGATCGGAGGCCTCTCCCCTCTCCACTGAACACACAGGGAAAGAGACCTGCAGAGACACCTGATGTAAGGAGGGACTCTGCTGGGGGCACCTGATGTAAGGAGGAACTCTGCTGGGGACACCTGATGTAAGGAGGGACTCTGCTGGGGACACCTGATGTAAGGAGAGACTCCGCTGGGGAACCCTGATGTAAGGTGGGACTCTGCTGGGGGCACCTGATGTAAGGAGGGACTCTGCTGGGGGGCACCAGATGTAAGGAGGCACTCTGCTGGGGGCACCTGATGTAAGGTGGGACTCTGCTGGGAATGCCTGGTGAAAGGAGGGACTCTGCTGGGAATGACTGGTGTAAGTAGGGACTCTGCTGGGAATGCCTGGTGTAAGGAGGGAAGCTGCTGTGGACACCTGATGTAAGGAGGGACTTCGCTAGGGACACCTGATGTAAGGGGGGACTCCGCTGGGGACACCTTATGTAAGGAGGGACTCCGCTGGGGACATCTGATGTAAGGAGGGACTAAGCTAGGGACACCCGATGTAAGGAGGGACTCTGCTGGGAATGCCTGATGTAAGGAGGGACTCTGCTGGGAATGCCTGGTGTAGGGAGGGACTCTGCTGGGAATGCCTGGTGTAGGGAGGGACTCTGCTGGGAATGCCTGATGTAAGGAGGGACTCTACTGGGGGCACCTGATGTAAGGAGGGACTCTGCTGGGGGCACCTGATGTAAGGAGGGACTCCGCTGGGGGCACCTGATGTAAGGAGGGACTCCACTGGGGACACCTGATGTAAGGAGGGACTCCGCTAGGAACACCTGATATAAGGAGGGACTCTGCTGGGGGCACCTGATGTAAGGAGGGTGTAGCTGGCCAGCTAAGATCTGTCCTAGGTTGCTAATGTGACTTACATGCATATACAGCTAGACCTGCTAATAACCTTAATACAGTTTATATGCTCACATGTGAGAGATAAAAGCAGAGTTATTTACTGTGACTTTATATATGGATGTCATATAACAGTTATATATTGTGTTTACAGAAGCAAACCAGAAAGCATAGAGTTAAGCCTTTGTGACTCTCAGGAGTTTTGGCCAGTCATAGCCACTCTCACACTGAGCAAGAGTTTAGGCCAATCACAGCCAGCCTTACACCTATTATTTTGTCTAGAATTTATCCAGCACATTGCTAGATCTCATTGTATCAGAGAGAGTGGACCTGAACAGATTGCAGATCCAGCCAGAGTTCAGTTTTATGGAAGCAAGTGGCCAAAATAGGTATTTAATACAGTTGTATATGTTACTATTGTTATATAATGTGATTAGAACTGTATACTGAACTAGTTATGTGTTCACTTGTAGTTCCACCGAACAAACAAACAAATCAAATCAGCAAACGAGCGTGCAAATTGCAATATCAAACAAGTAAAACTATTTCTTAAGCCTCAGATATACCTCTCAGAGAGATCATAAAGTGTCTAAAGAACTTTAAAGTGAGAGTACAGATACTGAAGAGAGAAATACATCTACCATTGTATGTAAAATGACAAGATTGAACAGTTGAGTCGCCATTTTGTTATGCCTTATTCAACACATGTTTGTACATACACTGCCTGCTGCTAAATTGTCAGTGTTGTATATGAAGAAAAGCTGAAGTTAATAAAGAAGATATCATAGAGGTTTGGTGTGCTCTTTAAACCTACTGCTTCCATATCACGGCGCTAGAAGAATTATAGAGTAAGAGATAGTCTTGTTTGAACTAAAAGGTCAGAGATTACAATTCTTCTAATGCCACAGCGCATAAGGCACTTCATAGTGCTGCACCTGCCACAGAGGGCTTCTGCTGGGAATGCTTGGTGTAAGGAGGGACTTTGCTGGGAATGCCTGGTGTAAGGAAGGACTCTGCTGGGAATTCCTGATGTAAGGATAGACTCTACTGGGAATGCCTGATGTAAGAAGTGACTCTGCTGGGGACACCTGATGTAAGGAGGGACTCTGCTGGGGACACCTCATGTAAGGAGGGACTCCGCTGGGGACACCTGATGTAAGGAGGAACTCTGCTGGGGACACCTGATGTAAGAAGTGACTCTGCTGGGGACACCTGATGTAAGGAGGGACTCTGCTGGGGACACCTCATGTAAGGAGGGACTCTGCTGGGGACACCTCATGTAAGGAGGGACTCCGCTGGGGACACCTGATGTAAGGAGGAACTCTGCTGGGGACACCTTATGTAAGGAAGGACTCTGCTGGGAATGCCTGGTGTAAAGAGGGACTCTTCTGGGGACACTTGATGTAAGGAGGGACTCTGCTGGGGACACCTGATGGCACCTGGTCCCACTTATGCTGTGTGTGCAGCGCTCTGTGTGGCTGCACGTAGACTTGGAGTAGAGAGTGGGGGCATGCACATAACGAAAACTCGTATAGGATTCTGGCAGCATAGGGAGCAGAGAGAGAACAGGCATCACAACCAGCAGACAAATGAACAACCAAGCTCCGATGAGGAAATAAAAAAAAAAAAAAAAACATCAAATACATTTTAAGTTTTATCATTTTTATCTGATTTAAGAAAAAAATTACTTTAAAGTGCTTGTAAACCTCAGACATGAGATATGAGCAAAGCATATCCCTCTATAGTGTGTACACATCCAGTTTAAAGCTGGGTTCACAGTAATATGAATGCCTGCATTGAATTCACATGTCAGGAGACTCTGACCATCTCTCAATGGAGCCGGTTCACACATCTCCGGGACGGCTACGGAGTGAATTGCACAGGAGTCCTGTATGTCTTCTGGTCTGTTTCAGGTCTGAATTCAGCCAAAAATTCAGACCAAAATCGGACCTGAAACAGTGAACGGGGATGCACCGGACTCCTGCTGTGAGCCGCTCCGTAGGGCAGTGTGAACCCAATCTTAGGAATAGAAATGACACTGACCACTTGTAGCTGTACAATAGAAGTTTCTTTCTCTTTTTTCTAAACAAGAAATTATGCTAATGTGTCTATTTGACTTCTCCCATCCAGTCGCAGACATGGTCACCAAAAGGCAAAATGAAAATCATTTTTGGACCTTCTTACTCACAGTATACTGTATATGGATCAGTTATATTTACACTTACTCTTTGTAGATAGATAGATAGATAGATAGATAGATAGATAGATAGATAGATAGATAGATAGATAGATAGATAGATAGATAATTCTTTTTAATACCCCAAATTCTTTATTGGTTCTTCATACCTATCTAGGGTAGGGGTCGGCAACCCGTTGATCGCAATAGACCCGTCGATCGCAGGCAGGTGACGGATCCTGCTTTGCCGACCCCCAGACATTGCAGATCGGCGGAGGGAGGAACTCCCTGGTATGCTGCACTGATCACGGCTGACCCTTCATTCACGTCCATCCCAGGCACTTGTGTGTGATATCACAGGGAATGGATAAGAGAGGAGGGCTGGCCGGACAGTGAGAGTGCGACAGGAGGAAGAAGAGTGCTGGGGCACCAGGGCTCCCTTCTCTGCCGCCGCTTCTCTTTTGTGCATGTGAGTAAAGTTTCCGCTGCCCTGTTTGCCCTTGTACACACATATCACTGCTCTACTAACTGCACTCATTCACTGCCTTACTAACTGTCACCAACCACTGCACTACTAACTGTCACCATCACCTGCCTTACTAACTGTCACCATCCACTGCATTGGCGCTATCCACTGCTTTACTAAGAGCCCTTTCACACTGGTGTGGTTTGCAGGCGTTAGTGCGCTAAAAATAGCGCCTGCAAACCGTCCTAAAACTGCCGCTGCTGTTTCTTCAGTGTGAAAGCCCGAGGGCTTTCACACTGAAGCGGTGCGCTGGCAGGAGAGAGAAAAAACTCCTGCAAACAGCATCTTTGGAGCAGTGAAGGAGCGCTGTATTCGCCGCTCCTTCACCGCTCCTGCCCATTGAAATCAATGGAGCAGCGTGGCTATACCGTGGATATACCACGGCTATAGCAGCGCTATGCGAGCGATTTTAACCCTTTTTCGGCTGCCAGTGGGGGTTAAATCCGCACCGCTAGCAGCCAAATACCACCACAAAAATGACGGTAAAGCAGCGCTAAAAATAGCGCTGTTTTACCGCCGACGCCACCACCGCCCCAGTGTGAAAGGGGCCTAAGAGCCGGTTCACACTGGGACGACTTGTCAGGCGACTTAGCCACCTGACAAGTAGCGTCCCGTTCTGTACAATGGAACCGTTCTAATCGGAGTACTACTTTGGGGGCGACTTGAGGCGACTTGCATTGACTTCTATATAGAAGTCGTTTTGCAAGTCACCGCTGCTGTCGTGTTCAAGTCGCCAGAGGCAGTCGCGCTGCAAGTCGTGCTGCCTCAGTGTGAACCGACTCTAACGGTCGCCATCCTCTGCACTACAAACTGTTATCATCCACTGCACTACTGTCACCATCCACTGCCTTACTAACTGTCACCATCTACTGCACTACTAACTGTCACCATCCACTGCACTACTGTCACCATCCGCTGCCTTACTAAGTGCCACCATCCACTTGCCTTACTAACTGTAACCATCTTCTGCTTTACTAACCATCACCATCCTCTGCAATGCTAACTGTCACCATCCTCTGCACTACTAACTCTCACCATCCACTGCCCTAGTGACTGACCTTATCCTCTGCCCTACTGACTGACACCATCCACTGCTCTAATGACCCCGCCTGCAATATTGACCCCTATAATCTGCCATACAAATTGCTGACTCCTGTACTCTGCCCTACCTACAACTGACCTCTATACATCACCCTACACACCGCCCGACCTATTACTGACCTCTATACGCCGCCCTACACACCGCCCTACCTATTACTAAACTCTATACACCGCCCTACACACCGCCCTACCTATTACTGAACTCTATACACCGCCCTACACACCGCCCTACCCAGGGGCGGACTGACAACTCATGGGGCCCCGGGCAATAGGAGATTATGGGGCCCCCAGGCAATAGGAGATTATGGGGCCCCCAGGCAATAGGAGATTATGGGGCCACACAGTATACACACACACATACAGTATACACACACAGACACACAAAATACACACACAGTATACACACACAGAATAGGTACTGGAGAGGCGGGGCAGCTATAATCTTGGGATTTTTAAAAAAACACAGATTTTTACATAGTTTCCCTGGTTTTATTGAGGCTGGCAACCCTGATGGGGCCCCTTAGTGGCATGGGGCCCTTGGGCAGTGCCCGAGTGCCCGAATGGTCAGTCCGCCCCTGGCCCTACCTATTACTGAATTCTATACACTGCCCTACATACCGCCCTACCTATTACTGACCTCTATACACTGCCCTACACACCGCCCTACCTATTACTGACTTCTATACACTGCCCTACACACCGCCCTACACCGCCCTACCTATTACTGAACTCTATACACTGCCCTGCATTCAGGCCTGAAACTAGTCAAGCAAGTCAGCCTGCAGTACCAGATGTTCTGCCTTCATGATAGATTCCTACATCAGACTTGTGGGGATGACCAATTACTCTCCAAATATGACAAAATTGTTAATGGAAGTGAATGAGTTGCTCACTGAAGCTAACGTTTAAGGTAGGCTAAGTTTATATTTTTACAGTGACATTACATTTATTATAATTTTTTTTTTACTATTTATTTAGGCCTTACTAGTAATTTCTTAAAAAAAATTAAAAGACAGATGAACCCCGGTCATCCCTTGGTTGCCTAATCCTGATCTAGGGCCAGGAAGAGAATATAATCAAAATGTCTGGAGGAATTGGGAGACTTGTTCTAATTGTTTCAGTCCTGGACAGGCAGTTAAGGAGCAACTCATTGCCCAATAGCACTTAAAGCGGAGTTCCACCCATTTTATGCACTTTCTCTCTATGGTATTCCCTTAGCTCATCTTTTTCCCAATGCAAATTCATTTTTTTTTTCTAAATGGAAATACCTTTCTCAGTCTTCTTTCTCCTGCACTTTCAGCAGTCCCCGCCTAGGTGATTACGTCACTAGGCAATTCGCAAGGGTTCCTGGGATAGCGGTGTCATGTATCCCAGAAGTCCTTGCGAATCGCCTACTGACAAAATCTCACATTGGCAACCTGTCAGGAAGAAGGAGGGCCACGCATAGGCATTACTGCGCATGCCCGAGATTGGGAGATGCATGCTAGGTAGCCAGCTGCACCGAAATCCCAGAAATGAAGACAGGAGGGCTTCAGATGCCCACAACCAACATTGAACCAGCCTGCTTCCAAGATCTGTAAGTAATAAACTATTTTTACAGAAAGGAAAAGTGCAAAAAGTTCCTCTGCTATCAGCATGAATCACTTCTGACAAGTATTCCTGACAGCAAAAGAAAAATGGTGACAGAGAGGGAGTTCCAGCTGATTGATAGCCTCAGCTCTGTTCCTGTGTGCTGTGTGAATGGGGGTGTGTCCCTTCCCTCCAATCAGCTCTCAGAGCTCTTCTCACTGAGCTCTGCAGTGTGCAATTTAAGCTCTCCACCCCCTTTTATATAACAGCTCAGACATGCTTTATAAGTTCTGGACTTTGAACAGATGAAGAGGGATATAAAGAAGGAAATGCAGATAAACAGGTACAACTTGTGTAGGAAGATTTGTTTAATCTCTGTGTATCACCTGAGGCCAGTCGCTTCATTGGGTATATGAAAGGGTTTACAACCGCTTTAATATCCAATTAAGCCAGGGCCCAGAAGGTCTAACTTTGAATCAGGTTGTTGGGTATCCATTGTCCATGATTCTGGTATTATCCCATTTGGAAACTGTATTATTGGTGTAACTACGGTGTATATTGCCATCAATTTGCTAATATTTATGGTATTGTTGTTATTGTCTTACTGTGCTAGGTTTATTGCCCGAATAAACACTCCTTCTCGCAGCCTCGGTGTGCCAGAAAGTGCAGTATTGTCCAGTTGATCATCAACAACAGAAATGGGAACCCCAACATTAGAGGATCCTCAGGGGTAAGATTTGTATTTTGCATATGCTTTCACATAGAGCTCCAATCTGAAAAAGATACATTTCATACAAGGGGTAATGCAAAATTAAAGGGGTTGTAAACCCTCATGGTTTTTCACCTTAATGCATTCAATGCATTAACCTGTTCAGATCCGCGCTATAGCCGAATGACAGCTACAGCGCAGATCTGCTTTCCCGGGAGGCCGTCTATTGACATCCTCCCCTTTAAAAGCTGGCCACGCCACCCTGAAGGGGCGTGCGCCGTGTGCTGTGATCACCCGAGTCAATGAAACCTGGGTGATCACAGATCCAAGTAAGGGGCCGGTCCCTGAAAGCGTGAGAAAAAAAAAAGCAGATCGCCGGCTTTGTTTGAAGGGACATCAGTCCCGAAGAGGAAGAGGTGAAGCTGCCTCATATGTGCCCACAAGTACCGCCTGCCAGTGACACCTGCCAGTGCCACAAATCAGTGCCCACAGTGCCCCCAATCAGTACCCACAGAAGTAAGTGCCAGCAATCAGTGCCACCTATCAATGCCCACCAGTGGTTCCAATCAGTCCCTCATCAGTGCCACCTAGCAGTGCTGCCTATCAGTGTCACTTACCAGTGCCGATCAGTGCCCATCACTGCCACCCAGCCGCCCATCAGTGCCCATCACTGCCACCCATCAGTGCCAGCTATCAGTGCCAGCTATTAGTGCCCTTCGGTGTCACCTATCAATGCCCTTCAGTGCCACCCATCAGTACCACCCATCAGTGCCCACCAATGCCATCTATCACTGCCCACCAGTGCCACCCCATCCGTGCCCACCAGTGTCACCTGTTAGTGCCCATCAGTGACGCCTTATCAGTGCCCATCAGTGCAGCCTATCGTGCCCATCAGTGCAGCCTATTAGTGTAGCCTCATCAGTGTACATCAGATGAAAAATTGTCTGTTTGAAAAATTTATTAACAAAATATAAAACAGTTTTGTATTTTTTTTTTTTTAAATCGGTCTTTTAACATTTTTTTTAACAAAAAATAAAAAACCCAGAGGTGATCAAATACCACCAAAAGAAAGCTCTATTTGTGGGGGAAAAAAGTGACAGCGAAATCCTGCTCACTGCTCACCTCTGCATCCTCCTCCCACCACTGCTCACCTCTGCATCCCCCTACCATGACTGCTCATGCCCTGTCATCGTCTTTCATTATTGCTTACCTATTATTGCTTACCTCTGCATCATCTCAATCCATTGGTTGCTGACCCTGGAACCCGGAGACAAAGGGAAGCGGGTGCAGCATTTTTTGGAACCAATCAGCTGTATTTTCCCTGCAGTAGCTTCTCCTCCACTCTCTTCAGCTAACATTCAGCTGCTGCAGGGAGGAAAGGAAAATGCAGCCAATCGGTTCCAATAAATGCCACCCCGCTGCCCCTCCTCTCCAGATTCCTCTTTCTTCTGTTGCTCGTTACCTCTGTGTGCTAACTTGCTCCCCCCACCACCTTTATTTTGTTATATTTTACTAAGTTTTTTTTCTGTTTAGTTTGGCCTTGTAATTAAGTTCTTTTAAAAAAAGGCACTGAACCCCAGTGATCTTTTGTGTTGTTCAGATAGATCTCCACCTCTCTTAAAGTTGCCTACCCCTGGACTAGAAACTACAGACAATGGGATTTGCATACCTTTTTGAGATGGGAATGAGGGACACCTATTAGCAAACGTATGCAGACATAGAACACACCCCCCGCCACACCCCCTTAAAGGACAAAGATAAAAAAAAAGAGGTAAACCCACAAGTGCTTTTTTTTAACCACTACTATTCCTTTATACTGGTTTTTGAAATGTACAAATGCAGAAATTTAGAAATTGAATGAAAGGTTTAGCACTGGGAAACACTTTTTGAAAGATAAAATGTGCAGGTACAGAGGGACTTTTTTCCAAATCAGGGGCAGTCCCTCAAAATCAGGGACAGTTGGGAGCTATGGATATGTAGTGTGCATAGGGCAATGCCCTGTTGGTTTCAAATGAAAGTGAGGAGGGAAAAGTTGAGGAGCTCACAGAGGATGTTACAAGAAGGCAGAAAAACAAAGGCAAGAAATAATTTTGTAAAAAATGGATTACAGAGCCATTGAGTATTGTAGAATTGATATTTTTTGAAGAATAAGGACATTGTTTGAGTCTCTTTAAGTTGCAGCTGCAAATGACAGACCTGGCTGCAGCTCAAAATATCACCACGGCTGCAAACCCGTGCGCAGTGAATGAGTGCACAGTGGGCACCATCCCTCTTGGGACCTGTGTGCCCTGGACACATTGCATACATTACAGATACACCATTGTCTCTGATAAATGTGGTCCTCAACTGCAAACTGAGTTTCCCAACTATGGGAACTTTGATTGCAATACAGAAATAGAAAGCAGGCTCACCTAGAGTCAGCCCCTTGCACCTTAATCACCTCAATACCAGACACTTTTTTCCCCTTCCTGCCCAGGCCAACTTTCAGCACTCTGGCACTTTGAATGACAATTGCGTGGTCATGCAACACTGTACCCATATGACATTTTTATAATTTTTTAAAGATAGATAGAGCTTTCTATTGGTGGAATTTATTTCACCACTGGGTTTTTATTTTTTGCTGAACAAACGAAAAAAGACAGAAAATTTGTTTGTTTCTGTTATAAAATTTTGCAAATAAGTAATTCTTCTTTTTCAATGTTGAGTGCTGATGGGGCTGCACTGATGGACACTGATGGGGCTGCACTGATGGACACTGATGGGGCTGCACTGATGGACACTTATGAGGCTGCACTGATGGCCACTAATGAGATGGCACTGATGGGCACTGATTTTCTGCACTGATTTGCTGCACTGATAGGCACTGATAAGCTGCACTGATGGGCACTAATATTCTGTGCTGCTGGACACTGAGTGGCAGTGATGGAGGTGGACTGATGATCAGTGCCCTGATTATCAGTTTGAATGTCTCCTGTCACAGGAAATCCGGTTATTAGCTTTCCTTTCCTCAGACTGTGACATCCTGAGCAAAAGAAATGCTGATAACCGCCATTTGTTTACATGTGATCAACTGTGATTGGACACAGCTGATCACATGGTAAAAAGCCAACGTCATTGGCCACAGCTCATCACTGATCGCTGTACTGCACGCCCCCGAGACGCGCAAGCGGCAAGAATGGAAAATCGTCATATGACATCATACCAGAACAAGAGCGGTTCCACCCAGCCGTCATTGTACAATAGGCCAGGTGGGAACCGGTTAAAGATACAGCCACACACCAATAGGCCAGTCATCGCCTTTACAAGGTGTCAGAAGACTTCCAGTTGCATACATTTTCAAATACATATGAAAGCCACACTGTTGTGTCAGAGCACCTCTGATAAGTGTAATCCCTAACTGAACTATCTTCCCAATTGTGGGACATCTATATAGCAGTGCACAGACCTTTATCTGAGCAAAAGGAAATTTCCCTACCACCCTGGCCCAGTGGCCTAGGCTAGCCTTCTATTCCCCATGTGAATAAGTAAAGGGGTATTTTCTTTTGATGGGTTAGTGGGCATTGCTCATTGTGATTGATGAGGATCTGCATCGCAGGATGATGTGATTGACTATGAATTTACATTGTGGGACTTCTTTAAGAATTTTATTTTTAAGGAATTGTGGTGTCCTAATTTATTTTTTTATGTGCGAATAAGTACTGTCAGCATGTACAGTATCAGATACAGATAAGCCCCACCTATTGACTCCCACAACCTCCGGGCCAGGGTTGTGGGAAGAGGACCTTGTGCTTATCAACCTATAGTCTTTCTGGCCTGGTACCTTTTCTGAGTTGAGAGCACATCGCCTAGTATGGTTCAGGTGGGGAGGGAGGGAGTTCACCTTCATCACCTCCTTTCCTGGTCTGACAAACTGCATGCTCAAATAAAGGACTGGTATAGTTTTTTTGCTCTTTTTTTTGTGGGGTTTCCCCTTTAAAGCGGGGGTCCACCTATCTATCGTTTTTTGTTTTTTTTAGTTCATTCACAAACTTTTCTTCTCAGCATTACATACTCACATATTGTGTGTAATATGTCCGCCTGTGTCAGATTTTGTCAGAAAGAATAACTTATATTATTCACTGCAGGCGGTTTCCATCTTCATTGTGGGCATTTGAAGCCCACAAGCATTTATTTCCTGGATGTGGTGAATGCTGCAGCATTCACCGCTCGTTCCCGCACATGCTCAGTGGCATCCTGGGAAGCCTGAGACTAGCTCCCAGGAGTCTGGGAGAGGCTAGAAACACGCCTACTCCCATGGGAGGAGAACCAGGAAGTGCAAAGAAGAATAGAAAAATAAAAGGTAACTACAGCGATTTAAATTTTTTTAAAGGGCATGTCAGCATCTAGGCAAGGAAGAGAATACATACAGATATTGTTCAAAATTTGGGTGGAACCCCGCTTTAAATTCATATCAGACTCAAAGGATCTAGTATGGAATTTGGGGAAGACCAGAATGCTTTTTTTTGTTTATTAATTTATTTTGCGTGGAGTCCTCCGTGACATTTATACCAGTTATACCTGATCCTCATGAAGGATAAGAAAGATAAGGTTCTTCTGGTATGTATTTTTATTAGGAAACCCCACTCTTTTTTTGGGGGTGTCCTCTATTATCTAGGAGAAGGGTCTGGTATAGATAAAGGGAGTCCCCAGCGACTTTGTTTACAAACAGAATCAACCAGAAGCTGTCATTTGCTGGCATTTTTTTTTTATAACTGTCAGAGTTGTATACAGTATATCATACAAATGTGCCACTTCAACAGGCAGGTTAAGGGTATCCCCCAAGCATGTTATTTAACCACTTCAGTACCGGACACTTTCACCCCCTTCCAGCCCAGGCCAATTATTGGCTTTCAGCGCTATCACACTTTGAATGACAATTGCGCAGTCATACAACTCTGTATGCAAATTAAAATTTTAACAGTGTTTTGACACAAATATTAACTTCTTTTGGTGGTATTTAATCACCACTGGGTTTTTTATTTTTTGATAAATAAAGTACACCCCTCACATTTTTATAAATATTTTATTATATCTTTTTATGTGACAACACTGAAGAAATGACACTTTGCTACAATGTAAAGTAGTGAGTGTACAGCTTGTATAACAGTGTAAATTTGCTGTCCCCTCAAAATAACTCAACACATAGCCATTAATGTCCAAACCACTGGCAACAAAAGTGAGTACATCTGTAAGTGAAAATGTCCAAATTGGGCCCAAAGTGTCAATATTTTATGTGGCCACCATTATTTTCCAGCACTGCCTTAACCTCCCTGGCGGTATGATTATTTCGGATTTTAGGTGCTGAAAGCGGTACCATTATTTTTGCATGAAAATGTGGCGTTTTATATTGTAGGCCTGTAATTCTTAGGAATAACTCACTGAAATCTGTCCAAACAAGAGTCTAGTAGACATCCTGGGTATGATAAAGTTTGAAACACAAAATCATAAATTATAATATAATAAATAACTATAAATAATAATAAATAATAATATAATAGTAATAATACTTTTTATTCAATAAATTTTAGTAAATAATATAAATCAAAAACACTGACATTTTTTTTGGCCAAACAAGAGTGCAATATTAGTAGTCATATTGCTTTAGTAAACATCTCGGGTATGGAAAATTTTAAAACAGGGTACAGCACAAAGTCCGACGTCACAGTCAGGACAGTAGAACCGGGTTTTTTTTCTGATTTTCCTTCCTGTGTCGTCACGTTTAGAGCAGCAAACCACACACATCCTTGTGGGTGCTGCCTTCTTTTCCATTGGTGGAATGTGGTCCATAAAGTGTCGACCTGTCAGAAGTTCTGGGTTCACAACGCCAGCAGCACGACGTCCAGATCTATTTACAGTGGTTGGTGCTTGGTGCTTGAGAAATATAAGTTCGGCAACTTTCCAAACGAAGTATGCATGAACCACAGGCCTGTCACTCTTTTTTTTTAGAAGAATGAAAGCATTCCACAAGCACTGTTCAAGTAGATGCCTGAAGATTTTTTCGTAATATTTTTGTTGTTGCTTTCTCATAGCAGGATAAAAAGTCATGGCCTGGTCAGCTCCGTCAACACCTCCCATGGTGTTGTTGTAGTCCATTACAATTTGAGGTTTCATTACGTCTTTTCCACCTTTTGTATGTACCATGACAGTAGAGGTGTTGTGAATGGTACTCATTAGGCACACATCTTGTTTGTCGCGCCATCTTAGTGCCATCATTTTGCCTTTTTGCCAGGCAACTATTTCTCCTGCCTTGAGCTTTTTATTGCCAAAGGTTGGCGGCATGTCACGCCTGTTAGCTCTAACAGTCCCGTATGCATCCGTCTTGTGTTGTAGAAGGAACTCATAGAGTTCTGGAGAAGTATAAAAATTATCTGTGGTTACACAGTACCCCTGATTCAGCAATGGCTCAATCAAAGTAAGAACAGAAGTGGTTGCCATTCCATAATTACTGAATCTGTCGTTGAATTTGGTCCCTTTCCCGGTGTAAAGGACCGAATTCCATATGTAACCAGTGCTGGCTTCACAGAGCATGAATGATTTTATGCCGATTCGTGCTCTCTTAGATGCGATGTACTGTATCCAGCTAAGTCTTCCTTTGTAGGCCATTAGACTTTTGTTGATACTGATGTCTCGGTCTGGTACATAGCTCTGCTGGAAATTTTTCTGAATAATTTGATATAGATCCCAAATCTTTTTTAATTTTGGAGCTGGATGAGAAGTCTCATCAAATTCTTCATTATTTTGAAAATGCAGATATTTCATTATGAGAGAAAATTTGTATTCCGACATGATGGTGCCAAAAAAAGGAGTGGCTAGTATTTTGTTGGTTGTCCAGTACCACTTCTGCAGGGGTTTCCCCACCACTCCCTGGAGAATAATTAGGCCCAGAAACTTCCAGATGTCCTCTTTGGTCACTGGTTCCCATTTTCTTCTCCTTGAAAACCTCTAAGGTATAGCAGCTTGTTGCTCCTGGTACCGATTGGTCTCTGTAACAATTCTTTCAATAACCTCATCAGTCAAAAAGAGTTGCCGGTATCCCAAGGGGCTGTCATCTTCAACCTCCACTTTGATACCAGGTGCTCCGGTAAACGGGAATCTTGGGGAGGGTGCGTGCTCCGTACCGCAGTCAATCGAGCACCAAGTCCGCACATCACTGGGCAAAGTCGCAGGATCACTGCTGAAATCGCTTTCCGTGCCTGATGATGAACTTCCCCATGAATCGCCATCACTCACTTCTGCAAGCGATTCTGTCTCGCTGCCGCTGTTTTCCAGCAGGTCATATGCCGCTTTTAAGGTCGAAGCACGCTTTTTTGATGCCATGGTTGCTCTGCAGTTTCCAGACACAAAGTACAGTAAAACTGCAGGCAGGGGCACTGGACAAAGCACTGGGGGGCAAACTAAGGTCAATTTTATTTTATCTAGTAATGTAATCCAATAGGATTACAATGTGTCAGTGTGTTTGTGTTTTATACTTTTTGAATTTGCCGCCGGTTCCACCCCCTGCGTCGCTACACTCGCAGGGAATGGAAGCCAGGGCACACAATGCATCGGCCGGAAGATCCGGCCGCCGAACACAGCGGGAGAACATCGCGGGATCCCGGAGATAAGGTAAGTCACGTCTTCCAGGATGCAGCGATGTGATCCCGAGTCTGGCTCGGGGTTACCGCTTTTGGTACTAAAATCTCACCCCAAGCCAGACTCGGGAATACCGCCAGGGGGGTTAATCCTCTTGGGCATGGGGTTCACCAGAGCTTCACAGGTTGCCACTGGAGTCCTCTTCCACTCCTCCATGACGACATCACAGAGCTGGTGGATGTTCGAGACCTTGCGCTCCTCCACCTTCCATTTGAGGATGCCCCACAGATGCTCAATATGGTTTAGATCTGGAGACATGCTTGGCCAGTCCCTCACCTTTACCCTCTTTAGCAAGGCAGTGGTCGTCTTGGAGGTGTGTTTGGGGTCGTTATCATGTTGGAATACTGCCCTGTGGCCCAGTCTCCAAAGGGGTGGGGATCATGCTCTGCTTCAGTATGTCACAGTACATGTTGGCATTCATGGTTCTCTCAATGAACTGTAGCTCCCCAGTGCTGGCAGCACTCATGCAGCCCCAGATCATGGCACTCCCACCACCAGGCTTGACTGTAGGCAAGGCACACTTGTCTTTGTACTCCTCACCTGGTTGCCACCACACACACTTGACACCATCTGAACCAAATAAGTTTATCTTGGTCTCATCAGACCACAGGATATGGTTTCAGTAATCCATGTCCATAGTCTGCTTGTCTTCAGCAAACTGTTTGCAGGCTTTCTTGTGCATTATCTTTAAAAGAGGCTTCCTTCTGGGAAGACAGCCATGCAGACCAATTTGATGTAGTGTGCAGCGTATGGTCTGAGCACTGACAGGCTGACCCCCCATCCCTTCAACCTCTGCAGCAATGCTGGCACCACACATACATCTATTTCCCAAAGACAACCTCTGGATATGACGCTGAGCACGTGCACTCAACTTCATTGGTCGACCATAATGAGTCCTGTTCTGAGTGGAACCTGTCCTGTTAACCTCCCTGGCAGTTTTCCCAAGTGTGGCTCGGAGTTAAATTTCAGTACCATTAGCTGTAACCCCGAGCCACACTCGGGATTGCATTGCAGGATCCTGGTGCGGTATACTTACCTTGTCCCCAGGATCCTGCGATGTCCCCCCGCTGTGTCCGTGGGCTCTGTCCTCCACCCAAAGCCTCTGTGTGCTGGGCTTCCATTCCCTGCGAGCGTCGTGACGCATGGGGGTGCAGCCCGGCAGCAAATTCAAAAAATTTAAAAATCATAACAAACACATACAGTACACTGTAATCTTACAGATTACAGTACTGTATGAAATCATTTCACATCCCTTTTGTCCTCAGTGCTTTGTCCAGTGCCCTGCATGCAGTTTTATATGATATATACTGTTCTTTCTGCCTGGAAACTGGAGATTGTCCATAGCAACCAAAAAGTGTCCCTTTACATCAAAAGTTGTTTTAGACCAGCTAGAAAACAGCGATAGTAAATTAGAACGCTTGCAGAATTGAGCGATAGTTAATCGTGGGGAAATTTATTTTATTATTATTATATTATTATTTTTTTATAATTATTTATATTTCTTTATCATATTATAATTTATGATTTTGTGTTTCAAACTTCATCATACCCAGGATATCTACTAGACTCTTGGTGGACAGATTTAAGTGTGTTATTGCTAAGAATTACAGGCCTACAATATAAAACTCCAAATTTCTATGCAAAATAATTGTACCGCTTTGAGACACAAAAATCTGACATAATCATACCGCCAGGAAGGTTAAACGACTGTATGGTCTTGGCCACCGTACCACAGCTCAGTGGCAATCTTCTTATAGCCTAGGCCATCTTTATGTAGCGCAACAATTCTTTTTTTCAGACCCTCAGAGAGTTCTTTGCCATGAGGTGCCATGTTGAACTTCCAGTGACCAGTATGAGAGAGTGAGAGCGATAACACCAAATTTAACACACCTGCTCAAGTTCAGTTAAATTTGATGGTGATAGTTTGTGGACTGCAGTCTTCAAGTCATCCCACATATTTTCAATGGGGTTTAAGTCTGGGCTCTGACTAAGCTACAGTATGCAAGGACATTCACCTTTTTCTCCTTCAATCACCCTGTGGTCATTTTTTCTGTGTGCATTGGGCCATTGTCATGGTGGAAGCAATGGCGGCTGGGGGTATATTTTTTTGGTAGGGCGGCAAACAATCCACCCGCCTCCCCCCGGTCGGTCACCAGCCCCACACTTAACCCATCTAGGTCATGGGTAGCTTCCTATGGGCAGGAAGCGGCAGCTTCACCCTGTGTCTCCTCCTCCTGGCCTTCACAGCGGCTTGCCATGTGTCTCCTCCTCCTCAGTGGCCAATAGGATTGCTTCTCCTATCGGCCAGTCGGGTGACGGGTCTCAGGACCTGCTTCCTGGTGGCCAGGAGGAGAATCAGGAAGACAATAGTGAAAATTAATTTGCTATTGTCACACAACTGGGTGGGCTTGGGGCAGAGTGCTCTGCGCCCTGAGCCCACCCTTTTTTGAAGCTGATTAGAGCCTTTGGCTTTAAACACGTGCTTCTAAAAAAACAAAAAACCCCATTGGCATGCGTCCTGTGCTCTGTATGGACGGTCCGCCACTGGTTGGAAGGTAAACTTTCTTCCCATCGACAACTTTCTAGCAGAGGGCAGCAGATTTTCCTCAAGAATTTGATGATATTTTGGCCCATCTATTTTACCTTCTATCCTGACAAGTGCCCCAGTCCCTGCTGCAGAGAAACACCCCATAACAGGATATTACCACCTCCATGCTTTACTGGAGGAATGGTGTTATTTGGATAGTGAGCTGTATTGGACTTCTGCCAGACATATGGTTTGGTGTTGAGGCCAAATAATTCAATTTTAGTCTCATCTGACGCACCTTGAAGATTCTGAGGCCACATGGAAAATGGTGTTATGGTCAGATGAGACTAAAATTTAATTATTTGTCTTCGAATGAACCCAGGTACATTCAGTTCATTACTAGCAGAGAGTAGGCTTATATGGTATCAGTCCTATCCTCAAAAGTACGGGCTCAAGGAACAGCTAGAGGCACAGTGAGGGATCGCACGGAGAAAGCTCAATGCTTCCCCAGTTTAATATCGATCTTAGGTGCTGACAGCTCATTGACTTTCCTAATCTGCTAAAACTGCCAGCTCCTTCAAACTAAAGCTGCTTTGTGGTTTACTTTTTTCCTACAGTCCTAAGTCATATGAGTGCTACTTCCATAGCAATGGAAGCCCTCTATGTTGGGAGCAGGCTTCTCAGCCTCCTGTGTAATGCACAGGCACAAGATCATGCTGTGGCAATTTCAGGAAGAGGCCAGGAATGGCATCCTCAGTACATCTCTCAGGAAAGTATTACTTCAGAGATGAACTCTAGGCAAACACATGAAACATACAGGAGCTGTGCTACCTGCCAAATGAGTTGTGTTTTTGTCCTTCCAGTCCTGAAATTTTCGCCTCTCTGCTACACAGTATGAATGCCATGAATGCCATACTTGACTTTTTAGTAATGCAGCAAAGTAATACTTACAGTCTTGTCCCTCCACAATCCTGTGACTGGACAATTAAAAGGGATGCAGCACACTGATGAGCTCATCTCTCTGTCACTCTTCTCTTTTCTCCTACTAGCATGTTGCTGATTTCAATTAAAAGAAAACATTTAATAAATATTGTTTACAAACATTGCATTGCATTGCATTGATTGTTAACACTTGTATCTACCTGTAGTTTAGCTTTAAGGCGCGATCACGGCTTTGTTTACATGCGACGTTTTGACATCACGCCCGGGCCTCCGATGGTCATAGAGATGGTCACCGGAAATCTCTATGGTCGTCATTCGGCAGCGTCCGATTCTTTCTCCGGGCCCCCGATGGCACGGTAGAGCCCGGAGAAGCACCGGATGGCGGTGGGAGGGGGGGTCCTCCCCTCCCGTTGCCTTTAAGAACGATCAGTCGGTGGAACTGCCACTATGATCATTCTTATCGTGCACAGAATTGTCGCCTGCAAATAATGATATCTGAATGATGCCTATAGCTACAGGCATCATTCAGATATCCCCGCACAAAGTCAAGGACGTCATATGACGGCGTGCGGTATTAAAGTGGTTAAAATCCTTGCAATGTAAATTGATCGCCCAGAGAGGATTGTTTTTTTGTTGAACAAAAGTGGAGTTACTAGCATTTGAAATAAGAAGTTAGTTAGGATAAGTTTAGCGTAATACAGTGGTGGTTCTGCGCATGTGTACTACAAAAAGGGCAAGAACTTCTGTACTCTCTAAAAATATGTAATCATATAAATATATATTTATTTATAACCAAAACCATTCTATATTAAAGTGGGACTAAACTTTGGTCTCCTTGACATGCTGGTAGATTATTTGTCTCCCGTCTAAATTGACACTATTATGTGTACGTATGAATGTTAGTTCTTGAGGACAGGGACTGAGGTGCATGTACAATATATATATATATGTATACATGTACAGCGCAACATAAATTGATGGCGCTATATAAGTACAAGTGTTCGCCCACCGAGCTCCCCACAATGATGATGACTTTGTCCAATCACGGCTCAGTGCTCATAGTTCTACCCCACAGGAAGCTTTTGCAGTGTATTGTTGGAGTGGAGATAGAGCAGGGCTCAGTTTGCTACTAGCGAGTTAGTGTGTTCACTTAATGTGACTCTGAGTGTAGAGTGTTAGTGTAGTGTGAGTATAGTGTAGTGTGTCAGTATAGTGTGAGTATAGTGTAGTGTGAGTATAGTGTAGTGTGTGAGTATAGCTTTTCAGTATAGTGTGAGTATAGTGTTGTGTGAGTATAGTGTAGTGCGTGAGTATAGTGTTTCAGTATAGTGTGAGTATAGTGTAGTGTGTGAGTATAGTGTTTCAGTATAGTGTGAGTATAGTGTAGTGTGAGTATAGTGTAGTGTGTGAATATAGTGTGTCAGTATAGTGTGAGTATAGTGTATTGTTTGAATATAGTGTGTCAGTATAGTGTGAGTATAGTGTAGTGTAAGTATAGTGTAGTGTGTGAGTATAGTGTTTCAGTATAGTGTGAGTATAGTGTAGTGTGAGTATAGTGTAGTGTGTGAATATAGTGTGTCAGTATAATGTGAGATAGTGTAGTGTGAGTATAGTCTATTGTGTGAGTATAGTGTATCAGTATAGTGTGAGATAGTGTAGTGTGAGTATATTCTATTGTGTGAGTATAGTGTTTCGGTATAGTGTGAGTATAGTGTAGTGTGTGAGTATAGTGTTTCAGTATAGTGTGAGTATAGTGTAGTGTGTGAGTATAGTGTGTCAGTATAGTGTGAGTATAGTGTATTGTGAGTATAGTGTGGTGTGTGAGTATAGTGTGTCAGTATAGTGTAGTGTCAGTGTAGTGTGTTATTGTAGTGCTATGTTTAACTCAGCATTATATAACATTTAGTGCAGTATACCCCCCCCCCTTTTTTTTTTCCTTTTTTGCTGTTTTTTTTTTTTTTTTGTTCCCTGCCTGCCTCCCTTTTTTAATTGTCAGCCGCAGTTTTAAAGTACACCAAACACCACTTTTCATTCAGTGAAGTGCATCCAATCACACATTTCCCAGTTTCTTTTAAATCTGGATAATAAGCTCCCCCCCTTCAGGTTTGGGAGGCCAACAATGATAGGCAGACGTTCCCATGCCACTATGAGGGGGCCAGCAGTGTCTGTGTCCATGTGGTCTGTCCTCAGGCAGGGCACATTTGTCTCTGTTTAGTGATGTTGCCCGTGCTATCCAGCCACAGCATGCAGAGGAGGTGGTGGACTGGCTTACTAAACCATCCTCATCCTCCTTATCCTCAATGACCCAAGCTGACACTAGTGCTTAGTCTGCCGCATGCTGCAAGAGTGGCTTATTCTGCCTCCTTGTCCACAGATACTCATGCCATAGCCCCAGCATCATGCATGGAGGAGTCAGCTGAATTATTTGAACTCAGCGTCAGCCACTTGCTTCTTGAGGATGCACAGGCAATACTTGATTCTGATGTGGGTTCTGAGGTAGGGGAAGGGAGTAACATGAGCCTACAGTGAGCGGAGAACACTGATAAACAACAGATTGTCAGTCATGTTCCCCCAGCCGCAGCGTAATGCCAAGTTGGCTCCAGTGATGATGAGGGTAGAGGGTAGAATGGTGATGAGGTCACTGACACCACTTGGGTGCCAGATAGAGCAGAGGTAGAATTTGAGGGGGAGAAACAACCCCAACAAGGCAGTATGTCTTCATGAAACAGCCATCATGGAAGAGTAGAGAGCAGCCACCCCATTCCATCAGATTAAGAAGCTGTTGTCTCCCGGCCCACTTCCCACAGCTCAGCTGTGGGTGAGTATTTTTTAGCACATGTGCAGCCGATCACATTGTTGCAATTTGCAATCTCTTGCATAGGCAGATTGCCGTTCTGCCTCTCTGGGGAACGATCGCAGGTGGCCAGCGGAAATCGGTCCGCAGGACCCGCTGATTGGCTCCCCCTCTGTCCAATCAGCGTGCGTACCCTCAGTGTCTATTGCACGAAATGACGTACAGGTGCGTCATTTCGTGCAATAGAGCCGACCTGCCGCAGTACATCTGCAGTAGGCGGTCAGGAAGTGGTTAAATTGAATTCCAGGTGTGTTAAACAAGTTTATTTAGTGTCAAGTACATGCTCATTACAATATGTGCGATTTTTTTTCCCAACGAAAACCATATTTACAGTTAAAAGTTCATCCATTTAAGAAAATTTTTCAATCCTCCTCCTCCAAATTTTCAGTTTGAAGCCATTAATCATTAGAAAATCAAACTAATGTTCTGAAAACAAACATTTTCAAACTAAATTCTACTAATGTGTTGCTTCAGAAGTCCATGAGAATAATGAAGAATTACAGGGCTGTCATGCTGCAAGCCTCCCTACACATGCAGAAGTTTTCCAAGCACTAAACCAGAGGATAACGCTGACAATAAAATACACTGCTTAAATCTTTATATCCCTGCAAATTTTCATAAAATAAAGTATTTAGCTATATGAGTTGGCATCTGTTGGCTCTGTGTAAATAGTATACACAGTCTGTTCTCAGCCAGTTGACCACGTTTTAAAAAGAATAGTCTTACCAAGGGTCAAATGGCTGTGTGCCTTCCTGTTTTTTTCCTGTGAAATTTCTCAACCATTTCTAAGTCACAGAAACTTTTTAGAATTTGGAAAATTTCAAGGCAATTTGAAAGTAAAATGTAAAAAAAAAGTAAATGTTACTTACCTTCAATGTGAGGGGGGATTAAAGCGGAACTTCAACCTTTTTTGTTTAATTTAAAAGTCAGCAGTTACAATTTTTTTTTTAATACATTTTTATTAAAGACAAGACAAACAATGCAGAAATGCTTACATTCCATGTGTAAAAGAGTTTACAACCGTACCACATAATGGATCCTATATGTCCTTTACTATACTAAAATGTATCTCAATAGAGTGTGATCAGCCATTGTCAATATTGCCGAACATCACAATTACTCCAAATCTTGTCGTTTTTATAAATAATAACAGAAACAAGAAGAAATAGAAAAGAAAGATAGGGGGAAAGAGAGATGAAAGGAGGGGGGGGGGGAGGTAGGTGTCCGTCTCAGACCCGTCTCTTATACTGAAAGGTTTTTAGAGTATAATTTTATACATTTAAAGCCATGATTTCTGCAAAGGTGGGTGTGTATTTAAAGGCAACCCAACAGGACCACACATTCTTTATTAATTCAGTTTTGTTTCTAAGAGAGTACGTTAAGTCTTCCATATAGTATATTTGGTCTACCGCTATTAGCCATTGGCGTAGCGGCGGTGCCATGGGTTTTTTCCAATACTTGGGTATAAGGGCCTTAGCCGCATTTAATAAGTGTGGGGTGATAGATCTCTTATATGGTCCTATTGGCTTGTCTGTACAGTGCAATAATACCACCCAGGGGTCATTCAGTACCTCCGATCCCTGGATCTCTTTGATCCAATAAAGAATTGTCAGCCAATATGGTCTTATAATTGGACAAAACCACCATATATGGGCATGGGTGGCTCGTTCCCCACATCCACGCCAGCAAAGCGGGGAGACTGCAGGGAATGACCTGTGAAGAGCCTCTGGGTTGTAATGCCACTGTGTCAGCAGTTTGTAGTTCACTTCTTCCAGTTTGGAGGACATTGATGATGTATGAGAAAGAGTGAGGATTGTGGACTTCTGGGTGTCTGTAAGAGTTTTATGAAGGTCTTTCTCCCAGTTGTTGATGTAGCTAGGGTGGGCAAAAAAGGCTAATGATTGTAAAGCTTGGTAGAAGTATGATAGGGGTTTCTCCACCGGTTGATCCTCTACAAAGGCTGTCTCTATGGGTGTTAGACTGGTTATATCCCGTATGGGTTGTGGGAGAGACTTAACGAAAGTCGACAGCTGATGGTATCTCCATTGCGTCATTAATGGTACCGTTGGTGTAGACACTAAGGATGAGAGCGGTACCACTCCAGAAGTAGATGTCACCTGGTGGAGTAGAACTGTGTGTCCAAGATTCCAGGAGTGGGTTTTGGGATCCATATTGCCTGGTGGAAAGTAGTTATGTCTCGTAAGAGGCATCAGAGGAGAATTATATGGCCAGTTGTGTGATATACACAGGAAGTCCCAGGCCATTAGAGTGGACCTTGTGAGAGGAGATGTGCTGGCAGCCAAAGATCTATACTTCCTTGGTATCCATAATAATGTGTGCAGATCCGATCCACAGAGATCAATTTCTAAGGCTACCCAGAATTTAGAGGCTGTTTAGAATAACCGCCTGGTAATATCGCCTGATGTCCGGCAAAGCCAGACCTCCTTCTTTTTTGGGTCTAAAAAGTAAGCTTCTCGCAAGTCTGGGACGTTTCCTGTTCCAAATATATCTGGTAATAATAGATCTTACTAGAGTAAAATATCCTATAGGAATTTTATAAGGAATCATTTGAAATAAAAATAGCAGTCTGGGCAGAATGTTCATTTTCACCACACTTATCCTTCCCAACCATGAATGGGCTAGCTGTGTCCATTTCTGTAGATCAGCTCTGATTGTGTTCAATAATGGGATAACATTAACGCGAAACAAAGACGCTGGATTAGGTGTGAGAAAAATACCTAAATATTTCAGTGAGTGAGATTGCCAGCTAAAGGGGAAAGAACCTTTCAATTGAGACACTCTTTCCTTTGGCATGGAAATATTAAAGATTTCAGATTTCGTCATATTTATTTTAAAATTAGAGATCTGGTTAAACTTTGAGAAGGCTGCCATTAGGTTTGGGAGAGTAATTTCCAGTTGTTGGATATAAAAGAGTACGTCATCAGCGTAGGCTGCGTACTTGTGTTCCCTGTTCCCCACAGAGATCCCATGTATGTTGGTATTATGTCTGATGGTGGAGAGGAATGGTTCAAGTGATAAGGCGAACAAAATTGGCAACCTTGGCGAGTGCCATTATATAGGGTAAATGAATTACTTAGCGTGCCATTTATTCTTAATTGTGCTGTCGGGAAATTATAAAGGGCTGATATTTGTTGTAGTAGCATAGGGCCGAGGCCTAAGTGGGATAAAGTTGCCAATAAATATTCCCAGTCCACCCTGTCAAAAGCTTTTTCAGCATCAGTTGACAATAACAGGGTGGGCTGGGACGATCCCCTAACATGAGCAATCAGTAAAAGGGTATGGAGGGAGTTGTCCCTTGCCTCCCTACCAGGGATAAATCCCGTTTGATCAGCAGTAACCCATTTTGGAAGCAGGGGAAGGAGCCTATTTGCAATAGCCTTGGCATATAATTTAGCATCAAGGTTTAAGAGAGAGATGGGGCGGTAGCTTCCACATACACTAGGGTCCTTACCAGGTTTCGGTATGATCGTAATGTGGGCATGGAGACTTTCTGGTTGAAAATTGCCACCTGCTGAGATTGCGTTAGCATAGTTAGTTAATCTGGGGATTAGAATTTCTGTAAAGGCCCGATAATATGCTACTGTGAGGACGTCGGGGCCAGGGGCCTTACCATTGGCCATAGATTTTAATGCCACTCATAACTCAGCAGATGTGAATTCTCCCTCCAGTGCACTTAGGGCTTCATTTGGAAGTTTTGGAAGATTAGCTTGTAACAAATATTCATGGATGAGTTTCGTTCTAGCTTCTTGGTCTGATGTGTGTTGACGGACGTGGTATAAGTGTTGGTAAAAAGATCTAAATTCTTCTGCTATGGAAGAAGTTTCATGTAGTAATACATCTGACTTAGAATTAATTCTGGCAATAAAGTTTACCGCTTTTTTCTGTTGTAAGGAACGAGCTAACACCCTACCAGGCTTATTACCCCATTCGTGTAATCGTTGAGCGACAACACGGAACTGTCTCTTCCGATCCAAGTGTAAGAGGGCTTTTAGTTCTTCTCTTTTCTTGGATAGAGTATTGAATACTGCAAGCGACAGTCCGGACTTGTGCTTTCTCTCAAGATCAGTAATCTCCCTTATTAGTTCTGATTGCTGGTGTATTCGTTCTCTTTTCTTCCTAGACCCTAGTTCTATGAGTTTCCCTCTGATAAAGGCCTTATGGGCCTCCCAGAGTGTACCCGGTGAAATCTCTGGGTGTGAATTGTCCCGAAAATAGTGTTGCAGTTCGTCATTTATCATTTTTTTGTCTATGTCCTCTGTGATGAGATAGTCATTAAGCTTCCAATTAGTAATTTTGAGTGGTATGGATGGAATTTTTAGTTTTAGCGTGATTGGGGCATGGTCCGACAAAGTAGAAGTTTCAATGCTAGTGTCTACAAGAAGGGAGAGGTGGTGATGATTCATAAAGAAATAATCGATGCGTGAGTAAGAATGGTGTGTATGTGAGAAGTGGGTGAAATCTTTCTCTCTAGGGTGCATTATCCTCCATACATCCATTAATTGCATATCATGTAATCGCTTACGTAAGAACGCCAGGCGTTTACGTGAAATACAAGATCTACTACGTGATGTGTCCACTAGGGGGTCCATCGGGGTATTAAAATCTCCTGCAAGGACTATACAACCATGAGCAAACTCGCTAAGTTTTTTGAGGGTAGTGGTTATAAAGCTCACCTGATCATGGTTGGGAGCGTATAGCGTGGCTAAGGTACATGGCAAACTGCCCATACTGCCCCTCCAAAACAAAAATCTACCCATTGGGTCACTCAGCATAGATTCCAGTGTGAACGGTGTACCCCTGCAAAACCCAATGGCCACTCCTTTTGCTTTATGAGCATTAGATAAGCTATAGTGCCAAGTGGGATATTGAGGGGAAAAGAGTTTTACAGATGTACATTAATGGATACTAGTTTCGTCATGGCCACTGGGTTCGACAGAGGAGGTCCGCTTCCAGCACTCTCCAGAATGAGCTAGTACAAGACTGAACACCAGGGAAATAAAGAAACAGAGGGGGAGGTAGGGAGAAAAGAGAGCAAAAAGAGAAAGGAAAGAAAGCATTAACAATGTACGACCTCCAATATCGCCAAGGGAGGTGGCATTTGTATGCACGCATAAAACTGCTATGCACATTTGGGGTAAGCCAGGATCCCCGCGCTCCCACGCGCCCCGCCACTTTGGGAATAGACACATGAGAGCATGAGGGCCCGTGGCGCCCCAAAAAAGGAGGGCGCGTGGCTCGAGGCAGCGGACAGTGAATGCCCAAAATTAGTGTGGTCACTGTCTCGCTGTCCCGGGGCCAGCCGCTTAACCTGCTGAGTACAATTAAACCAGTACCTATGTAAATCGCTCTATAAACAGCTAGGCTTAACATCATTATCCTCTAGGAGCTATCAAAGTAAGCAACCCTTTATCCCCTAGATTATTTAGTTACTCAAATAAACAAACTATAGAAAATGTCTCAACAGGGTATCCTGACTGTGAAAAAATGGCAGTCATATTATTTAAAGGAACTCAAAAATACTTGCAAACATGAGGGAACTGTCACAAGTCGAGACCTCTGCTGGAACTCAGACCAAGTTAAGGGGGGAGAGCCTGTGGTATTAGACCGGCGGTTTCTGTCCACTTTTTGCCACCGCGGTTCCGAGTGATTGGGAAGCTGTGGGATAGCATCCTGCCATCCCGGTAGCTTTGGCGGGGATATGTTAAGGTCTTGACAGAACTTCTCCAGGTCTTCCGGAAAGCGCAGAGTCGCCGTCTTGCCATCTTTGTGGGCGATGAGGGAGGCTGGGAACCCCCATCGGTAATTGATCGATGATGATCTAAGAAGCTCAGTCAGGGGTCGAAGAGACCTGCGACGCTCCAGCGTCTCCCTTGCTAGATCTGGGAAAAATTGCAAGGTGGCTCCATCAAAGTCCATTGGGGCGTTTTCACGGGCATTCTGCATTATGAGCTCCTTTTCCTCATAGTAGTGGAGCCTGCAAATAATGTCTCGTGGAGTCTCAGATGACAAATTACGAGGCCTCAAAGCTCTGTGTGCTCTGTCAATTTTTAAAGGGCTGTCGGCTGCACGACCTAAGAGGCCATTGAAGATGCCACAGAGGGAAGGGAGGAGGTCGTCGTCACCGGTAGCTTCCGGGAGTCCCCTTACCCTAATATTGTTGCGCCTGCTGCGGTTTTCTTGGTCCTCAATCTTATAGAGGGCCATTCTGTGGGATATAGCAAGGTTACGAGTGGCGGTTTGGAGGTTTCTAATTGCGACCGTATGTCGGTCGAGCCTCTGTTCTGATTCCTCGATCCAACACTTGCGACAGGTCCGATCGAACCGCTGGGATCTCCTTCTTGATGGAGCGTTCTAGTCCCAGAAACAAGGCGGTCAGCTCAGACTTAGTGGGTAAATCATTCACTAGCGACGCTACCCCGGAGTGTCTGGATGTGTCGCCTTCACCTTCCGAGCCGGCTGATGAGACGGGAGAGCGTCGTCTGGGATCAGGTCGAGAACGAGGCGCTGAGCTTGAGCCTCGTGGAGAGCGGCCTAAGCCATCCATGCTCAGATTGTCTTCTGGTTCTGCAAGGAAACGCTTTATGGATCCAGCAGAGGGTCCTTTCTTAGGCAGGGATTTGCCGGTCCTCTTCTGCATGTTTTACTAGAAGTTGGTCAGCTAGGTTGACTGATTAAAGATGTTTAAAACAGCGTCGGCCCCGGAGCTCGAGACAAACACGTCCTCACTGTCAGCAGTTACAAATACTGTAGCTGCTGACTTAATTAAAAGGTATTTACCAGTGCGTGGACTTGGTGCTGTCTTTCTGCAGCTGGTTTTTCTTACTGCTGCTGGTCCCTGCCACCTGAATTTTGGATATGCTAACTGACTGTGAATTCCTGAGGAATCACAGTCGCTCCCCACTATGCATGCATGAGAATGCATGGGGCTGTGGAATTGGTTCTGCAGTTGTATCCTAGAAGGCTATGGGGTAGAGGGGTAGAGGGGCCTGGGCAGGAGGTGTGCCTAAGCACACGTCATTCTCATCTAGATAAGAATTAAGGAAGTGGGAGCTGGTACCTCTCAAAAGACAAAAAAAACTTTGAAAGCGTTAAAGCCTTTTCCTATCCACTGAAGTTCTGCATGCAAGACTCATCTGTTCAGTGATTGGCTCCCTGGGTGCCACTCGCCCATTGGTGGTGATTGGGCAGATTGGCGGGCCCCAGATGCAGCAAGTAATTGTCCTGCAGAGTGTGTATCGCTGGCAGCATCCTGTGTGTACAACGTCTGCTACCGAGTGGGGGCCATTGAAAGCACCCCTGACGATATCAGAAAGCACCACAGTTGAGAAAGGAAGCTTTATACTAACAATTGCTGTAATACCTAAATGGATGAAGAAGCAAATAATATCTATTGTATTATGTGCAATAGCAATAACAATATCACATATAAGAATAAGAATAGGCACTGCAGGATTGTATAGAATGGAGTATCGGTTTGAATTTGCAGAGCAGAGTAGGACTGAACATAAGAGGGATTACTTTGACGCAGCTGGTCAGCTTAAACAGGTAATGCAATGTATGTGAACTAAAAGACTCTGTTTTTCATTGCATAATTTGCTGGAAAGGGTATATAGAAGTGTGCAGAGGGTTCATTCAGAATTTGTAGTGTTAACATGTGGTCATACCCCTTTAGCACCTGATAGATTATATACATGTACAAGCTATTGGGATTTGAGCACAGGTATATCTTGTTTTTGTTGCAATGCAGGTCAGTGACCAGATCTGAACCTAGTAGCTCTCCCCCACCTTGTGTTTGTGTGCCCTGTGTTGGCATGGTGTCCAGCATAGCATTTGCAGGGGCAGAGCAGAATAGGACTGGCCATAAGAGGGATTACTTTGATGCAGTTGGTCAGCTTAAACATGTATTGCAATGTATGTGATCTGAAAATCCCTGTTTTTTATTGCATAGCTTGCTGGAAAGGGTGTATAGCAGTGTGCAAAGGGTTCATTCAGAATTTGTAGTGTTAAAATGTGGTCACACCCTGGATTAGAGTACCTGATAGATTATATACATGTACTAGTTATTGGGATTTGAGCACAGGTATTTCTTTTTTTTTTTTTTTGGGTTGAATTTGGACTCATGAGATTCCAGGTAGCAAAAGGCAAAATAAATAAAGACAATAACCCTAAACTGGGGATTAAATGGCCGCAGCCTTTTTACTATTGGTTTCACAGAATTTATTATACACAACCAAACATATAATTAGATTTTGAGCATCAAATAATCAAAATCTATGTAACAACAATATAACCAATAAACAGCCCAGTCACCATGACCCAGGTTGCAAATTTAGCATAAAAAACAACTTACTTAACTGTCCCCCAAAAGCCAGGCCCACCCACCACAAACCTCGGCCATCTCCACAGCTGATTGCAGGTTGGTGTTAAATAAGTCTAGGCCTATTTCAGAGAGATGCACTCCATCATCTCTGTAAATGTCAGACACACCCCCGTCCAGTGCAAGATGTCTACATTTAAAGCATCCCATTGTAGGCAAAAAATTTTCAATAGCACGATTTACTCTTTTCCTAATCTTTTAGAAAAGAGAATTAAACTTTGTCATTCTAGGCACAATTTCTGAGAATACCAACTTTGTTTTTGGAAAATATATTAAAAAACTATGCAGGCCATTGCGGATCTTGGAAATTAGATCAAACGTTTTTACATGCCCAATATAATTGCCACCCAAGTGTAATACTAGAATATCCAGGACTGGCCAAGAAGGGAGCAAATACTTAAGTCAAAGAATAGGTTACATAGTTAGTCAGGTTGAAAAAAGACACAAGTCCATCCAGTTCAACCAAAAAAAAAAAAAAAAAAATACAATCCCATATACACAATCCTATACCCACAGTTGATCCAGAGGAAGGCTCAAAACCCCAGCAAAGCATGATCCAATTTTCCAATTATAGCAGGGGAAAAAATTCCTTCCTGATCCCCCGAGAGGCAATTGAATTTTCCCTGGATCAACTTTACCTATAAATGTTAGTACCCAATTATATTATGTATATTTAGGAAAGAATCCAGGCCTTTTTTTAAAGCAATCTACTGAGCTTGCCAGAACCATCTCTGAAGGGAGTCTATTCCACATTTTCACAGCTTTTACTGTGAAGAAACCTTTCTGTATTTGGAGATGAAATCTTTTTTCCTCTAGAAGTAAAGAGTGCCCCCTTGTCCTCTGTGATGACCGTAAAGTGAATAACTCAACACCAAGTTCACTATATGGACCCCTTATGTATTTTTTACATGTTGATCATATCCTCCCTTAAAGCGGGGTTCCACCCAAATTTTGAACATTATCTCTATGCATTCTCTTCCTTGCCTAGATGCTGACATGCTGTGTAAAAAAATTTAAATTACCTTTTTTTTCTAATCTTCTTTGCACTTCCTGGACCTCCCACAGTCCCTGGGAGCTAGTCTCAGGCTTCCCAGCATGCATTGTGCAACAGCGTCATCACAACATCTCTGCTCCCAGCATTCACCGCATCCAGGAAATACATGCTTGTGGGCTTCAAATGCCCACAATGAAGATGGAAACCGCCTTCAGTGAATTTTATAAGTTATTCTTTACAACGAAATCGGACACAGGCGGACTTATTACACAGAACATGTGAGTAGATAATCATGAGAAGAAAAGTTTGTGAATGAACTCCAAAAAAAAAACGATAGATAGGTGGACCCCCGCTTTAATCTCCTCTTCTCAGGAGGGAATAGATTCAATTCCTCTAATCTTTCCTCATAGCTGAGCTCCTCCATGCCTCTTATCAGTTTGGTTGCCCTTCTCCGCACTTTCTCCAGTTCCCCGATATCCTTTTTGAGAACTGGTGCCCAAAACTGACCTGCATATTCCAGATGAGGTCTTACTAATGATTTGTACAGGGGTAAAATGATATCTCTCTCTCTGGAGTTCATACCTCTCCTAATAAAAGAAAGGACTTTGCTCGCTTTGGAAACCGCAGCTCGGCATTGCATGCTATTATTGAGTATATGATCTACCAGAACACCCAGATCCTTCTCCACTATGGATTCCCCCAGTTTTAATCCCCCTAGTATGTATGATGCATGCATATTCTTAGCCCCCAAGGGCATAACCTTACATTTATCAACATTAAGCCTCATTTGCTACTTAGTTGCCCAATTAGACAGTGCATTGAGGTCGGCTTGTAAATTGGAGACATCCTGTAAGGACATTATTCCACTGCATAGCTTAGTGTCATCTGCAAAGACTGAAATTGTACTTTTAATCCCAGACCCTATATCATTTATATCATAGTTACATAGTTACATAGTACACCTACCTATGTAACTATGTAACTATGATATAAATGATATAGGGTCTCGGATTAAAAGTACCATTTCAGTCTTTGCAGATGACACTAAGCTATGCAGTGGAATAATGTCCTTACAGGATGTCTCCAATTGGTTGAAAAAAGACACAAGTCCATCAAGTCCAACGTATGTGTGTGATTATATGTCAGTATTACATTGTATATCCCTGTATGTTGCAGTCATTCAGGTGCTTATCTAATAGTTTTTTGATAGTTTTTTTGATGCCCCCCCCCGCTGAGACCACCGCCTGTGGAAGGGAATTCCAAATCCTTGCCACTCTTACAGTAAAGAACCCTCTACGCAGTATAAGGTTAAACCTCTTTTCTTCTAATTTTAGTGAGTGGCCACGTGTCTTATTAAACTCCGCAAGAAAGTTTTATCCTTATTGTGGGGTCACCAGTATGGTATTTGTAAATAGAAATCAGATCCCCTCTCAAGCACCTCTTCTCCAGAGAGAATAAGTTCAGTGTTTGCAACCTTTTTTCATAACTAATATCCTCCAGACCCTTTATTAGCTTTGTTGCCCTTCTTTGTACTTGCTCCAAACCAAATTTATAAAGATATTAAAAAGTAACGGTCCCAACACTGAACCTTAGGGTACACCACTGATAACCTTAGACCATTCAGAGTAGGAGTCATTAACCACTACTCTCTGGATCCTGTCTTTTAGCCAGTTTTCTATCCATTTACAAGTTGATCTTTCCAAGCCTGTAGACTTTACCTTACACATGAGTCGTGTGTGGGGAACTGTGTCAAACGTCCACAGCCACCCCTCTGTCCAAGGTTTTACTTACTTTCTTATAAAAAAAATCAGGTTTGTTTGACAACTTCTGTCTTTTATGAATCCATTCTGTCTGTTGCTTAAAATATTTTTTTCCAGCAAGAACTCATCTATGTGGTCATTTATTAAAATCTCCAGTATCTTCCCGACTGTAGAAGTTAAAATAACAGGTCTATAGTTACTTGGCAAAGACTTTGATCCCTTTTTAAATATGGGCACCACATTGGCCCTGCGCCAAAGGTTGTAGCAGTCTGGATCTGTAATAGATATAGTGGTTGCAGCAGTCTGGACCTGTAATGATATCTATTATTTTTTCTTAACTCAAATAGACAGTGCACCATTTTTCATACATTTTATGGTTAACCAGTATTCAGATATAGAGGTTGCAGCAGTTTGGACCTGTAATACTCCAAATTTCCATAGCACACGTTCCTGGATAAAGGTTCAAAAGGATTTGGGTGTCGCAGCAACGGCCAGTTAGAGACTGGTTCAAGAGTCAGTAGATTGCTTTAAGAAAGGCCTAGATTCTTTCCTAAATGTACACAATATAATTGGGTACTAACATTTATAGGTAAAGTTAATCTAGGGAAAATCCGATTTCCTCTCGGAGGATCGGAAAGGATTTTTTTCCACTACTTTAGCAAATTGGAACATGCTTTGCTGGAACTTTTCACCTTCCTCTGGATCAACTGTGGGTATAGGATTGTGTATATGGGATTGTATGATTTTTTTTATTGGTTGAACTAGATGTGTCTTTTTTTCAACCTAACTATATGTAACTATATAATAGGTGGTGTCATCTCATCCCCTTCCTACCTTGCCAACAAATTTTGATCAAAGAAGAGTTAAAATTCAAAATTTCAGTATACACTCTGCACATAGCTCTCCTCTCTGCCCAAAAAATGAAAGAGTGTCCAACTGATAGGAATTGATCTGGAATTCAAAATAAATGTACTGTTAGGATATATGTAAAAAATATAGGAAACAGATTTCCATATTCCAATTAGTTTTATGCTATCAATATCAAAACATAGTCTAGCTGCCTCTGTTGCCTTTCCTGTGTAAAGGAATTTTTTTTGTCCAATTTGAGAATTTTCAGGCATTTCTGAAGAACTGCGTCAAACTGGAATTTTGTCAGAGGGTAACCATCTTGATGAATAAAGAAAAATGTATTATGTTGAGGCCTGACCTTCAGAAATTCTGTCATTAAAAATACAGGACAAATGGAAGAGCCAGGTAAAGAGTTTAAAGTTAGCCAGGCTCCCATAGCCATCTGATTTGTTTTTGATTTAGAAATAAAAAACCTGACCCTTTTATTCCTAATTGTAACACTGGTAAGTAAAATTCCAGACTTTAAAGTGGAGGGCCACCCTAAAATAAAAAATAGCATGAAAAATCGTAAAAATTAAAAAAAAAAAATTTGGAAAAAAAAAAAATTAATATCTTACCTGAACCCTTGTTGCTAGGCAGTCTTCCTAATCTGCCTCTTCCTATTCCGCGGCGTATCCTGCTCCTCGGTGAGCGGCCCCGTTGCCTTCTGGGAACTGTGTGTGTTTCCAGAAAACCACGGGGCCGGTCACCGCCGAGAGAGCTGACATCTTCTCCCGTCCTTTCTTCCGGGATAGTGGGCTCCAGCGCTGTAAGCCTATAATAAGGCTTACCTGTTTGTAAAATGAATATCTCCTAAACCTGCATGGTGTAGCAGATATTCACCCTGCATGCAGCCGCTGATGTCAGCAGTGCATGTGCTCTGAAGGTCCGGCATACCGTGCCAGAACTTCAAAGCTTCTTGCCCGAACCGAGGGCTCATGCACACGTTATCGTGGCTCTAGCCACTCACAGCGCTGGAGCCCACTATCCCGGAAGAAAGGACGGGAGAAGATGTCAGCTCTCTCGGCGGTGACCGGCCGCCGCTGAGAGGGCTTCATTCTAGGGTGAATATTTTGCGATGCAATGCATACTAGCACATTATACCTTTGTCTTGCAGGGTTTTTTTTATTAATTCCTCGGTTTACAAGCGCTTTAAGGCTGCAAAAAAAAAAAAACGAGTGAAAAGACTGCTCTGAATAAAATTATTATAGTCTTACCTATAGGTAAAAATAACAAAGCGGGATTTACAACCGCTTTAAGCATTTGTGAAGTACTCTAGTTTCCACGAATAGACATTTAAAGCGGGATTCCGGCCAGGAAAATTTTTTTTTAAAAGTCAGCAGCTACAAACACTGTACACTTACCTGTCCTGGGTGCCCGCGATGTCGGCCGCCCAAGGCCGACACATCCCTCAGCTCTTGGGTCCTGGCACCACCATCCTAACTAAGGGAAACAGGCGGGGGAGTCTTGCGGCTTCACTGCCAGTTTCCTACTGCGCACGCGCGAGCGGCTCAGCGCTTTGTGAATGGCCCCGTGGTTTTCTGGAAACACACACAGTTCCCAGAAGGCAACGGGGCCGCTCACCGAGGAGCAGGATACGCCGCGGAATAGGAAGAGGCAGATTAGGAAGACTGCCTAGCAACAAGGGTTCAGGTAAGATATTAATTTTTTTTTTTCAAAATTTTTTTTTTTTAATTTTTACGATTTTTCATGCTATTTTTTATTTTAGGGTGGCCCTCCACTTTAAAGTCTGGTATTTTACTTACCAGTGTTACAATTAGGAATAAAAGGGTCAGGTTTTTTATTTCTAAATCAAAAACAAATCAGATGGCTATGGGAGCCTGGCTAACTTTAAACTCTTTACCTGGCTCTTCCATTTGTCCTGTATTTTTAATGACAGAATTTCTGAAGGTCAGGCCTCAACATTACAATACATTTTTCTTTATTCATCAAGATGGTTACCCTCTGACAAAATTCCAGTTTGACGCAGTTCTTCAGAAATGCCTGAAAATTCTCAAATTGGACAAAAAAAATTCCTTTACACAGGAGGAGTGAAAAGACTGCTCTGAATAAAATTGCTTCATAAGAGGAAAAACATGCTACACTTAGGCCCCTTTCACACTGGGGCGGTGGGTGCGTTGGCGGTAAGGCGCCGATATTTTTAGCGGCGCTTTACCGTCAATTTCGCAGCGCTATTCGGCCACTCGAGGGGCGCTTTTATCCCCCTGCTAGCGACCGAGAGAGGGTTAAAACCACCACAAAGCACTGCTGCAGCAGCGCTAGGCCGGTGGTATAGCCGCGCTACCCATTCATTTCAATGGGCAGGAGCGGTGTATACACCGCTCCTTCACCGCTCCAAAGATGCTGCTTGCAGGAGTTTTTTTAACGTCCTGCCAGCGCAGGACGTTAAAAAAACTCTAAATTAATTCCCATAAATGTGGAGGACATTTGATTCCTTTTTTGTCTGAATCTGGAAACAATAACCTGAATCCAGTAAGAATGTCATAACTCAGTGCACCAATGGGTCTTCAAATTGATGAAAAACCTATTGATCTTGCTGCATCTTTAATCAAACAAAAATTGTCAGATATAAATTCTTCTTTAAAAATTGATCTACCCCTAACATTTGTCTAAAAATTGAGACTATACTAACAAATCTTCTCATGAATCAGTATTATTTCTGATATAAGACGAGAGGGTAGAAGGTAGAAGCGTCTGGAAAATATGTGACAGTAAGAATTCTAGAAGAAAATGCCAAAAGACCTAAAAGTCCTTTAATTTCATTTAAACTAATATTTTTTCTTCTAATAAACATGGCTAGAATGTTTTTTTTAATTTATTGATCGTATCACTGAGCAGCTGAAACTCTTAGCAATAGTGTCAATAGTACAGTAATTCGTAAGAAAACTAGGCTGGCAGCTGGGAAGGCCACTTTTTCATATGCCAAAGGAATGTTAAATTCAGCACATACAGTGCCTTGAAAAAGTATTCATACCCCTTGGAATTTCTCCACATTTTGTCATGTTACAACCAAAAATTTAAATGTATTTTATTGAGATTTTATGTGATAGACCAACACCAAGTGGCACATAATTGTAAAGTGGAAGGAAAATGATAAATGGTTTTCATTTTTTTTTACAAATACATATCTAAAAAGTGTGGCGTCCATTTGTATTCAGCCCCCTTTATTCTGACACCCCTAACTAAAATCTAGTGGAACCAATTGCCTTCAGAAGTCACCTAATTAGTAAATAGAGTCCACCTGTGTGTAATTTAATATCAGTATAAACACAGCTGTTCTGGGGTTTGTTAGAGAACCTTAGTGAAAAATCCACATCAGAAAGGCCAAGGAACACACCAGACAGGTCAGAGATAAAGTTACGGAGAAGTTTAAAGCAGGGTTAGATTATAGAAAAAATATCCCAAGCTTTGAACATCTCACGGAGCACTGTTCAATCCATCATTCCAAAATGGAAAGAGTATGGCACAACTGCAAACCCAAAAAACAAAAAAGAAAGAGGGCGCACCAACCTAGTGCATTACCACTGATAAACTTTAATGCAGCATAAAAACTGTAAAAATTATACTCACAAACGAGCTAGTATAAATAGCTTTCAAAAGGGCGCAAAAGCGCTGTTTCTGTGGATCGACACCCCAGGACCTGTTGCCGAGAGGATAAGACCAGCGCAAATGGCTGATGGCTTACGCGTTTCGGGGGAGCACCCCTTTCTTCAGAGCCTAAGCGGGCAATGGTTGGTCTCTCGAGTTGCTCTCTCTATAAATGTATGTATGTGCCTGTGTCTACCCCACCCAATTAGTGACGACGCCCCCTCCCACAGATATTGGGCACCAACCACCCATTCGGGTTAACCCTCCCTATCCCATCCCTCTGAGTGTGATTCCCCATTTGTAGCCAAAATATAGAGGGCAAACATCACTCTATGTTATCTGCTAAAAAGATAATGATAGTAGTAATACTAGTACAAAAAGAAATTGATTAATTGAAAAAATAAATAGATATAAATATAGAAACACTGGACCAGTAGATCAGTTTCACTCTCACCATAGGCTATGTGCAACAGGGCAGGGGAAGGGGGATTGGGTGCGCCAAAACAAAGACACCTCACCTCCTGCATGCAGCTCTAATTGTGTCCCCATGCCTCTGATCTACTGGGGTGGATGATGCCGGGCTCCTCCGGCTCCCAGGAGCCATATTAGTGCCGCATGCCATGTGTGGAACGCACGCCATTCAAAAGACCAGGAAGTGCGGGCGTACCTGCGTTCCACCCGCAACTTCCGGACGATCGTGGCGTCATTTCCCCCTCCTCCATAGGCGTCAGAGGTCCCTGTGCGCCAGGAACACGGCCCGGAAGCTTGGGTGTGTTTGCGTTCCACCCACTGCTTCCGACCGTCAACCTGTGGTAAATAATGCGCGCGCATCTCAGTATGGCCGCGCGCTCTCTATCAATCGCTCCACTACTAACATTATCATTGGCAGAGACGCGATCTGGCTAAGCAGGACAAGCAGCATTCTGGCGGGGGCTACTAGCAGCGCTCAACCCACTTTTCTCTAAAGAAACATAGATGAAAAATGGAGGGGAAAAGGAATGTATAATTTAAAAACTTAATTAATTAATTAAAAAATAAAAATAAATAAAATTGAAAATATTATAATGTGAATATCAATTCCCAAATAAGGAAGTGGAAAAAGGGATAATGGAAAATGGATTCCAAACCTATAGGTTGATCATAATGTAAAATTATTAGATTAATAGAAGGAGTCCGCAGAAATATCCCTCCAAGGTACAGTAGATCATACCATATCCATAAAATTCATGGATTGAAATATAACATATAATATACTTAATGTTAAAAGAACAACACATGGGAGTCCATAACAATTAGTCGTTATGATATCAGCACGATACTAATCTAGAGGAGGAAGGATTATAAAATAATAAATAATACATAGTATAAAATACTAAAAATACATATGGGATCTCAAAGTGAATACTGAACCTCATCAGCCTATACCAACATTAGTCACCATTAGACACAGCAATAGAGTGTTCCTACTGAAAGGCTACACCCCACTCCATGTAGATATAAAATATATATAAATATAGTGACAAATATGTATATAAACCATATAATAGTAAACCATACTGTGCCAAATGACAGTGGTACCCATCACCTCAGCATATACCCTGGAAGATACCTCTGCGGACCGGCATACCATAGACAAGAGAGAGAGAGAGAGGCACCATTGCCCGCTAGCATCTGGTGGGAATAGACACTAAACTCCAAAGGCGGTAAATTACATTGGCGGTAAATTGCATAAAATTACAAAAAGTACATCATGTAGTCAAATAGGCCAATAGGCGACTATCTGAAACCAACCACAACCTAAACCTAATAACTACCTTCTAAACAAATACCTAGCGGCTAAAACCTATTACTACACCTGCCAAATGGTCTACCCAATTCCTAGTCCTTGACCTTAGTGCATCCCATAAACCCCAAGAATGAGCCCCTACCAACATGGTGGAGGCGAAGGACACACTAGAGAAGTCACATCAGAATTAACTAACTGATGTTAATAATGGCTCGAAAGCTTGGACGGGAACTGAAGGAATTATGCTACATTGTGTAGTTCAATTTCCTCGTTCAGACCTTTTGGGGCCAAAGTTCCTAGGGAAAATATCCAGAAGGCCTCTCTACTACACAGCATTTGATATTTTTTACCACTATCTAGGTCGCTCGGCATTGCTTCTATTCCGAACACTTTGAGGCCCTCTGTACTGCTACTGTGGGTTTCTTTGAAATGTTTCGGTATTGAGTAGTTATCCTTTTCTGTCAAAATACTACTCCTGTGCTCGTTCATTCTTATCCTCATAACTCTTGACGTCCGTCCAACATAAAGGAGGCCACAGGGGCACAGAAGGCCGTAGATGACATACGGGGTACCGCAGTTGATGAACTGCTTAATCTTGTGGACCCTACCGTCTGTTCCAAAGACTTCTTTCTTTCTGTGGCACATATGCACGCAGTTCCCACAGTTGCTGCTCCCACATCTGTAACTGCCCTTCTGGTCAAAAATTGTACTCCAGGTGCTGCTGAGTCCTCCATTTCTTTGTTTTCTTACCCTACTAGGGGCAATGATGCTCCTAAGGTCCTTCGGTCTCCTAAAGACCAAATTAGGATGCGAAGGAAGGCTTGTCTTTAAGATGGGATCTGATTCAAGGATTCTCCAATTCTTTTTGAGGATTTTTTGTATTATCGGGGCCTTGTTATTATACCTAGTGCAAAACCGTACTTGTGGTTGTTCGTCCACATGTGGGTTTATCTTCTTTTCTTCGCCAACACAAGTGTTGTCGTACAACACAAGGTACTTTTGGAATGCCTCCTCTATATGCTCCTCTACATAGCCCTTTTCCTTGAACTTATTCTTAAGGATAAGGCTCTGTTCTTCATAATCTTGCTTCAGGGTGCAGGTTCGCCTAAGCCTGCAAAACTGACCAAAGGGGACATTCCTAATCCATCTAGGGTGATGGTGGCTCCGGGCGTGGAGATATGAATTCCCGGCGCACGGTTTAAAGTGGGTTTTTGAGAAGATGGTCCCAGTGTCGTCCACCTGTAGCTCTAGGTCCAGGAAAACCAGGGACTTGTCGTCCACCACATGGGTAAAGGAAATCCCATAGGGGTTTCCTGCACAATGTGCAAGAAATCCTTTCAACTCCTCATCGGTACCACTCCAGATGATAAGAATATCGTCTATGTACCGCGAGTACAACACTAGGTTCTTCCCATAGGGGTTATTGGCCCAGATGTGGTTGAGTTCCCAATAACCCATAAACAGGTTCGCATAGCTGGGGGCAAACCTTGCACCCATAGCTGTACCCCTTATCTGCCTATAGTGCCTGTCCAAGAAAGTGAAGTAATTGTGGGTCAAAGTGAACTCGATGCATTCATAAATGAAACGAGCTTGCCTGGGATCAAATACGTGTGCTTCTGCTACATAATATTCGATAGCTCTAAGACCGAACTCATGCTGGATAGAGGTGTATAGAGATGTCACATCGAGTGATAGCCATCTATAGCCCTGCTCCCAAGTGTAAGCACTAAGTATCTCTAGAGCATGGCCTGAGTCCTTGATGTATGATGGCAGGTTAACTACCAATCCCTGGAGGAAGTAATCGATATAATTGCCCAGATTGCTAGTTAGGCTGTCGATCCCTGCTATAATAGGTCTTCCTGGGGGCTTCTCCATATCTTTGTGTATCTTTGGGATATGGTAGAAGTGGGGGACCACTGGGTGCTTGGAATACAAAAAGTAGTACTCGTTTTTAGTCAGGACTTGATCTGATAATGCTTTATCCAGAAGCGCTTTTAATTCCATGTTATAGTTAACTGTAGGATCCCAAGTAAGTCTCTCATAGGTGTTGGTATCACCAATCAGTCTATATGCTTCCTCCAGATATTGATCTCTATCTTGAATCACCAGACCTCCACCTTTGTCTGCTTTTCTTATGACTATTTCAGAGTTCTTTTTCAAACTATCCAAAGGACCCTCCAAGATAGCTCCGTGGTCTTTAGTATACTTCCGTTTCTTGTCCCCACAGATTTTCCTGAATTCCTCCATCACTACTTCATAGAACGTAGGTATAAAATTCCCCTTGTTCCAGTGGGGGTAGAAGCTGGATTTTGGTCTGAAATTAGTGTTGATAGTCCCACCCTCCAGGGTTGGGGGAGGAAGGACTCCCACAGATTCTTGACCTCCTTCCAGGTACAGCTCCTCCAAAATCTCCAATACCTCCTTGTCAAGAGGTTCATCATGGGCAATGGGAATAGTCGTTTCTGGTCCCTCATTTGTCATTCCATTTAGTTCCTTCAACCTAAAATGGCGCTTCACAGTGAGATTCACAGTGAGATTCCGCACAAACTTGCCTACATGGCTGTCATCCACCTGAACTGACAGGCCGGGCAAGGAGAGCATTAATCAGAGAAGCAGCCAAGAGGCCTATGGTAACTCTGGAGGAGCTGCAGAGATCCACAGCTCAGGTAGAAGAATCTGTCCACAGGACAACTATTAGTCGTGCACTCCACAAATCTGGCCTTTATGGAAGAGTAACAATAAGAAAGCCATTGTTGAAAGAAACCCATAAGAAGTCTAATTTGCAGTACGTGAGAAGCCATGTGGGGGACACAACAAACATGTGGAAGAAGGTGCTCTGGTCACATGAGACCAAAATTGAACTTTTTGGCCTAAAAGCATAACGCTGTGTGTGACGGAAAACTAACACTGCACATCACCCTGAACACACCATCCCCACCGAAAAACATGGTGGTGGCAGCATCATGCTGTGGGGATGCTTTTCTTAAGCAGAGACAGGAAAGCTGATCAGAGTTGATGGAAAGATAGATGGATCCAAATACAGGGCAATCTTAGAAGAAGACCTGTTATAGTCTGCAAAAGATTTGAGACTGGGGCGGAGGTTCACCTTCCAGCAGGACAATAACGCTAAACATACAGCCAGAGCTACAATGGAATGGTTTGGATCAAAGCATATTCATGTGTTAGAATGGTCCAGTCAAAGTGCAGACCTAAATTCAATTGAGAATCTGTGGCAAGACTTGAAAATTGCTGTTCACAGATGTTCTTTATCCAATCTGACAGAGATTGAGCAATTTTGTAAAGAACGGGCAAAAATGTCACTCTCTAGATATGCAAAGCTGGTAGAGACATCTCCATAAAGACTTGCAGCTGTAATTGCAGTGAAAGGTGGTTCTACAAAGTATTGACTCAGGGGGGCTGAATACAAATGCACGCCACACTTTTCAGATATTTATTTGTAACAAATTTTGAAAACCATTTATCATTTTCCTTCCACTTCACAATTACATCCCACTTTGTGTTAGTCTATAACATAAAATCCCAATAAAATACATTTACATTTTTATTTTTAACATGAGAAAATGTGGGAAATTTAAAGGGGTAGGAATACTTTTTCAATGCATTGTCTATTTAAGAAGGAATCTACTAAATATTGACATTCATCAAAAAGCCAGTCTCATAAAAAAGAATATTATTTAAATAGTGTAAAATAAAAGAAGAACCTGACCGATCGCAAACTACCCATTCGATAAACATGGAGAATGCCTTGAAATAGAAACCTGAAAGAGAGCATCCCATTGGGAGACACCCAGCAAAGAAAAGACAATCCTCAAAAAAAAAACCTAATTAATTAAAAGACGGGGGTTATAGGCAGAAGCCTAAATGCAGATTTTTACATCTGCTTTTGTTAAAGGGCTCCTAAACCTAAAATAAAATTTTTTTGCAAAGCATCCTGAAAGCTTACATAAGTAACCACAGCCAATTCATGATCTATCTGGTCATTCAAAGTGCTTCCTTTTGGGAAAGATACATGATGAATCAGTCTATAAGAATGCTATTCTTTTTTGGGAATTATACCTAACGGGGGAAATCCTAAAATCTTTGAAAGTTGGCTGAAAAAATGGGACCACATTTAAGCAGATGCAGTCTATTTTCTCCACTGCAGGTGTTGCTATTCTGCAGCAGCACTGCAGTTAATGAGGAAGTCAAGAGGATGCTGCCTTCGCATGTGAGTCTAGCAGCCATCTTGGGTCAGGCAAAGCCTATTTAAGGCTCTGCACCCCAGGCTGGGCGCACATTTTGCAAGGAAAGATTTCTGAAGAAAAGGAAAAACACATGGCTCGCCACATCTCTGGACATCTTCCAGTGTTGGGTATGAGACAGCCAGGCCGCACTCTGCCCCTCCTAACAGGCACTGTCAGTCGACTGAAAGCTGCTCTCTACATGCTGCTGTATCTGTGAGTGTTTCCTGTGGGTTGTCTTTTGGGTTCACCAGGTTTATTGTGAACTGTGCATTATTTCAATACAAGTTTTTTCATCTCTCTTGGACTGTGTGTGTTATTGCCTCGCTGCATCACGCTGCAGCCCACCTACACTCAACTTGACCTTTATAAACTTTTTAAAATATATTTTCCCTACCCTGTTTCCCCGAAAAAAAGACCTAGCGTGATTGTTGGTGATGGCTGCAATATAAGCCTTACCCCCCAAATAAGCCCTAGTTAAAGTCCTTGTAGGTCTTATTTTCAGGGTAGGGCTTATTTTCAGGGAAACAGGGTAGGGCTTATTTGGGGGGTAAAGCTTATATTGCAGCTATCACTGACAATCACACTAGGTCTTATTTTCGGGGAAACAGGGTAACAACTTCAGATAGTTCAAATACATTCACGTTTTTCACAATTATATAACCATTACCATCAAAAGGAGGAAGTAAAAAACCTTCATTAAAACCATCAAATAGTAGCTGTGCTGTCTGCTTCTCTTTTTATAACTGCAGCCAGGGGAGCATTTGTTTCAGCCTCACTGGAATTTGTGCCTTTTGGAGAAAAACTCTCTACCCTGGGCTGTTGATTGGAAACAGCCATCTTTTTAAAGTATATATTCGTGGATGCAGTTGTAGCAAGGAGAGTGTTTCACCGCTCAGGTGGATCCAGACCCAGGTGTAAAGTTAATGTGAAGCCTTCAGAGTTGAAGAGTCCCAGGTGCTGGCTAAATGCTGAGTAGAGCAAGGTATTGAATAGAAAGATCTGGATGCTGCACACTGAATAAAGTAGAAAACATGTCTTTATTGTAGAAATAGGACCATCAAAAGTACAGGACAATCATGCAGGATGTACAGGATCACTGACGCGTTTCACACTCGAAACTGAGTGCTTACTCATAGCTGGCAATTATTGGAATGACTAACATTTATATACCCTAAGAAAAACATCATGTGATCACATAATTAGATGAAAAAATGGGTAACAGTTGGAAACCGATTTTGTGGAGTCTTGGCATCTGCTGACAAGTTAGTATGGTTTCCAATAAAAGGGACTCTAAAAAAGTGATATTTAAGTCACTAAGAATGACCTAAGTCAGTAGGAATGAAAAAATGTAAAAATAAACGTAATTATGTAACCGTATGTGTGTAAACAATATATATATATATATATATATATATATATATATATATATATATATATATATATTGTTGTTTTTTATGTGTTTATCAATATAAATATAATAAAACGTGAAGGGGATGTGATGTGAATGTAAAAATGAAATGTGAACAAACAAAATGATAAAAAATAAATAAATAAAAATATGTGTGGATTAAGTATAAACATAATGATATGTATGTGCTACATATAGATATGTGTGTGCTATATATAAAAAATAAAGTGAATGCTGTAGCAATATGAGTATAATAAAGAGCAAGGGATATAAAGTGGAGACAAAAGTTAAATAGGATTTATAGACAAAAGTGGTGTAAATGTTGTTAATTGCTATAACAAAAACAACGATATAATGTATCACAAATGTGTTTAAATAAAACTGCGTGTATATGTATTCAAAATATATGTTGCAGCGGAATGTCCAAAGGATATGTGAACAAATGGAGTTGGGATTAGCTGGATAGCAAAAAATGCTATGCTATGATGCTTGTTGGGTATGTAAGAATGTTCAAAGTGAGAGAGAGAAATCACCACCACGCTTTACACACAACGTCATGCTACATCATTATAGATTTCTCTCTCTCACTTTGAACATTCTTACATACCCATACACAAAACAATCTCGTTTCACAATCATTCATTGTGGTCGGCTAAAACAAGCATCATAGCATAGCATTTTTTGCTATCCAGCTAATCCCAACTCCATTTGTTCACATATCCTTTGGACATTCCGCTGCAACATCTTCATCTTTTTAAAGTATTTTGAGCTAGGATGGGCTCCTGCACAAAATGTGCATTGGTGCGTATATCTGCAGGATCCAGGCCAGTTATTTTGGTTAATATTGGACGCAAAGCACAAGCATTTTTGTAACCAGATACTGCAGATACTGTGGTTTAGATAATGATGATCATTGAGGCAGAAAGTCTTTAAAGCCCCATTTTAAACTGGGGTGTACTACCAATTTCTGCCTAAACAATTAGTCATAAACAAACAATGCAAATGCCTCCAAAATTTGCTGCAGATGTCTTTTGGCATTCTAGAAGAAAATGCTAAAGGCATCCTGCAAATGCCTCCAAAATCTGTATATGCTTCCAAAATATTGTCTAAGGCCCCTTTCAAAAGGGGCACCTCCGCTATGTGGAATCCGCTTGCTCAGCTGGGGATCTGTTATGCAGAGCAGACACGGACACAGTCCCACTCTCCTCTATGGGACAATCAGATGGAAATGGACCACCTGTCCATTTCAATCCAATCCGATTCACCGGACGGATGGAAAATAGGAATAGGTTCTTGGCGGACAGGATCGGATTGGATGGCGGTGGGTGTCAGTGGACATGTGTCCACTGACATCCTCCACTCCATAGAGGACAATGCAGGGTCCGAACAGGTCGGCCTGATAAAGTGACAGGCGTACCTGATCGGACAGCTCATGTGAAAGGGGTTTCCGGAAATTTTTCACACACAATTAAGTAAATGCAGAACACCTGTAACCAATTAATGAAATTTCTAGAAATAGGTCTACATCTTTCTTCCTCTGATTTCTCTTCTTTTTTATCTTGTTTGAAGAAAAATTTCTTTGAAGGAAGGAAGAAGAGACAAAATATCAACAAATTCTCCATGCCATATTTTTTCTTTTATGTCCGCGAAGAGATAAAAACCTAAAGGTGACAGTTCACAGTGCACGGCTTCCTTTAGGCGTACTTCATGAACATTATCAATATCCTGACACCTGAAGAAGATTCACCAACTTTAACAGCAATTCTGTACAGGAAATGCTGCTGCTCCTCCAATACAATTAGCTGGCGGACAACCAGAAAGGCTACTGCAGCCGTTTGAAGCAAGTTCAAACAGCTACCATAAAATTAGATACAAACTGTTTAGCAACAGTAGTATTAACTCTAAAGCTGTCAATAAGGCTAGACAAAGAAGCAGTTAAATTAGTAAGAAGTTGTAAATGAGATGATTCACCTTCTGTCTGTATAAATGGTTGTGCTGATGGATGAGAGAACACAACAGGGATATGCTGTGCCCCTAAAGCTGTAATGCTGTGTGCCACAGGAGGGTCTTCTGCCTCCTTTAGATTGAAGCTCTTGCTCTGCTTGTGGATGCATTGTGGAGACTGGTACTGCTGAGATTAATTGCTTGTAGAGCTGAAGTCTGCAGGGCTGAGGCATCCTATTGCTGTGAAGACTAATGCCGCGTACACACGGTCGGACTTTTCGTCTACAAAAGTCCGACAGCCTGTCCGACAGACTTTCGACGGACTTGCGGCGGACTTTCGACGGACTTGCGGCGGACTTTCTAACGAACAGACTTGCCTACACACGATCACACAAAAGTCCGTCGAATTCTTACGTGATGACGTACACCGGACTAAAATAAGGAAGTTGATAGCCAGTAGCCAATAGCTGCCCTAGCGTGGGTTTTTGTCCGTCGGACTAGCATACAGACGAGCGGATTTTTCGACCGTACTCGAGTCCGTCGGAAAGATTTGAAGCATGTTTCAAATCTAAAGTACGTCGGATTTGAGGCAAAAAAAGTCAGTTGAAAGTCCGGAGAAGCCCACACACGATCGGATTACCAGCCAGCTTTAGTCCGTCAGCGTCCGTTGGACTTTTGTAGACGAAAAGTCCGACCGTGTGTACGCGGCATAAGCCTCTGACTTCATCCTGGGAGGAGTGGCGATCTCGCTCTTGTTGCTGCTGATAGAGCTGCCTTCTCTGCCTGAAGCTCCACCCCTCTGACTGGATCCTCTTGCTCACAATGCTGGTATTGCTCAGCAATAAAAGGGAATAGAGGTGATGCTGTGTTCTTCTCCACTTGGAAGGTTGCACGCCCACTACTCCACCTATGGCCAACCTTGCTAGGACTGCTTCCTCTTCCTGGGCTTCACTTCAGATGATGCTGCTTCCATTGAAGCTGCAGTGGAGCTCTTTAATGTGCAGGAAGACAACAGCTTGAACGTGGTGACCATCCTCTTCAGCAACAATGTCCTGATCCTGGTCCCGGCGTCCTTGGTAAGGTGAGGCACCTTCTGTTTAATTCTACGCTGTCTTCCACCCCCACGCACTTGATCAGCCGACACATGAGACTCTTCCTGTTGCCCAAGAACCTTCTCCATGAACCTGGGGTACTATAGCCATATTTTAGCTCTTGGAGCTTGTAGGTGGGGTGCAGCGTGGTGCGGCGGCAAAAATTCACACAGTCAGGTGCAATGGAACTTCTATTAAAATAGTACAACAACAGATCACAACAAACCCAGTGGGACAGCTGCTCAACCAGGTGCACTCACAGTTTCCAGTGATGTGAAGGCAGCAGGTATCAGACGGACCTGACAAAGTCTGCTAAGAGAACAGAATGTGGCCTGGCCATCTCATACCCAAGCATGATGATTCCAGAGGAGTTGCAACTCTATCCTTTCCCGCTTCGTCAGCAACTTTTCTCTAGCGCTAGTGCTGTCCCTAACAGGCAGGGTACCTGTCCCTTCTAAACCAACTCGCAAATATGCGACAAACCTGGGAGCCAGAGCTTTAAAAATTCTCTGCCTGACCTAAGATTGCTGCCAGAGTCATATGGGGTGGCAGCATCCAACTGGATAGCTTCCCTAGTGACCCAGGAAACCATAGAGAAACCTTTTTAAATTTAAATAGTACTGAGCTACAGTAACCGAAGTAATGGAACGATTATAATAATAACAATAATTATAAAAAATTTAGGAAAAAAACTGTATAAATAATAAAAGTAAAAAAGTGGTGAAAAAATGAAGATCCAGCCTCCCATTAAGAGCTGCAATATTCCACAAAGTGCTTCTTACTCCCAACTAGTTCTCAAACAGCTCAGACGAGTGCTCCATTTCTCATTAGTGCTCAAAGATCACTCAACAGATCCCCTCCAATTGCTCCTCCCTCCAGGAATAAGAGTGTGATCTCTACAATTAAGTGAGATCAATACAAGCCTTTTAGCCTCCCCGGGCTTTGAAATTACTTGCTGTTGTCCTCTCAGATATAGCTCATGATGATTTATAGTATCCAAAGTGCATCTATAAAGAAAAACAACTAATAGTGCTTATATCCTCCATAAAACTTTAATTCATTAAATAAGTCCATCTTACTCACATTGCTCAGGTGCTTTCAGGCCACCAGGCTCTGACAAGCATTGAAATCCATGTTTTGAACACACTGCTCTCTTCACACAGGCCTCGCAGACACCGATCTGAGTCACATCTCCAAGCTGGATGAAGATGTCATCACCGCCCTGGCCTCTCTTCTACGCATGTCGACACAGGGTCACATGTCTTCCTCAGGTGGATAATCTATCTTTTGGTTATTATTTTCATTTAGTAGCTCACAGGATTTTCACAATATACATAGAGAAACCATGTCCCTCTTCACGTCCTCTCTAGCAGCAAGGCCACTTCGGATGAGCACTGCCTGCAGTGAAGACAGTAGACTGCCTACAAACTCACTGACAGGAGGTCTTGGGAACTAGCATCTTGACCCTAATGGACTGGGGCTATATATTGTCCAAACCCTGTCTATCAACTTGTAAAATGTCAGGTGACCTGACCTTTTAGAGATTTCCCAAAGGTCAGCTGATATTACAGAAAATTCCAAATGGTCAGCTGATAAGTAAGATCAGCCGACTAATCTCCAGCTCCTCCCAGCCTCTCAGCTGGCTGGAACATATGGAAAGCTTGAAACTGCCCTGCTGCCACAATCCCATGATTGAAGGGGACCTTAAAACAGGCTCACCCTTTCTTTGTAGGCTAACCAAAGTCACTTAGAGAAAACCAAAATGTGAAATAATCAAACAATTTATAATGCAAATGTTACTTACATTAGGTGACAGTTTTTATGTAGTATGCAACAGTACATATGTTTATTACTAAGTTTGAGAGAAAAAGCCATGTTGGAAATGTTAGCTATTAGAGGAACAATCTATAATACAAGGCGTAGCCTTTGGCCCCGGTTAGCTGAGTCACAAGACCAAAAAGAGGTACCATAGTTCATTATACTTTATTAAAACTATTGCCTAAATTGCACACTCACATTTAATAAAATTTAATAAGCCAGTATGAAACCATGTCACTTTAAGGGAATCCAAGATGACCACCAATTCTTTCTTGTTGCGGTACTTCCGGTGTGCGTTCCATGGAGCGGAAGTGACATAGGCGGATATGACATCACACAGGAAACCACACTTGTTTAGTTTACTGCTGCTTATCTTCTATTAGCGGCATCTTCAGGGACAGGGCAATAGTTTTAATGCATTTTAATAAGAGGCTGTTTGGGCACCATGTTGGAACATGGCATGTGTTTCCTTCCTGACATGAATGCTTTCCTATAAGAATGCTAATGTCCAGAATCCGAGATCACACATCGATCTCATCTCTTAGGTGATCCTTCCTATTTGTGAGTCTCTGTGACCAGAACGTTATCTGTAAAAGGGACCTGCACACCTATCCTCTGGGTGCAAAAATTCTTATCCGGGTGGAGGAGACCCAATGACTATTGGATTAAGTGCATGAGACCTTATATAATCATATGGGTCATAGCCTGAGGTGAGTGTGCAGTCTGTGGTGGTGGAGTTTTAAGCGGAGTAGACCACAGGTAAGATACCATAAGTATTTACTAATTCAGCATGGGTTGGAACTTTGTGGAACTGATATTGGTGGCAGTAAAAGTGGATTTGTGAACAATGTAGCTGTGCTATTAATTGTGGACTCACAAATATTATTTATTTGAGATATGTGTTTTTATTTAACAGTGTGGACTGTGGGTACTGGTGTGGTAGCATCATTTCCCACACTGAAAGTATATGATTTATATTAATTTATTTTATTGATTTATTTTTGTATTATTGTATTTATTTTATTTTTTGTGTGTTTTGACTCACTATAATATAATTGAATTGTAATGTTTGTAGAAGTTTTGTATTAAGCACCTTTTTTTAAATTCTTTATTTATGGAAACACTTCTTACAGAAAATGGTATGTAACACTGACTTGGTAATCTTGAGCAAAGTGTCAGTAAATGCATCGCATATTCTCAACACAAATATGAGCCTAGGAATTGCATTACATAGACTTAATCAACCACATTGAAAATCTGTGGAATGACTTGAAGACTGCAGTCCACAAATGGTCCCCATCATATTGAACTAAACTTAAGCAGCTCTGAAAAGAAGAGTGGGCAAATGTTGCGAAGTCTAGATGTGCAAAGTTAGTAGAGACATATTCCAACAGACTAGAGGCTATAATTAAAGAAAAGGTGGTTCAACAAAATACTGACTCAGTGATTCTGTTTTTTAATAGTTTTTTTATTTTTTTCTGACATGTTGGCATTATGTCTTTCATTTGGATGTTATACGTTGCACAAGTAAATACAGATGGATAAAGCAAAAACTGTGTATGTCTTCATTTCAGGATGCAAAGCAACAAAAATGTGATGATTTTAAAGAGGGGGATTCTTTTCTATACCCACTGTGTGTAGAGTGAGAGCAGCATGACACTATTCACTACTTACCTTTACTGAAAAAAAAAAATTACCGGCAACCAGGTCCCTTTAAAGGTAGGCCCAAGCACAATAAAGATAGTTGGCATATCAGAAAACATGGCTGTGGGAATTTTGTGATAAAATGGCTGCTGGGATAATTTAGAAAAGAGACGCATTTGCAAAAAGTAATACAATACCCTTATGACTACTATAGTGATTTAACAATAGGCATAGCTATTTAGACCAGCATCAGCAAAAATCCTTAGTTATCCAGACGGGTGAATTAGGAAAAGAAGGAGGATAGATATTTCCCTTAAAGTGGAACTTTAGTCAGAAAATTAAGTCCTGCTAAGTCACTTCCGGCTGGCCCCTTTTGCAGTTATAGCTATGTACAACATTTAAAAAAAAGTCCCTATTCAATTTAAAATCCAATAATACACTGTTTCACTCTGTTCTGCACATACTCAGTTGCTCCCCATTTCAGGCAGTTTGTAGGCACTGCTGAGTTTGTAGAGACCGTTTTGCTGACAGCCTTAATTTAGAATTAAACCCTCCTATTCTCTCCAAAAAAAAGGAAGCTGCTTTCTGTTTGAACTGCAACTGCCATGGTGCTGCACATGTGATCAGTTAGGACTCCAGCCATTTGATAGTTTGACAGTGGTTGAAGACACAATCAAATCAAACTGTTTTTTGAAATTGGCAAATGGGTTTAGTTCCTCTTTATGATTTACAGCTGGGGCTTTGGGCTTCAGCACAATGGCAGCCTCCAGCAAGAACAAACAGGGACACTGCTGGAGGCAATTTACAGCACACGCTAATTTTGGTAACATAATTATTAATGTGGAATGTATGTCCCTTGCTAAAGAACATTATTTTTTATCAAGTTGTTATGGGTAAGGTTCCACTTTGATAAATTAAACTTCCTTTCTTTCTAAAGTATTCTGTATAAAAATGTCAAAAATTGGGTCAAATTAAAAAAAGTAATCTACATCTATGTGATAAACGCATTCATAGCATAGTGAATTTAATTACCGGTACTTTGGATCTATTAGAGGCAATTAGATGGTTTGATCATAGTAGAAGTTTGTTTAGAAATTAATAGGAGAATCTATGTATTTTGTCTTCTGTAACACATGCCTACTGAAAGGTCACTAAAATGTATGAAAATATAAAAGAAAAACAAATATAGCCCAGCGCTCAGGATATTATAAAAACAAACTGCAACAGTCATAAATGAATAAAACTGAGTAGTTTAATAAACCAATAGTGATTGTAAAATGACAATAATAACTGGTGAATAATAAAACCAAGTTGTAAGAAACTATTACAATAAAACCCACAGTAACACAATATTAAAATATTATATTGTATTGCACTAAATTTCAACATGTGAATGACACTTGCAATAAAAGACAATCAGTCCTTGAACAACAGGAGACCAGCACAGGAGATCCATCCAAAAAGTGCCCCAACAAAAGGCAATGAGTGAGGTGGTGAGAGCGGAACAAGGTGCTCAAAACAAAAGTAAAGAAAACTCACAACTTCCCCGTTGGTTAAGGAGTCAGGCACTGTGCAGAGCGGCTCGCCGGCTCCAACAAACTGTGTAATAACCGTGGCGTGGACAGAGCCGATGCTCCGCCGTGAGGAGAGCAGCCTAACCGAGGCTCCGTGACGATGGATGATGACGTCAGCACGGGGGAGCCGCCGGGATGTCAGCTGATGGAAGCAGACCGCTGACTTTCCAGACTGTGTCTCCACAGGAGTAAAAAATCCTCAATGGTGGGTGGTGACACTACACAGAATCCAATGATGGATCTGAGAGGCCGCGTCGTCAAGGCAACCCCATGACAGTGGTCCAATCCAGAGCCATGTCACACCTTGACGACGCGTTTCGCGTATGAGCGCTTTGTCATAGTCATGACTATGACAAAGCGCTCATGCCCGAAACACGTCGTCAAGACAACCCCATGACAGTGGTCCTATCCAGAGCCATGTCACGGTGATCATTGATCCATCCATCCATCCATTATTTTTGTGAAGCTCCTCATCAGCCAGCAGCGTTTTTTTTTTTTCTTCAGCTTCATCATCTCCACTATTCCCTTCTGCTTTGGCTATTTACGATCAGTCCCTTTGTTTGCTCCATTCATTCATCATTGTATTAATTCCATTCCGAGGAGCCTCAGGCCGTCCAGGCAGATGTGAGCTCCATCAGCCTGCCAGCAGCATTATTTTCCCCCCTGATCGGCCTCTCAGATCCATCATTGGATTCTGTGTGGTGTCACCACCCACCATTGAGGATTTTTCACTCCTGTGGAGACACAGTCTGGAAAGTCAGCAGTCTGCTTCCATCAGCTGACATCCCGGCGGCTCCCCCATGCTGGCGTCCTCATCCATCGTCACAGAGCCTCGGTTAGGCTGCTCTCCTCACGGCGGAGCATCGGCTTTGTCCACGCCACGGTTATCACACAGTTTGTTGGAGCCGGCGAGCCGCTCTGCACGGTGCCAGACTCCTTAACCAACAGGGAAGTTGTGAGTTTTCTTTACTTTTGTTTTGAGCACCTTGTTCCGCTCTCACCACCTCACTCATTGCCTTTTGTTGGGGCACTTTTTGGATGGATCTCCTGTGCTGGTCTCCTGTTGTTCAAGGACTGACTGTCTTTTATTGCAAGTGTCATTCACATGTTGAAATTTAGTGCAATACAATATAATATTTTAATATTGTGTTACTGTGGGTTTTATTGTAATAGTTTCTTACAACTTGGTTTTATTATTCACCAGTTATTATTGTCATTTTACAATCACTATTGGTTTATTAAACTACTCAGTTTTATTCATTTATGACTGTTGCAGTTTGTTTTTATAATATCCTGAGCGCTGGGCTATATTTGTTTTTCTTTTGTTATGATCTGTATCTACCAGCTACGGTTGCTCCAGCTGCACGGGTGTTCCTATTTTCCTCCCTCCTCTCTTGTTTATAAGTCATGCTACATGTATATAAAATGTCACAGTACATGGTATGGTAAATACACATGTTGCACCCCGCATGTCTTGATTGGGGCTCTCCAGGTAGTCTACCATTGGCGCTGTGTTATTGCTGTGGTTTTTTTTGTATGCCTATATTTATTTTGATATAGTATATAGTATATATTTGGTTACACCCATATATATTTGTGGAATACTGTAAAAAAAAAGAAAAAAAACAAGGTAAAGCGCCTTGAAAAAGTATTCATACCCCTTGACATTTTCCACATTTTGTCATGTTACAACCAAAAACCTAAATGTATTTTATTATTGAGATTTTATGTGATAGACCAACACAAAGCGGCACAAAATTGTGAAGTGGAAGGAAAATGATAAATGGTTTTCAACTTTTTTTACAAATTAATAAATAATTGTATATAATGTGGAATGCATTTTTTTAAAATTTGGAATAGCATAGGATTAACCACTTCAGCCCCGGAAGGATTTACCCCCTTCCTGACCAGAGCACTTTTTACAATTCGGCACTGCGTCGCTTTAACTGCTAATTGCGCGGTCATGCAATGCTGTACCCAAACGAAATTTGCGTCCTTTTCTTCCCACAAATAGAGCTTTCTTTTGATGGTATTTGATCACCTCTGCCGTTTTTATTTTTTGCGCTATACACGGAAAAAGACCGAAAATTTAAAAAAAAAATGATATTTTCTACTTTTTGTTCTAAAAAAAATCCAATAAACTCAATTTTAGTCATACATTTAGGCCAAAATGTATTCGGCCACATGTCTTTGGTAAAAAAAATGTCAATAAGTGTATATTTATTGGTTTGCGCAAAAGTTATAGCGTCTACAAACTAGGGTACATTTTCTGGAATTTACACAGCCTTTAATTTATGACTGCCTATGTCGATTCTTGAGGTGCTAAAATGGCAGGGCAGTACAAAACCCCCACAAATGACCCCATTTTGGAAAGTAGACACCCCAAGGAATTTGCTGAGAGGCATGTTGAGCCCATTGAATATTCATTTTTTTTGTCCCAAGTGATTGAATAATGACAAAAAAAAAAAAAAAAAAAAAAAATTACAAAAAGTTGTCACTAAATGATATATTGCTCACACAGGCCATGGGCATATGTGGAATTGCACCCCAAAATACATTTAGCTGCTTCTCCTGAGTACGGGGATACCACATGTGTGGGACTTTTTGGGAGCCTAGCCGCGTACGGGGCCCCGAAAACCAAGCACCGCCTTCAGGATTTCTAAGGGCGTACATTTTTGATTTTACTCCTCACTACCTATCACGGTTTTGAAGGCCATAAAATGCCCAGATGACATAAACCCCCCCCAAATGACCCCATTTTGGAAAGTAGACACCCCAAGCTATTTGCTTTGAGGCATGTTGAGTCCATGGAATGTTTTATATTTTGACACAAGTTGCGGGAAAGTGACAATTTTTTTTTTTTTTTTTTTTTTTTTGCACAAAGTTGTCACTAAATGATATATTGCTCACACAGGCCATGGGCATATGTGGAATTGCACCCCAAAATACATTTAGCTGCTTCTCCTGAGTACGGGGATACCACATGTGTGGGACTTTTTAGGAGCCTAGCCGCGTACGGGACCCCGAAAACCAAGCACCGCCTTCAGGATTTCTAAGGGCGTACATTTTTGATTTTACTCCTCACTGCCTATCACAGTTTCGGAGGCCATGGAATGCCCAGGTGGCACAAACCCCCCCCAAATGACCCCATTTTGGAAAGTAGACACCCCAAGCTATTTGCTGAGAGGCATGGTGAGTATTTTGCAGCTCTCATTTGTTTTTGAAAATAAAGAAAGACGAGAAAAAAAAATTTTTTTTTTCTTTTTTCAATTTTCAAAACTTTGTGACAAAAAGTGAGGTCTGCAAAATACTCACTATACCTCTCATCAAATAGCTTGGGGTGTCTACTTTCCAAAATGGGGTCATTTGGGGGGTTTTTTTGCCACCTGGGCATTCCATGGCCCCCGAAACTGTGATAGGCGGTGAAGAGTGAAATCAAAAATTTACGGCCTTAGAAAGCCTGAAGGCGGTGCTTGGTTTTCGGGGTCCCGTACGCGGCTAGGCTCCCAAAAAGTCTCACACATGTGGTATCCCCATACTCAGGAGAAGCAGCAGAATGTATTTTGGGGTGTAATTTCACATATTCCCATGGCATGTTTGAGCAATATATCATTTAGTGACAACTTTGCGCAAAAAAAAATAAAAAAAATAAAAAATTGTCTCTTTCCCGCAACTTGTGTCACAATATAAATTATTCCATGGACTCAACATGACTCTCAGCAAATAGCTTGGGGTGTCTACTTTCCAAAATGGGGTCATTTGGGGGGGGTTTGAACTGTCCTGGCATTTTATGCACAACATCTAGAAGCTTATGTCACACATCACCCACTCTTCTAACCACTTGAAGACAAAGCCCTTTCTGACACTTATTGTTTACATAAAAAAATAATTTTTTTTTGCAAGAAAATTACTTTGAACCCCCAAACATTATATATTTTTTTTAAAGCAAATGCCCTACAGATTAAAATGGTGGGTGTTTCATTTTTTTTTTTCACACAGTATTTGCGCAGCGATTTTTCAAACGCATTTTTTGGGGAAAAAACACACTTTTTTACATTTTAATGCACTAAAACACACTATATTGCCCAAATGTTTGATGAGATAAAAAAGATGATCTTAGGCCGAGTACATAGATACCAAACATGACATGCTTTAAAATTGCGCACAAACGTGCAGTGGCGACAAACTAAATACATTTTTAAAAGCCTTTAAAAGCCTTTACAGGTTACCACTTTAGATTTACAGAGGAGGTCTACTGCTAAAATTACTGCCCTCGATCTGACCTTCGCGGCGATACCTCACATGCATGGTGCAATTGCTGTTTACATTTGACGCCAGACCAACGCTTGCGTTCACCTTAGCGCGAGAGCAGGGGGGACAGGGGTGCTTTTTTTTTTTTTTTTTTTTTTCTTTATTATTATTATTTTTTTATCTTATTTTTAAACTGTTCCTTTCATTTTTTTTTTTTTTAAATCATTTTTATTGTTATCTCAGGGAATGTAAATATCCCCTATGATAGCAATAGGTAGTGACAGGTACTCTTTTTTGCAAAAATTGGGGTCTATTAGACCCTAGATTTCTCCTCTGCCCTCAAAGCATCTGATCACACCAAGATCGGTGTGATAAAATGCTTTCCCAATTTCCCAATGGCGCTGTTTACATCCGGCGAAATCTACGTCATAAAATGCTCGTAGCTTCCGGTTTCTTAGGTCATAGAGATGTTTGGAGCCACTCTGGTCTCTGATCAGCTCTATGGTCAGCTGGCTGAATCACCGGCTGCATTTTCAGGTTCCCTGTTGAGACAGGAGAGCCAGAGAAAAACACGGAAGATGTTGGGGGGGGGGGGGGCATTCCCTCCCACTGCTTGTAAAAGCAGTCTAGAGGCTAATTAGCCACTAGGATTGCTTTTACATGAAAGCCGACCGCTGGCTGAAAAGAATGATACCAAGATGATACCTAAACCTGCAGGCATCATTCTGGTATAACCACTCAAAGTCGTGAATGGCATACCTGAAGACAAAAAAATGGTTAACAATAAAGCACAGTAAACGGTAAGGTATAAAAAATTGCATACCTGAAAAGCAAACATGATAAAACATAATAACAATAAAACATTGCAGAATAGAATACAGTAAAAAAGAGCAGAACAATAGAGAGAGAATAGAGAGAGAGAGAGAACAATAAAACGACAACTATTTTTATTTTATATTTTTGTTTGTGTTTTTTTTTTTTTTACACTTTTTTTGTAACTAACTTTTATAACGGTAACCGGTTCCAGGTTCGGGTCTCTCAAAATGCGATGGCATCTCGGGAGACCCTGTGAAAGTGTGCCTAGTCTGTGCAATGCTGTACCCTACGCTAATAGTCAACTAGTGCATGGTAGCATTCAAAACATTCACCAATGCAAAGACCAGGATTGTCAGGACAGGAGGGACAATAATAGCGGGTGTCACGCCTATATCCGCGCTTGCTGCAGACACGACATCTTTTTTGGGGGGTTCGCTGGGTAGGGGTACTCGGGAGGACATAAAGAAAATGCCTCTCATGCAGCTGACTAAATTTGGTTGGGGATGTGAATGGGGGAAGTACGGGCGCTGCAGAAGCGGTGGGTTCCCAATTAGGATTGGCGAATGCAGCAGGAAGGGCACTATGGGCACGACGGGCCTGTGTTTGTCTTTTTGGTGGCAGCGGGACACTACTTGTGCTTGCCACCTCACCAGCTTGAACTGCACTTATGGGACTCGCCACGTCACCAAGTGTTACTGCAGTGCTGGTTTGACTACGACCGGGGTGTACTAGGCCTCTGGTGCTTGCCAGTTCACCAAGACGCTACAAAAAAAACTGTTAGCGATCGCAGGGATCAGGCCTGACTCTGCGAACGCTGCAGTTATGCGTTTAGAGTTTTGTAAGTGACAGTGATCGATCGATACTGCACTTGGGTGGGCTGGGCCGGGCCGGGCGGAGGGGCAAAACGCAGGTGCTAGCAGGTATCTGGGCTGATCCCGCTAACACTGCGTTTTTGGGAACCCTAAACTGCTGGGGACGCTAGTATAGATCTGATCGGATCAGATATTGATCTGTTCAGATACTATACCACTAAGGGAGGTATACGGTGCGTGCGTGGGTGTTAGCGGTACTGGCACTAACCTGACGCTGCCTGGGGCTGGTGCTTGCCAGTTCACCAAAATGCTACCAAAAAAACTGTTAGCGATCGCAGGGATCAGGCCTGACTCTGCGAACGCTGCAGTTATGCGTTTAGTGTTTTGTAAGTGACAGTGATCGATCGATACTGCACTTGGGTGGGCTGGGCTGGGCGGAGGGGCAAAACGCAGGTGCTAGCAGGTATCTGGGCTGATCCCGCTAACACTGCGTTTTTGGGAACCCTAAACTGCTGGGGACGCTAGTATAGATCTGATCGGATCAGATATTGATCCGATCAGATACTATACCACTAAGGGAGGTGTATGGTGCGTGTACGGTGCGTGCGTGGGTGTTCGCGGTACTGGCGCTAATCTGACGCTGCCTGGGGCAACGCATATCACCGCCGGGCGATCAGGGGGCTAAACCTTTATTCGGTAATAAACGGCGGGTGCCCTGACACTATAAAAAATAAACGAACTAACCAGCGTCACCCACAACAGTTATACGGTGATCAGTGGTGAAAGGGTTAACTAGGGGGCAATCAAGGGGTTAAAACATTTATTAGATAGTATATGGGGGTCCCTGATGCTATAAAACGCTGACGGCGAACCTAAATATTTACGTTCCTAACTAGCGTCACCAGTGACACTAATACAGCGATCAGAAAAATGATCGCTTAGCGACACTGGCGACAGGGGGTGATCAAGGGGTTAAAACTTTATTAGGGGGGGTACTGGCGCTAATCTGACGCTGCCTGGGGCGACGCATATCACCGCCGGGCGATTAGGGGGCTAAACCTTTATTCGGTAATAAACGGCGGGTGCCCTGACACTATAAAAAATAAACGAACTAACCAGCGTCACCCGTAACGGTTATACGGTGATCAGTGGTGAAAGGGTTAACTAGGGGGCAATCAAGGGGTTAAAACATTTATTAGATAGTATATGGGGGTCCCTGTCGCTATAAAACACTGACGGCGAACCTAAATATTTACGTCCCTAACTACCGTCACCAGCGACACTAATACAGCGATCAGAAAAATGATCGCTTAGCGACACTGGTGAGGGGGGGTGATCAAGGGGTTAAAACTTTATTAGGGGGGGTAAGGGGGGTACCCTAGACCTACAGGGGGGTTACAGTAACTGTCCTAACACTGCTAACTGTCACAAACTGACACTATGCAGTAATCAGGAAAAAAAAAAAAAAAAAAAAAAAAAACCTGCTTGGTGTCAGTTTGTGACAGGGGGGGGGGGTGATTGGGGGGGGATCGGGGGGCGATCGGGGGGGATCGGGGGTGTAATGTATGCCTGGCATGTTCTACTGTGTTGTGTAGTGTTGTGCACTTACTTACATGTCATCTCTCCTCGGCGCTGGAACGGAAACTGACAGCCGAGGAGAGATGACATCACATCCTCTGCCTCTGTGTACTATACAGAGGCAGGGGATGTCTCTCAGTGGCTGGGAGCGATCGCGAGGGGGGGCCACGATCGGATGGTCTCCCCCTCGTCTGTCATCGCTCCCAACCAAATGCCGACCGCAGCTGGCACAGGGGGGGGGTCCGATCGGACCCCCCACCCGCGGGAAGGCAATCACGTACTAGGTACGTGATTTTGCCTGCCCGTGCCGCTCTGCTCACGTATATAGGCGTGAGGCGGTCGGCAAGTGGTTAAGGATGCAATCACAAACATCACATGTGATTCATACTGAATTGCTGTGCAGACCACATGCGATGTCTGTGTGATGCGAATTCAGCCATACAAAATGTATGGCTGAAATTGCATCACATTCGCATTAATATGGTGCAGGAGCCTCTTTTGGTCCGCACTGGAATCTGATCGTATGGGTGTTTACACCTATGCGATCCGATTCCTGCACCATTTCACAGTTCGCATTGCGATCTGTGAACCGATTTGGGGGTGTCATTACTTTATATCGTCAGTATGTAATCAGTGCAACGCTGCATTTGTGGCGCCGCACCGATTTCAAAAAGCAGTTTCTGAACTACTTTTCGCGATTTCGGGCTGCGATTGTCATTGACATCTGTGCAGAAACCTGCAGAGATGTCTCTGAAATCTCGGGCCGAAATTGGGACTGACATGCTGGAGTGAAATTGTGCGAGTTCAGCTAAACTTGCACGGCTATATTCCTGCAGCTCAGTGTGAACCTGGGCTAAGGGAGCGAGGGTGGAAAGTTGTCTGTCCAGGCTCTCTTCCAACTGAACTCCTCCCACGTTCCAACTCCTGAAACCCCCCTGCTCCCACCTTTCTACCAATCCCGTGAGTACCACCTTCCTCCCATTACTTTTATCTCAGCATGATGCCCTCCTATGCTCAAACCCCTTCTAACCCAGTCATGTTGGCCCTGTGTCTAGGTTTTTTCCTCCCTGAATGCGAACAGAGTTGGGTGATGATATATTTGTTGCTGGTTCAGTGTATTGAAACCTGTCTTTCAGGTTTGGGATTTGACAAATACCTTTTCAAGCAGATCTATACTCACTTCCCCTTCAGCACTGAAGCATCCATGAGCTCACTTACCACATCCTTGTTAGGAATTTTCACCCACCTTGAATGACTGCAACAGGATGACATAACATCTATGCATGTTCGTGTTACTTCATTTATTCTAGTATTCACCATATTATTATTCTACAATAAAAAGTTGGTCCACTTGCAAACTAATACATTCTAGGTAAAGTACCATGTTTAGGCACAAATGTGTTATCCACAGGAACACAGTCTTCTGACACTGGTATGCTTGAAAGATGGAATATTTGGCTATTAAAGTGGACCTTCAGTCATTTTTTCAACTTCCCATCTATTAAATCTTCTGTCCTTGTTGTTTTAACTTTGGATAGTAAAATATTTTTGTTTCTGCCAGTAAATACCTTATACAGCCCACCTCCTGTTTCTTGTCTGGTCATTAGCCTAGGCTTATGACATCATGCACACCTCTCTCTCTCCTGAGAGTTTGCCAGGAAGGGAGGGGGATGAGTCATAAGAGGGCCAATGAGAGCTGCAGAGCTGGAGGTGTGCCTCTGTGTGTCTATGTAAATCCAGGAAGTGAACAGGCAGCAGCTTCAGCTGCCCACAATTAAAATGGTTGCAGCCAGACTCGTAATATGCAAAGTGGTTGGAAGGAAGCTTCAGAATGGCAAAGATTTTTTTATTACAAATTATGTGAGACTGCAGTTCCTCTTTAATTCATCATACTGAGCTTATCGTCCTTTTTGTAATCAAGTTTAGAATTATAGGATGATATGACTATGGCGCCCTCAGATGATGTCCCTTGATGACGAAACGCGTCAGTGCATGGCTTAAACTAAGTTCTGGAAGCAACACCACTTGGAGACACAGAGGCTGCTACAGATGGAAAAAGACATCTGACTGTGGTGGGAGACGCCGTGCTATCCATGCTGCGGTCTGCAAACGGGGCTTGTGGTTGATATTAGGCGTGTTTACATGTCATTTTTTTGTAAGTGCAATTCCTGAAAAAATGTATCTACTGGTTTATACTATGGATGATATCTTTTTCTTTCCATGCGGTTTTGAAATGAGCTTGCCATAGTGATTTCCACCCCTTCTGATACAGTTCAAACTGGGGGATTCGTCATAAAGTCATAAAGAGATATATAATTTCTGCCTATATCTATCTTTGATCCGGTAAGTGTTTAATACAAAGGGGGATGTGAGTGCCCCCCTGCTTTATCACGAGTGGTGGTGTTGGTGACGGATTATCATCATGCAAGCAGGACCTGATCTTACCCTGGATGATTTTTACGAATAATTTACTGCAATAGACTATGAACTGTTTTCTGCACTGCTTTTATCACTGTGAATATTAGTGTTATTTTTTATATCCTAATATCATACATAGCGCTGCCAATATCTGTATATATTTTTACCTACCGTATATACTCGAGTATAAGTCGAATTTTTCAGCACATTTTTTTGTGCTGAAAGTGCCCCCCTCGACTTATACTCGAGTCAAGCACTTTTCTGCAGCAAAAAATTTCATTTTCCGAACCGACTTTGGGGCCCCGTATCTCAGGGCCACTTGGTGCTAGGAACCCCAAATTTGGTATGCAAACCCAGTGGAACTGACACCATACCATATCCAAAGCTGGGGTTCCTAGCACTAAGTAGCCCTGAGATACGGGGCCCCAAAACCGGTTCAGAAAATGTCATTCTCTGCTGCAGAAAAGTGCTTCAGACTTTCTGAACTGATTTTTGGGGCCCTGTATCTCGGGGCCACTTAGTGCTAGAAACCCCAGCTTTGGAAATATTATGGTGTCAGTTCCATTGGGTTTGCACTCCAAATTTGGAGTTCCTAGCACCAAGTGGCCCTGAGATATGGGGCCCCAAATTCGGTTCAGAAAATGTCAAGCACTTTTCTGCAGCAGAGAATGACATTTTCCGAACCCATTTTGGGGTTCTTGGCACTAAGTGGCCCTGAGATACGGGGCCCCAAGATCGGTCAACTGTGTCCATCTGCAGCAATGTCATTTCGGGACCCTTTGGGTTCAGAGACCCCAAATTTTGGCTGCAGCTAGGGGGCATCTAGGAACCCTTAACTACCGAGTATGAAGTTCAGGGGACCTATGGCTGCAAATGGGCACAGTGAGGCATGCAAATGGGCACAGTGATGCTGCAAATGGGCATTGTGGACCCTCTTTTCCACTTACAGTAGCTGTTCATTTCTCACCCTCGTCTTATACTCGGGTCAATAAGTTTTTCCCATTTTTTTGGGGTAAATTAGGGTCTCGACTTATACTCGGAACGACTTATACTCGAGTATATAAGGTATTTGTGTGACCTATTTTAGGTTTATGGTAGCAGCTTGTGCCTTCACTAGGCTATAGGAGACCTTCAATAAGGATCATTTTATTGTATTTTATTTTGGTTTTTTTTACCCAATCCACTAGCGCTTGCGTAAGAGGAATTAGGTGGTTTTCCTACTTATTTGTTTAAAGACAATATGATTATTTGAGACATGTCTAGCTCTGAAAACAAGGCCTAAACTTGAAGTTATAAGGTAGGCTGGAAGAGGATGTGATAGCAAGACTTTGAAGGTCGAGGTATTTTACTTATTTCTGTTATTATTCCTAACCAACACTTTTTATGTTATAGGTAGCATGGTTAAATGTTGTAACTTTATGGTAACTGCAGCGATCAAGAAGGCAGAATAAAAAAATTAACTTTAAAGCAACTCAGTTAGTTCTCTATAATAATGTCAGCAGTTGCAACCTGCAGTAGAAGAAGTTGAATGCTTTCTTTTCTGGGGGTGACAGGTGAATTCTTCTTTCTCTTGCGGAGTTAGTAACACTGCTTCTAGGTGTGTCCTATAGTGTGAAAGGGCTTCCCCGGTGGGTGCTGTGGTTCCTCCCACTGGTATCTGACACACCTGAAAATGTTGGATAATATCTTTGCTAGGGATGAAGAATGGAAAGGAAAGCATTCATCATCTTCTATTACAGGTTGCAGCTGCTGACATTTTTCTTAGAGAAGTTTGTTTAATAAACCCTCGTCCCAATCTGAGCGTGTCCCCATCGAAATCCAGATTTTTTGCTTTTGTCCCGGGAATCAGGACATTTTTTTGGCACCGACTTCTGGCTATGAAAACATGGTCGTGAGATCTCCTTCCAGCTAGCAGGTCTCTTTCCCCGTGTGTTCAGTAAAGCGGGGAGGGGCCTCCGTTCCATGCAGCTAATCGGCTTCTCTCTTCAGTGTACAAGTAGACAATTCGCTTGTACACTGATGGTGGTTAGCTGCATGGAGCGGAGGCCCCTCCCCTCTCCACTGAACACACAGGGAAAGAGCTGGTCTTCTGTAATGGCGGCGGTCGGTGGAGAACAAATCATTCAGGAGGGATTCTACTGGGGGCACCTGTGATGTAAGGAGGGACTCTACTGGGGGGGCACCTGTGATGTAAGGAGGGTCTCTGCTGGGGGCACCTGTGATGTAAGGAGGGACTCTGCTGGGGACACCTGTGATGTAAGGAGGGACTTTGCTGGGGGCACCTGATGTAAGGAGGGACTCTACTGGGGGAACCTGTTGTAAGGAGGGACTCTGCTGGGGGCATCTGATCTAAGGAGGGACTCTGCTGGGGGCACCTGATGTAAGGAGGGACTCTGCTGGGGGCACCTGATGTAAGGAGGGACTCTGCTGGGGACACCTGATGGCATCTGGTGGCAGGCGACGTGGCAAGTGACACACTCCGGGCTTCTACTGATTCTGCATTATGGTGAGTTGAACTATTTCATTTTATATTACAATGTAATAATAGAAATAATGTGCTTCAGTTATCCTGACATCATACCAACCATGGTGCCGTAATGATTGAAGCGCTAACACCAGGTGTTTGGAGTATCTTTATCTGCTGATTGGTAAACTTTCTAGAATACACATATTTCTATTGTGGTGTAGGATCTGGGTCTGCTGTCCCTCCATCCCTCTTTCTTTCCTTCCTTCTCTCTCCTTCCCTCCCTCTTTCTTTCTTTCTTTCTTTCTTTCTTTCTTTCTTTCTTTCTTTCTTTCTTTCTTTCTTTCTTTCTTTCTTTCTTTCTTTCTTTTTTCTCTCTCTCTCTCTCTCTCCCTCCATCCTTCAGTCATCTCAGACTCAAACCACACCCCCTTTGAGACACGCCCCAGTAAGCCACGCCCAATATTTTGTTTAAACCACACCCATTTTCCAGCCCCGCGATGTTACGCCTATAAATAAATGCCCCCACCCCCTAATTATAATATTCTCCGAATACAGACAGAAAAGTGTCCCTATAATTTTTTTTTACAATGTTGGCAATTATGGCATAGGGTATTCTGTCTCTGCACCTCTAGGAATAGTTTTACTATACTGTTATGGCTATGGGTGCTTCCTAGACATGTCATTGTTTTTTTTTGTTTTTTTAAAGATTTAGTTTTTTATTGTTTGTAAAACACAACAAACAACGATTTCACAGGTGTACAATCAGAGCGAACATCTCTTCAATCATAATACAATACAATTGTCAGGTATTCAGGTATAAACTGCAAAGTAACACACATAAAAGGCGTGTCATTAATTAGCACAATCTATGCCATTCATGGTTCAGTCACAGATAACCCACATATTATAGTATCCCCATTTTATTCTGTATCTCAAGGGGCGGGTGGTATGGTGCTATCTGAGTTGACCCAGGAGTTCCATATTTTAGAGAATTTTTTCGGGCATGCTCTAGCTTCATACGTCAATTTGTATAGTGGTATGGCTCTGTAGTGGGTAAGGATTGGGATTTTCAGTGCATGGTTATCATTTTTTTTGCGTAAAACATCACTATACGTATAAAGGATTGTATGTTTTTGGATAAGTCTTCATCATCAATGTGTCCCAGTAGACATCGAAAAGGATTGCAAATGTTAGGTATCTTAGCTACAGAGCTAATAAAGGCCGTGACTTTTGACCAGAACTTCCTTATCGGGGCACACTCCCATAGTAGGTGAAAGAATGTACCATTAGCTATTCCGCATCGAGAGCATAAGGGAGAAGGCAATCTCTGCAATCTATATAGTAAGCATGGAGTGAAATAGGATCTATATAGTAATTTAGTCTGGTTCACCTAGTCCCTTGTAGAAATGACAGAGGATACCTGCAGGGGAAGAACCTCCTTCCAGACATCCTCCGTCAACTTAGGTATGTCGGAACGCCATCTATGCTCAATGGTGGTAAGCCTGGTAGTCGTTGAGTGGAGTAAAGTCTTGTAGTATGTAGAAACAAGTTTAGTGTTAGAGGGGTCGGTCAATAGGCCCTCAAGTCGTGATGATCGCATCTCTATATTGCGAAGGCCAAATTGTGCAGCAGCAGTGTGTCGTATCTGTAGATATTGGAAGTAAGCCGTATGAGGGAGACCAAAGTCCCTTTGGAATTCCGTGAAAGAGCGGAATGTGTTATCCGTAAACAAGTGCAAGATTACTTTCACACCTTTTTTGAACCAGTAACCTCCGTCAGTTCTTTGGAAAAATTCTGGTAGACATGGATTTCCCCATAACGGGGCGTTGGGTGAGTATATGGTATGGGTAGTGGGCGGTAGTAGCTTAGAAATTCTAAAGACCTGTAAAGTCATGACCAGGACTTTTCTCCCCCTAACCGACATGCGGTGTATGAGATTCTGGAGAGATTCGTATGAAGTGAGGATGGCTGCCTCCAAGGCAGTGGCTGCATTGTTGGCCTCAGGATAAAACCACCAATGGGCATGTGCCAATTGCGAGGCAACATAATAAGTTTGGAGACAGGGAAGCGCCAGGCCCCCCTCCAAAGTGGGTAGCTGTAAAGTGTGTTTAGAGATCCTCACCACACCTCCTCTCCAGATAAAGTTAGTGATTATGGAGTCTATCGTTTAAATTTAGCTTTGGTGATATATATTGGTGAATTACTCAGGATGTATAGGAAGCGTGGGAGATAGATCATTTTGAAAATATTTATCCTTCCTAATAGTGTTAGTGGGAGATTGTTCCATGTTTTCGGGGTGTTCCTTAATCTACTAATAAGGGGGTCTAAAATAATCTTGGTATATGAGGAGATGGGGTGTTGTATCAAGACCCCTAGATAGCGAAAAGTGTGTACAATCTGTAGTGGACATGACGGAGGCAACACTAGTGATGTTCCTTGGTCAATCTGAAACAGGAGGGAATTGTCCCAATTGACCTGGAACCCCGAAAACAGCCAAATTGCCGGATAATATCCAGCAGGGCAGGGAGTGTCGACTGGGGGTCCTCCAAGTATATCCGCATGTCATCCGCATATAGGGATAACTTTTCCTCCAGACCCCCAATCGTCAGCCCCCTAATTTCCCCACTGGAACTTATCAGAGCTGCAAGGGGTTCTATCGCCAGTGCAAATAGCAGTGGCGACAGAGGGCACCTCTGTCTAGTGCCTCCCCTTATTGAGAAGGGGTCCGATATGGATGCGTTCACTCTAAGTCTCGTGCAGTGGGTTTAAAATATAGGAGTTGCACCCACCTGATAAAGGTAGTGCCAAATCCGAACTTAGCTAGGACTTCTAGGAGATAAGGCCATTCGACGGAGTCGAAGGCCTTGTGAGCGTCTAGGGCCAATACAGCTCGAGAGCCTGTTGTGTCATGGATCGCTTGTATGTTTGTAAAAAGTAGAGCATCTAAACCTATCCATAGAGTTGTCTAGGACTGTGTTATAGTCCCCGGCTATTATTAAGGGGCCCTCAGCAATTTCTAATATCATGCCTATCACTCTTTCAAATAATTTTTTGGTAAAAGGTGGAGGGACATATATGCTAGTTACTGTATAAGGTTTACCTAGGAATTCCAGCACGAGAATCACAAAGCAGCCGTTAGGATCAAGTTTGATGTGTTTAATAGTGATTGGTGCTGACTTTGCTATAACAATGGAAGTCCCTCAGGCATATGATGAGTAAATAGAGTGAAGGTCATAGGCTATTTTAGCTCTTTTAAGGGCCATAACCCTCGAGCCCTTTAGATGGGTTTCTTGGAGAAGGATCAGATGCGATTTGTGCCACGCCAAATAATCAAACATTATAGAGCGTTTCATTTTAGAGTTAAGCCCCCTAACATTCCACGAAATTAGGGGTAAGCCAGCCATGTGTGAGTAACAGTCACATACATGAGCGCCCACCTCTCATGATGCCTCAGAGCCAACCAAACCTTGGAGCTCTGTGCATCCTGAGAGGCGGGGGCGAACCCGAGCATATACATGTGAGAAGACATTGTGCTTATAGTAAATAATACCTGAGTACCCTGATGGCCTACCAGGCCTGTGAACCTGAGAACAAATGGTATAGGATAAAAGTCACATATAAACAATAACAAAAGGGAGAATCCCTGAAAAAACCCTTACCCTCCCGGCTCCCACACCCCAACACATGAGAGCTTTAGTCCCTGTACTAAAACTGCGAAGCAGGAGGGCCGTAAAGCAGTCCCGCGCCCGACGAACCCTGAAAAATGGAGGGAGGACCGTGGCTACAAGCTACCGTCCACATATGGAACTGGAGAAATGGTAGCCCGACTACAGTTGGAGACTTTGCAAAGTGGTAGAAGGATGTCCATAAACTAGACCAACATAGTGAAGACAAGGACAGTCATCCAGGAGAGATGTTGGTGATGCGATCTTTAGCTGAATGTTGCCAAGTATTCCTACCTTCCTATGAGCAGGGAGGTGTTAGAATGGTCTTGTAGGATGCCATGTACTGGCTTGTTATCTCCCCTGTTAACAGCAACCGGTAGAGGAGTTAGTATAACAAAAATGTATAGGCTTGATCAGGTGTAGTGATAGTCAGCGAGGAGGGGATCTCCGCTGTTGGTTCCTGCGCTCCAAGGGACCCAGTGTTTCCGCCCAGTGCGCCGCCTCTTTGGGATCAGTGAAGAAGTAGGCCTTGCCTTGATGGATTACCTATAAACGTGCAGGGTACAGCATGCTGCATTGTAGCTGAAGATCACGTAGTCGCCGCCTTAAAGGTGGCCCGCTGCTTTTGGGTGGCGACTGAGAAGTCTGGGAAGATGGTAATGCCATTGCCATTGAAGAGCAGTCGGCCTTTCTCTCTAGCTGCTCTGAGAATAGCCTCTCTGTTCCTGAAGTGCAACAATTTAATGATGGTCTTGGCGCAGCTCCCTGACAGAGCCCTATAAGGGCCGTGTTTCATCCTCTAAATCCCCTATCCGCTGTTCAGAGTTTTGTACTCTGTGCCATAAAATTTTGTACATCATGCTTTAAAAAGGATAAGTCATTTTTCATGGAGTCCACTTGTGTAGTAAGAGAAGCATGACTGTGTTGTATAGCCTCCATGATTTTTGTAAGGGATGGCTCTGCAGGGCCTGTGGCTGTATTAGCAGCAGGGGATGAAGCTGGATCAGTGTCCTCTGGGGGGGAGAATAGGAGAGGGTCTTCAGGGCTGCAGGCAGGAGTATTTTGTGACTCCCCCTTCCCACAGAGATGCTGTGTTGATAAGGAGGAGGATGGCTGGCTGAACTTCTGTGCATGGAGCCGGCCGGTGCCATTTTGCTGCTGCTGACATGGCCGCGGTGGCATCGCGATGACGGTCGGGCTTGGAGGATTGCTGCAGGATCTGGGCTGTACGGACGGAGCTCAGACGCCTCACATCCTCACATCCCGGTTGCTGGCCACGCCCCCCCCCCTGTCATTGTTTAATCAATACCTAACAGTGTTATTTTCTAAAATATATTTCTTTTTATTATCTGCTTCAATGTAAAAATAACTGAAAGACTATAAATTCCCTCTAAAGTAAACCTAAAATAAACCCAGGCAATTAAAAACTGAGCATATGATGATAGGATGATTTAAAGCGTTATTAATCCCAACTCCAAAAATGTATTTTATTGCAGCTTACCAACCCTAAGATGTGGTAACTGTGTCAGTTTTCTTTTCTTTGGCTTTTTCCCCTCTGTTTTCACCTGGTGATCTGGCCAGCAACACATCTTTAGTATGGTGAGACACAACTCTGGATAAATGAGCACAGGAGGCATAGCAGACAGCAACTTTGTCAGTCTGTGGGGAGGTTAGTGTTACGTGTATTAGCAGATTTAGATACATTAACTAATTGATGCCAAAGTTTGGGTTCAAGCCGACCTCAATGCACTGTTTAATTGGGCAACTATGTGGCAAATAAGGTTTAACCACATCCTGCCTGGCCTATAGCAAAAAGAAGCCCGGGGCGGTGGCTCTCCTGTTCTGACTGGACATCATATGACATCCTTCAGAACAAGCCGCTGGTGCACGCCCCCGGTGACGCTCTGTGCAGTGATCGGTACTGTGGTGTGATGCTTCGACACACCGCATCTCTGATCATGATAAAGAGCCTATGATGTAGGCTCTTTACCATGTGATCAGCTATGTCCAATCACAGCTGATCACAGCTTAACTAGGAAGTGCTCGTTATCGGCATTCCTCTATTCACGCTGACAGAGTGTGAGTAGAGGAGAGCCGATAAGCCAGGGGGGATCTGCACTGATTATCAGTGCAGCCCCATCAGTGATGCCCACCAGTGATGCCCATTAGTGCCCACCAGTGATGCCAATGAGTGCTCATCAGTGATGCCAATTAGTGCCCATCAGTGATACCTTTCAGTGCCCATCAGTGATTCCTGTCAGTGCCTCCTCATCAGTGCCACCTATCAGTGCTGTCTATCAGTGCCGCCCATCAGTAACCATCATCGTCCATCAGTGCCACCCATCAGTGCCGCCTGTCAGTGCATATTAGTGCCACCCATCAGTGCCCATCATTGCCGTCTATCAGTGCCGATAAAGGCTGTTCATCAGTGCTACCTATCAGTGCCCATCAGTGCTGCATATCAGTGCCGCCTATCATTGCCCATCAGTGCTGCCTATCAATGCCCATCAGTGCTGCATATTAATGCCTCCTCAGCAGTGCCCATCAGTGCCTCCTTTCTAAGTGCTGCCTCATTAGTGCCGCCTCTTCAGTGCCCGTCAGTGCAGCCTCATCAGTGCACATCAGTGAAGGAGAAAACGTACTTATTTACAAAATTTTATAACAGAAATTAAGAAAAAATTTTTGTTCTTTTTTCATTTGTATAGCAAAAAATAAAAAATACCACCAAAGAAAGCTCTATCTGTCTCAAAAAGTTGTAACAGTTTTGTTTGGGTAGAGCGTTGCATAACCGCGCAATTGTCATTCAAAGTGCGACAGCGCTGAAAGCTGAATTGGCCTGGGCAGGAAGGGGGTGAAAGTGCCCAGTATTAAAGTGGTTAAAGTGGTTGTTAAGCCACTATATCATATGTATACCATCCCATCTTTTTTTTAAAGATATTTTTATTAGTTTTATGACAAACAGACGAAAAAAAAAAAAAAAAAAAAAAAAAAACAATATGCTTTACAAAAACAAAAACAAAAACAAAACTTGGGCAATCATGTGTATACAGCATCAAATACTAGGCTCGTGCATTTGGGAGACTTATGATAATACATTGTCTAAGCATCATACATTCGTATGTAGAATACAATCAAGGTGTCGATTACTACCAGTAAAATTCTATATATAAATTCTATATATATATACAGTATATAGAGTGGCACGACCTACAGGCAATCTGCCATCTATTTCTATTGTGAGGGGGAGGGGGGGGGTCAGGGGGCTAGCCAGCCACCTGTCCCATATTTAGTGGAATGTTTTGCTTCATTTCCGAAGTTCAAAGGTAAGTTTGTACATTGGGATAGCATTGTTGATTAGCTTTAGCCATAAGGTTTTTAAAGAGGTCTGTGTTCCCTTCCATGACAACAATATAACTTTTCTAACATAAAAGTAGAGAATGTGGAGTAGCCTTTTGGCAGACGTCGATATTTGCAGGTCACCAAAGATGCCCAGCAGACAATTCTTGGGGTGAATAATGTTAGGGAGGCCTAGGGCTGTGGAGATAAAGGAGCCCACCTCTGCCCAGAGGTCCTGAACCATTGGGCATGCCCAAAAACTATGTAGGAAGTCGGCTTCTTGGCCGCAGCCGCGGAAACATTCAACCATGGGCGACAAACCCATCTTTTTCAACCTGGTTGGGGTGAGGTGAGATTGATGGAAAATTTTTTAACCGTATAATGCGGTCTCTTGATGAAATAACTGATGTTTTGTACGTGTCACTAAACTCTGTCCAGTCCTTCTCTCCAAGGGAGATGTCCATAAAGATCCATTTTTCCTGGGCCCTACTAAATCTGAGGTTAAAGTCAGTCATTAGGGCAGCGTAATAAGTAGATATAAGTTTAGTAGGGTCAGTTTGTCTTAGCAGTTTCTCTAGTGGTGGTAGGTTAGTTGGGTCATCTAAGGAGCCGAACTGTGCTCTGATAGCATGTCTGAGCTGATAGTAGTAAAACAGGTATGAGTGCGGCAAGTCAAAGGCAAGTCTGAGCTGATGGAAGGATATAAAGCCTTGTGCAGTGTATAGGTGACAAAGGTATTTAATCCCTTTGGAGTACTAACGTTTAGGGTCAGGTAAAGAGTAAAGTTCCTGCATGGTGGGGTTGAACCATAGAGGGTTTTTCAGGGATACCGACCATGTGTGCCGTGTTATTTTGGTGGTGATGTATTTGAGCAATGAAAGGGATGTGGCCAGCATAGAGGTGCCCCGATAAACAATATTGTGAAGGGTTTCCATGGAGGACGCAATGGCCCCCTCAGTGGTAGTACATGTATTTGCTGCTATCGGGTATAGCCAGTCATGGATATGCACCAGTTGAAATGCTAGGCAATATAGAAAGAAGTTAGGGAATGCCAATCCTGCCAGGTGTGTCGGTAACCTTAGTGTCTCAAGCGCCACTCTGGGGGATCTGCCATTCCACAGGAACGTTGTACAGATTGTGTCTATACGTTTGAAAATAGCTTTAGGTATTTTGCATGGGGAGTTGGCCAGGATGTATAGCAGTCTTGGTAAATAGATAATTTTGAGGGAATTTGCCCTCCCCATGAGATCCAGGGGTAGGTCCATCCACTGCTTAGTTTGCTCCTTTAAGTGAGTTAATAGTGGGTCTAAGTTATTGACAATGTAAGTGGACAGAGGTGTCTGCACCAGAACCCCTAGCTACCTAAAGGAGGACACCACCACCTGCAGATTAGAGTCTGGGTGAATATGAGAAGTTGCGTCTGGGTCCAAGGGGGAAAAGACTGGATTTGTCCCAATTCACCCTGAATCCGGAGTAGTCTCCAAATGTATTCATCTCGGATAACAATGTTTGGAGTGACACATCGGTGTCCGTCAGGTGCACCAAGGTGTCATCCGCATAGAGAGAGATTTGTTCCTCAATGGTGGCAATGGGGAGACCTTTTATTGATGGAGAGGAGCGGATACGTACCGCTAGCGGCTCCATGGCCAGGTCAAAGAGGAGGGGGAACAGTGGACACCCCTGTTTTGCGCCCCTATTGATTGAAAAGGACTCAGTGACTGTAGATTTAACCCAAATATGGGCCCTCAGGGAAGCATAGAGGAGTTTTATCCACGCCACCATTCTGCGGCCAAAGCCGTACATTTTCAACACCTGAAAGAGGTACGGCCATTCCAGAGTGTCGAATGCTTTACATGTATCTAGGGATACTATGGTCCTTGTAGGAGGACAGTCGTGTGGGTATTGCAGGTTATGGAATAGTCTGCGGATGTTCATTCTGGTGGACCTTCCACCAGAACTCCCCCATGGTCACTGTGTACCAGGGTCATCACTACAGTGTTTAAACGATTTGCCAACACTTTGGCCAGGATCTTAACATCCACATTTATGAGTGATATTGGGCGGTATGATTCGCATTTAAGTGGGTCCTTGTGGGGTTTTAGTAAAAGTATAATCAAGGCTTCTCGCATAGTAGGGGGGAGGACCCCTATATCTAAAGCCTTGTTGTATGTGTGTAAAATAAATGGGGATAGTATGTCTTTAAATTGTGTGTACCATTCGGTTGGATAGCCATCCAAACCGGGGGTTTTATGAGCCGGCATTTGTGAGATAGCTACTGCGATTTCTTCAACTGAGATAGGTGCCTCTAGCTCATCTTTTTGTTCAGTCGTGAGGGAGGGGAGAGATATGACGGAAAAGTATTCAGTTAGTTGGGCTTCGTTGTAGTCAGCTCTGGAGGTATATATGTCTTTGTAGAAATTTAAAAATGTTTCCATGATGTCCCCAGGGGTGTCACTGATTTGGCCCTGTGTGGTAAGTATACGCGGAATGGATATGGGGGGGGTGATCAGGTCTGGTCAGGTATGCCAAGAGACGGCCAGCTTTGTTACCATGCTCAAATGATTTTCGCGTAGCATGTAACATGCGTTTCTGCCAAAGGTCTAACAGACGGAGTTCATACTCCCTGCGTCTCTGTAGCCACTCGTCTCTTGTGTCGGGGGTCAGGTTAGAGGCGTAAGCAGATTCTGCTTGTACCATGGCAGTTTCCAGTTCCCCCGTAAGTTGCTACTGTTTTTCCGTAGGACTCCTGTGATGGACATAAAGGTGCCCCTCAATGTTGACTTAAATGCTTCCCATTCCGTGGAGGGGTCTACTGTTCCCAAGTACTGTTCCCAATAGCCCGTAATACCCCAACTGCACTCTCCCTTCACCACCTCATCCTCTAACCAGTAATAGTTCAGACGCCAGATAGCAGGGCCCGAACCTGGGAGGAGAGCGAGGTCCACAGAGAGAGGAGCGTGGTCCGAGACTCCTCTGGGTAGGTACGAGACCACAGCGACAACGGGAAGGGTATCTGACATGGTAAATGCCATGGCAATCCGAGACATGGTGTCGAAGGAATCCGAGTGGCAAGAATACTGGCTCATGTATGAATGCTTCCAGCGCCATATCTCTGTAAGATCATATACCTGCATCCAATTCAGAAGAGAGGGAAAAGATCTACCACCACCTCCCAAGCGGTCCATGGCTGGGTCTAATAGGGCATTAAAGTCCCCTATATAAAGTATCGGTCCAGAGGGTCTAGTCAGCAGCTTAAGTGACAATTTAGATAGTACCTCCACCGAAAATGAGGGAGGAATATAAACGTTCACAAGAATAAACGTCACAGAGGAAATTTGTAAGGTTAGTATAATAAATCTCCCCTCTGGGTCTGTGGTTACTTGTAAGGTTTCAGCGGGAAGGGATTTAGCTAGTAGAATAGATACCCCCTGGAATAGTTTGTGTGGGTAGAGTGATAAGATTTTGCCATCCATGGACGCCCAAGGGTTCTCACTTTAGTGCCGGTGAGGTGAGTTTCTTGGAGACATATATTATGGGGACGGCATTTTTTTTAAACCGAAAAGACTAGGGATCTCTTTTGGGGTGCATTTATTCCTCTAGTGTTCCATGACACTATCTTCAAGGGCTTTGCCATTCTAAGTCATACATCATATCACAGTCACATAGAAATGTAAATGCCTTCGCACTTAATACCTGGTAGGCCGTGTCACTTTGAGCATAAACATATCTTCAACATACTGCATATAACTGCATTTGCAGCTGCACGAGCTATCAGTAAACCATAGAAGATGCAAAAAAATCAAAAATGAGAGTGTCCCAAAAAAGAGCAAAAAAACCTTTGCCCCCCTTCCCGCTTGGCCAACCCCAACATAGCGAGCCTTGGATCCCTGAACTGTAGAAACCTGAAGAGCCCCCTTTAAACTGGGGGAGAACTGTCCTGTGGCCTCGCCACCAACTGGTGCGGGGTTGTAGTGGAATCCAGAGTGACCCCTGAACGGTTCTGCATATGGGGGATGTAGCAGAGTTCAATAATAGATGGAACAAATTGCATAGTTAAAGGCCAGTAGCCTGTATAGGGGGACTCAGATCTGACAGTAGGAAGGAGGTCTAGTCTGTAAGGGTGGAGGATGACAGGATAACAGTTAACAATTGTGCTGTGGGGGGTGGTGGGATATCCTCATGTAAAACCAAAACAGTCCACTGGGCATAGTGGAGGAACTCCCATGTGTAGGGAGAAAGGTGTCTCCACATCCAGCTCAGGGCAAGTGTAGATGAGGATTGTAGGGGTTAGAGCCTCAGGCTTTATACTGCTCTGTGTCTTGGAGGAACTCCATATCGGTCCTTGAGCCATGCCATGGCCTCCTTGGGGTTGGTGTAGATATGCGCCTTGCAATCATGAATGATGCGCAGCCTTGCAAGGAAAAGCATGGCATAGGAGAGGCCCTCTCTGCGTAATCGAGCCTTTACTCCTGCAAAGCTGATGCGCTGCCTCTGGACATCTGCTGAAAAGTCAGGGTATACTGAAATGGTATTGCCATTGTATTTTAACGGGCCTTTCTCCCTGGCAAGGCGAAGGATGGCAACCTTGTCTTGGAAGTTGAGGAGCCGGGCAATAATGGAGCGGGGTGGTGCCCCAGAGGGTGGGGGTGCCATGTGCCGCTCAATCACATGGGAAAAGGATGGTGCGTCAGACCCAAAAATTTCCCTTAGCCAGTTATAGAGGAACTTTTCAGGGCGAGGACCCTCTGCACGTTCAGGGATGCCCACGAATCGCAGGTTGTTCCTTCCAGAATGATTTTCCAGGTCATCAATGTTGGTGCGAAGGGCCGCCATTTCCCCTGTATGATCCCTCACTGTGGCAGATAGGGGATGGACAACATCCTCAAGGGAGTTGATGCGTTCCTCTGCTTCCCCTGCCCTATCCCTTAAGTTTTGTACGTCTTGCTTCAGGAGAGAAAACTCCATGCATATTGACGCTATCTGAGCAGTGAGGGAGGCTTTACAGTCCTGAATAGCAAGAATAATGGAGGCTAGGGTAGGTTCAGTGGAGGGGGAGCCTGGGCTGGAGCTATCTTCACTGTCCATGTGGAGGCTCTGGGACTGCAGTGGGTCAGGCTGTGTGTCTCTAATAGCAGGGGCAAAGTCACTCACCATTGCAGCCTGTTGTTTGTGGAGAGCAGAGACCGACGGCTGCAGCAGCATGTCATGCTGCTCTACCTGTGTCCCGGCGCCATCTTGCCTTCGGTGCCTGGCCGCCTGTCCCGCCATCGATACTGTCGCTGGGGGGGCCATATTTTACCATGGATGCCAGCCTGGAACGTTCCCACAGCTGTGGGGAACAATTTAACTTTCTGGAGCAAATCGGGCTCAGGTTGACTGCAGGATGCCGCTCGGAAGCTGGAGCTGTGGCTTTACACTTCTGCTCTCTCTGCCATCCGGACACACCCCCCCTCATATACCATCCCATCTGTTATATAACGCTAAGTGCCCCAGTGCCTGTGCTGTATAAAAAAGATGCAGATTTTTACCTTATCTTAGAGCGTCTCCCGGCACTCACGTGACTCCTCGGCTCTCTCCTCTCCCCGGCTGACAGCTATAGTGGGAGGGGCCAAGAACTCCTGATGATGTCAGCCGGGAGACCAGCAGTCACGTGAGCACCCAGAGACGCTCTGAGATAAGGTAGAAATTGGCATAGTTTTTACAACACCGGCACTGGGACACATAGTGTTATATAACAGATTGGATGCTATACATAAAATATAGTTTTTTATAGCTGCAGGGGTGGAGGGGCAGGCAGTGTTTTGAGCTGACAGGCAGGGATTGAGGGGGGAGAGGATGCGAGAGAGGACAGAGGAGACCTGTGGATCACGAAGGCACATAAACTGACCACAGTGTCAGGTCTCAGCAGCCATGATAAGCCATGTTCAGCTTACAGGGGGCAGGGCAGAACCAGACAGGTTTTTTAGGTTATACAGGGGGCCAAATGACACAGCACAAGCACTGTGCTGTTATTCATGCTTTAAGGGAACAGGATCAATGTTGATAAATGTAAAGTTTTGCACGTGGGGGCTAAGAATATGCATGCATCATACATACTAGGGGTAGTACAACTGGGGCAATCCATAGAGGACAAGGATCTGGGGGTTTATGGTAGATCATAAGCTTAATAATAGCATGCCATGCCAAGCAGCGATTTCTAAAGCGAGCAAAATCCTTTCTTGTATTAAGAGAGGTATAGACCCCAGAGAGAGACATCATTTTGCTCCTGTACAAAACATTAGTAAGACCTGAACCTAGGTTTTACATGAATAAAAAAAAATATGAAAATTTTAATCACCCCTGCCAGTGTTAAGTGGTTTGCCTCATCCATGTAAACTGATACATTCAGCTGGAGAGCTTGTGAAAAACAACAGACTTGTTCGCAGGACCATCAGATGAAAATAGAAGAAACCCTAAAGAGGAAACTAATACAGCCTTCACAAAAATTAATAAGCTGCCGTATAACAAATGTTTGCTTTTGGGTTTAATACTGCTTTAACAGAGGTTACCAGCATTAAAGGTGCATGTCAAAATAATCAGAAGTTACAGCAGATCAGTGACGGCCCGTCCATTGGCCCCCCTAATCCATTCACTTGGCCCCTAATCTACAAGCAGACCCCCTATAGGGCAGCTGGATTTTTGAGTCCCCCTATTCCTGCACAACCAGACAACACACATTTCTCACTCTCATTCGGAGACAAGGAATCAGTCCATGGGCTTGTTTATGTTATTTTATTGGGTAAAATAACTTGTATAGGATATAGGGATTATAGGGTATAGGGATTATGGGATGCCCAACTTGACTTGAAGAACAGCAAATGAGGACAACAAATCCTTGATTGCATTCCCTCTGGAACAGCAACAGTCTTTCTGGACTTGGCAAAGAAAATCCCCCTTCTAGGAGCTCTTTGTCTGTCTCTGTAGAATTTTAGTAATAGTCCCAACTTGCAGAAGCTCTATGTCCCCTCTCTGGAAAATACCAGCTCACCTGGCTGCTTGGTGAAATGTTCCAGAACAAGGGATTGGGCAATAGCTTGTTTGCACAGATCCCAGAAAAGCTTGCTGGATATTGCATCTGACAGCTTTAACTCTTTTAGGCCCTGGGGATGTAGAGGTAATCACATAGGAGTTCATTTACTAAAGGCAAATAGACTGTGCACTTTGTAAAGTGCAGTTGCACTCTGCAAGTGCAGTTGCTCCAGAGCTTAGTAAATGAGCAGAAGTTCGGCTGACTTCCATCATCCAATGATGTGCAAGCAAAAAATGCAGTTTTTCTTTATTTTCCTTGCACGTGATTGGATACTCTTTGCAAAGTGAAGCATTACCTCGTTTACTAAGCTCTGGAGCAACTGCACTTGCAGAGTGCAACTGCACTTTGCAAAGTGCACAGTATATTTGCCTTTATTAAAACATGCCCCTGTTCCTGGAAAACCTTCTGTTTCAGAAGAGACTACTGTTCAGGCCTCCTGCTGTCCAGGTCCTTCCATGCAAGCCAGGGGTCTCCTAGAAGAGACCACTCTGTCTTTCTTCCTTTCTCAGCTCCCAGCCTGGAGGCAGAGTCCCCCTCAGCCCTGGGGTCCAACTCCAAGGCACACGACACAGTTGCCTCACTCCATCTTCCACCCAACCCCCCTGCTGGCCAGGATCCACAATATTTATTGGCTGATCCAGCCACCCTGCCAAGCCTCCTGTCTAGGAAATGGCCAGATTCCCACAAATATGAAGATCAGTACCTCTTGGCCTCCACCTACTAACTTCTATAAACTTTTCCAAGCTTCTAGAACCAGGGGGAGGTACCAGAGGCCTTACCTGAAAAGCCCTCCAGCCTGACCTACAGTAACCCCCAACAAACTAGAGGGTGCTAGATCTACATTTTATTTCAACTATTTCTAGCCTACTTCTATGAAGCTATACAATCTTGAAGTTACTTTGTGAAGATCCCCATACATTTACTACGTATTTTAATTTTACACTATAAAAAAAAAAGACCAACAATTAAAAAAAATTAAAAAAAATTATATATATATATATATATATATATATATATATATATATACAGTGGGGTAAAAAAGTATTTAGTCAGCCACCTATTGTGCAAGTTCTCCCACTTAAAAAGATGAGAGAGGCCTGTAATTGTCATCCTAGGTATACCTCAACTATGAGAGACAAAATGTGGAAACAAATCCAGACAATCACATTGTCTGATTTTGAAAGAATTTATTTGCAAATTATGGTGGAAAATAAGTATTTGGTTACCTACAAACAAGCAAGATTTCCGTCTCTCACAGACCTGTATCTTCTTCTTTAAGAGGCTCGTCTGTCCTCCACTCATTACCTGTATTAATGGCACCTGTTTGAACTTGTTATCACTATAAAAGACACCTGTCCACAACCTCAAACAGTCGCACTCCAAACTTCACTATGGTGAAGACCAAAGAGCTGTCGAAGGACACCAGAAACAAAATTGTAGACCTGCACCAGGCTGGGAAGACTGAATCTGCAATAGGCAAGCAGCTTGGTGTGAAGAAATCAACTGTGGGAGCAATAATTAGAAAATGGAAGACATACAAGAGCACTGATAATCTCCCCCGATCTGGGGCTCCACGCAAGATCTCACCCCGTGGGGTCAAAATGATCACAAGAACGGTGAGCAAAAATGCCAGAACCACACGGGGGGACCTAGTGAATGACCTGCAGAGAGCTGGGACCAACGTAACAAAGGCTACCATCAGTAACACACTGCGCCGCCAGGGACTCAGATCCTGCAGTGCCAGACGTGTCCCCCTGCTTAAGCCAGTACATGTCCAGGCCCATCTGAGGTTTGCTAGAGAGCATTTGGATGATCCAGTAGAGGATTGGGAAAATGTCATATGGTCAGATGAAACCAAAGTAGAACTGTTTGGTAGAAGCACAACTCGTTGTGTTTGGAAGAGAGAGAATGCTGAGTTGCAACCAAAGAACACCATACCTACTGTGAAGCATGGGGGTGGCAACATCATGCTTTGGGGCTGTTTCTCTGCAAAGGGAACAGGACGACTGATCCGTGTACATGAAAGAATGAATGGGGCCATGTATTGGGAGATTTTGAGTGCAAACCTCCTCCCATCAGCAAGGGCATGGAAGATGAAACGTGGCTGGGTCTTTCAGCATGACAATGATCCCAAACACACCGCCCGGGCAATGAAGGAGTGGCTTTGTAAGAAGCATTTCAAGGTCCTGGAGTGGCCCAGCCAGTCTCCAGATCTCAACCTCATAGAAAACCTTTGGAGGGAGTTGAAAGTCCGTGTTGCCCAGTGACAGCCCCAAAACACCACTGCTCTAGAGGAGATCTGCATGGAGGAATGGGCCAACATACCAGCAACAGTGTGTGACAACCTTGTGAAAACTTAAAGAAAACGTTTGACCTCTGTCATTTCCAACAAAGGATATATAACAAAGTACTGAGATGAACTTTTGATATTGACCAAATACTTATTTTCCACCATAATTTGCAAATAAATTCTTTCAAAAATCAGACAATGTGATTGTCTGGATTTGTTTCCACATTTTGTCTCTCATAGTTTAGGTATACCTATGATGACAATTACAGACCTCTCTCATCTTTTTAAGTGGGAGAACTTGCACAATTGGTGGCTGACTAAATACTTTTTTGCCCCACTGTATATACATATATATATTTTTTTAAATTTCTGATATAAAACCTATCCTATCCAATAAAAAAAAAAAATCAAATCTCTTTATCAATTTAGGCCAAAATTTTATCCTGCTACATGTTTTTGATAAAAAAAAAAGATTTATGCCGCGTACACATGACTGGACTTTGCGGCAGAAAAGGTCCAACGGAATCATGTAATTGGATATTCTGATCGTGTGTGGGCTACATCGCACTTTTTCTTTCGAAAATTCTGACGGATCTAGAAATAGAAAATGTTTAAAATTTTCCCGATGGAATCAATTCCTATTGGGAAAACCGTTTGTCTGTATGCTAATCCGACGGACCAAAAACAACGCTATTGGCTACTGGCTACTGGCTATTTAACTTCCTTTTTCTAGTCCTGTCGTACGTGTTGTACGTCAAACGATCGGACTTTGGTGTGATCGTGTGTACGCAAGTCCGTTTCAGCGGAACTCCGTCACAAAAACTGTCAGAGTTTGTTCTGCCGGAAAAAACGGTCGTGTGTAAGCGGCATTACATGTAACAATCAGTTTTTTCACTAGAAAATGACTTAGAACCCCCAAACATTATATATTTTTTAATAACAGGGGTACCTCCAAAGGCAAGAAGAATAAGAGACAGAGGCCCTGGGGGAGTTCCTTATGGTGTAGTAGTTTGACAGATAATTGGATGAAATATATGATGAAAAGGTAAGTTCCAATTGTGTACTCATATCTGGGAGGTTGCTGAGCTCCCTAAAGAGGGATCAGACAACCTGGCGTACAATCCTGCATGGAATATGACTGTCCCTGCGCTGAATAGGGTTGCTCTCGGCGCTTGGTGGGGTGATCTGGACGATCCTATGCTCTGCGGTCTTACACGATCGGACATTCCGATAACAAAATCCTGGATTCATTTCCGTTGGATGTTGGCATAAACTTGTCTTGCATACACACGGTCGCACAAATGATGTCGGAAATTCTGAACGCCAAGAACGCGGCGACCTACAACACATACGACGAGCCAAGAAAAATAAAGTTCAATAGCCAGTGCGGCTCTTCTGCTTGATTCCAAGCATGCGTGGAATTTTGTGCGTTGGAATTGTGTACACACGATCGGAATTTCCGACAACAGGTTTTGTTGTCGGAAAATTTGAGAACCAGCTCTCAAATTTTTGTTGTCAGAAATTCCGACAACAAATGTCCGGTGGAGCCTACACACGGTCGGAATTTCCGACAAAAAGCTCACATCGAACATTTATTGTCGGAAATTCCGACCCTGTGTACGCAGCATAAAAGGTTTACAAATGGGAAACTGGTGTAATAGCCTCTGCTGACATCAATTTCCTAACTTTTGGGGATCATAAACCTCTTATTATATATTTTTTAAAGCAAAGGCCCTAGAGAATAAATTTGTGGGCTTTTCAATATTTTATGTCACAAGGCATTTGGGTAGCGTTTTGTTTGAATTACAATGCAATAAAACAATGCATAACCCATTTTTTTTTTAGTAAAATCTAAAAGATGATGTTACGCAGAGTAAATAGATACCAAACATGTCACGGTTTAAAATTACGCACACCCGTGCAACAGCGACAAACATCGTAAATGTTATTATCCATAGGCGACGCTCAAAGACCGATAGACCCGATCAAAGCAACTTTGGGTATCCAACTAGCTGGCAGACGTGCCAGCTGGTAGCTCGGATCTCCCAGTGGGACTGGAGAGCTTGAGCAATCCACGGAAGGTGAGTGACATCCCCTACCTCTGCTTGTAATAGCAGTCGAGTGCTAGTTAGCCTCTCCGATTGCTACTACAAGAAAGCTGAGTCGTGGCTCTAAAAAAACAACTTAACCCCCCCTGGCGGTATTCCCGAGTCTGGCTCGGGGTGAGATTTTAGTACCAAAAGCGGTAACCCCGAGCCAGATTGGTGTTCGGCGGCCGGATCTTCTGCCCAATGCACTGTGTGCCCTGGCTTCCGTTCCCTGCAAGTGCAGCGATGCAGGGGGTGGAACCGGCGGCAAATTCAAAAAGTATAAAACACAAACACATTGTAATCCTATTGGATTACATTACTAAATAAAATAAAATTGACCTCAGTTTGCCCCCAGTGCTTTGTCCAGTGCCCCTGCCTGCAGTTTTACTGTACTTTCTGTCTGGAAACTGCAGAGCGACCATGGCATCAAAAAAGCGCGCTTCAACCTCAAAAGCTGCATATGACCTGCTGGAAAACAGCGACAGCGAGATAGAATCGCTTGCAGAAGTGAGTGATAGCGATTCATGGGGAAGTTCGTCATCAGGCACGGAAATCGATTCAGCGATGATCCTGCGACTGTGCCCAGTGATGTGCGGACCTCCTCAAAGTGGAGGTTGAAGATGACAGCCCCTTTGAATTCCTCTAACTTTTTTTGACTGATGAGGTCATAGAAAGAATTGTTACAGAGACCAATCGGTACAAGGAACAACAAGCTGCTATACCGCAGAGGTTTTCAAGGAGCAGAAAATGGGAACCAGTGACCAAAGAGGACATCTGGAAGTTTCTGGGCCTAATTATTCTCCAGGGAGTGGTGGGGAAACCCCTGCAGAAGTGGTACTGGACAACCAACAAAATACTAGCCACTTCTTTTTTGGCACCATCATGTCGGAATACAAATTTTCTCTCATAATGAAATATCTGCATTTTCAAAATAATGAAGAATTTGATGAGACTTCTCATCCAGCTCCAAAACTGAAAAAGACTTGAGACCTATATCAAATTATTCTGAAAAATTTCCAGCAGACCTATGTACCAGACAGAGACATCAGTATCGACGAAAGTCTAATGGCCTACAAAGGAAGACTTAGCTGGATACAGTACATCGCATCAAAGAGAGCACGATTCGGCATAAAATCATCCATGCTCTGTGAAGCCAGCATTGGTTACTTATGGAATTTGGCCCTTTACACCGGGAAAGGGACCAAATTCAACGACAGATTCAGTAATTATGGAATGGCAACCACTTCTGTTCTTACTTTGATTGAGCCATTGCTGAATCAGGGGTACTGTGTAACCACAGATAATTTTTATACTTCTCCAGAACTCTATTGCTCCGTACACACGGTCGGATTTTCCGACGGAAACTGTGTGATAGGACCTTGTTGTCGGAAATTCCGACCGTGTGTAGGCTCCATCACACATTTTCCATCGGATTTTCCGACACACAAAGTTTGAGAGCAGGCTATAAAATTTTCCGACAACAAAATCCGTTGTCGGAATTTCCGATCGTGTATACACAAATCCGACGCACAAAGTGCCACGCATGCTCAGAATAAATAAAGAGATGAAAACGATTGGCTACTGCCCCGTTTATAGTCCTGACGTACGTGTTTTACGTCACCGCGTTCAGAATGATCAGATTTTCCGACAACTTTGTGTGACCGTGGGTATGCAGGACAAGTTTGAGCCAACATCCGTCGGAAAAATTCCTAGCATTTTGTTGTCGGAATGTCTGATCAATGTCCGACCGTGTGTACGGGGCATTAGAGTTCCTTCTACAACACAAGACGGATGCATACTGTTAGAGCTAACCGTCGTGACATGCCGCCAACCTTGGCGATAAAAAGCTCAAGGCAGGAGAAATAGTTGCCTGGCAAAAAGGCAAAATGATGGCACTAAGATGGCATGACAAAAAAGATGTGTGCCTAATGAGTACCATTCACAACACCTCTACTGTCATGGTAGATACAAAAGGTGGAAAAGACGTAATGAAACCTCAAGTCGTAATGGACTACAACAACACCATGGGAGGTGTTGACAGAGCTGACCAGGCCATGACTTTTTATCCTGCTATGAGAAAGCAACAAAAAAAATTACAAAAAAATCTTCAGGCATCTTCTTGAACAGTGCCTGTGGAATGCTTTAATTCTTCTAAAAAAAAAAGAGTGACAGGCCCGTGGTTCATGCAGACTTCGTTTGGAAAGTTGCCGAACTTATATTTCTCAAGCACTAAACACCAACCACTGTAAATAGATCTGGACGTCGTGCTGCTGGTGTTGTAAACCCGGAATGCCTGACAGGTCGACACTTTATGGACCACATTCCACCAACGGAAAAGAAGGCAGCACCCACAAGGATGTGTGTGGTTTGCTGCTCTAAACGTGATGACACAGGAAGGAAAGTCAGAAAAGAAACCCGGTTCTACTGTCCTGACTGTGACGTCGCACTTTGTGCTGTATCCTGTTTTAAAAATTTCCATACCCGAGATGTTTACTAAAGCAATATGACTACTAATATTGCACTCTTGTTTGGCCAAAAAAATGTCAGTGTTTTTGATGATATTATTTACTAAAATTGATTGAATAAAAAGTATTATTACTATTATATTATTATTTATTATTATTTATCGTTATTTATTATATTATAATTTATGATTTTGTGTTTCAAACTTTATCATACCCAGGATATCTACTAGACTCTTGTTTGGACAGATTTCTAAGATTTACAGGCCTACAATATAAAACGCCACATTTCCATGCAAAAATAATGGTACCGCTTTCAGCACCTAAAATCCGAAATCAAACCGCCAGGGAGGTTAATGGACAAATGGATATTGAAAATGTGTCAGTTTTATGCAATGAAAAGAAAACTGTGTTGAGATCTGTGTGACCAATCACAGTGATTTGTTCTTTCTTTAGAATTGGAAATAGGGGCAGAATGGCTAAGTTGCTCTTCACCTCACACCAAGTAATTATGTATCTTTAGAATACATTTGTTCTCTATGTGTTTCTTGTACATACTGTACATGCAGCAATCTGTAAAGTGTAAACCCTAACAATAAAGGTTTTTGCCTTTCTTTCAGTGGCTGCTGGTGGCTTTTTGTTTGGGGGGAGGCGGCAAACACCCGACCGCCCCGCGGCACTTACCCCATCTAGGCGGTGGGGTTTGGGGATCGGTGGGCATCCAAGGAGCAGCGGCTGGGATCGGGCATCTGAGGAGCGGTGGGGATCAGGGCACCAAACAGTGGTTGTGATTTGGCATCCTCTGGCTCTTATCCTCCTCGCTTCTGCCGTGGGTCTCCTCTTCTCCTCCTAGGCATCCAATAGGATCACCTGTCCTTTCAGCCAATCGGATGACGGGTATCAGACCTGCTTCCCGATTAGCTAGGAGGAGGATCAGTGTTGCAACAGCGAATATTCATTTAACACAACTGGGTGGGCTCTAGACGCAATGCTCTGCATCCTGAGCCCACCCTATTTTGGAGCCTATTAGAGCCTATTCTTAACCCGCTGCTAAAATTATTCATGAGCCCGTTGCCCTGGGAATGGATAGGGGTGCGACGCCCGAGCACCCACAATGAAAGCCCCTGCTTTCTTTGGTCTAATAAATATACAATTGAAAGAATTGTGTTATATCTGTTTAATAAGTGCAAAATAATACCTGTTAATCCTGCCTTAGATCTAGTGAGCTGATAATTTCCTGTGCTCTCTGGCTGTGCTATGTTTATCCTACAGACTACAGAACCCCCTTTTATTATAGAGAAGAGGAGAGGAGGAGGTGTCCTGTGGTTCTAACACACATCGTGTCCTAGGGTGACAACCTGACTACTCCACAGATACAGTACACTGCATGTTGTCACCTTAGGACAGGAAGTGTGTTACTGGCAGGATCATCAAGTGAAAATAAATTAAAAAAAGAAAAGAAAAATGTTGAGCCACTACATCTAAAGATTAGTCATCAGCAATATATTAGATTTTATCCTTCTGTTTGGATTTAATGCGGAACGTCACCCAAAAGGCAAAGTTCCACTTTTCTCCCTCTTCCTCTTCAACTTTTGGCAGATTATTATTCTCTTGGGGGGAGCGGAGGTCAATTCACTAACGTTTACCGAATGCGATAACACCGTCATGTGACTCATAAAAATAACAGCGTGGGTTCCCCCAAATGCATAACAAACCCTTATCCGAGCATCCAGTCCGGCAGGTCAGGAAAGGGATAGGACGAGTGAGCGCCCCCCCCCAAACAATACCAGGCCTCCTCCCCACAACCCTGGGCGGTGGTTGTGGGGGTCTGTGGGCAGCTGACTTATGGGAACCTGGAAGGGGGACCCCAGATTGCACCCCCCTTTTATGTGAATGAGTATGGGGTACATTGTACCTCTACTCATTCAGCCAAAAAGTAAAAAAAAACAAAAACGAAAAACACACACACAGTTTTTGACAATTCCTTTATTTAGAAGAAAAAGTCCCTCCGAAGTAGATCCAACGTCAATCATGATGCCATGATGCCAGCTGCACCGCCAGACCTGAAAAAGAAAAAAAAAACCCGGCCCCGACGAAGGCTGCCGCCAACTGCCTGCTCTGCCATCTGACAGTTCTTAAATAGCTAAGGGGAGGAGTCACCTGGTGATGTCACTCGCCAGGAACATGCCCCCCTTGGCTATTTAAAAACTGTCAGACGGCAGAGCAGGCATTCAGCAGGAGCCTTCCTCGCGGCTGAGGTTTTTGAAAAAAAAATGAATAAAGGATTTGCCAAAAACTGTGTGTGTGTTTTTATTTATTTTTGACACTTTCTTTGGTGAATAAGCAGGGGTACAATGTATCCCATACTCAATCACATAAGGGGAGCTGGTGGCCCTCTTGTTAAAAGGGGCTTCCAGATTCCAATAAGTGCGGTGCCCGCAGACCCCCACGACCACCGCTCAGGGTTGTGGGGAAGAGGCCCTTGTCCTTATTAACATGGGGCCCCCCTATGTTGAGGGCATGTGGCCTGGTATTGTTCAGGAGGAAGGGGAGCGCTTGCTCGTCACCTCACTTTCCTGACGTGCCAAGCTGCATGCTCGGGTAAGGGTTTGGTATGGATTTGGGGGGGGGGGGCCCACGACAATTTAAAAAAAAAAATATTGGCATGGGCTTCCCCTTAAAATCCATACCAGACCCGAAGGGACCCCACGCTGTTTTCTTTTTTCATAGTTTTTAATATTTAATATTTATATTCGGGGAACCCGCTGATAGCTGATGAGTTATGTTTTGTTAAGGATGCAGCGGCCACTCCTTAGCAAGCAGCTCAATGCAATAAATTACTGCATGAAAATATGCGATAATTACCGCATTATCGAAACTTTACCGCAGTAGTTTTTTACCACACAATTCTTCGTGAATTGAACATTTACACATTTGTTTCCGCATTAGTTATTTTATCAATTTTTTCAGAGTTATCTAACTCTCAGTGTATTGACCCCTTAGTTTTACTTGTCAGGTACCATTTCCTAGGTTATTCAAGTGGAAGTTTGGCCCACTCCATGCCTGCAGGCTGCAACCTTCTGGGAAACGTCACAGGTCCCAGGAGGCTGTGGGACCATTCAAAGGGCATAGCTTTCACAAGTTAAGGTGCCAGCGCCGAAGACTTTGAAGACCGGCGAAGAACTGACCCGAGTGACAACAGCGCTGGATTCCTGTACCGGTGAGTATTTGTTTATTATAAGTCACTTTTAAGTTTTGGAAACTTGGCTGAAGAACCTCTATAAATGCTAAAGATAAAAATAAAGAGTTAATAAAATATACTGTATCCTTGTATGTAACCTAGAAATAACATGACATCAGCATAATTTTTTTAAATAAAAAATACCCTTTAAAATACATTCTGTTTTAAACGTAAAGCGATTGCACTTTCCAGCTGGCACTATCTTGAAACATTCAGCGCTTATGCAATAACAAAAGGGAAGGGTAACTGTAACATTCACTTTGGACTTTATCCATCTCATTACAACATTCCTTTTCATGAAGTTTAAAGAAGCACAGCAGATCATAGTTTATACTTTATACTGTCAAGTTGTTGTTATTCTTCTCCATTCTCAGTCCTATGATTCTACTGTGCGCAGGCTATGCACATTAATGCATTTTCATATTGTGCTGAAGTAATAAAAGCACTTTAACCACTTGGTGTCTGGGGCAATTTTTTAATTTTTCACACACGTTAAAATCAGCATTTTTTTGCTAGAAAATTACTTGGAACCTCTAGATTTCCTGATGGCTCCATGTCAACCTACCATTGGGTATAAGGCTGAACCCTGAAACGCGTACCCACGTTCCCCTCCCATTCTGTCATACTCGTGTATTTACGGCTTTACTGTTGGTTTGAGGCTGACTGTGCGCTCCACGTTGGCTCCTGCTGAAGGTCCTAATTATCACTGCTTCCTGCTTGGGATCTACAATCTCTAGTCACGTGTTCTGCATTTACAGCCCAGCTGCTTCCAGGTGTCACTCTGCTCTACCCAGTAGACATGTCAAGCTCTAAAGATACCAGAGGACTAGTAATGCTTTTATTATTTTATACAATGTGAGTGCAATTTTAATTTTTTTTTCATTGTTTCAAAAAAAATCTACATTTAGATGGTAGTGCCCACTCTTTCTTTTGTTTTTACCATTGGGAAAGCCCTGCCCACCTGTCAGGATGTAATTTAGAAATTTGACTCCCCCCAGGCTGGCATTAAATTCTTGTCCTCACCTCACCTCGCAGGGTCAAGCGAATTTTGCAACGGTTAATTTTGACAAAATTGTGATCTCTGCGGCTGGAGGCCATAATTATACTTGTTTTGTTTCTGCATTATCCCACCCTGGTTAGCTAGTTAATTCCCAATGGTAGGCTGACATGGAGCCATCAGAAAAACAGAAAATTGAACATCAAATACTTACTGCAAGTTTCCTTTCCTGACAAGCTCCATGTCAGCACAGACCAGGGCTGGACTGGGACAAAAATTTGGCCCTGGACTTCATCCAGACCGGCCCACTTTGGCAGGTGACAGGTCTCTCCCATGCCGGCCTGACAACCCCGATGGCCACCCAAGCCCCCCCCTTCACTAGCCATTAGCTGTTCTACTTTATTTCTCTTATAGGCAGTACTAGTGGGGAAGCTAGACATTATTTCACCCAGGGCAAAGAATCAGTTTAGTGCCCCCTCCCCCCATAATGGGACAAGATTAGGCAGTCAAGTGAGAAACTCCCAGGCCATAGCTGTTAAGTCAGTTGTCTGTCCCCTCCCCCATGCTCCTTCTAGTCCCCCCCATGCTCCTCTGTTCCCCCTCTGCTCCTCTGTCCCCCTGCTCCTCCCCCTGCTTCTCTGGTCCCCCACATGCTTATGTGTTCCTCTTCTCTGGTCCCCCCATACTCATCTGGTCCCCCCATGCTTCTCTGTACTCTTGTGCTTCTCTGGTCCCCCCGTGCTCCTCTGGTATCCCTCCTGCTCCTCTGGTCCCCCATGTGCACCTCTAGTCCCCCAAGTGCTCCTCTGGTCCCCCACGTGCTCCTCTGGTCCCCCCACGCTTCTCTGGTCCCATGCGTGCTCCTCTAGTCCCCCGCATGCTCCTCTGATCCCCTGTGCTCCTTTATTCCCCCCATGCTCCTTTGTCTCCCCCTGCAGCGCTCACCTCCTCTCCCTGGCTGGTTATGCAGTGCGACTGAATAATGACATGATCCTCAGGAGTCAGCACTGAGAAGCTCATCGTACGATCCAGGAGGAGGGCAGCCACACATAGCTGTAACATAGGCTTCCTCGGCACACGTTCTCCTGCTCTTTCCTTCCCCTTCACTCCATCCTGTCTGCTGTCGCGGAGAATCTAGATGGAGAGCAGGGGAAGGAGAGAGCAGGAGAACGAGTGCTGAGGAAGCCTATGTCACAGCTGTGGCTGCCCTCCTTCCAGATTGTATGATGAGCTTCTCAGTGCCAACTCCTGAGGATCGTGTTATTATTCAGTCACACTGCATAACTAGCCATGGAGAGGAGATGAACGCTGCAGGGGGGACAGAGGAGCGGAGGGGGCGGCGGTCTACTGTCACTGAAACCGGCCCACTGAGCCATCAGCCCACCGGGAAACTCCCTGTAGTCCCGATGGCCAGTACATGCCTGGCACAGACTCCCATCCAGGTGCAGAAATTTAGCTACAGAATGCTGGCCAAAAAAATGGCAGCTGCTGGAATTTTTTTTATCTCACATAATATTTGTGCAACTGTTTATTAAATGCTAATTTTCAGCAAAAATACACTAAAATTTGTTTTAGTGCACACAAATACCCAATTTTTGATAGAATATAAAAGTTGATGTTTCCTACAGTAAATAGATACCAAACATGTCAAGAACCAAAATTGTGCACAACTGTGAAATGACGACAAACTCAAATATTTAACATTTTTCATAGGTGATGCTTTAAAAGCCTTTACAGGTTATCCGTGTAGAGTTATTCGTGAATGATGACTCTAGAATGATTGCTTTCACTTTAGCGTTTGTTGCGATGCCTCACATGTGTGGTGTAATCACTGTTTACATACACAAACAGGATCTATGCATACTGTACATTTGCATTGCTGTTACAAGGTGGCAAACAAGCACAGCCACCCAGGGCACTATTATTAAAAATCTCATTGGTAGCTGTAAAAAATGATACCAAGTTCATGACTTCAGCTGCACTGCTGCTCAGCACTACTGGCTGACAAGACATTTTTCTACAATCAGCAGTTAGCAAGTATTTAAAACAAGCCCTGCAGCTATAAGAATTGTGGAGAAATTCATAATTTCAAAACAGAGGCACTAAATGCTTTCTAATGTAAGCAAACACCTGTGCTATAACTGTTGCAAAATCTGTTGTAATCTTTGAGAATGATCTATATCCCAGTATATGCAGCTAGAGAGCCAGAAGAGGGCTTGTTTTAAATGTTTTTTTACTACTCATTAAGAATATGCAAATATTTTAAGGGTCTATAGTCTATGCACAGTTTTTTTTAATGGGTCAGTTCATCTAAGCTGGTTAGCTACTGGATTCTATGCCTTAGGTATCCCATTTCTCTCTTCTTGAAGTATTATTGCTGATACATAGAGACTCCAGTAAGAGAGTGAATCCACATAATGTGCAGATGGGTGGAGATGGGAACTTGGATGCAGAGATCGAGATATAAGGATCTGATTTTTTTTTTCTGCATGCCTCTTTAGTCTTCCTATTGGTTCTTTAACCCCTTGTCTACCAAGGTACATTTATACAATTTGTTTTTGGATTTCAAATAAAAGTGTTCATTTTACTGTACTGGAAATGTACCACCCCACTGCTGGTTCCCAAGCTCTCTTGCTCTTCTGAGGAGCTGAGGACCATGGTACTGTATAATGTCCCGACATTGTGAGTAGGAGGAACTTGGTTTCACTTTGTGTTCAGAGCTGTCATTTCCTGGCTACTGTAACCACGATGCAGCTAATCAAGTGGTCGGCAGAGGAGACATTGAGGGACCCTGGATGTCTTCATAAAGAGGACTTGCCACTTGTCCATGTTATAAAGTAGGGAGCTTGGTAGCTGTCTTGTAATAGAAACAAAGTGAACTAAAAAACACCCCCATCGCCTCCATACACACTCATGCAAACACTTGTGTAGGCCGCATACATGTATGTAAACATAAATTCCACCACAAATGTGAAGTATCGTTGCAAACATCGAAGTGGGAACAATGACTCTAGGACCATAATTCACAGTTAACTCCAAAATACTAACCTGTAATGTCGCATAGGAACGATTTTGGGTGCCATCATTTTTCACAATTTCACAGACAAGCCACATGCAATGTTAAGGCTTGACATGTTTGGTATCTATTTACGCATTGCAACTCCATCAGCCATGCGGCATAAAAAATTGCAACTGCCATCATTTATTCTACATGGTCTTTGCATTCAGAAAATGTATACATTCTGATTTGCTGTCAAGTATAAAAATAAAAATATGTAGCGCTATGCCTGTAGGAGCCGCTGGTGAAAAGGGATCCCCCACCCTGCGCAGCCAGGCACACCGAATTTCCACAGCACTCTTGAGTGAAGAAACAGTCCAGCAGCTTTTTTTTTCTTTTTTGTTTATTAGGGGTATTCAACTTGGATAGGGTTATGGGTCTTATGAGATGCCCACTTGACTTTAGCAAACTCTTCAGGGACAACTTTCCTATGTACAGTCCATTTAGACTCCTCAGCTTCCTCCAGCACATCACTGCTTGCAGAACAAATCTCACACTCAGCTGGCACACTGTTAGATGATCTGACAAAAAGGCATCAATCAGATAAAGCAAAGGCCCATTAGAGGCAGGGACCGTGGGCCCCTTGGTTGTGTAGCAAAGTCAGTGTCCAGCTTCTATCCCTGTGGATACTGATCCCAGTACCACCTCTTCAGGCACTGCCAGCCCACATGGTTGCAGCTGCCCTTTTCCTAGCCCTCCTGGCTAGTCCTCCCACAGTCTTGGCTGAATTCTCTTGGCCTTCACTGAATATCAGTGCCCACCAGTGTCACCTATCAGTGCCCATCAGTACCCACCAGTGCCACCTATCAGTGCGAACCAGTGCTGCCAATCAGTGCCCACCAGTGCCACCTATAAGTGTCCATCAGTGCTGCCAATCAGTGCCCATTAGTGTCTCATCATCAGTGTCATCTGTCAGTATTGCCTAGCAGTGCCGCCTACCAGTGCCTAGCAGTGCCCATCAGTGCCGCCTCTCAGTGCCCATCAGTGCCACCTATCAGTGCCCATCAGTGCCACCTATTAGTGCAGCCTCATACGTGCCACCTCATCAGTGCCCACCAGTGCTGCCTCATCAGTGCCTACCAGTGCCACCTCAGTGCCCATTAGTGCGGCCTCATCAGTGCCCATCAGTGAAGGAGAAAAATTACCTGTTTGCAAAATTTTATAACAAACTATGAAAATGTTTCTTTTTTCTAAATTTTATTTGTTTCTTTAGCAAAAAATAAAAACCCTAGTAGTGAATAAATACCACCAAAAAAAAGCTCTATTTGTGTTAAAAAAATGATAAAAATGTTGTTTGGGTACAGTGTTGCATTCAAAATGTTACAGCGCTGAAAGCTCAAAATTGGCCTGGGCAGGAAGGGGGTATATGTGCACAGTAGGCAAGTGGTTAATGTGTGTGAAGAATTTAAAAAAAAATGCCCCAGCAGAAAAGTGGTTAACCTTTTGGTATATATTCTATATAGTACATCATGACTAACCATAGACTACAACATAATGAATGTGCAGAATCTGCCACTGAGAAGTTTCATCACACTGCCTATTTGTTTCCATGTTGGCTTTAACAGTATTTTTTGGCTACTGAAAAATGACATTATTGTGACTAGCTTTACATTTGTTTTGGTTCAGTTTGTTTTTTGTTTTTTTATTTATTTTTTTATGACAGTCTTACTTAATTTTACTTAACTCTTATCTGGTTGTAGCTATAACCTCTTGCCATAGAGAAGACAGCTCTCTTATAGCAGGAACAAAGTCCTTCACCTCACACTTCTATATTGGCAACAGAGGAACCGAGGATGTGTTCAGGGCATACACTGACGTCAAAAGTGTTTGTGGGATATGTTGGTAGGGGGCAACATCCTCTTCTTGGTTTCCTTCAATAGTTCTGAAGAAAACCTTTAGCTGAACATTGATTTGCACTTTGTCCTGACTCCTTGAAGAGCCCCAGTCACCAAAAATTGTAGGTAAAAGCGCAGAAAAGGGAGCTTCTTTAATCACTTACAGACGGGAAGATTTTCCCCCTTAATGACCAGGCCATTTTTTGCGATACGGCACTGCGTCACTTTAACTGACAATTGTGTGGTCGTGCGACCCTGTACTCAAACAGAATTGACATCCTTTTTTCCCCACAAATACAGCTTTCTTTTGGTGGTATTTGATCACGCGGTTTTTATTTTTTGCGCTATAAACAAAAGAATAGCGACAATTTTGAAAAAGAAAAACAATATTTTTTACTTTTTGCTCTAATAAATATCCCCAAAAATTGTTAATTTCTTCATCAGTTTAGGCCAATATGTATTCTTCTAGATATTTTTGGTAAAAAAAAAAAATCGCAATAAGCGTATATTGATTGGTTTGCACAAAAGTTATAGCGTCTACAAAATAGGGGATATATTTTTGGCATTTAAAAAAAAAATTTTTTTGACTAGTAATGGCGGTGATCTGCAATTTTTAGCAGGACTGCAACATTGCAGCGGACAGATCGGACACTTTTGACATTTTGACACTTTTGACAGAGCTAAAAATAGCCACTGATTACTGTAAAAATGTCACTGGCAGGGAAAGGGTTAACACTAGGGGGCGATCAAGGGGTTAAGTGTGTTCCTTGGCAGTGTTTCTAATTGTATGGGGGCTGGGCTGGTCTGACTAGAGGAGGAGAGAGATCGCTGTTCCTGATCACTAGGAACAGCAGATCTATCTCGAACTCTCCTGGCAGAATGAGGATCTGTCTGTTTACATTGACACATCCCCATTCTGGCTTCTGTTCCCGTGATCACGGGTGGCCGGCGGACATAGCGGGCGCTGGCCACACGTATCACGTCCCCCGATGTGCAGCGGGTGTGCGCGCCTGCTAGGGCTCCTTAAAGGAGCTGACGTACACTTACGGCAATTTTCGGGAACGTGCCCACCTGCCGCTGTATATATTATATGGCGGCTGGTCGGCAAGTGGTTAAATGCTTACTTGCAGTGTTTTTCTTTTGTAGTAAAATGTTTTTATTTACATGCAATGTGCTTTAAGCTTTCTAGGGAATTTAAACACTTTAGGATGAGTCAATTTCCTAGCACTGCCACAGTTCCCCCTCCCGTTTGCTATATCATATCTCTCTGGTCGTCTGGGAGGATCTAATTATTCTCTGTGCTGGCTTGACAACTTCACCTCTCCCCTTCCTACATAAACTCTTTTAGATGAGTCAGTTGAAAAAAAAAATGACTTTATTGCCCCATCTGCACACTCAGTGTGGATGGGGGAATCCTTCTCTCTGAGCTTTTGTATTCTGACATCATGGAGACTTCCCCGCCGTCAGAATACGCTGATCAGCATTGCAGGCTATAGCTTGCGGCACTGATCGAGCAGGGAACACCCGTCAGGGCAGTTGTACAGAAGACAATCGGTAGTGCCCATATATTAAAAATAAATAAAAATAAAATCAGCGCTACACCCAAAAACAAGAAACTTATAAAATAGCTGCTCGCAAAAAGAGAAATATACAATCTTCAACACAACATATACCAAAAAGTTGCAGCACTCACAAAGAAATAAATAAATAGGAAAATAGACTATGTACTATGGAAGTCCAATAATTCAAAAACAGTCCACATGTGTGTTCAGTAATGTCTAAATAATATAACTTCCTCATGTAAAAACCAGGAGAAGTGGCAACTCACCAGAAACTGATGCTGTTCAAAAGAACAGCAAACACGCATTTTGCAGTTGAATCTAGATGTAGTCATCAACAACCGCTCTCTAGTGGTGTCACCTCCTCGGAGTCATGTGATGGTACATCAAATGATGACAGTCAATAACATGAACATAAAATGCTCTTATAGTGTAGTAATTACTGATCACTGAGTATTTAGTGAAAAAAGACACCCGTGGTGAAGATAATAAACTACACTTGTAATCCAGATTGCTTCCCCACATGCAATGCACACTTACCAAACAGCATGTGCTGCCATGCAATATGCAGCTATTACATTTTGCAGGGATGAATGGATGGATGCTTGAAGAAAGGTCACTGTTTCCTCTGATAGGGATTTTCACCTTAGTTCAAGCTCATTAGGGGACACTGTGCTCCTCATTCCACCAAATGATACCACCATACAACAGAAATAAGGTATCATAGTGTAGTATTTTTATTTAACTAAATTCAGCAGTTAAAAACAGTTCACTAGCAGTATCAAAAACCAGCCAGTATTGCAATAAAAATGGCGCTCGTGCACTCACATCAAAATTGCGGCCACAATGATTATCATCAGCAGGGCGACGTGATGTCACGTGGACAGCTCCGCCCAATGCGTTTTCCTGCCAATGTGTGTCCTCAGAGGCCCTCAAGGACACACATTGGCTGGGAAATGTGTTAGGAGGAGCTGTCCATGTGACGTCACGTCGCCACGCTGATTATCATGGTGGCAGCGTTTTTTATGTGAGTTCACGAGCGCTGTTTTTATTGCAATACTGGCTGGTTTTTGATACTGCTAGTGAACTGTTTTTAGCTACTGCATTTAGTTAAATAAAAGTACTATACTATGATACCTTATTTCTGTTGGTGGAATGAGCGACACAGTGTCCCCTAAAGAACTTTAAGGTGAAAATCCCTATCAGAGGAAATTGTGACCTTTCTTTAAGCTACCATCCATCCCTGCAAAGTGTGATAGCTGCATATTGCATGGCAGCAAATGCTGTTTGGTGGGTAGTGCCCATACATGGATTGAAATTCGGCTGGTCCTTGGTGAACTGTTGAAATTTTGCTCCATGTATGACAGACTTTATGCAGCTACCGGGGGAAGAGCTAAGGGGAATAGTAAAGAATGTTATTTGAGTGACAACTCTGAGTCTGCTGGAGCTACTGACATCACAGATAAAGAAAAACGAATCTTACCTCCTCTCTAATGATCTGGGTCCCTTGCCTGCACAGGCATCTTCTCCTTGGGTGCCTGTCTGTGGGTATCTCCATTGGCCAGCGCGGGATGATGAAATGACTGCGTATACAATGTGGCAGAGCAGGGAGTATAACACTTATATCAGAGTGTGCAGAGGGAAAAATATATATAAAAGAGAGGATATCTGCACTAACCTAAGGAGTAAAAAGTGATGTGACTGTATGCAGCAGCTCTGATAGCTTAAATACTAAAAGCCCAAGATAAATAGAAAACGAAAAAATAATAATACAAACTTTGTAGTGCATATAATGAATGCATGAATGTGTCAGAAAATATCACAAAAATCCTTCAATGTGAAAATTAATATTAATATGTGATGTGTAAAAAATGCAACACAAATTTTAGTGTGACAGTGACCAATGTCCTGCAACAAAATTTCCAGACACAAATATTTAAACCTGGTACTGTCTTTGATAACAATTTACAAATGCTTTGACCACAACAGGTACACAAATAGAATGAGTAAAATTTTGATGCTAACGGGCCCAGTGTCTCCCCAATTTCTCCAAGCCCAAAGGCAGCTTTTTTTATCTAATTATATGCAAATAAAGGATTTCTGCATTTTTTTTAAAACTAAGAATCCAGAGGGACTTTTTTTGCTTGAAACATTTTGCTTTACTTTTAATGATAAGTATTCTATAATTTCAGCAAATTAAATGGGGATCTCCTAAGTAGCAAAATGAAACTAAAATTATTCTTGCAGAAAGTGCTGAGTGTTTTTAAATGGAAAACATGAGCTTGTATCAGAACAACTACATAACTTAAAGTGGAATTAAACATTTCTAAAAAGGGACTCCCCAGGAGCTTTATGCCATAATGTACTAGTATGCACAGCATATTAGCACATTATGGCAGACTTACCTACCAATTGATCCTATCTAGCAGTGTGGTGTCAGTGCTCCTATTAGTCACATACAGTGCCTTGAAAAAGTATTCATACCCTTTGAAATTTTCCACATTTTGTCATGTTACAACCAAAAACATAAATGTATTTTTGGGGGATTTTTTTATGTGATAGACCAACGCAAAGTGGCACATAATTGTGAAGTGGAAAGAAAATGCTAAATGTTTTTCAAAATTTTTTACAAATAAATATGTGAAAAGTGTGATGTGCATTTGTATTCAGCCCCCCCCGAGTCAATACTTTGTAGAATCACCTTTTGCTACAATTACAGCTGCAAGTCTTTTTGGGGATGTCTCTACCAGCTTTGCAGATCTAGAGAGTGACATTTTTGCCCATTCTTCTTTGCAAAATAGCTTAAGCTCTGTCAGATTGGACGGAGAGTATCTGTAAACAGTATTTTTTAAGTCTTGCCACAGATTCTCAATTGGATTTAGGTCTGGACTTTGACTGGGCCATTCTAACACATGAATTTGCTTTTAGCTAAACCATTCCATTGTAGCTCTGGCTGTATGTTTAGGGTCGTTGTCCTGCTGGAAGGTGAACCTTCACCCCAGTCTCAAGTATTTTGCAGACTTTAACAAGTTTTCTTCAAAGATTGCCCTGTATTTGTCTCCATCCATCTGTCCATCAACTCTGACCAGCTTCCCTGATCCCTGCTGAAGAAAAGCATCCCCACAACATGATGCTGCCACCACCTGGTTTCACGGTTGGGATGGTGTGTTCAGGTTGATGTGCAGTGTTAGTTTTTCTGCCACACATAGCGTTTTTCTTTTAGGCCAAAAAGTTACAATTTGGTCTCATCTGACCAGAGCACCTTCTTCCACATGTTTGCTGTGTCCCCCCACATGGCTTCTCTCAAACTGCAAACAGGACATCTTATGTTTTTTTTTTTCAACAATGGCTTTCTTCTTGCCACTCTTCCATAAAGGCCAGATTTGTGGAGTGCACGACTAATAGTTGTCCTGTGGACAGATTCTTCCACCTGAGCTGAGGATCTCTGCAGCTCCTCCAGAGTTACCATGGGCCTCTTGGCTGCTTCTCTGATTAATGCTCTTCTTGCCCAGCCTGTAAGTTTAAGTGGACGGCCATGTCTTGGTAGGTTTGCAGTTATGCCATACTCTTTTCATTTTTGAACGATAGATTGAACAGTGTTCCGGATATTTTTTTATAACCTAACCCTACTTTAAACTTCTCCATAACTTTCTCTCTGACCTGTCTGGTGTGTTTCTTGGCCTTCCTGATGCTGTTTTTTCACTAAGGTTCTCTAACAGACCTCTGAGTGCTTCACAGAACAGCTGTTATTAATACTAATACAATGCTATTATTACTGAGATTAAATTACACACAGTTGGACGCTATTTACTAATTAGGTGACTTCTGAAAGCAATTGGTTCCGCTAGATTTTAGTTATGGGTATCAGAGTAAAGAGGGCTGAATACAAATGCACGCCACACTTTTCACATATTTATTTGTAAAACAAATTGGAAAAAACATTTATCATTTTCCTTCCACTTCACAATTATGTGCCATTTTGTGTTGGTCTATCACATAAAATCTTAATAAAATACATTTACGTTTTTGGTTGTAACATGACAAAATGTGGAAAATTTCAAGCTGTGTGAATACTTTTTCTTTTCAGGTTTCGACTCTTCCGCTGCAGGATTGGCTGGGCCAAGATCACGTCACTCCCATGCGTGCGCATGGGAGTCCCATCATTGTGGCACAGAGCTGTGCCATAAGTGGAGCTGTGTATGTGCGGCTCAATGTATACAAATGCTGACCGGAAGAGAGAAGTAGTTATAACAGACGAGACCAATAGGTTCTCTTTTGTCATAAAAAAACTGCCTGTCAGCTGTTTTTTACTTTTTAATTTTAATTCTGCTTTAACATAAATGGAACTATACGATACCTTATTTATACATTGTGCATTAACAGCAATACAAATATGTTAATTAATTCATTATTTCTATTTACTAAAGCTGGTAATGTAGGTGAAATGCAGATACCCAGATCTTTCTGAACATACCATACTTATTCATAAAGCGGATGTAAACCTTATCAACTCATTTCTTTCTCTTTCTATTTTTTAGAAATTGAAAAAATTAAGTTATATGAGAATATATTGGTGTGCAGACCCCAACCCGATGGTAGCCTATCGAGTCAGCTATACCGCAAACCTACAGCGGGAAACTCGCTTTTACATGCCACCAGCTCTTATCCGAAACCCCTGTTGTCTTCCATACCCTATACACAATACCTCAGGACACGTAGAAATTGCTCCGACGATTCCACTTTTAAAGATAAGGCTGACAAACTAAGGTTAACATTACTTGAAAGAGGTTACTCCCAGTCTTCTCTCAAAAAAGCATATAAAAGAATAATAGATCAGTCATGTCAGACTCTATTGGATGCACAAAAACAACCCTCTGTCGATAATACCATTCGAATCATTACCACATATACAACACAGCACCAACAACTAAAACGAATTCTTGGCAAGCATTGGCATCTGCTGAAAATGGACCCTCTATTATCTCCATTCGTCACAGATACACCGGCTGTGACCTATAGGAGAGCACCATCGATTGGTGACCGAGTAGTTAAAAGTGAATACAAATCCTATAGAGGGGACATATGCAAAACTCTAGGGACCTTCTCATGTGGCGGATGTTTCTATTGTCAGTACCTAGATAAACGTAGGAACATCCAGCTACCAAATGGATGACTATTCCATCCCAGACACTACATTAACTGTAAGACTCCCGGCGTAGTATACCTACTCACATGTGAGTGTGGGTCTTACTACGTCGGGAAGACTATTAATGCCTTCTGGAAGAGAATGTATCAACATACTTTAACTATTTCTAAACGTGACCCTGATGTAACCATTGGCCGACATATGGCCTCTGTACACCCTACTTCAATTCCCAGGATCTCATTTCTGGGACTCGTTCGCATTCATTTTCATTCCAGAGGTGGCGATTTCAATAAGACCCTCCTTCAATGTGAATTGAGGTGGATTCATAATTTACGAGCCACCTCACCACCTGGATTAAACGAGGCTTTCAACTTCAGATCATTTTTCCCTGGCTTCTCCTCAGGGGTTTGTGAGCTCATCATGTAAACTATTTTAATTTTTTTTTTTTTCTTTTTTCATTATATGCAATAACATATCTTGTTACAATTAGTGTTAATTCCTGCATTATTGTGTCTACATGGACAGTGTTAACAATACTGAATTATCAACTGTGAATGTTTATATAGATCCTAACATTTGCCAAACATGACATTACCTTAATTCATTGAATTATGTGTTTTAACTAATTATTATTTTTGTTCTGCTTTGTTTTTTCGACTTCTCTTCTTTCTTTCTCTCCTTCCTTCCCCTTCTTTCCATTAACAGTAATTGTAAACATGCTGGCTGCTGTTTAAGATCTGTCCACCAGATGATGTGGTTTCATCTTCCTGTGCCTCCGTGCTGCTGCCCATGCGCCGACACCCGGCGGGTAGGCTCCTCCCGTGCAGCGTGGGTTGGTGATGGATCACTTCCGCCATCACCCCTGCCCTTCCTGCGCTGGGGGAGCATCTCCACGCTCCCACCGCCGTCTCCATGACGACCGGTGGATGCTCGCACGCCGGTGGCGCATTGACGCGTGATGTCATCACGCCACTTGTGGGCGTGGTCGCGCCGCGCGCCTCTGCACCTGAGGTACGCCCCTGAGACCCATGTCATCGCGCCGTGTACACCAACACGGCAGCGCTGACTGATCTCTCTAGCTGCACCTGATTGGCTATTACCAGGGGGCGTGAAACACTTCCCCCTTACACAATTTGACGCTGGATATATGCTTTTTACCAGCCTCGTATCAGCTGTGTTTACACACAGCTGTGTCAATGTGATTGCCTCGTCCCTATTGGTCCACCTCCCTATATACAGGTAATTCTAGTGCTCACACCCGGAAGGCATGTGTTGATTCACAAGCTACCACCGGGCTGTTAGCATCTGATGTCCACTTCTCAATCCAAGGTATGAATCATGCTTTATGTAGGTTACACATATACATGGCTGCCTATTTTACCTGCCAGTCCTTTATACTTACTTTTTTTATATATACACTTTTTGTATGTTTCTTTCACTACATATTCCATGCAACCTACCATACTTATTTTAACACACTTTTTCTGGCCCCTTTCTGGTGCAATTTTTTCTCCCCACAGTGGCGATCTTCTTTTGCTATGGGGAGGATTTGGCGTCCCTTGTGAACGCGCTTTGGCGACTTTGCGCTTTGACATATGGATTTCCCCCGTCAGGTGTGGACCTTTGCAACCAGCATGGGACCTCTTTACTTGTATGTTTTTATTCCCCACATGAGTTTAACTATTTAAGTACTACAATTTTGGATACTTTATATCGTAGCAACAAGTGGACCAGATCTTGAGGTCCCTTTCCTTGCTATGTTAATCTTGATTACTCATATATATTTATATATTTATGTTATAGAGACAAGAAAAATTTCTACCCATCCGTGTAAAAACACCCCTGTAGAAGGAATATATAAGTCAGTTAAGGACAGTTTGGATGAAGAAAGGTGGAGAATACATACAGGGGCCGAGGAACTGTGTATATAATAGCATGGGAAGGGAGGCATTAGAGGTGAAGGAAGAAAAAGAAGAGGAAAAAAAAGGAGAGACAGGAGAAGGGTGGGGGTTTCTGCCTCCCCCAGACGGCCCCCAGCTCACCCCATCCCAGAGGGGTGTTAAAGTGACAATAATCCTAAAAGCAAAAATGTATTAAATTACAGCAATTCTTAGATGTGGTGGCAGCATTAGTTTTCTTTTTCTTCTTTTAGTTTTTTAAAGCTGCTACTCTAATGCCGCGTACACACGAGCGGAATGCCCGTCAGAAAAAGTCCGATGGGAGCTTTTCATTGTATATTCCAACAGTGTGTATGCCCCATCTGACTTTTTCCGTCAAAAATTCAGACGGACTTAGATAGAGAACATGTTCTATATTTTTCCGACAGAACGAATTACTATTGGGAAACCCGCTCGACTGTATGATGTTCCGACGGGATTAACAGAAGGAGCCCAAAGGGTGGCGCACTGGCTATTGCACTTCCTTTTTCTAGTCCCGTCCTATGTGTTGTACGTCACCGCATTCTTGATGCTCGGACTTTGGTGTGACCGTGTGTATGCAAGACAGCTTGTGCGGAATGCCGTTGGGATTCCGTCGGAGAAACCTTTAGAGTTTTCCGGTGGCAAAACCGCTCGTGTGTACGCGGCATAACACTACCCTCCCCTCAGACTGACAATGCTGTTGTCCGAAGGTGTCTGCTTTACTAATTCAAGCATACAGATACCCTTATGCCCCGTACACACGGTCGGATTTTCCGATGGAAAATGTCCGATCGGATCGTGTTGTCGGAAATTCCGACCGTGTGTGGGCTCCATCGGACATTTTCCATCGGATTTTCCGACACACAAAGTTTGAGAGCAGGCTATAAAATTTTCCGACAACAAAATCCGATCGCGTCAATTCCGACCGTGTGTGGCCTGTTCCGATGCACATGCTCAGAAGAAATTCCGAGACGGAACAGCTCAGTCTGGTAAACTTAGCGTTCGCTATGGATAGAACGCTTTCGTCACGGTGCAATGTTAAAAATGGTTTAATACAGCGCACTCTCTTCTTCTTTATAATGTGAGAAAAATGAAGTAATTTTGCTGCTCATATTCCCACAGACTTCTCACAAACATCTTTCTTTATTATTTATCGGGATTCCCTTAATATATTTTAATTTGTCACATCTGACAAAAATATTTTTGTGTTGTTTTTTTTTTAAAGGCAGTTTTTTTTATTTATTTTAGGTTTGTATTTTTTCCAAGGCTGATCTTTGTTTTATTTTATTTTTAGTTTTACTCCATAATATTTTTGTGTGTGTTTTGTGTGTCAAGTTACCACCACACCATTGATATCTTGTATTATTTAATCTCAAGGAGATTGTTTGGTGTTGGTGTCCCTTGTTAATTTCACATTGTACTTTAGAAATGTACCTGAATCCTCACAAACAAACTGTCCTTTTTGAAGTAAAAAACACATAGGAGAGTATACCGGTAATTGAACCCAAAAATCCTTTATTAAGGGCTCAGAACCAAACAAAGAGGGAGGCAACGCTGGAGAAACATCAGAAATTGGTGAAGCCTGGGACCCCCAGGGCAGACATCAATTCTTGAACATCAAAATTGGTGGCCTGAGGAGTCCATATGTAAGGGAGTGCAGTCTGGTCCAGAAGTCCCAGAGATCCGGAAAGCAGCAGATGACATCTGTGTCCCCAGGCTGTTGTACCACAAGAGGCTGCATCTTTTGCCAGACCAGACTGGATCCAGGGTCCTCACTTTCTGGTCTTCCTTCCACGCTTCCTTCCTGGCTGTGGCTCTGCTGTTGGAGATGTGGCAGGAGGAGGAGTATGACCTGGAGGAGGAGGAGGACTAGTAGGACCTGGAGGAGGAGGAGGAGGAGGACCTGGAGGAGGAGGAGGAGGAGGACCATGTGTGAGGTCACAAATGTGGGTAGCAGATGTTATTTGGGCCCTCAACCCCTTATTGAGAGCTTCCAAAATTAATGACTCACACATGAGTTGTTGGCCCTCCTCCATCCGCTGCATTCTACAGGCAATTATGCCAGCAAAGTCCTCCTCCACAGTGTGGGGGGCTCCCAGGGCCTCTGTAGCCTTCCAAAAGAGGCCTATGGCAGCCTCCTCTATGGTACTCCTCTTCCTGCCACTTTCTCTTTGCGGGTGTAGGGGAGGGACCTGCATATCAGGCAGCCTGCTCGGCCTGGCCACCTCCTGGCTGAGACTTCCCTGTGTATGATAAAGGGACATGGTTTAATGTTTTGCATCATCAATCACAATCATAAATTAGTACTCCAAACTAACATCTAGTTAACATCATTGATTGGACAACCTGAAATATTTAGAGGAATGCTATACCTGGCTCAAGCTGGGCTCCTCCACATGTTGCTGCCTGGAAGGCCCAGGTTGGGCGTCAGAAGCCTCAGCTGGGGGGGAAGGAAGCGTGGAAGGAAGACTGGAGAGTGATGACCTGGGTTCAGTCTGACCTGCCAGAAAATGCAGCCTGTCATAGTACCACAACCTGGGGACATAGATGTCATCTGCTGCTAGGGATCTCTGCGAATCCTGGACTTTCTTGCGCTCCCTTAGATATGTACTCCTCAGGCCACCAATTAGGATCTTCAAATAGGTGATGTCTGCCATGGGGATCACCTGCTTCACAATTTCCACCAATTGATCCAACGCGGCCTTCCTCTTTGTTTGGTTCTTATAATGTGGGTGGGTTATCTCCCACAGACAAGGCAGCTCCCTGAACATGTCAATGAAGATTGCCATGTAGTCGGTATTGTTCAAGATATCCATTTTCACTGCAAGACACAACACAAGACAAACCCTAATGTCAGGCAAAACTCTCCTAATCTTGTTACAATATAGGCCTCAATCTAGAAGCAGTATAGGCCCAAGTTTGTCTCTTACCTTCGTTATTACGATCGGCGCCTCCGATGCTCCTTCCTCCGCTCACAGATCGTATGTAATACGCACGCGTGTTACGCTTTATACACACTGCGCATGCGTGGAACTCCCCCCGCCCCTGACGTTCTTTCTAGTCTATTCCCCACCCCTTTTTGTTCGGCGCAGTGGGGGAAGAGCACATGGTGGAGACACAGCAGGTGCGTGCTAATTATAGCAACGAGGAGGAGGGGGAGGAAAGCCCGGATCCGGAAACTTCCCGATCCAGAAGGAGACGATTTAAGGCCTCAAATATGTCCTTTGGGGAGATGGTGGAGATGGTCGACATAATGAAAAGGGCCGACTATGATGGGAAGTATGGACCTTACCCCAACCCCAATGTCTGAAAGGCCAAGATCATGGCGAAAGTAGTCAAGAGTCTGCACCGGAATTTCGGGGTACGTCGATCGAAAGATCAGCTCAGGAATCGGTGGTCGGATCTGAAATTACGAGAACATGAGCAGTACAGAAAGATCCGGAGAGTGCTGCAAAAAAGTAAGTAGTTGTCCTGTGTTCCTATTCTTTTTCTGTTTATTACGTTCGTGCTGCTCCATGTGCTTTTAGGAACTGTTGCACAGTTTAAAATGGCAACTTTTATGTTCATGGGCACATTATTCGTTCGTATCAAACATTTTTCTTTCGGCCTATAAAACACCATTGTTTTGGCCATATGCATTTGCCCACATTTTTTAGGGACTACTTGTATGAAAATAATTTTGTTGTGTAGATGGGTTTGTAACTAGAATGAAATGCAAACTAGATTGTGTGTAAGGAGAGGACACTGAGCAGCTGTTTTCACATCTGGACACTGGAGCACTAGTGTGGGACACAAGAACACCATTTTTATTAGGGGGCCCACACAGGTGCTCCAGTGTAAACTATAGGGGTGTCTCCATCTGTGAAGCTTGCACAAGACAGGTAAAGTATTGCAGCTTGACAAAGGACAATAAAATTCTACATCTTGGAACTATGCCAAAATAGACAATTGTACCCCACTTCCAAGCAATGTTTCATCTTTATAGTTCTTCCCTCAAATATCTGTGTGCTAAGTATACTATTTTTGTTTTACATAGGGAAGAAAAGACTTGGAGGACACCCCTCATCCGAGGAGACCAGAGCCCCACCCTCTGGAAGAAGGGGAAATCCCCCCAACATAAGAAGAGCAGGAGGAAGAAGACGTGGTGGAACTAGTCACCACAACAGGTGAGTGTCTGCGACCACAGGCTCAGGTAAGGGATGGATGCCGGCATATTTTTTATACCTATTTTTGTTTGTTTTCTCTCTTTTTAGGTGATCGTGATGTTGTGGATCCAGATCCTTTCACATCAGAAAGTGCCCAGATCCTGATCGGGGAGATCATGGGGTGTAATTTAGCATTGGAAAACCTCAAGAAAAACATCAATGATGTTATTCAAAAAAATAAAAACATTATTGATGTTTTGGGTAGAGTTTAAAACCCCTCCAAAACACTTTGTTTTTTTGTGTGCTACAATGTTCAAAATGTTTTAGCGATTTTTAGAAAAGCCTAATTTGTAGGATGCACACAGTGTGTCAATATGTGCTATCTGCCATCATGGGAGATCAATGGACGCATTTTGAGGGTGCAACCCCTTCCTCAATAATAAAGTAGCTGAGAGGAAGGTGTTTCTCCCCCAAAACACGTCCCTTGATCCCCCGTGATGGCAGCTAGCACATGTTGAACTTAAATTGGTGTGCATCTTCCAAATTTGGCTTTTCCGGGGGTGACTTCACCCCATCTGAACGCAATATCAAACACAGTTCCTAAATACTCATGTATGATATTGCCTTCAAGTTCTACCTAATGTGAACTTTGTAAGTTCAAGATTTGTGTCTTTCTTGTTGGTTTTACACATGCCTGTTTTATCTTAAATGGACATTTCTATTTTTGATAATGCCACCCCAAAAATTGTTATACAACAAACGCGGCGAGCTCTCCGTTCTACACCTACAATGTGTTGTAGAAGGAACTGAGTGAGCGATTTCCGGAAGAGGACTCCAGTGGACAACCGAATACGGCCCCCCCATCTGAGCGGATCGGATCCCAGTGTTGAAGACTTAAAGTCGTGAGGCCTCCCGTAGCTCCTACTTCAGGATTGGAGACAGCTGTAACCCTACCGTTTAAACGGTGAAAGCTTATACGACTCACCGCTAACGGCTTGTGAGTCCACCACGTCTGGTAAGGGCATTTTACTTACTTTCCCTGTGGTTAAATATAAGAAGAATTACCCTGGATGGGAATATGTATACAGTGGTGTGAGATCGATATAGATGCCCTGCGATCACTTTTTCATCTGGATGAACTGTTTAACCACATGCCGACCGGGCCATAGCCGAAAGACGGCCACAGCGCGGTCGGCTTATCCTGGGAGGGCGTCCATGGACGTCCTCCCAGAATACTGCTCTCGCGCGCCCCCTGGGGCACGCACCTGAGAACTTCCGTGACCGCCGGATCCAGAGGACCCGGCGCATCACGGATCACGGTGAACGGCCGCTAATCGCGGCCGTTTACCATGTGATCGCTCCGTCAAATGACGGAGCGATCACATGTAAACAAACCGGCGTCATGTCATGACGCCGGTTCCTCCCTCCCCTCTGTGTGCCGATCGGTACAGAGGGGGAGGGGCTGGGGAGGGATCGGATGGTAGCAGCGTTGTGGGCTGCATCTGTAGTGCCCACAACGCTGCTCTGTGACAAATACAGTCACATTTAGCCATCCATCCCACCATGATCAGCCATCCCTCCATATTTTAATACCCCACAATACTCTGCACTACTCTGCAACACCCCACAATACTCTGCACTACTCTGCAACACCCCACAATACTCTGCACTACTCTGCAACACCCCACAATACTCTGCAATACCCCACAATACTCTGCAATACCCCACAATGCTCTGCAATACTCTGCAATACCCCACAATACTCTGCAATACCCCACAATGCTCTGCAATACTCTGCACTACTCCGCAACACCCCACAATACTCTGCACTACTCTGCAACACCCCACAATACTCTGCAATACCCCGCAATACTCTGCAACACCCCGCAATACTCTGCAACACCCCGCAATACTCTGCAACACCCCGCAATACTCTGCAACACCCCGCAATACTCCGCAATATCCTGCAATACCCAGTCATACTCGGCGATACCCAGCCATGTGCAGCCATATTCAGCTGTACTCGGCCTCTGTATGTGGCCAGGCTGTGGAAGTCTCACACATGGGGTATCGCCGTACTCAGGAGTAGGAGAATCTATTTTGGGGTGTTATTTTTGGTATGTACATGCTTTGTGTTAAAAAAAAAAGTGTTTTAACCACTTCCTGCCCGCCGGCCGTCATACGACGTCCTTGACTTTGTGCGGGGATATCTGAATGATGGTTGCAGCTACAGGCATCATTCAGATATCATCTTTTTCAGCCGGCGATTCCCTACACCATAGGAATGATCATAGCGGCTGTTCCACTGCTTGATCGTTCTTATGGGAGGCGAGAGGCGACCAACCCCCTTCCCGCCGCCCTCCGGTGCTTCTACCGACTCAGCGCTACGATCGAAGCCAGGATCGTTTTTTTTTTATTATTATTTCAGGCTTCCCAGCCTAGAGGTGAGATGTGGGGTCTTATTGACCCCATATCTCACTGTAAAGAGGACCTGTCATGCCATATTCCTATTACAAGGGATGTTTACATTCCTTGTAATAGGAATAAAAGTGATCAAAAAATTTTTTTTTTGGAAAAAAGTGTCAAACTAAAATAAATAAAGTAAAATGAACAATAAAAAAAAAAAAATTTTTAAAGCGCCCCTGTCCGTGTGCTCGCATGCAGAAGCGAATGCACACGTAAGTCCCGCCCACATATGAAAACGGTGTTCAAACCACACATGTGAGGTATCGCTGCGATCGGTAGAGCGAGAGAAATAATTTTGGCCCTAGACCTCCTCTGTAACTCAAAACATGTAACCAGTAAAAATTTTTAAAGCGTCGCCTATGGGGATTTTTAAGTAGCGAAGTTTGGCGCCATTCCACGAGCGTGAGCGATTTTGAAGGGTGACATGTTAGGTATCTATTTACTCTGTGTAACTTCATTTTTCACATTATGCAAAAACATTGGGCCAACTTTACTGCTTTTGTTTTTTTTTAAAGCACAAAACTGTTTTTTTTCCCAAAAAAAAGCGTTCAAAAAATTGCTGCGCAAATACCGTGCAAGATAAAAAGTTGCAACAACCGCCATTGTATTCTCTAGGATCTTTGCAAAAAAAAACATATATAATGTTTTGGGGTTCTATGTAATTTTCTAGCTAATAAATGATGATTTTTACATGTAGGAGAAAAATGTCAGAATTGGCCTGGGTGCTCCAGAACGCCTGGAGGTGCTCCGTGCATGTTGGGCCTCTGTATGTGGCCACGCTGTGTAAAAGTCTCACACATGTGGTATCGCCGTACTCAGGAGTAATAGCAGAATGTGTTTTGGGGTGTAATTTGTGGTATGCATATGTGGTGTGTGAGAAATAACCTGCTAATATGACAATTTTGTGGAAAAAAAAAATAAAAAAAAAAATCTTGATTTTGCAAAGAATCGTGGGAAAAAATGACAACTTCAAAAAACTCACCATGCCCCTTACTAAATACCTTGGAATGTCTTCTTTCCAAAAAGGGGTCATTTGGGGGGTATTTGTACTTTTCTGGCATGTTAAGGTCTCAAGAATATAAATAGGCCGTCAGTAATTCAGGTGTGATCAATTTTCAGATATTGGCACCATAGCTTTTGGACTCTATAACTTTCACAAAGACCAAATAATTTACACCGATTTGTAATTATTTTTACCAAAGATATGTAGCAGTATAAATTGTGGCCAAAATTTACAAAGAAAAATTACTAAATTTGCTAAATTTTATAACAGAAACAAAGAAAATTTCATTTTTTTACCGAATTTTCAGTCTTTTTTCTTTTATAGCGCAAAAAATAAAAAACCCAACGGTGATTAAATACCACCAAAAGAAAGCTCTATTTGTGTGAAAAAAAGGACAAAAATTTCATATGGGTACAGTGTTGCATGACTGAGTAATTGTCATTCAAAATGTGAGAGCACCGAAAGCTGAAAATTGGTCTGGTTAGGAAGGGGGCTTAAGTGCCCAGTTGTCAAGTGGTTAAATCCCAGAGACTTGTTTGAATTTATATTTTTACAATATTGGTCACGTTTTCACAATGATGTTTTTTTCCTTTTGAACAACATTTATATTTATGGTTCTAGGGGACTGCTTCAAACACAGTCACACTTTCTTGAGAGCATTGATATTATAATACTCACAGGTGTTGTTACAAGGTCTTTTTTGTTTATGTTTTTATTGTGGTTTTGTTCTGTTGATTTAGATGAAATCACAGTTTATACATGAGTAATTTATACTGATGTCCAATTTCAGTTAATATATGTGTTTTATTTTATTATAGCGCTACACTTTTTATTTTTACAGTATACAACAAACATGTTGGTTTGTTTTAAAAACCTTTTCTAAACGCACATGTGATTGTGCAGGTATTAAAAAGATTGTTAATCAAGAATGTGTGGATTATTGTCTCAACGCTACAACACTTTTGTGGTGATGTAATTGCTGCTTTCTGTGAAAATGGGGGTTATTTTCTAAGGGCAAATCCTCTTTGCACTACAAGTGCAGTTTCAGTGCAGTTTCAAGTGCGCTTGTAGTGCAAAGTGTCTTTGCCTTTAGTAAATAACACCCAACAGTGCTTTGTATAAGGTTACACAATCACGCCATTTTCTGGACTCACCACATTTCTGTCAGGGTCAGCTAAAACAAACACAAGCAGTAAATGTCACCAAAGATTTGCTTAATTTTTTTTTTATTGGATCAAGGTTTCACAAATTGTCTGGCATATTGATGGCCCCCCTACCCGCAAAGAACTCAAGGTATCTTAACCAGACATCACGGGCACTCAGGGAGGGCAAGCCAGGACGGCCACTTTCAAGCGCCGTCAGGGTTGTTTCATTTGGAATTCCGGCCACAGGCCCAACTGAGCCAGCATAGTTGGCCGAATGTTGCCGTAAAAAGTTATGTAGAACACAGCACGCCAGGATAATATGATTCAGTTTATACTCCGCCATATGGATGGGTGTAAGGAATAGGCAGAACCGGCTGGCCATGATTCCAAATGTGTTCTCAACCACTCTTCTGGCTCTGGCCAGCCGGTAATTAAAAACCCTCTGTTCCGGGGTGAGGGTCCTCATCGGGAATGGCCGCATAAGGTGGTCCCCCAGCGCAAAGGCTTCATCCGCAACGAAGAAGAATGGGAGTCCTTCCACATTCTCTTCTGGAGGTGGCAAGTCCAAGCTGCCATTCTGGAGACGCCTGTAAAACTCCTTCTGGGTGATGACTCCACCATCGGACATCCGGCCATTCTTCCCCATGTCCACATACAGGAACTCGTAATTAGCCGACACCACCGCCAACATCACAATACTATTGAACTCCTTGTAATTATAATAGTGCAACCCCGAGTTGGGTGGTAGGACGATGTGGACGTGTTTCCCATCAATTGCCCCTCCGCAGTTAGGAAAGCCCCACCGCTGGGCAAAGTGGGAGGCCATAGTCTGCCATTCCTGTGGCGTGGAAGGAAACTGTTGAGGAAAACCAACAAAAAATTAGTATTTTTGCACATAAAAATGGAAAGCAGATTAAACACAAACATTCCTGGCCAACATCCAGATAACATTTATTAAGGGGAATTTTACAACACCAAAGTATAAGGTACACCTATCATATTCCCCCCCCTCTCATCGGCCATTTCTAACATTATAGGGGGGGGGGGGGAATCATGGACAGGTAACCCTCTCCACTTCATTGAGAGATGAATTCCTAAATAATGGGTATTACTTGGAACAGCCCCTCCTTAGTTACACTATTGGCAGCCCACTGGACAGGTAAGAAGTGTCATAATGCAAAGATATAAATACACATTGTACACATTTGAGCACATTTGAAAATTCTATTATTACCTATCAAGATAATAATAGGATACAAAAACTTTAAACAGTACCATTTGAAAGTATACAGGCAGGCCCTTGCACTACATGCTTTGGGGAATTCATCCATAAATCTGATCACAAAAGAGGTGGGTATAGTGTGTATGGGTTTGGCAAAGTCAGCAGATAGATGATTGAGGATAGATAGAGAATTGGGATCAGCTGACTTAGCAGTTGGGGGTTAATAAAAATGATTTGGGGACACTACAAAAAAAAGCCTTGGGCACTCTGCCTGAATTTAAAGCACAAATCACATTTCTAAACATTTTAGTAGTGTTTGGGGTAAAGCACTACTATGGAGCTGATAAAATACATTGTTAAGTGACTACATGAGGTGAATATAGGGCCAGAAGAGCATGCTGGGGAGGTAAGTGAAGGCAAATATGTATGAAGGACTAAAAAACCCCCATAAAATTCCAGCATGCATGAGGACAAAGGGGACATTCACAGCATATTCCAATCATGGTAATTAGGGAATGAGGAAAGAAATACAATATATTAGCAAACATTCAATGTGATATTAAAGGATAAAAATCTTACCTTCATATACTCCTTCTGCAGGACCTGTATGATGGCAGAACAGGTCTCTGAGATAATGATACCCAGAGCCTGGGGGGAGATGCCTGTCGAGAACTTCAAGTTCTGCAGGCTTCTCCCTGTCGCCAAGTACCGCAGGGTAGCGACGAGCCTCTGCTCCGAAGTGATGGCTTGCCTCATGCAGGTATCCTGCCTGCTGATATAGGGGGTCAGCGAAGCCAACAAACGGTGAAATACGGGGTCCGTCATCCGGAGAAAGTTCCTGAAATCATCAGGATTATTCTCACGGATCTCACGAAGCAAAGGCATATGACAGAACTGGTCACGCTGAAGCAACCAATTCTTGGTCTATGAACTCCTCCCCCACCCTGTTCATGGACTTGACTTGTGTCAAGGTCAGGACCCCAACACCAAGCCCCCACACAGCACGAACTCTACAAGGAGTACGTATACGAAACATGGCTAGAGAACGGTCAGCTGCTCAGAACGAAGTAACAGAACGCACTGAAGAACAGCAAGGCCTGTGAAGAGCGATCTGAAAAACAGCAACAAGCAAACAGGATCGCACAGAAAACTCCGATACGAACTGACTGCACGCACTGAAGAGCAGTACAAACCCACAAGCACAAACTGAACCGCAGAAAACGATCTGAAAGCCACGAGTCTGAAAAAGCGCGAATCGTCTCTCACCAAACTTTTACTAACAGGAGATTAGCAAAAGGAGCCCAAAGGGTGCCGCGCTTGGTTCTGAAATGGCCTTTTCTAGTCTCGTCGTATGTGGTTGACGTCACCGCGTTCTTGGCGATCGGAAATTCCGACAACTTTGTGCGACCGTGTGTACGCAAAACAAGTTTGAGCCAACATCCGTCGGAAAAAATCCTAGGATTTTGTTGTCGGAATGTCCGATCAATGTCCGACCGTGTGTACGGGGCATTAGACTGGAAATGTTACTGGCTGGATCACCAGGTGATATAAAGGAAAAATACTAAAAAAAAAAAAACTAACGCAGCTACCACTAAGGATTGGTAAGATGCAATATGTTATATTTTTGTTTTTGGAGTTAATACCATATTAGTGTTCAGCAGCGGTTTTCAGTTGAAGTTGGTTATGACATCCTTTATATAGAAACCATGGTGTGCACATACAGAAGTATTTCTCTTCCTGTTTTCTCAGGTGAAGTTCTCCATTTGCTGGATTTAATGAATTCTGGTATACCACTGCATTTTGTTTTTCTTTTTTTACACATTGTGAGCATACAGGTCTTAAAGTGATATTAAAGGATTTTTTTTCTAATAACAAACATGTTGTACTTGCCTGCTCTGTGCAATGGTTTTGCACAGAGGAGCCCTGATCCTCCTCTTCTCAGGTCCCCTACTGGCGCTACTGGCTCCTCCTCTTTTTCTCCGAGGGCACCCATAGCAAGCTGGTTGCTATGGTGGCACTTGTGTGTGCTCACTCCTGAGCCCTGCTCTGTGTGTCCATAAGACACAGAGAACGAGTATGAGCCCTGCCCCCACTTCCTACTCACTTGCTGTGATTGACAGCAGAGGGAGCAAATGGCTTTCACTGCTGTCTCTCAGCCAATGAGAAGACAGAGATCCAGGATAGCAGCTGCTCTCGTGCACATTCCTGGATCGCCATCGGACTCAGGGGAGTATTAGGGAGGGCTTTGGGGGGAGCTACATAATGAAGGTTTTTTACCTTTATGCATAGAATGCATTAAGGTGAAAAACCTTCAGCCTTTAGAAACACTTTAACTGCAGTCAGCTGATAATTAATGAGATCATTTTTGCAATTCCTAATCTATAAAGGAATACTGTGAAGTAAACATACCAATGGTTTGCCCATGAGATACACTTTAGTTAGGGTTGCCGCAGTGTTTTTTTAACTATGTTCCATAAATCTTGCAGTCATGGATATTTCCAGAATATAAGGAGAAGTGTACCCACTGCCTCATGGCATCATCGACATAGTTAAGAGACCTGGGGGTATATCTGATGTAGTTGTTGAGGGACCCTCTACTGTAATGGTCTGTAAATCCAGCATAGTTAGAGCTGGAGTTGGTATTAGGGCTGATGTCTGACTCGCCTCCTAGCATGCTGTATATGTCACAGACTTTGTGAATGAGTGTGTGTCACCGGCGCAAAAAAACACTACTTTTCAAAAAAATATATATATGATGTGTCAAAGTTGCTGCATTCAAAAAAACACCTCACTGAGGTGGACTGAAAATGCTAATATATACGTGTGAATGCGCTACTTTCAGATTATCACCACTTATATTATTCCCTTTTTCAAAACAACCACTTATAAATATTATCATGTGCTTTAAATCAAACCAGAATTAAACATCCAATACATAAAAAGTCCTTTAAATGTGCTCCAAAATTCTTCATTTAAAATTGTGACTGCCGTGCTCCTATGTTCCTTTGATAATCATGTGTGACTTAGTGAAACACCTCCACCATCCAGATTGGCCACTCACCAGATGCTTATATAAAAATGTGCCTTTGGTTCATTCAAGGGATAACCACTCCACCTTTGTAATACTCCTCACCGGCTAACCTTGGACTCTAGTATTCCTCATATAGAAGTATAGGGACAAAAAGCGATCATAGCGCAATATGTATAAAATATTTATTTAAAACCAAAGAAAGAGTATTCACTCACATTTAAAAGTGCCCTCGAGCCGGCACGAAGCTTATCCAGCAGTTACGGGCGGGTGTCTGGCTGTGTGCATGGTCCGCCTGTAAATAATGTGCGGTGTCCACGCTTGGCTTGCACCTCAAGCCTCGTTCTCGTTCCCGTTCCTGTCTGGTCACGTGATACGAAAAAAATCTCCCAGCAGCCTCTACGCGTTTCACATCATAGAATGCGTCATCAGGAAGCTGCCTTTTGATTGGTGTATGTGCTATTTATATTGCGTCTAACCGGAAATGGATGTTCCGCCATCTTAACTGAGGTTATATTCCCTTTCTCATTTCTTTTGTGTCTTACTTCCTGGTGTTGCCATTTTGACTAAGGGCCTTTGCCCACTTTATGTATCCCAGGTGTCCATACCCACTTCCACTTGTTGTCATTCCTTAGATTGTATTTGGATGTGTTGCTATTCAATATTAATGTTGACCCATCTACAACTGCTGGAGAGGCTTTTACATATATTAAACATATCAACCATATAAAGACATTATACACATTGTTCCCATTTCGCCGTGAATCCTGATACATGGGCAATATGAGACAGCAAAAAATCTATCCTTCAATATGCCTATTTTAAAACCATTTTCTTTTTTATTCAAACAATTTCCATACTTCTGTAAACCCTATTTTCCCTTTTCATAACCCCTTCCCAATACTTATGTAAATGGATGAAAAAATAACAAATATAGAAATAAAAATATGAAAATTAAAATAATAAATATAATTATAAAAATAAAAATAAAATAAAAATATTTTTTATTATATTTATTTTCATATTTTTATTTCTCATATTGCCCATGTATCAGGATTCACAGCGAAATGGGAACAATGTGTATAATGTCTTTATATGGTTGATATGTTTAATATATGTAAAAGCCTCTCCAGCAGTTGTAGATGGGTCAACATTAATATTGAATAGCAACACATCCAAATACAATCTAAGGAATGACAACAAGTGGAAGTGGGTATGGACACCTGGGATACATAAAGTGGGCAAAGGCCCTTAGTCAAAATGGCAACACCAGGAAGTAAGACACAAAAGAAATGAGAAAGGGAATATAACCTCAGTTAAGATGGCGGAACATCCATTTCCGGTTAGACGCAATATAAATAGCACATACACCAATCAAAAGGCAGCTTCCTGATGACGCATTCTATGATGCGAAACGCGTAGAGGCTGCTGGGAGATTTTTTTCGTATCACGTGACCAGACAGGAACGGGAATGAGAACGAGGCTTGAGGTGCAAGCCAAGCGTGGACACCGCACATTATTTACAGGCGGACCATGCACACAGCCAGACACCCGCCCGTAACTGCTGGATAAGCTTCGTGCCGGCTCGAGGGCACTTTTAAATGTGAGTGAATACTCTTTCTTTGGTTTTAAATAAATATTTTATACATATTGCGCTATGATCGCTTTTTGTCCCTATACTTCTATATGAGGAATACTAGAGTCCAAGGTTAGCCGGTGAGGAGTATTACAAAGGTGGAGTGGTTATCCCTTGAATGAACCAAAGGCACATCTTTATATAAGCATCTGGTGAGTGGCCAATCTGGATGATGGAGGTGTTTCACTTAGTCACACATGATTATCAAATGAACATAGGAGCACGGCAGTCACAATTATAAATGAAGAATTTTGGAGCACATTTAAAGGACTTTTTATGTATTGGATGTTTAATTCTGGTTTGATTTAAAGCACATGATAATATTTATAAGTGGTTGTTTTGAAAAAGGGAATAATATAAGTGGTGATAATCTGAAAGTAGCGCATTCACACGTATATATTAGCATGTCACAGACTTTGTGGTTGTTTGTGAATTGCAGCCCAGGTGCCTCTCATCGGCAGGCATTGACATTTTTTATCTCAAAGACACCATGTTGGTATTGTTGACCAAGGTGTAAAGAAAGGCCTTCTGTGCACAGGCTAAAGCATGTTCCTTTTCGTGCTCGCAAGAATTGGGCAATGGCTAATGCACCATATGCGCATGCACGAACTTGCGCGCACGCGAGCCATCGCGCATTCTCATGCGCAACAGCGCACACGTGCACCTGAGACAGGTGTTGGCACCAAACAGGCTATTTAAACTCAGCCAGTGCTCAGGATCAGTGCTGTTTTGTCTTTCAGCATTCCCTGCATCCTGTGTTCCTGTTATCCTATATCCTGATTCCAGTTGCTGACCCGACTTGTCTGACCACTCTCTGAACTCTGTCTGCACCGACCCTGGCTTGTCCTTGACCTCTGCTTCTGTCTGCTCCATTGGCTCCTATTGTACTGATTGGCTCCTGACCCGGCTTGAACCCAGACCACACTATTGCCTGCTCCTCTGTACCTGATCTGTCCTGACAGTATATGACCCGGCTTGCCTGACCCTGCTTCCTGACACGTCCTGCTGTGCCTGCTGTTCTTCAGTTCACCTGCCCGCTGTCGTCAGTACCAGCCTGCTTCAGTCTGCCATCCTCCAGGTGTCTACCAACCAGTCTGCTTCACTAAAGACTACTGATGATCTTTCCTGCCTGGCGTAGATACCCGCTCTGCTACTGGCAAGACCTACAGGCACTTATGACACTCTGCACTCCTGCGCCTTCTGTTCACACTACTAGGGGCCCCGAGTCAGAGGTGTAAGAAAGGCCTTCCTCATCATTTCTGGCTCTGCTACCAGCAATGGCGTTCCTAGGGGGGGCCAGAGTGGGCCCTGACCCCCCCCCCCCCATTTTTTTTATTTTTTTTTACAAAAAATCAATGTCTAAGAGGGAGAGAGTCCCCAGTCAGCTCCTGCGGGTGATTCCTCCCCCCTCCCTGACACTGCATAATGCGAGCCCTCACACAACCACGGCCACCCAATCTGCTCCTTCCCCTGCATCCTCATGTTGCAGGAAGGACTCCACCAGGACTCTCAGTTACTGAAAAAACAGACTGATTTCTCCCATCCTTAGGACAGGAGAACCAGCCTGTAAATTCCAAGAGATGCCAGACCAGAGCAGTCAATAGCAGGGGCAGGACAGCAAGAGGAGGCTTGGGAACCCCACAGTGGAAGAACACCAGGGCCCGGAGGCAAGACAACCTTTGCAACCCTGATAGTTCTCCCACTGCTTTGGATCTTTATATTTTCTTGGTATGCTGGTGACATACATATCTTGTTTTCTGCCACCCTGGGGGACCCCAATACAGTAGGAAGGGAGCTCACTGCAGAACATGTGATAGGGCCGTTGTGGGGTCGTAGTAAAGGGCCCCAGTATATATTTATATATCTATATCTATATATCTATCTATATATATATATATATATATATATATATATATATATATATATTATATATATATATATATATATATATATATATATATATATATATATGCATTTTATAGTTGCCCCCCCTACTTTTGTCCCTGTCCCCCCATGTGCCCCCCCTAAATATGAAAGCTGGAGGCGCCACTGGCTACCAGGTGTGTGATGCAAGGGCAGTTTTTGTTGCCATGTAGGAATTTGTCCTGGGGTGGATGTGTGGGTGTTCAAGAAGGGGGGGGCAGGACTTTGAATGAGGCATTGACTGACAACCGGATAGAATAAATAATAATAATGTTTAATAAACAGGTATATAGAAATACATTCATGTAAAATAGATAATGAATATGTAACATACCATAATTATACATAATTATACATATAATAATTCCCATTAACACAATTAATTCTCCCTGGTTCCACATGGGCAATATGTAAAAAGAAAGTATAAAATCAATCATTATCCTGAAAAACCCCAATGAGTATCCAGATGATATCGATAGGGTGACGTCGCATCTAGGAAATCTCTACGCGTTTCGTGGAACCCTCCACTCAATGCGGGGTACGTCTAGTTGCATCTGGAAAATACATAACCAGAAAACTAAGCCATAGGTGGAGGGGAGAAATGGGTTGAATGGAAAAATAACATAAAAAAGAAGGCAAAACCACAATAGATGTACCCCCACTGTACCTGGCAAAACCGCCCTATATGCCAACCCATGCACATGGAGCTGAGAACAAGGTGGAGGCATCCAACCGGGAGCTGAGGTAATGGTCCGGCAGCAAGGAAATCAGCACACACAGCAGTGGGCAAGCGTATGTGAAAAGAAGGGACCTAAAATACCAAGAGAGGTGAAAAGAATAATGAATAAAAATAGGATGAATCCAAGATTGGAAAAGTAAAGATACTACTTGAGAATTGAAATAAGAATATAGTGAGACCAAGAGCCCAAAAGAATGTCAAAAATAGTAAGGCGAAGTGCATAAAATATAGTAACTGGGTGCATAAGAATGGTGACAAGTGATTGTTGTTCACCATAATATGATGTAAAGGAGGTATAAGCACCAGAGAAAGCCTAGAATGCCCAATGAAGGGAAACAATGATAGCAAGTGATAGCTACAATAATGTTGCAAGAAACATGAAAACGTGTGCAAGTGCTTGCAGATAAATAAAAGAAAGTGAAAAAGGCTGCTTCCCAAGATGTATGTACCCCGCCGGAGATTCCACACCAACTTCAGGAAAGGTGTGCAGAGGTAACACAGGGCGCCAAACCGAGCTGGACCGCTACGGAATAGGCGTCCAAGTCCTCAATGCAAACGCGGAATGGAAGAAGTGTGTGCCAGTGTGCGGCGCCTAATTGACGTCATGCGCACGGCATGCATGGTGTGATGTCGATGCGCATCAGGTGTCCACCCCCACCACCCAATTGGAGGGAAGGGGAGGCCCCCGAACACGCATCACAGCTCCCGGCAAAGACGAAGCCACCAAGTAATCGGATCCCCAAACCCAAGGGGCAGGGGCAATCCAACCAGTGCACACTCTGTACTCCTGTGCCTTCCTCATCATTTCTGGCTCTACTACCAAGTGTGTGATGCAAGGGCAGTTTTTGTTGCCATGTAGGAATTTGTCCTGAGGTGGATGTGTGGGTGTTTGGGTGAGTTCCTCAGTTATTCTCCTAGCTGTGAATAAAGATGAGGGTGGATTGACTGAATATTTTGCTGGGTATTTCCCCTCGTGTTGCAGAGCTCTTTTTAGATCTGTTAAATGAACAATTGAATGTGTTTTTTACATTTGTTCAATAAGCTCAAACAAATTCCTGTGGGTTCTTTCCAAGTTATTATCAGCTGATAGCTTCATGTGCTATCTGAGTGTGTTGCACTCTTATAAGTTACATTCTTCCCAGTTATCTCTGAGGGCTACAGGTCCCTACCTCTCTATGTTATGAAGACGGGGGAGGTTCTGCAGTCCTATGGTGAAGTGACAATGCTGCTTCTCTATAGATAAAGTTGGCGAGGGAGCATCCTAGGCCCCCTGTCATCCTAGGACAGGAAGTGTGTTACTGGCAGGATCACCAGGGGAAAACTAGTAAGCGGCAATTAATATATATATTTTTTGTTCTTAGGTTAAATTTGTTTTTATTTCCACAAAAGTGCTAAAACTCGTAAGGAAAAGCAAATGCACCGAAAGGGTTCAAAGATGGGGTGAGAAAGAAGTAGGGTGTGAAGAAGAAACCATAACCAGCCCACCCCAAGAAAGAAGGCCAAGAGGAAAATGTAGCAGCCAGCCTGCATGAGCAATTTAAGTCATCCTGGAGCCTCATGAATTGATCCAGGCTGTCCAAGTTTTATCAACTTTTTTGAGACAGTTCTGACTTTCATACATCAACTTATAAAGTGGCAGGACATTGTTAATAGCAGTATGCCAGGAAGACAAAGTAGGAGGCATGGGGAACTTCCATTTCAGAAGGATTTTGTTATTCATCTTGAACTAAAATGCAGGGGCGTTGCTAGGTCTACAAAAGATCTGGGGCTAGAGCCCATAGCAGCGTAGTAAAGAAAGTCATACGTTTGGCGGGCATACACATGTATATACAGTAATATACGTGTGGATGTATGTATATCCCCAGAGAGCCCCCCGCTTACATCAGGGTCCCCAGAGAGCCCCCCCCTTACATCACCTTACATCAGGGTCCCCAGAGAGCCTCCTCCTTACATCAGAGTCCTCAGAGAGCCTCCCCCTTCCATCAGGGTACCCAGAGGGCCCCCCCTTACATCAGGGTTCCCAGAGAGGCCCTATTATATTAGGGTCCCCAGAGAGCCTCCCCCTTAAATCTGGGTCCCTAGAGAGCCTAGGCCTTAAAATCAGGGTCCCCAGAGAGCCTCTCCCTTACATCAGGGTCCCCAGATAGCCCCCCACTTGCATAAGGGTCCCCAGAAAGCCTCCCCTCCCCTTGGGGACCCCTGCAGAGACTCGGGGCTATTGGCCTCAGATTCGGGGCTATAGCCCCAAAAGCCACCCCCTAGCAACGCCCCTGCTAAAGTGTATACTTATTTACATATATACAGTAAAACAGTAACGATTAAAGGAATAAAAATTGTAAATTATATTTTCCTTTTTTTTATTTGTAAAACAAAGATTGTATACTGTACATGTAAAAACGGATACTGTATATATAACATCTCAAAAACGATTTATATATCCCAATAAAACTTTACACTTATGCCATGCTAAACATAAGTGAATATGGTCGATTATTGTTTTGTCATACTTTGAATTCATAAAACTAAGTTGTAGATACGTTGAGGCATTTATGTGGTTTCAGTTTCAAGAACCATTAAAGCATATGTCAATGCAAAAAAAACACCTCTTTATTATGTCTCTGCAGTACATGCACATTTCCACATGCTTTTTCGCTTAAAAAACACTGCAGGTAAAGAAAAATAATTATTGATGTGCTGAAAATATAGGGGTCTAATTTAGATTGTTTTCGAGATTCACACAACTTTTATCAGGATTCACACATTTTTTAAATGAATCCAGTTAGATAAATTTGTGAATCTTGTGTGAAAACACCTTTTTTAAGTGAGAGAGTCCGATTGACAAACTTGTGCCCCTCACTATGTGTATACATTTAGGTATGCAGAATTTTTGTTTGTGCTTTTTTAACAAAATTTTACTTTTAAACTACTTCTGTTAAAACGAGAAAAACTCTTTGATTGTGATACCATACAAAATACAGCCATGGCAATCCAGTCCAGTCAAGCATTAATTTGGCCATGGTTTGTATGAAAACCATCAGTCACTTACGTGGCTTGAAGGTGGTCCTTCCCTAGATTTTCCCTGCATATGCTTTGTAAACTGGAATTAAAAAATGACTGCATATCCAAAATGAGGAATTAAATAGGATCAGCTTGACATTGCATGCCGTTATTAATGAGAAACTTCACCTGTATCACAAAAATTACAACAAAGGCATCTTTAGAAATGATTATTAACAACAATTTACAAGCAGATACTTAAAGATAATTGCAGGCTTTTTTTTTTCTTGTATACCTTATTTTTCCCCCATTCTTCTCATGGTGCCATTTTTAGGAATCCATCTGACTTTACTTCCTGAAACTCTGCCTGGAACCCTGGGTCTGCCTCTTGGAACATGTGACAAGAACTTCCCAGGATGCGTCTGTGAGGCCAGCATTACATCACCTGTGCCTCACTCAACCGGTAAATGGTAAACCAGGTATTGTAAGTAAAAGCAAAAAGTTATTATTTTAGAAATGAAATTAAGATGATTTCATATCCACATGCAGAGCAGGGGCGTACCTATAGGCGTCACAATTGTGACCCGGCCCCATTTCAACAATTATCCTAATATTTCCTTTCCCCACCCTCCATTATTCCATCCCCGGGAGGGGCTGTGGCTCTCACGTTGTAGGCGTGTCTGTGAAAGTATACGTATTGTGGATTAAACCATTTGTAGCTAGGCTCTAAAGAAGGTTTTCCTTCTAAATGCATCAGCCAGCAGGGACTAAGTTTGGGTCCCCCTTCCCTGGCTTGGTGCTCCAGGCGGCCTGGGAGAGTTCAGTCACGCATTTGGCCCGATGAGTGATTTTAACATTCATGTTTGTAAGTAGACATTTTATTTAACTAATTTTATTCTTACAATAAATTCATGTTGGATAATGCACTAGGCCAGAGCGCCCTCTCTTCTTTTATTTCTGCATCCCTGTGTGCCTGGATAGGATTAGCCTTGGGGGAGCTCGCTTCTCCTTCTCTCCATCTTGCAGACATTTAGCGGCTGCAGGAGGAAGATGGAGAGATCAATTTCTCTATATGCAGCCACCCCTGCCACTCCTCCTATCCAGCTTTCTTCTGCTGCCCCTCCTTGTGTTTTCCAGCCCACCTGTGCTCTTCCCTGGCCCTCCCATCATCCCCTGCAGCTCTGCCAGTTTTTTTCCTCCCACCAGCTTCTGCGGGAGATCTGTTAGGATAGAGAGCGGGTAGGGGTCCGGTAAATGTGTCCTTTTCTGAATGGAGAGTCAGTGATCCTGTCAGGAAGGCACTGGCACTAGTACAGCTGAAGCTCCTAGATGTCCACGGGTGCGCAGGCGCAGATGTGTGGGTGCCCATTTGCCTGTGAATAACTGCGCAAACGTGTATGCGCATTTAATGCTGTCTGATCTGCAGCTATTACCTGTGTTCCTGCATCTCTTTCTGTATTGACTCCTGTTATTGACCTGGCTTGCCTTGACCTTGCTTGAATGCTTCCTGCCTGACCTTGGCCTGTCTCTGGATTTTCTCTGTCTCCTGTTTATCTGCCTGATTCAACATTGCTGACCTCTGCTTGTACCCTCACATTTCTCTGCCTCCCATATGTGCCTGTATCTGACCATCTGTTGCCAACCTGGCTTGTCTGACCCTGCATCCAGTTCTACTCCAGCTCTGCTCTGCATGCTACCTGGTCCCTGCTGGTTCTTCACCTGCTGAGTATTACCAATCCTGCCGCATCAGCCATCTGCTAGCTGCTCATCAAGCATCTGCCACCTGCTGTCTGCCTAGTCTGAGGTCTGCTGCCATAGGCTGTTCCAGTGATCTGATCTGCTCCTGATGAGGCACCTGCTGCCTGCTCCTGCAGCTGCTGGAACATCTTACAGGTACTCATACATTTTCGCACTCTCGCTGCCACTGTCGCAATATAAGTGGTCTCAGAGCCGGGGCTCTATGAGAGGCCTTTCTCTACACGTCAGGGTCTGCCACAAGGTATGTGATAGATCCGTACTGATCACTGACTCTGTCCATTTGTAACTGAAGCATACTAAACTGCTTCAGTTTGTGAATGAATGGGATGCTCTGTACAGAGTTATTCCCGTCCTTTCATTCTGTGCAGCTGAGGCTGCAGAGAAGGAGATTGAAGGCTGTGTCATCAGTCCTCTTTCTCTGTCTCAAAGGTGCAACATCAGAGGTCTGTTTAGACCCCTGATATCTTAAAAATAAAATAAAAAAATAAAATAACAAAATAAAAAAAAACTACTGACACCAGTGGCAGAACTACCAGGGTCACAAAGGTCGCACTTGCAACCGGCCCTGGTGTTCCGCCACCAGGCTTGGAAGGAAGAGACAGGCTGAGGGTCAGGGGGGCCCTTCATGGTTTCTTGTACCGGGGCCCTGAAGAGATTCCACCCTTCATCCTAAATGTAACAAAGAGAATGGAGATTTGATCCATATGTTGTGGAGATGTCCAAAACATTTTAGATATTGGAAAGACATTAGTAGCATTAATTCTTTAAATTTTGAGGTTACTATTCCACATAATCCCTTTGTCTGTTTTCTGGGGGCGCTGGATGAGGAAATATGCACACCTGACATATTAAGCACTTACTATGCTCTTAAATATTGCCTGTAAGTTAATAGCAAGACAGTGGCCCTCATCCCACCCCCCTACACAACACATTTGGGTTGAACAAGTCAACTTTGTGCTAGTACGAGTAAAGTTAAACTGTCAATACAGGAACTCTACTAAGAAATATATGAATATCTGGCAATGCTGTATCCAACATACACTAGGTCTGGCCCCGCCACATTTGGTCCTTCATAGATTATTACAGATTTAACGTTATATTATATATTATATTATAATATTATGGATGGAATTTACAAAGATTCATACTCCTACCTACCAGGAGACCAGCTTGAATTCTAAATAATGCAGAAAGCAAGCAATTGGGCACTTACAAACAGACAAACATGAAGGAATAGTGATCTACTTAACCCAGATCCCTTTACATCATTGACTCACACAGATATTTTCTCCCTAGAGCCCATCATGCTTTTAGTACCTAAGGCTAGATTCACACTACTGTGGGTGGTTGTGGTGTGGGACAGCATGTAAATCACACCTGTTCCCCCACCTGCAATCATCCGTAGCCAAAAAGTGCTGCTGTTTTGCAGATGCGCGGGGCTGCTATTCATTCCTAATGGCACCCCATGCATCTGAAAATGCAACGGCATTTTAAGGTGTGAGAAATCTCATGATGAAAAAGCACCATGCAATTTCCCTGTGGCTGCATTTTGAAAAATGTGCAGGGACTGTTTTCCAGTGTTTCCTGCATTTACAGCAACCCGTTCAAGTGAATAGGCTGCCGTGTATGTGCAAATGTGGGACGCACCGAAAGCACTGGTCCCTGGTCCTTCAGCCTCCTGAAATACTTTAGTTACATCTCACTGGAGGATGCAGAACTAGGCACACAGAGTGACCTGGCAGGTCATTGGTAGCTAGCTGTCTGAGCCCGGAAGAAGCAGTCAGCTGAACAGGACCAAGATGGTACATGGGACCTGGGCTATGTCACTGAAACAGCAAATTGCAGTAGGGCTACACTTGATTTGCTGTGCAGGTAGGTATGTGTAATGAAGCTAACCTAGCAATACAGGTAATAGGCAAACAAAAGAGTTTTAACCACTCGCCACCCAGCCACAGTACATTTTCTGCAGCGTGATGGCACAAGCAGGCTCAGTCGCATATATATATATATATATATATATATATATATACGTGACTGAGCTTGCCGAGGTTTAGAAGCACGCTGTACGCTTGCTGGGGCTTGCATCGTACCCTCCTGTGACTGTTACCAATAACTGGGTGTTATGTGAATGCTATGACCATACAAAACATGATAACAATGTAAACAACCTGTCACAAATGGCTTTCCATTCAGGAACAGCTTGCCTACTGTTAGCTTTGCCAATCACAGGCCATAATCAAAAGCAAGCTCTTCATGAATGGGAAACCCATTCGTGACAGCAAAAGTTATCGGTTATACAGCACTATGGTGACACTGATGACAGGATGTAAAAAAATCCCTGATCACTGCCACACCAGTCATATGATGATGCTGTACTGCACTGGTGACAGTATGTAAAAAAAAATTGTGATAAAAAAAACAAATATTATTTCATTTCTAGTTTTCCAAAAAATTATGACAAATAAATTACAACTTCAAAAAACTCACCATGTCTCTTGCTAAATACCTTAGACTATCTCCTTTCCAAAAAGTTTGTAATTAGTGGGTAATTTTTGTGGTAATTGTACTGCCCTGGTGTTTTAGAGCCTCAAGAAATGACATAGGTCATCACTCGTCAGTACATCAGGACTGATCAATTTTCAAATATACTGTATACTGTATACCATAGTTTGTGGATGCTATACCATACCTGATATGATAGTTGAGCTGGTACAATGGTGTGCATACCTTTAGCTTGATTGCCTTCCACATAATTGGTTTTCAGTCTCCCCCCCTATCTCCGGGTCTCATCTCTGGTAAATTACACCCGACGTAATGTCTCTACATCATAGCATCTATGTACCATTGCTTCCAACTCCAACAGGCACTATGTCTTATATACCCCTCTAGCAGGACATGATCTAGCCTCCAGCTGATGCACCACTGCACACAGTTGACTCCAATGCTCCCAGGCATTAACACACACAACAAAATGCAGAGAACAGTTGGCACCTTCCAACATGCTGGGGTAATGCGCAGAGAATGAGTCAGTCCTATGCAAGGTTCCCTCAGCACCAGAGGTTCTCAACAGTGGTCATGTGTTTGCTTTGTTCATTTATGAAACAAGGATTTTTTTTAGCAATCTAGAATTGATGCCCCTCCCTTACTATGTTAACCTGACGAAGAAGCAGCGTCACTGCTCAGTTTAACAGCGACAGCACCCACAGTACCTGCCTATACACTCACCTATGTGTTATTAATAAGGCAGTATTTTTGAAATGTCAGATTGGACTCTGTCAAATTAAAAATGATAAATTCATGAGAAGTTTAAGGGAGGAAGACGAATCTTAATGCAAAAATGACAGCTATAAATAAAATAGAGGGCATCTGAGAAATCGAAACCTGGAGACTGGGAAGAGTTTCAATTCTGGCAGTGTAACTAAAAATTAGGAAGTGTGATCTGTGGCTTTCTAATACAAAAGTAGTCTTTTTTTAGCATTGAAATTCTTCGTTAAAAAAAAAAAAATTAAAAAAACGTCTCCGCTCTGAGATTTATTGCATCAGTCATGTTTTCTTGGTATGCTGGCAAGAAGCTCTGAGACTGCTGGTTTATCAAAGCACCAAAGGATTGAATAATATAATTACATTGTAGGTAAACCAGAGGCTGATGCAATATACTCGTTACCAGAGAATGACACAATATTTTTAATTCTGAAAAGCATGGTACTAGTCACTTGTCTTCTTTTGGCATTGAACAGTAATGGACACTTGGAACTGGCATGATATTTAGAGGCAACATGAGTAGAAACAGAAGACGCGTGTACCTAGAGCATTATCCTCAAAAAACAGGGATTTATTTAAATACAAAGGTAAGTATCATACTCACAAACATAGACTTGGTAAAAACATATCATAATGATCCTCCACATGAGCCCATAAAACTGTCCACATCGCATGGGACTACCTCTGTGGAGGCGTGGAAAATTTTATGGACTCATGTGGAGGACCATTATCATATGTTTTTACCAAGTTTATGTTTGTGAGTATGATACTTAACTTTGTATTTAAATAAATATCTGTTTTTTGAGGATAATGCTCTAGGTCCACACGTCTTCTGTTTCTTTTAATGACCTAGCGTTTTGGATTCCCCAGTCTGTGGAGGGCAGCGAGAAGTTTATTTATCCACCAATAAGCGTCAAAGCAGAGAGCTTATAGTCATGTAGAGACATACTATTGCCAGAGAGGCAATACTGGTTGATCACTTGCTGACATCAAGGCTAGCTTTATAATTTCATTGACTCCAAAGCATATTCAAAGCATATGTGTGCATATTTGACATTTGAGGGAAAATTTCATTTCACTGTTTGGATCATATTCAGCTTCACTTTAAAGAAATCCTATCACCAACTTAAGAATTTGTTAGTAAATGCACAGAAACGCATACTGTACTTGCAGTATTTTTCTTTTCAATCAATATACCTTTGCACTTGTCAGTAATTTTGAATATTCCAGAAAGAGTCAGTTCCCTAGCACAGTCCTCTCCCTCCTTGCATGTCATAGCCCTGTCTTCTAAAGCCCTGTACACACGATCGGACATTCCGACAACAAAACCGTGGATTTTTTTCTGACGGATGTTGGCTCAAACTTGTCTTGCATACACACGGTCACACAAATGTTGTTGGAAATTCTGATCGCCAAGAACGCGGTGACGTACAACACGTACAACGGCACTATAAAAAGGAAGTTCAATACCAAGTGTGCCACCCTTTGGGCTCCTTCTGCTAATCTTGTGTTTATCTCGTGTTAGTGGAAGTTTGGTGAGAGACGATTCGCGCTTTTCAGCCTCGTGCTTTTCAGTTCGTTACTGCTCTTCAGTTTGTGCTTGTGGGTTCGTATCTGTTCTTCAGTGCATGCAGTCAGTTCGTATTTGGTTTTCAGTACGTTCTTGTCTGCTCATTTATGATTTTCAGATCGTTCTTCTCAGGCCTTTCTGATTTTCAGTGAGTTCTGTTAGTTCGTTCTGACCAGCCGACCGTTTTCTAGTCATGTTGCGGGTACGTACTCATCGTAGAGTTCGTGCTGTGCAGGGGCTTGGTTTTGGAGTTCTTTCTTTGACCCAAGTCCAGTCCATGAACAGGGCGAGGAGGAGTTCATGGACCAAGAATTGGTTGCTCCAGCGTGACCAATTCTGTCACATGCCTTTGTTGCGGGAGATCCAGGAAAATAATCCTGATGATTTCAGGATTTATCTCCGGATGAAGGACCCCGTTTTTCACCGTCTGTTGGCTTTGCTGTCCCCTTATATTACCAAGCAGGACACTTGCATGCAGCAAGCAATCACTCCGGAGCAGAGACTCGTCGCCACCTTGAGGTACTTGGCGACCAGGAGAAGTCTGCAGGACATCAAGTTCTTGACCCCCAGGCTCTGGGAATCATTATTCCAGAGACCTGTTCTGCCATCATTCAGGTCTGCAGAAGGAATATATTAAGGTAAGTTTTATCCTTTACCATCTTATTCTGTGTATTTAATGTTTGCTAGTGTATTGTATTTATTTCATTATTCCCTAATTACCATGATTGTAATATGCTGTGAATGTCCTCTTTATCCTCATGCATGCTGAAAGTTTTTAATGCCCCTTATTTGTCCTTCATGCATATTTGCCTTCACTAACCTCCCAAGCATGCTATCCTGGGCCCATACACACCTAGCCTAGTCACCTAACAATGTATTTTGTCAGCTCCATTGTAGTGCTTACCCTAAACATCCCCTAAAATGTGTTTAAATGTTATTTTTGTCCTTAAATTCATGCAAAGTGCAAGAGGCTTTCTTTTTTTGGGGGGGGGGGGGCAAACTCATTTGGAACCCTCCCTCCCCCCCCAACTGCTAAGTCAGCCGATACCAATACTCTATCTGCTGACTTTGCCAAACCCATACACACTATACCTATCTCTTTTGTGTTCAGATTTATGGATGAATTCACCAAAGCATGTAGTGCAAGGACCTGCCTGAATACTTTCAAATGATACTGTTTAATGTTTTGTTCTCCTATTATCTTGATAAGTAATTGCAGAATGTAAAAATGTGCTTCGATTTGTACAGTGTGTATTCCTATTTTTGTATTTACTAAATTATTGCTAAATAATTATTACTATTTACCTAATAATTATTTACTAAAGGCAAATCCACTTTGCATTGTCACTGTTAACTACACCAACTTACTCCAAAAACTGGTATTGAGCATTGAAAGAAGAAGCCACACATTGCTGAGTATAAACCATTTTACTCAAAGCACATTCACATGTGCATTAGAAAAGGGGTTTTTAACAAACCAACATCTTTGGTGTATAACATTTTTATGTTTGACAGTAGAAATATCCTTTTTTTTGGTTAAACAGGCATGTTTAAAACCATAACATATACAACTCAGGAACTTACAAAGTTTAACTTGGATAAACTGAAGGCAATATGTGACATTAGTATGTCATAACTGTGTTGATCTTGCCTTCATCAGATGGGGTGATGTCACCCCTGTAAAAGCCACATTTTGAAGATGCACACAAATTGGGAGTGAAAATGTGGATTTCCCTCCTGGTCCCATGCCTAATGTCAACATGTGCTAGCTCCCATCATGGGGGATCAATGGACATGTTTTGGGGGTGCAACCCCTTCCTCTCATCTACTTTTTTGCGAGGAAGGGGTTGTACCCACAAAACGCGTACATTGATATCCCATGATGGCAGACAGCACATGTTGACACATTGTGTGCATCTTCAAAATTTGGCTTTCAAATTACTTTACAACTTTTTTAAAATTAAAAAATATAATGACAAAATGTAAAAATTGTTGGGTGTTTTATATTCTGCCTAAAACATCAATGATGTTGTTGAGTCTTTTTTCAACATCATTGATATTTTCCTTTATCTTCTCTAATTCCTGATTGCACACCATGATCTCCCTGATGAGGATCTGTGCACTTGCACTTGTTAAATGAATTTCTTCTTCCACAACATCCACCACATCACCTAAAATAAAAAAACACACCATGTATTATAAATATGCATGCATACATCTCTTACCTGAAGCTGTGGTCTCAGACACTGACCTGTTGTGGTCACTATTTCGCCCAATTCCGGAACCTCTCACTCCACATCTTCTTCAGGGTGTGTGGGGATTTCCCCATCTTTAGGAGGTGTGGTGTTCTTGGTGTCCTCAGATGTCCTGAGTCTTTTCTCCCCTATGTGAATAAAAAATAAGGTATACTTAGCAGACAGATATTCGAGGCAAGAAGTAGGAATATGAAACATTGCTTGGAACATTGCTTGTGTTGTACAATTGTCTGATTTGGCAGAGTTCCAAGCTGAAAACATGTTTTTTTCCCTTTCTAAAGCTGGAATACCTACCTTTTTTGTTATTAAAGTTTCATAGATGGAGAGACCCCTAGTATCCACTGGAGCACCTGCGTGGGACACCCTAAAAAGGTTGTTCTGGTGTCCCACACTAGTGCTCCTGTGTCCAGATGTGTAAACAGCTGCTGAGTTTCCGCTCCTTACACTGAATTAAGTTTGCATTTCATTCTAGTTACAAACACATCTAGACAACAATGTACTAAACTTCTTTTCATACAAATAGGCCTGAACAAATATAGTTAACCTGCATCTGCCAAAAACATTGTATTAGTGGTCGAACGAACGATGTTTACTACTAACGAATGATGTTTACTACGGACGATCTAATGAACGATGTTTACTACGGACGATTACTGACCCCACACCATTTTAAAATGTAAAGAAAAGCACATGGCGCAGCATGCAAGTAATAATAATTGGAACACGACAAAATACTTACTTTTTTGCAGCACTCTCTTGATCCTTCTATGCTGATCCTGCTCCCTCAATTTGAGATCTGACCAGCCTTTCCTCAATTGCTCCTTGGACCGCCGTACCCCAAAATTCTTCTGCAGACTACTCACAACTTTAGTCATGATCTTGGCCTTTCTCATATTTGTTTTGCTGTACGGTCCATACTTCCCATCATAGTCGGCCCTCTTCAAGATGTCCACCATCTCTACAAAGGACATAATTGACGCCTTAAATCTCTAGGAAGGAATCCTGGACCGGATTGTGCTCCCTATTAAATGGAATCCTCAGGCTCCCAATTTTGCCTGTCAAATAATTAATGTCTGCCCTGGGGTACAAAGGCTTCGCCAATTTCAACAGTTTATCCAGCGTTGTCTTCCTCTTTAGTTTGTTCTGACCCCTGATAAATTACTAATTTTTCTTTTACAAATACTTGACTATGTGTTTGTTTGTTTGTTTGTGAGTAGGCAGGTACATTTCAAAAATACAATCTCAAATTAACAAGGGACACTAACACCAACCAACCTCTTTGAGGTTAAAAAAAACAAGATAATAATGGTGTTGTGGTAACTTGACACACAAAACGACAAAAAATATTATGGAGATCACTATAAAAAAGACAACAAAAATAAATTCAGGAGATCTTGATAAAAAAAATAAAAAATGGAGATCATTTAAAAAAAAATAAAATAAACGTTATTCTGGAGATCTGGCGAAAAAAAAATAAAAAAATTATTCAGGAGATCACAAGAAATAATAAAGAAATCGGTTTGTCAAAACTGTGTGTGAATATCAGCAGCAAAGCAACTTCATTAATCTAGCATTATAAAGAAGAAGAGAATGTGCTGCATTGAAAGATTAAAAAATTTGCAGCGTGACGAATGTGCAATCTCCATTACGAGCGCTAGTTTTACCAGACCGAGCGCTTACGTCTCGTACTTTATTCTGAGCATGCGTGGAATTTTGTGCTTTGGACTTGTGTACACACGCTCGGAATTTCCGACAACAAAATTTTTTGTCGGAACATTTGAGAACCTGCTCTCAAATATTTGTTGTTGGAAATTCTGACAGCAAATGTCCGATGGAGCATACACACGGTCGGAATTTCCCGACAACAAGCTCACATCGAACATTTCCCGTCGGAAAATCTGATCGCGTATACGAGGCATAAGAGCATCTCATTTTATATTTAAATCCAGAAAAGTTTTATTGAAAAACCATATTACAAAACAAAGACTTGACAAAGCAATACAGAAACAGTAATGCCAAGACAGCCTCACACGTACAACCAGCACTTGTAAATAACTTTACATGTGTCAGTAAGTAAGCAAAGTGATAATAACATATTACAAATCGACCATATAAAGGCCAATACAGTATCCACCATGATATAAACACTCAAGGGTGAATCTCCCATCTTTACCTTTAGCTTTAGAACTGACAAGTACATTTGTCGGGCAGAGGTAACCAGTCTGGCCAACAGTGGCGGCTGGTGCTCAAAATTTTTTGGGTGGGCGCAAACAAACTGAAAAATTAAACTGTTAGTAATGCAGGACTGTAAATAGCCATTTATCAGGTGATTATGATTACTGCTAGATAAAACTGTGCCCATCATATGCAGCCTCACTGTGCCAATCAAATGCAGCCTGACTGTGCCCATCACAGTAGGCCAATCACATCCACATTTCAAGTAAAAGAAAATAAAACCACTTAGCATAAGGTGTCCTCATCAGAGCCCCCTTTTACATCAGATGTCCCAATCAGAACCCCCTTTACAGCAGGTGTCCCCATCTGCATCCCTCTATACATCAGGTGTCTTCATCAGTCTCCCCCTATACATCAGGTCCCAATGAGAGTCCCCCTTTACATCAGGTGTTCCAATAAAAGTCCACCTTTACAACAGGTGTTCCCATCAGCATCCTCCTATAAATCAGATGTCATCATCAGAGTCCCTCTTTACATCAAGTGTACCCATCAGAGTCCTCCTTTACATCAGATGTCCCCATCAGAGTCCTCCTTTACATCAGATGTCCCCATCAGAGTCCTCCTTTACATCAGATGTCCCCATCAGAGTACCCCTTTACATCAGATATCACCATCAGAGTCCTTCTTTACATCAGATGTCCCCATCAGAGTCCCCCTTTACATTAGATGTCCCCATCTGAGTCCTCCTTTACATTAGATGTCACCATCAGAGCCCCCCTTTAAACTTTTACATTAGATGTCACCATCAGAGCCCCTTTACATTAGATGTCACCATCAGAGTCCCCCTTTACATCAGATTTCCCCATCAGAGTCCTCCTTTACATCAAATGTCCCCTTCAGAGTACCCATTTACATCAGATGTCACCATCAGAGTCCTTCTTTACATCAGATGTCCCCATCAGAGTCCCCCTTTACATTAGATGTCACCATCAGAGCCCCTTTACATTAGATGTCACCATCAGAGTCCCCCTTTACATTAGATGTCCCCATCAGAGTCCCCCTTTACATTAGATGTCACCATCAGAGTCCCCCTTTACATTAGATGTCCCCATCAGAGTCCTCCTTTACATTAGATGTCCCCTTCAGAGTCCTTCTTTATATTAAATCTCCCCTTTCTGATTCCTCCTTTACATTGGATGTCACCACCAGAGCCCTCCTTTACATTAGATTTCACCATCAGATCAGAGTCCTTCTTTACATTAGATGTCACCATCAGAGCCCCCCTTTACATTAAATGTCACCATCAGATCAGAGTCCTCCTTTACATTAGACGTCCCCTTTCTGATTCCTCCCTTACATAATCCCAGATTGTAAGCTCTAACGAGCAGGGCCCTCTGATTCCTCCTGTATTGAATTGTATTGTACTTGTATTGTCTGCCCTAATGTTGTAAAGCGCTGCGTAAACTGTCGGCGGTATATAAATCCTGTATAATAATAATAATAATACATTAGATGTCACCATCAGAGCCCTCGTTTACATTAAATGTCACCATCAGATCAGAGTCCTCCTTTACATTAGATGTCCACTTTCTGATTCCTCCTTTACATTAGATGTCACCATCAAATCAGAGTCCTTCTTTACATTAGATGCCACCATCAGAGCCCCCCTTTACATCATATGTCACCATCAGATCAGTGCCCCCGTTTACATTAGATGTCCCCATCAGAGCCCCCTTTACATTAGAGCTTCTTGTTAGCAATCGCGTGATTGCAAACACGTCATGCTTCCCATAGTAGCTGTGTGTCTGGCGCCCTGCGCACACTTAAAGGGACATTTTTTTTTTTCGGTGATTGCAGAACGTCATGCTTCCCATACACTCCTGTGTCCAGCATCCCGCACACACTTATGCCGGACTTATGCGGGCTGCCACTGCTGGCCAACGAGTAGCCTGTCTATCACCAGTTCCAATGGGCTCAGGCCAGGGGTATCCAACCAGGGACTCCATAAGTTGTCAAATTTATGGGGATGACCCCTATGTTGAAAGATATACTTCTCCAATCTAAGAGTTTCCCCCATTCATTGGATCCATTCTTTGTTGGAAGAAGAGTCAGTAGACTTCCAGTGCCTAAATATATCACCCTCCAGGCTTGAAAAAGAGCCCTAGCTACCACCTCTCTCATGGGGGCCATCAGTGGAAAATCATCAAAAATACCCAAGAGGCATGGTTTCGTGTCGAGTGGTATGGAGGTCTGAAGCACAGAGTTTATGGTGTTTAACACTCCCACCCAGTAGAGATGCAATTTTGGACATCTCCAAGTCAGGTGAATCAAATCCCCATGGTCCTTTAAGCACTTGCCACATACAGGGGAGTCAAGAATGCCCATTGCATGAAGTCTGGCTGGGGTGAAATGGGCCCTCAGGAGTAAGTACAGTTGCATAAGCCCTTGTTTTACATTAAGAAAGCTCTGGGGTACTGCCTGTAGAGCTTCCTCTCATTGATCATCTACAAAAGGGCCTAAATCTCTCTCCCACCTCTCGCCTGCTTTCAAGGGAAACAAAGTTAAGAATTTATTTAATAGTCTAACTAGTCTCTGTGCTGGCCCAGCAACTTTGCTCCTCCCCCACACCTAAATATTCTTTTATGTAGCTACGGGGGGAGGAGTGAAGGCGAATACTATATAGTGTCAATTTTGTGGAAGCTACCAGTCTGTAGAAACTGCTGACATCACATACAAGATGCCGTCCTCCAGTTGCAGTATCAGAGCTTTTCAATGTCTACATATAATATTATGGTAAGCTTTTTGTTTAAATTAATTGTCTGGTGACAGGGTCTGGTTAATGTCTATGGCAATCTTTATTTAGTAGCTAATGTGGTCCCTTCCAGGACAACAGGTATAGGATATTGCAACCAGAACTGTTCTTTCTTTAAACACTAATATATTAAACCCACTGTGCTTTTTTGATTTTTTTTCGGATGGGTTTCACACAATAGAATAGGAATAAATTATAACCGTCCTATAACTAATTATAATTACACTGTTATAATTATAATACCATCTTATAACATCTTTTAACATCTTATAACATGTACTCTCTCTAATAAAATTACAATAAGTGATATTCTCCAAAAATAATTCATATGCATCCACTACTTAAAATGGAATTGAACCACAAGCCAAAAATGATCACCATGTTTCACCTGGTGATCTGGCCAGTAACACACCTCCTGTGTGACACAACTCTGGATGAATAAGCACAGGAGGCACAGCACAGGAGGCACAGCAGACAACAACCTTGTCAGTCTGGGGGGGGGGGGGGAGGGGTACTAGCATTAAATGTATTAGCAGATTTAGATACACTAATCAAAACCAAACTCCAGCTGATTTTTGGAATACAGGGTAAGCATGAAAAACTAAAAATCTAACCACTTACTGCAAACCGCTGTAGCTGTACGTCGGTACTTTGACATAGAATACCAGGGTTATGGCAGCAGATAGCTGCCATAACCCCAGTATTTCCTGAAACGGGGGGTGGTCCTCTTTAGGATAGAAGTGGTCTCCATGGCAGATTCGCCGCAAGATCACTTTTATCGCCAGTAGCGGTGGAGACGATCTGATCCTTTCCCCTCAGAGGCTGTGAGTCGAGTGAGGGAATGATGGCCCCCACTCGACTCAATGACGTTGGATGACGGAAGCGACGTGAAACTTCATTTCCGCCATACGACCTTAAACGGGGAAAAAAAATTTATTAAAATAAAAAAAAGACTTTTTTAAATTATTTTTTTATTGCAGTTATGTGTAAATATGAGATCTGAGGTCTTTTTGACCCCAGATCTCACATTAAAGAGGTCCTGTCATGCTTTTTTTCTATTACAAGGGATGTTTACATTCCTTGTAATAGGAGTGATAGTGATCCTATTTTTTTTTTTTTTTAAAGGGACAGTGTCAAAATAAGAAGTAAAATAAATACGATTTTTTTTAAAGCGCCCCGCCTCACCGCGCTCACGCGCAGAAGTGAACACATACGTAAGTCGCGCCCACATATTTAAATGGTGTTCAAACCACACATGTGAGGTATCACCACGATCGTTAGAGCAAAAGCAATAATTCTAGCAAAGGACCTCTTCTGTAACTCAAAACTGGTAACCTGCAGACATTTTTAAACTTCACCTATGGAGATTTTTAATGGTCAAAATTTGTCGCCATTCCACGAGCTGGCGTAATTTTGAAGCATGACATGTTGGGTATCAATTTACTCAGTGTAACATTATCTTTCACAATATAGAAAAAAAATTGGGCTAACTTTACTGTTTTCTTTTTTTTCAATTCAGAAAAGTGTATTTTTCCCAAAAAATTGCGTTTGTAAGACCGCAGCCTGAATACGGTGTGACATAAAGTATTGCAAGGACCTCCATTTTATTCTCTAGAGTGTCTGAAAAAAAAAAAAATATATATATATATATACACACACACACACACACATATATATATATATATATATATATATATATATATATATATATATATATATATATATATATAATGTTTGGGGGTTCTAATTAATTTTCTAGCAAAAAAAAACTAATTTTAACAAAAAGTTTGAAAAATAGTCCTGGTCCTTAAGTGTTTAATCACCCTGCCAATGGTAAAGTGGATATAAATCCACTCTCATCCTTTCTAAACTACTGCCATGGTGGTTATCTATAAGGATATGTGGATAGGGGATAGTACTGCGCTAACTCAATTAGTAAAGAAAAATGAACAGCTGCTACATAAGAATGTGACAAAAATTCAGTGCAAAAGATCAGTGAAAAATGTAGTGCTAAAAAATATAAAACAATAAACACTGAACAATACAGTGGGGACGTAAGGTATTCAGACCCCCTTAAATTTTTAACACTTTGTTATATTGCAGCCATTTGCTAAAATCAATTAAGTTCATTTTTTTTCTCATTAATGTATACACAGCACCCCATATTGATAGAAAAACACAGAATTGTTGACATTTTTGCAGATTTATTAAAAAAGAAAAACTGAAATATCACATGGTCCTAAGTATTCACACCCTTTGCTCAGTATTTAGTAGAAGCACCCTTTTGATCTAATACAGCCATGAGTCTTTTTGGGAAAGATGCAACAAGTTTTTCACACCTGGATTTGGGGATCCTCTGCCATTCCTCCTTGCAGATCCTCTCCAGTTCTGTCAGGTTGGAATTGTAAGCGTTGGTGGTCAGCCATTTTTAGATCTCTCCAGAGATGCTCAATTGGGATTAAGTCAGGGCTCTGGCTGGGTCATTCAAGAACAGTAGTTGTGAAGCCACTCCTTCGTTATTTTAGCTGTGTGCTTAGGTTCATTGTCTTGTTGGAAGGTGAACCTTCGGCCCAGTCTGAGGTCCTGAGCACTCTGGAGAAGGTTTTCGTCCAGGATATCCCTATACTTGGCCGCATTCATCTTTCCCTTGATTGCAACCAGTCGTCCTGTCCCTGCAGCTGAAAAACACAACCACAGCATGATGCTGCCACCATTATGCTTCACTGTTTGGACAGGTGATGAGCAGTGCCTGGTTTTCTCCACACATACCACTTAGAATTAAGGCCAAAAAGTTCTATCTTGGTCTCATCGGACCAAAGAACCTTATTTCTCACCATCTTGGAGTCCTTCAGGTGTTTTTTAGCAAACTCTATGTGGGCTTCCATGTGTCTTGCACTGAGGAGAGGCTTCCGTTGGGCCACTCTGCCATAAAGCCCCAACTGGTGGAGGGCTGCAGTGATGGTTGACTTTCTACAACTTTCTCCCATCTCCCGACTGCATCTCTGGAGCTCAGCCACAGTGATCTTTGGGTTCTTCTTCACCTCTCTCACCAAGGCTCTTCTCCCCCGATAGCTCAGTTTGGCCAGACGGCCAGCTCTAGGAAGGGTTGTGGTCGCCCCAAACGTCTTCCAGTTAAGGATTATGGAGGCCACTGTGCTCTTAGGAACCTTTAATTTAGCGGAAATTTTTTTGTAACCTTAGCCAGATTTGTGCCTTGCCACAATTCTGTCTCTGAGCTCTTCAGGCAGTTCCTTTTGACCTCATGATTCTCATTTGCTCTGACATGCACTGTGAGCTGTAAGGTCTTATATAGACAGGTGTGTGGCTTTCCTAATCAAGTCCAATCAGTATAATCAAACACAGCTGGACTCAAATGAAGGTGCAGAACCATCTCAAGGATGATCAGAAGAAATGGACAGCACCTGAGTTAAATATATGAGTGTCACAGCAAAGGGTCTGAATACATAGTACCATGTGAAAAATAGGAAAAAAAATTAACTTAAATGATTTTAGCAAATGGTTGCAATATAACAAAGAGTGAAAAATTTAAGGGGGACTGAATACTTTCCGTCCCCACTGTATATCAAGTATTGTGTGTAAATAATGAAAACTTTGTGATAAAAATCAATCTCAAATATAATGATTATAAAACAGAACATGTATATAATGAGTAGAAACTCAGATGAGAAAGTCCAGAAGGTGAAACAATCCAATGGTAAACATATATGGAGTCCACCATGAAAAGTTGTTGCTCAGAAGTGGGGTACAAAGGCTTCAGCAGGCATGTAGAGCATCGGGGATAGTGTGTCCTCCACCCGAGGTAAGGGGTATACACTCTTACCGGAAATAGTGGACTTGAAAGTCAGCGACAACGAGTCAATCAAGCGAGGATAGCCCGATCAGCAGACTTCCAAAACGATTCAGGTAATCCAAAGAAGATATCCAGGGAATCGTGCAGGTAACCGTGAGGCTGGAACTCAGATGTTAACCAGCCAGACTAGAAAGCCAAAAACTCTCATTCGAAGGGCTGATCACAAGATCACATTGTTGAGTCGTCAAAAAGTTCACATTCTTCACTTCTCTCAAAAGTGGTAGCGGCTAGTTCCTACCCCTGCGGGCACGCTGGCATGTTATCCTGCTGAACGTCATATGAAGCCCAGTCAGGATAACTGAACCACTTCCCGGCCATCATTCTGCTATAGGCCGGGCGGGAAGTGGTTAAGTGGTTTGTCTCATCCATGTAAACTGATACACTCTGCTGGAGAGCTTGGGCTTTTGAAAAACACCAGATTTTCTGTCTGAATCACCAGATGAAAATAGAAGAATGAAAACGAATTCAACCACCACATCTAAGAATTGATAAGCTGCAATATTATAAATGTTTGCTCTTGGATTTAATACTACATTAATAGCCCTATTATTCATTTTCATGAAATTGTTTCCTTGTAATGGCCTCCATTAGCTCGAGAACCTTCCCTTTTCTCACTCACTTCCGATTGTTAGAAACGTGCAGTGCACGGTAGTTGCAGTCATGTGCACTGCTCTATGCACACTACACAATCCATAGTCGATGATATATAGTCCGTAGTCCTTCACGGGCAAGAAAGGGTGACCATGTTCCTACATACAGTGCAACCAGTGGCATCGCTAGAGGTTGGCTTTTGGGGCTATAGCCCATAGCTCCGAGTCTCTGCAGAGATCCCCAAGGGGAGGGGAGGCTCTCTGGGGACCCTGATGTAGGTGGGGGGCTCTCTGGGGACCCTGATGCAAGGGGAGGCTCTCTGGAGACCCTGATGCAAGGGGGAGGCTCTCTGGGGACCCTGATGCAAGGGGGACACGCTCTAGGGGCCTTATTGCAAGGGGGAGGCTCTCTGGGGACCCTGATTTAAGGGGGAGGCTTTCTGGAGACCCTAATGTAAGTGGGGGGCTCTCTGGGGACCCTGGTGCAAGGGGGATGCTCTCTGGGAACTCTGATGTAAGGAGGGGCTCTCTGGGGACCCTGATGTAAGGGGGGGCTCTGGGGACCCAGATGTAAGTGGGGGGCTCTCTGGGGACCCTGATGCAAGGGGGATGCTCTCTGGGAACTCTGATGCAAGGGGGATGCTCTCTGGGAACTCTGATGTAAGGAGGGGCTCTCTGGGGACCCAGATGTAAGTGGGGGGCTCTCTGGGGATACACACACACACACACACACATATATATTACTGTATATACATGTGTATGCCCGCCCAAACGTATGACTTTCTTTACTACGCTGCTATGGGCTCTAGCCCCAGATCTTTTGTAGACCTAGCAACGCCCCTGAGTGCAACCATGAAGAATGAACGTAGCCACCCTCTAACAGAAAGTCAGATCTTTGGAGGAGAGCAATAGAAGGTACACTGTTGAGTTTTTTTTAAACCAGAGTTTATTGTCACTACCTGCTAGTCTGAAGACTACAGAACACATACCTCCCAACTTTTTGAGATGGGAACGACTGACACCTATTAGCAAAAGTATGTAGGCATAAGACACGCCCCCTGCCACGTCCCCCTTAAAGGATAATTATACAAAAAAATGATTAGTTAATCCCCACAACAAGTGATATTTATTACCACTACTATTCCTTTATACTGGCTCTTGAAATTTACAAATGCAATTTAGAAATTGGATGAAAGATTTAGCACTGGGAAACACTTTTTGAAAGATAAAAATGGCATTTTTTATACAACTATATAGATCAGACCAAAATGAGGGACAAATGAGGAGGGACAGAGGGACTTTGTTCCAAATCAGGGACAGTCCCTAGAACTCAGGGACAGTTGGGAGCTTTGCAGAGCATGTAAAAGTTCATAAAATAACATTAGCTGCTACTAAAAATGTCAAGCTAAATCATCCAATTTGTTTTTTACTGAATTGTGACCTCAACATATTTTGTAAATGTAACTAACATTTATAAACTGGAGCGCAACTGCTGCTTGCTCTGCTCTAGACAACTCTTCGTTTTCTGGTTGGTAGTATTACAAATCTATTTTAGGTATGGACCTTATTGACGTTCCACAATGAGTAATCTCTGAGACATGAGCTATGCTTGAGCAATCCCAAGATTACATAAATGGGTTATATTTAGTACAAACACATAACAGCCCACATGATTGGGTATTCCCTGGCATTTTATACTTTCATTGTGAGAATCTGCAAGGAATAAAGTCTATGGTATCATAAAAGGTGAGCTTCATACCGAAACATGATTAATTAATTATAATCCCCAATAGCCACAAGAAATATACAGTATTGATTGGGATGCTGAGTCCCAAAAACAGATGGTGAGGTATACAGAGGCATCCTGGCTGCATCAGCAAACCAGCCGGAATCAAGTTAATCCTCATATAACAACCTCAGCATGTAGGAGCTGATATTCCATATGACTTTGATGGGGGAGAAGAAAAGGAGCAGGACCAGACATATTGGTGGTTATTTACTAAAACTGGAGCATGCAAAATCTGGTGCAGCGCTGCAAAGAAACCAGTCAGCTTCCACATTTTATTGCTAAAGCTTAAAGTGTCACTAAACCCACAACAGTAAAATCCGTCTGTATATGCAGTAAAGCATGCTTGTTATACTCACTGTGGAACCTAAGGGGTTAATCCACTGCATTGTGTATAAAGGGTGTTTGATCCTGGCTTCTCTGATCCTCCATGCCTTCCACTGTCCCCTGACAATTTCCTGATAACACAGAGTCTATGGAGTCAGGCTGCACGTGCTCAGTTTGGTGTGTATTGCTAGAGAGGTTTTTTTCCTTGGGAGAATGCATGTGATCAGCACAGGGCCAATCAGCACTGTCCAGACAGACGGTCAGGGGTCTTGCAGTTTCATAAGACAGTCAGAAAACTCCTCATACAAGCTTTAACCAGTGCTCGGTTGGACACTGATAGAGATCACAAGACTGCTGGTGAGAAAAGGTATTTAGCAGATTATATATTTACTAAAATAATTGCATTTCCATGTGTCTGTGTACTGTGGGAGACCAGATATAGTGAACGCAGGGTCCTGGGTTTAGTATCACTTTAAAGTGGTAGTAAAGGCAGAAGGTTTTTTATCTTAATGCATTAAGATAAAAAACCTTCTGTGTGCAGAGGCCCCCTAATACTTACCCGAGCCCCATCTCAATCCAGTGATGTGCACGAGTGCCTCGGCTGTCCGGGACCCTCCCTCCTGATTGGCTGAGGCACAGCAATGGTGCCATTGGCTCCCGCTGCTGTCAATCAAAGTGAGTTAGCCAATGAGGAGAGAGAGGGGGCGGGGCTGAAAAATGGCTCCATGTCCAAATGGACACATAGAGCTGCGGCTCAGCTCGGGTGCCCCCATAGCAAGCTGCTTGCTGTGGGGGCACTCAGCAGGAGGGAGGGGACAGGAGCACAGATGAGGAACCCGAGAAGGGAAGGATTGCACTGCACAGAGCAGGTAAGTATAATATGTTTATTATTTTTAAAGAAAAAAAAAGAAAACAAGACTTTAGTATTTAATTGAACAAGCTGAAGTTAAAAGCTGACCGGCTACCATGCACAGCTTCACCAGATTCTGCGTGAACCAGCTTTAGTAAACCCCCCCTACTGTTTGTGGGGAAGACGACTTTTTTAGTTGAAACATGTCGGGTGGACCCCTCACGACTGCCGCTACACGATTTACATGCCAATTTTATCTTCTGAAAATGTGAGTTTGTTTTCTATTGATTAATTTTTAATAAATCCAAGTTTAAACGTTATCACGCTATGTGAGTGTTTTCATCCCTCACATGCAACACAAATCTTTCGCTTGGCTCATGGTGGTACATTCATTAATGAGGAAGCCGTGCTGAATATTTCCCCCCCTGTTCTGTGTGGTGATGACATCTGACCAGATAAAACATCCAGACTTGTTGGTCATCAAGCCTTTTTGACCTGTATGGCGTATGCTATTTCAGGCCACTACTTCTGGTAAGCCTCCATAGTTTCTGGTGATGGTCCTGGCACAGATTTCAACCTTCCGTGCACCTTTGATCTCCCATGGTCCATCTATCTGCCAGTTTGCTGGGTCTAAACAATGCTTCTGCATGTTCAAGAAGCACCTGCTCTTCATCACCTATGCAATGTTATCACAGGCTTATATTTTATCCGTTGTGATATGGTCTTTATATACAATATTGTTTCTGATTTGTATTGAACACATATATGTATTATTTTGTTCACCAGCCACTGTTACACATGTTCACGTGGCATCTTCCTTGTTCACACTGAAATGCTTGTTTTCAGGTTACTTTATTTTTAGGATTTTCGTATTTATTTACCATATATTCACAGAGCAATTAGCGCCACACTTTGAATTGTTTGTTATTTTTAAAACTGGATGTTCCATTCTGTATTATCATCTCAGAATTAGAACTATAAGCAAAACTTTTTTTTTTTTAGAAAGAGTAAGGGTTATAATCCGTCAGATTTTTTTCACCACCTCTGTCCCATTGCAGAGATTTCCCTTCACTTCTTGTCCCACAGCCAAACAGGAAGTGAAAGGAAATCCCTTCAAATCCCCGGGAGCTCCGTGACCGTGATCGCGGGTCCCGCGGACTCGATGTCCGCGGGGATACCCGCGATCGCCTCGCGGTGATGAAGAACGGTGAGATGCTAATGTAAACAAGCATCTCCCCATTCTGCCTAATGGCACTCTCACTGATCACAGCTCCCTGTGATCGGGAGCGGTGATCAGTGTAGTGTCACACACAGCCCCTCCCACCCACAGTTAGAATCACTCCCTAGGACACACATGACCCCTACAGCGCCACCTAGTGGTTAACCCCTTCACTGCCAGTCACATTTACACAGTAATCAATGCATTTTTAATTGCACTGATTGCTGTATAAATGTGAATGGTCTCAAAATTGCGCCAAAAGTGTCCGACATGTCCGCCATAATGTCGCAGTCACGATAAAAATCGCTGATCGCCGCCATTACTAGTAAAAAAAAATTATCATTAAAAATGCCATAAAACTATCCCCTATTTTGTAGATGCTATAACTTTTTCGCAAACCAATCAATAAACGCTTATTGCGATTTTTTTTACCAAAAATATGCAGAAGTATACGTATCCGCCTAAACTGAGGAAAAAATGTTTTTATATATATTTTTGGGGGATATTTCTTATAGTAAAAAATAATGCGTTTTTTTCAAAATTGGCGCTATTTTTTTGTTTATAGTGAAAAAAATAAAAACCACAGAGGTGATCAAACACCACAAAAAGAAAGCTCTATAAAAGTGTTCCGGTCTTTGGCCAGACAAATAGTCCGGGGCTTAAGTGGTTAAGATGGCCATACATTAGTATAATTGAATTTTAAAATGTGATCTTTTGAACATTAGAGGGGTCAAATCAACGTTTGTTTTCGACCGCAGTGACAATAAAATTTGAAGGAACAGGATGGAAAAAGCTTCATGGATGAACAAATGAATGTGGTTTTTGCTCAGGAATGTCAATTAAATAGGTTAAGGATTTCAGTTTCTTCTTATTGCTGTACTTGTTGACCAGAAGTAAAAAAAAATCATTTTTGAAAAAAAAAAATCATTTTTGAAAAAAAAAAAATCATTTTTGAAAAAAAAAAAAAAATTTGAAAAAAAATTTTTAAAAAAAAAATCATTTTTAAAAAAAAATCATTTTTGAAAAAAAAAAAATCATTTCTGAAAAAAAAAAAATCATTTTTGAAAAAAGTGTTCAGCTCTTTCAGCTAATGATGGGACTTCTTCAACTTTTGTACTACTATTTATACTTTTTAAATATTAAGCTTTTTAACACTTTTCACAGTTACTCCAACCACTCCACCCAGTTACTCCGCCCACTCCAGTTGTAGACTACTGTAGGTGGAGGCAAGAACACTTCACACAATTTCCCCAGAAATTGTAGCTTTTCTAGTATTAGGCTCCATGCACACTGGAGCTGATAAACTGCAGTTTATTGGAGTTTGTTTTTTTTTAAAGCCCATAAACTCCACTCTATGTTAGCCTATGTGTCCATGCACACATGGACATTTTTTAGCTTTAATGAGCAGTGGAGTTTATGGGCTTTTTTCTGAACACCAGAAATCTGCGTTCAAGAGGCGTTCAAGAGCAGTACTGGAAACGCCAGACACCGGTAAAAGGTGTTAAACGAGGGTTAACGCTGTAAAAAGAGCGTTAAGCCTTGTTTCTCTGCCTCCATTCAAAATCAATGGTTCCCTATGGGAGCCCATTGATTTTAATAGAAGTCGCATTGCGGTATGACTTGTGTGCTAAGGATGAAGGGGAACCCTCGCCAAAATGAAAAAAAAATTGGCGTTGGGTTCCCCCCTCAGACAATACCAGGCCCTTCGGTCTGGTATGGATTTTAAGGGGAACCCCCTTCGCCGAAAAAACGGCGTGGGGGGCCCCCCAAAATTCATACCAAACCCTTATCCGAGCATGCAGCCCAGCTGGTCAGAAAAGAGCGAGCACCCCCCCTCCTGAACCGTACCAGGCTGCATGCCCTCAACATGGGGGTAGGTGCTTCGGGGCAGGGGGGGGGCGCTGCTCCCCCCCACCCCAAAGCACCTTGTTCCCATGTTGATGAGCACAAGGGACTCTTCCCGACAACCCTGGCCGTTGGCTGTCGGGGTCTGCGGGCGGGAGGCTTATCGGAATCTGGGAGCCCCTTTAATAAGGGGGCCCCCAGATCCCGGCCCCCCACCCTATGTGAATGAGTATGGGGTGCATCGTACCCCTACCCATTCACCTAGGAAAAAAGTGTCAAAAATAAAACACACTACACAGGTTTTTAGAGTAGTTTATTAGTCAGCTCCGGGGGTCTTCTTCCTACTTCGGGGGTCTCTTATTTCTTCTCCGCGCTCTCCGGCCTCTTCTCCCGGTCTCCGGTTCTTCTCACCTCTCTCCGGTTCTTCTGCCGGGCTCCTTCGCTATCTTCTGCTCTTTTGCCGCTCATACCTTCATCTGCTAGGCTTGATAATAGTGCTAATGTTTTTATAAATGTATGTTTTAATGTAACTGTGAAGCACTTTGGGCAACAACGTTGCAATTAAATGTGCTATAGCTTTTCTAGTTGTCATATGCAATCGCTGCCTGATTCTTATTAGGTGGTCAAATAGATGTCCAGCTAAAAAGATGAAGTGGGCAAAAATGTTGTACATGAAGATAGGGGACATGACCTCATGATAGAAACTCTTTTGATAAGGAAGTGAGATAAAGGATAAAAAAGACATAGAAATGTAGAGAAAGGGTAAGGAGGAGGGAAGAAAGAGAAGAAGGAGGAAAGGGGGAGGGAAGTAAGATAAAGAAAAGGGGAAGGGGGGGGTGGACATTGACACTCTCTATAAAGTTCCTTACCAGAGCAGGAATCCAAAAGGGAGATGGAATTCTCAAATGGAAGAGGCGCATGGGCGTATTGAATCCAATGAACCCACATAGCAAAAATTTCTTGTGGGTGTCCATGAGCATGTTGGTAAGTTTCTTGTTAAAGAAGAATGAGTTTGATTTACTAAAGACAAATAGACTGTGCAGTTGCCCTTTCCAAGTGCAGTTGCTACAAAGCTTAGTAAATGAGGTAAGGCTTCACTTTGCAAAGAGTACCCAATCACGTGCAAGGAAAAAAAACAGCATTTTTGCTTACACATGATTGGATGATGGAAGTCAGCAGAGTTTCTGCTCATTTACTAAGCTCAGGAGCAACTGTACTTTGCAAAGTGCACAGTCTGTTTGCCTTTAGTAAATCAACCCCTATGTGTTGCCTGACCTCTGCAAATAGTGTAAATTGCTTCTTTCAAGCCTTAAAGAGGAAGTAAAGCGCTGCCTTTTTTCTGACTTGCAAAGCAAAGGCATAATGTGCTAGTATACATTGCATACTAGCACATTATGTGAAACGTACCTGCAAACGAAGCCTGCCACCGATGCATTGTCACCGCTGGAGACCGCTTCCATCTTCACCCATCTTCCTTCCAGGTCTGTGGACTCTGGCTGTGTGACTGACCGGAGCCACGAGACGTCACTCCCATGCATGCGCGCGGAAGCCGCTGGTCACGGCACAGGGCTTTGAGGAAACATCATAGGTAGCCGTTCCTTCAGAGCACATGCGCCGGATATGTCATCGGCTGCATATACAGTAATATACAGCATATGCACCGTTTAGGAGATATTTACAGTACCTATAGGTAAGACTTATTATAGGCTTACCAATAGGTACAAATTATCATTGAAGTTTGCAACCACTTTAACAGTGGTTTGTTTTGCTGCTAACTACACATACATATGTAGCTTGAATTGTGATTTGGTGAGGAAGGAAGATTTGAGGTGGAGAAGAGCAAGCAAAGGATCTCTTGGGAATGGGCCTTTTAAAAACTACGTGCAGGAGGTTAAATACTTTCATCCAAATTTTTCTTTGCATAGTTCAAATACACCAAATACTGTATGCATCTCAGTGTTTACCAAGGTTAGGTATGGTAAAATAAATTCACAATTTTTTATAGTGGAACCCATACCAGCTGTGTAGCATCAAGGGAATCATAGATTGAGGCCTTGATTAGGATGGGAGCCAAGAGAGTAATTGATGGTCGACAGGACAGCAGTAGAGAGCCTCTAAATCTACCCATGAGGGGATTTCCTTAGAAGTAATTAATGGACTAATCTGATCGCTATAGATATGTGTGAAAATTAATAACTTTTACCTGCCCTGGCATTTATGTACATGCATGGTATATTTGGAAAGTAAATCTTTCTTTTTCAAATATTGGTATATACACGAGGAATGAGGAAAGGGTTATTTTTTTGTCTTCAGGTATTTCTGCGCTTGTTTTCCAGTCCAGCCCACAAGCTGAATAAACAAAAAGTGCATGGCCAGCTTTACGTTGTAGTTTAATACATGGTCCTGTATAGTGCAGGATTGCATGGGTGATATGCAGGAAGAAAAGGCTTCAGCCTCTCTGCACTCCACCTCATCACATCACTTGAGGTGGGTGTCTTTTCTGCCTCTACCTTGGCCTAGGGTCCAGGGTGTGGTTGTAGATTGCAGACTGAAGGATCCTGAGGAGCTGACCAGGGGTTTCAAAGCATTGAAAAGTAATTTACAAATGAAATACATTTTTTTTTTAACTTTGCGCCTTTTTTTAATGTGAAACATGTAAATATATGTTAAAGGTGTAAAAATATTAAAGCAAACAAAAAAAAAGTTTTAATTAGTAATAGTTTATAAAATAGAAGTGATCAAAAATAAAATCAGCAGGAAAATAATAATTACCGTATATACTCGAGTATAAGTCGTCCCGAGTATAAGTCGAGGCCCCTAATTTACCACAAAAAACTGGGAAAAATTTATTGACCCGAGTATAAGTCGAGGGTGAAAAATGCAGAGGGTCAATAATGCCCATCTGCAGCTGCATGCCTCCCTGTGTCCTGTGCAGCCTACCTGTACCCTGTGCATGTGTCCTGTACATGTGTGTGTGTCCTGTACATGTGTGTGTGTCCTGTACATGTGTGTCCTGTACATGTCCTGTGTCCTGTACATGTCCTGTACATGTGTGTGTGTGTGTGTGTGTCCTGTACATGTGTGTGTGTCCTGTACATGTCCTGTACATGTGTGTGTGTGTGTGTGTGTGTCCTGTACATGTCCTGTGTCCTGTACATGTCCTGTACATGTGTGTGTCCTGTACATGTCCTGTACATGTGTGTGTCCTGTACATGTCCTGTGTCCTGTACATGTGTGTGTGTGTGTGTGTGTCCTGTACATGTGTGTGTGTCCTGTACATGTCCTGTACATGTGTGTGTGTATGTGTGTGTGTGTGTCCTGTACATGTCCTGTGTCCTGTACATGTATGTGTGCATGTGTCCTACCTGTGTCCTGTGCAGCCTCCCTGTGGCGATCTCCATCCTCTCTGTGGCGATCTCCATCTTCAATCGGCGGCCGGCGTGTGATGATACCTTTCGGCGGCCATTCCACAGTTCAAAAGCCGCGCCTCCTCCTCGTCTGTGATAGGCTGACCGCTGACTGCCTATCACGGACATTCTCTCATTCTCATACCACGGACAAGGATGAGAGAATGTCCGTGATAGGCTATACACTGACAGCTGTTCAGCCTATCACAGATGAGCAGGAGGCGCGGCTTTTGAAAGCTGCAATAGCCGGCGAACACTACGCCGGCCGCCGTCTGCCTGCATGACACGCTGATCATGCAGACAGACGGCAGGTACTCGAGTATAAGTCGAAAGGACACTTTCAGCCCAAAAAAAAGGGCTGAAAAATTCGACTTATACTCGAGTATATACGGTACATGGAGAAGAAGAATAAGGAGTTAATTAAGGCTGATTAGAGTAAATTAAGGGTTAATAGGGGGTTAAAACAGAGGAACATTTGATAAAAAACAAAACAAAAACATTTTTTTACTTGACAGGTTGCTTTAAATTGACTTCAGCTGCAGATCAAAGTTCATCTCTTTGACCTGTAGATGAAGAAACAGAAACATACAAAAAGAAAGAATGTTTCTTTTTATCTTTCTATATCAGCGGCTAAACAATGTGGCTGCTTTTTTTTTTTTGGTGACAGCTCCAATTGCCGGGACTTCGTTTACACTTTAATTGTCAACAGGGGAACCCGCAGCCTTCCTAGTGCGTGGGTGGAGTAAGCCTGTCACATGTTGCAGCCACATATAATCCCCAAAGATGACATCATTGTCGCAAACTCTACACTCCACCTAGTGGCTGATGAAGAATATTTTCCAAGTGGAGCCCAGTATTAGCTGATACTAGACACCAATTTTATCACCTTGAATAAGGAAGTGGCAACTTAAAGCCACAAATTGTGTTTTATTTAGTGAAATAAATAAATTGGATGTTTAAGTAAAGCAGAAGACTCATACCTATGCTTTGAATAAACACTTTGGGCTCCTCTGTGAATTGAACTACTGACGGCTTCACTCCTCTTATCTCTACCTTGGCCTGGCCCTGGTAACTTTGAAGGTTTACACAGAATGCTCCTATAAACATCAACTAACAACACCTACAGGATGACACTTCTTTAAAAAAATAACTGAACATAAGATTATTTGTAAGGGAAAATTTTTTGTAGTGCGTTACCAAATATTTAAAGTGAGATAGTGAACTAATCTTTGCACCTTCTGGAACATTTGGAAAATGTAAAATTCTTACTGGCTTCGTAACCCCAGGGGGTTGTGTGCTGATAGCGTGCACCCAGCACAGTGATCAAGCTTTTACTGACAGCTATCAGTCGCAGCTTCTGATCGGGAGCCAGTGGGTTGGGCTCCCGATCATGTGACTGCTGTGAGAGCCAATCATAGAGGTCACATGATACAGAAGCAACGCCGCCTTCCCATGGCCCTTTAAAGGATAAGTTGACCTTTCATAACATGTTACATCCATATTCAGGGTGTAACATGTTAGGAATGGATCTGCCCCCGCACCCCCCCCCCCCACAAATCCCTTATCTGACAGCTAGCGGAGTAGTTCTAAGGAGCACCGTGGTAGTTCAATCTCACTTCCTGTCAGATTGTATCTGCTTGCCCGTACGGGATGTATGGAAACATAGATACACTGACAGATCTGCAGGTGACCTGCATGACATTAGTGATCTACTGATCACTGGTGCAATGCTTTAGAGGCTCCAGAAAAAAAAAAAATCAATGCACATTGTTTTACCTGCAAAAAATGTGCATTTATTATTTTTGTTAAAAGGTGAAGTTATCCTTTAAACTTGCCAGCCACAATACGTATATATACATTACAGTTTGTAAGGGATTATGGCTGAAGATATATAGCCATAACCCCGGTATCGTTTTTTTGCAGCCGGTGGCTGGCTTTCTCATGAAAGTGGTCTGAGTGCCTCATGATAATGTAATGCTTTCCGAAGCGGCCGGAGGGTACGGTTCCCCCTCCCACCAATCACTGGTGTTTCTCGGGCTTACCGTTTCCGCCGGTTCGCCCGAGAAATGATCTGATGGTGCAGTCGGCTGCTCGCATAGGCAATCAAAAAGTAGATACTCTTTCATCGCCTCTATGGCCTTGGAGGACCGTAGCGATGCCATGAGGTCTCTTCCGGTCCAGGCTGGAAGGAAATCATTTTTTTTAAAGGTAAAAAAGAGATTTGGGGTCTTTTTGACCCCAGATCTCTCCATAAAAAGGACATGTCATCAGAGGTGTTTACATTCCTTGTAATAGGAATAAAAATGATAAAAAAACAAATTAGGACAGTGTAAAAAAAAATGCAGAAGCAAACACATATGTAAACAGTGTGAGGTATCGCTGTGAACATTACAGTGAGAGAAATAATTCTAATGCTAGATCTTCTCTGTAACTCTAAACAGGTAACCTGTAAAGGTGTTTAAAGGATTGTCTATGGAGATTTTTAAGTACTGTAGCTTGTCATCATTTCATGAGCGTGTGCAATTTTAAAGCGTGACATGTTAGGTATCTATTTACTCGGTGTAACATCATCTTTCACATTTTACAAAAAAATTGGAGCATATATTGTGTTTTGTTTCTTTTTTAATTCTTTATAATAATTTTTTTCCAAAAAAATTAGGTTTCAAAAACCACTTACTTAATACCGTATGACACAAAAAAACGAGCGCCATTTTATTCCCTAGGGTCTGTGGTGAAAAAAATGTATAATGTTTGGGGTTCTATGTAAATACTGATTTGAACTTGTAAACAAAAAGTGCCAGAAAAAGCCTTGTCTTCAAGTGGTTAAGAGCCCAGGGGGTGATGTGACTTCTACAGCCCACTTAAAAGGCATTAAGGAGGTTAGTAACATCATTTTATTTATTTTTTTAGTTTATTGAGGATACACAGTAAAGGAACACATAGTTACAAAAGTGACACAGTATGTATAAATGTAGACAGGTAATATTCTACACAAAATCAACAAACGCAATACTGGTACTTTGGAGAATAATCAGGCAAACAAACAGATCCAAATGAATGAAGGCCCCTTGAACCATCTTTAACGAAAGGGAGCCTTGACTTCTGGAAGCATGGCGTCACTGTGGGTGTGAACCTAAAAGGTAAGTTAACTAGCTCCCTTAGGATTGGCTACAAAGACCTGAGATGGCTGGGTGGAGCCTGAACTCTAGGAAAAGGCTTCGCTGGGGCACATCCAACTGCTCTGAGGAGATTCAGCTGTCACAAGAGTTGCTCACCCTACCGCCTGTTGTGATGTTTTGTCACAGCTTTATTGGCGGTTATGACCTTGCCAGCAATTGATGTTGCTTAATGGGCTATGCCCTCAAGTTAAATTCTGGGGTGAGTTTAATGCCTGTCTGGCACTGATGGTAAGGACAGGCCTCTTAGAGCCCTTTCACACTGTGCCACCCCGGGCGTCAGCGGTAAAGCGGTGCTATTTTTAGCGCCGCTTTACCGTCGTTTTAGTGGCGCTATTTGGCCACTAGCGGGGCGGTTTTAAAAGGGGTTAAATCCGCCCGCAAAGCACCACTGCAGAGGCGTTTTGCCGGCGGTATAACAGCGCTGCCCCATTGTTTTCAATGGGCAGGGGCGCTTTAGGAGCGGTGAGTTCACCGCTCCTAATGCGCTGCAAAGAAGCTGCTTGCTGGACTTTTTCTGACGCCCTGCCAGCAGCGCCTCAGTGTGAAAGCACTCGGGCTTTCATACTGGGTTTGCAACTGAGGCTTCTTTCAGGCGCTTTACAGGCGCTATTTTTAGCACTAAAGCGCCTAAAAACGCCTCAGTATGAAAGGGTTCTTAGACTATGTGAGTTTATGTTTTATGGGTGCACATGGTATACTGTGACTGGCATTATTATTTGGTACATTTGGAAAGTTGTACTTTTAAAAAGTTCAATAATGCTGTGGCCTTGCCCTATTTTTAACTCAATCAGCTTCTGTGTCTTTTTTGGGGGGGGCAAGGTATTGGTTTATTAGTTGGTCATAAATCAGGTTATGTTTCTTAGCAGTGATGTACATTTGGACAAATATCCTGCATCATAAAAAGAAGTGAGTTTAGTAACATAATTACATAGCAGGTGGAATTTTATATAGTAACACAATTACATAGTTGGCAAGGTTGACTAAAGACACCAGTCCATCCAGTTCAATGTTTGTGTGTGTGAGTGTACAGTATGTGTTTATGTTACTATCATTTCCCATATCCTTGTACAGTTTGTTTGCTAAAAAACACATTTAATGCCCTGTACACACAATAGATAAAGATTTTCCGACAACAAATGTTTGATGGCAGCATGTTGTCGTAAATTCCGACCGTGTGTAGGCTCCATTGGACATTTTCCATCGGAATTTCTGACAAACAAAATCTGAGATCTGGAATTTTCCAACAACAAAACCGTTGACGGAAATTCCGATCGTGTGTACAAAATTCCGACGCACAAAATTCCACGCATGCTCGGAATCAAGCAGAAGAGCCGCACTGGCTATTGAACTTCATTTTTCTCGGCTTGTCGTACGTTTTGTACGTCACCGCGTTCTTGATGTTCAGAATTCCCGACAACATTTATGTGACCGTATGTATGCAAGACTACTTTGAGCCAACATTCGTCGAAAAAAAATCTACGGTTTTGTTGTCGGAAAATACTATCGTGTGTATAGGGCAAGAGTTTCTGAAATGATCTAGAAAAAAGTGTATTAAAGCTCTGATATGAACTAGTAAATAATTAAATAAGTGACAAATACTAGAAGATGACCAAATAATATAACTGCAATTATTGTGTATGTGAACTGATTTCACACAAAAAGTGTTGTATATATATATATATATATATATATATATATATATATATATAGAATGTATAATGCGCTAATATAAACCTCCCAATATAACACGGTGTGACCTCTTAATGATTGATCAGTGAATCATGTGCAATATATTCAAATGGAGCCTATTATAAATAACATAACATCCTTCACCATAACAAAATCCTATAACTAAATAACATGTGATAATAAATTATTGAACACAATTAAAAAGAGAAAAATAAAGATGAGAAATATTAATGTAATGAACCACAGTGCACATGTATCTCAATAGAACAGCATACTGCTGTGAAAAAATATAACATCTTTGGTGATTTGATGAAAAATGAGTAATCCCCAGTGATAGCTGGCTTGCTCATATATTCAGCTGCTCATTAGCATGGACTGGCTCCTGGCTTTCAAAGAACTTCCGCAGTATGAAACAACAAAAAAAGAGGACCATTGCGCAGGCAGTGTGATATGTAATCCCTATATATTAAGGGTAAAGACTCACTCACACTTTTCAGCAGAATAAATTGCATATGGTAAGGTCTAAGGGGAGAGCAGGGGATTATAACGGTGCCAGAGAGAAGAGTGTAGAGATAAGATAATAGATGTAAAATTATAAAAATACTTTATTTGACAATATTCAATACATACAAGAAAGGATAAAATTCTTGACTGCAATTAACATATATATTGTACATGACCACAATGCAGTAGGGTGGGCCAGGTGGGGGCGGCCTTCAAAGCAAGAGCTCAGTTTTCTACATGTTTCGCCAAGACATTGGCTTCCTCAGGGAATGGTATGAGCTTGTTGCAATATATAAGAATCTATGCATAGGAATACAAAAACATCATATAAACAAACAGATAAATAAACATTGGGATGTAGGCTGTTATGAAAAATGATATATGTTGGAGTACGTAGCTCGTAGCTGGACTGATTCACAAAGGGAGGTGACCATGCAATGCCCCAGGACCCCGAACATACCTGAAAACCAGACACCCGAGGGAGGCCCGGCAGGGAATCCCCAGCCGAAGAAAGACCAGGTTGCACCGTATCTATGTCTGCAGGGGGCACACAAAGGACCTGGCAATCAAATGTATTAAAAATTAGGGGATAATTATGGCTATGCAGTCTTAAAGTGTATATAAGACACACAATTTTTAAGACATGAGTGGGGTCATAAACCGCACATCAATTAAATAGGGCATCAAAGCCTCAAGAAACTCACACTTTAAAAACAAATTGGTTGATGAGACGGAAACGCCTGGAGATAAGTTGAGGGACAAGCTTAGAAGACTAGTGAAGGTAATGGATAATAATCTGAAAAAATGCATGAAAAAAGGGATGGTTGAAAATGAGCCATTTGACCTTAAAAGAAAGGTAGTGGCAACACTCGTGTTATATAATCTATAAGAGTATTGCCACTACCTTTCTTTTAAGGTCAAATGGCTCATTTTCAACCATCCCTTTTTTCATGCATTTTTTCAGATTATTATCCATTACCTTCACTAGTCTTCTAAGCTTGTCCCTCAACTTATCTCCAGGCGTTTCCATCTCATCAACCAATTTGTTTTTAAAGTGTGAGTTTCTTGAGGCTTTGATGCCCTATTTAATTGATGTGCAGTTTATGACCCCACTCATGTCTTAAAAATTGTGTGTCTTACATACACTTTAAGCCTGCATAGCCATAATTATCCCCTAATTTTTAATACATTTGATTGCCAGGTCCTTTGTGTGCCCCCTGCAGACATAGATACGGTGCAGCCTGGTCTTTCTTCGGCTGGGGATTCCCTGCCGGGCCTCCCCCAGGTGTCTGGTTTTCAGGTATGTTCGGGGTCCTGGGGTATTGCATGGTCACCTCCCTTTGTGAATCAGTCCAGCCACGTACTCCAACATATATCATTTTTCATAACAGCCTACATCCCAATGTTTATCTGTTTGTTTATATGATGTTTTTGGATTCCTATGCAAAGATTCTTATATATTGCAACAAGCTCATACCATTCCCTGAGGATGCCGATGTCTTGGCGAAACATGTAGGAAACTGAGCTCTTGCTTTGAAGGCCGCCCCCACCTGGCCCACCCTACTGCATTGTGGTCATGTACAATATATATGTTAATTGCAGTCAATAATTTTATCCTTTCTTGTATGTATTGAATATTGTCAAATAAAGTATTTTTGTAATTTTACATCTATTATCTTATCTCTACACTCTTCTCTCTGGCACCGTTATAATCCCCTGCTCTCCCCTTTGATTAATTATTAAGTTATTTTGGGATGAGGTGCTGCATCTGATGTAACCCGTCTAGCCATACTTCCATTTTTCATATGGTAAGGTCAGTTGCATACAGCTAACAGCTGGGATCTCCTCACACGCCAACAGTGTACACACAGCACTGCTCGTCACTGGCTCCTCCCCCAGGAAAAGCCAGGAAAGCCAGGAACCAGCCCATGCTAATGAGTAGCTGAATATATGAGCAAGCCAGCTATCACTGGGGATTACTCATTTTTCATCAAATCACCAAAGACGTTATATTTTTTCACAGCAGTATGCTGTTCTATTGAGATACCTGTGCACTGTGGTTCATTACATTAATATTTCTCATCTTTATTTTTCTCTTTTTAATTTTGTTCAATAATTTATTATCACATGTTATTTAGTTATAGGATGTTGTTATTCTGAAATGATCTACACTCCCCACTGGTCCCACCAGCTGTGGAAGGGAGTTCCACATCCTTACCACTCTAACATTAAAGATCCCCTTACGCATTTTAAAGTTAACCATTTCTCTTCCAACTTCATTGTGTGGCTGTGTGTCTTCTTTAAAGATCTAAAACTCACTAGTTTTCTCCCTATGCTAGGATCACCATTTAGATATTTGTATATTTTGATCATATCTCCTCTTAAGTGTCTCTTCTCCAGGGTGAATAAGTTTAATGATTTATTATTATTTATTATTATTGTAGTCGTTCCTCATAACTGAGGCTCTCCAGTCCCTTTATCAGCTTTGTGGCCCTTCTCTGGACTCTCTCTGGTTCTAGCACATCCTTCCTGAGGACTGGTGACCAGAACTGGATGGCAAAATCAAGATGTGGCCAAACCAGAGTTTTGTAAAGTGGTAGAATTATAGCCAGTGAGCGTGTGTGTGTGTGTGTGGGGGGGGGCAGGGGGGACGGAGAGCAGAGAGCCAGTGTCTGACAGTCACCAACTCTCTGCTCACGGAGCTCTGAGAACTGAGCATTCAGCGATGTTTGATTGCTCGGTTTTCAGCCTTAGAGCTGGCGGGGGACAGATGTACCATCGGACCAATGCTGCATCCACCTAGGTAAGTATTATTTTAAAAAAACATCAACTTCTCTTTTAAGTATTTAAAATAGAATTCTCAAAAAAAAAAAAAACACTTCTGATATTGGGCCAATGAAATTAATATTGTACAAACACGACTAAACATCTAGGTAAACTACATTGGTTATTGTGCTGCTTCTTCTGCATCAACTCTGTCAGGAGGAAAGAATTACGCTTTAATTCCTCCCACCAAAGTACTTTAGCAAACCTGTACAAGCTGCCATGTTTACGTAATTAGTGACAGAAAAACACTAGTGCAAACATTCGGTTCAGGAAACTGAGCTTTTGAATTTTTCTAAATAGCTCTGAATTCTTTCTTACATAACATAGAAAAAAGATCCTTCAGAGAATCTGTGTATCTGTTTCTACACAGATGTATTCTGTAATCTTATCTTGCATGTGTACGTAGTATCGACATTTTTTATGACAAGTGTGATACATCTATGATGTAAATTTATGACTTGAGGCCCCACTGCTATCTAAGCAATATCCGCAACAGCCGCAGCAGAAAAAAATATTCTAGTGGTTCTAAAGGTTGAAAGTTTTTTACCTGCATGCATTCTATGCATGCAGGTAAAAAACCTTCAGTATGCAGCTCCCCTCGCAGCCTCCCCTAATACTTACCCGAGCCCCATAGGGATCCAGCAATGTGTACGAGAGCAGCTGCTGTACCTGGTCTCTGCCTCCTTATTGGCTGAGAGACAGCATCATTGGCTGAGAGACAGAAGCCATTGGCACAGCCAGTGAGGAGGGAACAGGGCAGAGCCAGACCAGTTCTGTGTGTCCTATGGACACACAGAGCAGGGCTTGGAAGCAAGCACTCTCGAGTGCCCCCTTAACAAGCGGCTTGCTATGGGGGCACTTGGAGAAGAGGAGGAGCCAAAAGCGCTGGTGGGGGACCTGAGAAGAGGAGGATCGGGGCTGCTCTGTGCAAAACCATTGTACAGAGCAGGTGAGTATAAGATGTTTGTTATTTATTCTTTATTTATTTTACATTAAACCATAAAAATTATATTAAAGTATGTGTTTTTACCCTAAAAAATATGTACTTTCTTTTGCTCCTCCAAATCTCCAAATTGCTTTTTTTTAATTTTTTTTTTTAAATCTGATTTGATTTCCTGTTAGAGGGTGTCTACCTTTGTTCTCCATGGTCCCACTGTATGTAGGAACGTAGCCATCCTGTCTTTCTTGCATTCGAGCTGGACTAGGGCATATGAACTATGGCATTTGTAGTGAGCATAGAGCAGTGCCGAAGACCACAACTACTATGTACTACTTCCAAACAGACATGAAGGGGGAAAGGAGAGGTCACGGAGGGCATTATAAGTAGTCAGAAAAGCAGATTACAAGACCATTAAATAGTGTTAAAGCGGAGGTCCGCCCACCCCTGCAAAAATTAAAAGCCAGCAGCTACACATGCTGAAGCTGCTGACTTTTAATAATAGGAAACTTACCTGTCCTGGAGTCCAGCTATGTCAACACCGCAGCTGAAGTTTCCATCAGCTGTCGGGTGCTGCCGCCGCCATTGCTGGTAAAGGAACCCGGCAGTGTAGCATTACGGCTTCACTCCGGGTCCCTACTGTGCATGCGCGAGTCGTGGCTGCGCTCTTCTACTGGCTGGCGGTGGGGGAAGGAGGAGGGAGGAAGAGGGAGCCAAGCTGCTGATGAAATTCACTGCGGCCCGGTCTCCCGGAAGTGGGGACAGGGTACCTGTTGAAAACAGGTATCTGCTCCCCCCCCAAGAAAGGTGCCAAATGTGGCACCGGAGGGGGGAGGAGACAAATGAGTGGAAGTTCCACTTTTGGGTGGAATTCTCCTTTAAGTAGTGGATGTGAATGGATTATTTTTGGAGAATAAGGATATTGACAACACTTGATGCAGTTGGATCAATTTTTGACTGCATTCCAACTGCATAAACAGTCCAAAATCTATGTCATCCTTTGGCCAATGTTCACACCATTACAGTGCAGTGCCGTGAAAAAAAAGTACAGCATTCTGCATTTTTACACATCACAAATGCGCAAAAAACATGTGCAAACACATTGCAGCACATCGCAGTGCACATTAAAGCCCAAAGAAAGAACAAGGAAGTGGCCTCACTGGACACAGAACAGAAAAAGATGCATTAACTGCATGTAATCACGCATCAAATGCATGCAAATACGCATGAAAAAAATGTGCAGTAGATGTGCAGTTTGTGGTAGGTATGGGTCCTAAACGTCTCTTTAAAGCTCAACAGACATGGTGTAAACTAACTGTCATGGTGCAGTTTTGCATTTTTTAAAACAACGAGGACTTGTTCACACCAGAACATGGTGTGGGAAACGCACGTTCCATGCATGTTTCCTGCACCACATTCAAGTAGCACTGCAATTGCAATCTGCAGCAGGTGTCAATATTAAGTTAATGACACCCCAAACACAGGTCACAAATGCAGTGTTAATGCATGCACTACTTTTGGTGCAGTGCGGTGCGATTTCAGCCTATTCAAAATGAATGGTCTTACATAGCACCACACAGAAAAACGTGTGAGTTGTATAGGAAAGCACAGCTCCTCCCATTACTATCCCTGGTGTGAGCTGGTCCTGAAACGGGTAAAAAGGAATGGATCAACAGATGTAAGCCTTGTATTGTCATCCATCAGTCATATTTCCTGCGTCATTGTGAGTGCGGGGTGCTGGGGTCCTGGCCCCCTAGGGGGCATGATCATGACTTTTTGCAGTCTAGGAATTGGGTTAAATGACAGTAATCATCATTCAACCCTGAAGAGAAATAGGGCTGGACCACGAGTGGGCGAGTCTTCCGGAAAACGGTGCCAGAGAAAAGGTGAGAATTGCCATTTTTTTTTATTAGCATGTGATTATAGGAAACTAAAATGGCCTTTTTTTTTTTTTTTTTTTTTTATCTCTGATTGTTTTAGTAGTAGTCAATAGTAGTTGCATGTGTATCAAATTGATGCAAATGAGTGGGTGGCCAACAAGAGGGAAAAAGCGATAATAAACAATTTCCTTATTTTCCAAAAATAATCCATACACTTTCACTACTTAAAGTAATTGTAAAGTCTCTTTTTAAAAAAAAAACAAAAAACAAACATGTTATACTTACCTGTGTAGTTGGTTTTGCACAGAGCAGCCTAGATCCTCCTCTTCTCGAGTCCCTCTTTGCTGCTCCTGGCCCCTCCCTCCTGTTGAGTGCATCTTGCTATGGGGTCACCCGAGCCACATCACAGCTCTGTGTGTCCATTCAGACACGGAGCCCCGACCCACCCCCACCCCCTCTTTCTTCTAATTGGCTATTTGACTTTGACAGCCGCAGGAGTTAATAAATTAGCAGTCAACTTGCCGTCTAAGAGCAGAGCTCTGCACATTCATTTCTTCCTTTGCCTATGAGAGAGGGGGTGTGTGCTTTTCCTCCAATCAGCTGTCTTAGCTGTATGCCAATAATCCACTCCCAGTGCTGAACAGGTAGAGAAAAAGTTTAGCACAAAGAGTACTTTCTAAAGGATATATACAGATGAAGACAGCAGATATACATGTAAAACTTATGTAGGGAGATTGGTTTCATCTCTGTGTATCAACTGAGGTTGTTTACTTCACTGGGTATATGTGAGGGTTTACATCCACTTTAATGCATAGAATGCATTAAGATAAAAAACCTTCTTCCTTTACAACACCTTTAATGGTCCTGTAATCTATTTTTTCATGAAATTGCTTCTCACTGTGGTCTTTTTCTATTTTTTTGTTGGCTTGTTTGCAATGTCCTTTGTGAGCTCTGAAATATCTCATTTTCCTCCTCACCTCCATTTGTTTGGAACAAGCAGTGCATGTTACTTGCGGTCATGTGCATAGCTCTATGTATAATACAAGTCCCAGTGGGGTTGATTTACTAAAGGAAAATACACAGTGCATTCTGCAAGTGCAGTTGCTCCAGAGCTTAGTAAATGTGGTAAAGCTTAAGTTTGCAAAAAATAACTTCTGCTCATTTACTAAGCACTGGAGCAATTGCATTTGCAGAGTACAACTGCACTTCACAAAGTGCACAGTCCATCTCGGGAGAAAGCAAGAGAGGGTTGCTACGTTCCTACATACAGTGGGACCACGGAGAACAAACATGGTCATCTTCAAACAGGAAGTCAGAGGATATCAGCAAAAACTAAAGAATTTGGACAAGGTAGAAGGTACCTTTTTAAATTAAGAATACATGCTTGAGTAGATTTTTTTCTTTTTAAACCAGAGCTTAGTGTCACTTTAATATAAGTTGACCATGCCCAATATGATTTTGCTTGAAAAGGTTTGATTTTGGAACATTTATTTGATTTTCCAATGGTTAGTGGGGTCAAATTTCGAATTATTATTATTATATTATTATACAGGATTTATATACAATATAAAAGGGAGACAATACAGTTATAATACAATAAGATACAGTTGGATTAAGAGGGCCCTGCTCAGAAGAGCTTACAATCTAATAGGGTGGGGCAGGTGGTACAAAAGGTTGTAACTGTGGGGAATGAGCTGATGGAAGTTGTAAAAGATTAGTTAGAGCAGTTATAGGCTTTCCTGAAGAGATGAGTTTTCAGGGATGGCCTGAAGGTAGCAAGAGTAGGGGATAGCCGGACAGGTGGAGGTAGCGAGTTCCAGAGGATGGGAGAGGCTCTGGAGAAATCCTGGAGATGAGCATGAGAGGAGGAGACGAGAGAGCTTGAGAGTAGGAGGTCTTGAGAAGAGCGGAGAGGACGATTTGGGTGATATTTGGAGACAAGATTGGTGATGTAGCACGGGGCAGAGTTGGGAATAGCTTTGTATGTTATGGTTAGTATTTTGAATTTAATTCGCCGGGTGATTGGTAGCCAGTGTAGGGATTGCAGGAGTGGGTTGGCAGACACTGAGCGGTTGGTAAGATGGAGAAGTCTGGCAGCAGCATTCATGATAGACTGAAGAGGGGATAGCCTTTGGAGAGGCAGGCCAATGAGAAGGGAGTTGCAATAGTCAAGGCGAGAGATAACAAGGGAGTGAATGAGGAGCTTGGTGGTTTCATTTGTTAAAAGGGGGCGAATTTTAGAGATGTTACGGAGGTGAATTCTACAAACTTTTCACAACGATTGGATTTGAGGCTGAAATGACAAGTCAGAATCTAGGATTACAACTAGTACCCTGGCGTGAGGGGAGGGACTGATGGTTGCATTGTTGCTTTTGATGGAAAAGTCGTGGAGGGGGGCACGGGCGGGGGGGGGAATATTAATAGCTCAGTTTTATAGAGATTTAGTTTAACGAAGTGGTGGGACATCCATGCTGATATGTCAGTTAGTTAGACGGAAGGAGTGAGGTGAGAAGTAGAGAGATAGATTTGGGTGTCATCAGCGTATAAGTAGTATTGGAAGCCGTGGGCGGTTATCAAGTGACCAAGGGAGGAGATGTAGATAAAGAAGAGAAGGGGTCCAAGAACAGAGCCTTGGGGGACCCCCACAGAAAGGGGCAATGGAGAGGAGGAGACAGAGTTGTAGGTGACACTGAAGGAGCGCTATGATAAATAGGCAGAGAACCAGGATAGAGCAGAATCTCGGAGGCCAAGGGAATGTACTTTATTGAGAAGGAGCGGGTGGTCAACAGTATCAAAGGCCGCAGAGAGGTCAAGTAATAGGAGTATGGAGTACTGGCTGTTGGTTTTAGCAGTTAGTAAATCGTTAGTGAGTTTTAGTAAGGCAGTTTCTGTGGAGTGCTGTGAGCGAAAGCCAGACTGTAAGACCCCGTTCACACAGGGACGACTTGTCAGGCGACCTAGTCGCCTGACAAGTCGCCTCCCGTTCTGTGCTATGGAACCGTTCTAAGGGGAGTGACGCAAGTCGCTCCGACTTAGAAAAAGGTTCCTGTACGACTTCGGGGGCGACTTGCATAGACTTCTATACAGAAGTCGTTTTGCAAGTTGCCCGGGCAGTCGTTTGAAGGTCGCCTCGCTGAGGCGACCTGCAAGTCGTGTTGCCCCTGTGTAAATGGGGTCTAAAGGGTCAAGAAGGTTATTTTCACTGAGGTAGGAGCTAAGATGGTTGTAGACTAAGCGTTCTAGAAGTTTAGAGGTGAATGGGATCAATGAGATGGGTCTTAAGTTGTTCAGGTTGAAAGGGTCCAGTGAGGGCTTTTAAGTATGGGAGTGATCTGCGCATGTTTTAGAGGGGAGGGGAAGGTGCCACTAGAGAGGGAGAGATTGAAGATGTGGGTGAGGGAGCATAGGATAGAAGAAGAGGGTGACCGTAGTAGTTGTGAGGGAAGAGGATCCAGGGGACAATTGGTTAAGTTGGCATCTGAGAAAAGTTTTGTAACCTCTTCAGTAGTAGCCAATTCAAAAGAGGAGAGTGTTGAATGTGCTGTTAGGCAAGGTATGTTGGGTGGGGAAGATGTACGCACAGTGGAGGTATCCTCACGAATTGCATCAATCTTGTCTTTGAAGTGATTGTCAATCTCTTGGGCAGTGAGTGAGTTAGTGGATAGAGGGGGTGAGGGACGAAGCAGAGAGTTAAAGGTTGAGAAGAGCCGATGGGAACTGGATGACAAGGAATTAAAAAAGAGAGACAAAGTAGGCTTGTTTGGTAGCATGGAGGCATGAATTGTATTTTGGAAGGGCAGATTTATATAGGGTGAAGTCCTGCAGGCATTTGGTTTTACGCCACAGTCGTTCAAGAGCACAGCAATGTCTCTTGAGATTTCTAGTGTTGTCAGTTTGCCAGGGTTGTAACGGTCGGAGCCTGATTCTGCTTGTGGCTAGAGGAGCAAGTGCATCTAGTGATGATGAGAGTGAAATGTTGTAGACAGAGGTGGCCAGGTCAGGACAGGACAGGGGAGAGATTATGTCATATAGATGGAATGCAGTGAGAAGAAAATTTGAAGGAGCAGGATGGAACTTTTTCTTGAATTAACCAAATTCTAAGTGTGAATGTGGTTTTGGTTTTGGAAAAAATCATACATTTGGTAATAGCATGTTATAGGCACAATGAAAACCTGATAAATACATCTGGAATCCAATTCAAGTAGCAGGTCTGGATGAAATTTTAAGGGTTTTTAATCAAAATTAGTTATAACGAAGCCAAGATCAGTTACTCTGAAAAACTTTTTTTCTGAAGTACTGTACAAACAATCATACAAAATTCTACTAGCGTATGGCTATCTTTAATCAGCTGTATGAAATCAAAGCTGCCACTTTAATTTAGGCTATAACATTTTGGGCAATCTTTTCACTGATAGGTCTGAGAGCGCTGGTGAGTAAACCAATCCACTAGTGTCTAACAAAACTGAAATATCACTCTTAGATTGAGTCAGTCTATCATTAATATATATTTTTGGTTTTCTGGTAGATTGCAAACACCCCTTACCTATCTACAATTTTTATACAGTATATGCAGAGTTCTTTTCTGGGGCTGAACTTTCAGATTTTCAGAACAAAGCACTGCAGATTTTTTGCTCTTTAAGGTATCTGAATGAAGGTGCAGTTGTGACAAACCGCCTGATGCCCAGGTCAGGAGGTATAGTTGGCTGGACTTTTTAATGCCCTTAAGGAAAGCAGTCCTATTGATAATTGGTTCCCCCCAGTTCTTAGAAAACTGTGCTATAGTCCCTGGTCAGATGGGACCAGGATTGAATGAATGGGACATGAAAAGGTACCTGTAGTCTTGAGGCTGGTCAGGCGGAAGACAGTGACTGGTAGTGGAATCCTAGGACAATCCAAGGTCAGGACAGGCAGTACGCAAGCATAATCCAGTAGACAGTTCTGAAGTCAGCGCAGGTAGCAGGCAAGCATATTCTTGTAGACCATTCTGAGGACAAGGCAGGTAGCAGTGAAATTTAATCCAGTAGACAATTCAGAGGTCAGGGCAAGTAGTGGCCAATTGTAATCCAGTAAACAATCAAAGGTCAAGTTCAAGTCACAATCCAAAAGAGTAGTCTGGGTACAAGTCAGGGGTCAGCAATGAGGGATCCAAAGGTCAAACAGCGGGCAGGGCAGGAAGGGAGCTACTGTATGTAGCAGATGCTGTCTCAATCCCAGAGCCCTGTCGCCACCTGCCAATCAGCATGAAGTGGGTGTTGCCCTCAATGCTCAGCAATGAGGACCCAAGTGCCACCAAGGAAGGGCCTAGCGGCAGTGGCAGGAGGAAAAAGTGTTAGACTTGCTCCTGTTCCTATCAGCAGAACAGTTTACTAACTTCTCAAGTGGCTTCTTCCTCTCTGAGCTCTTCTGTACAGGGAATTGCAAGAGGCTGATATCAAGTTATATTTGGATACTTATGCTGCGTACACACGAGTGGACTTTACGGCAGACTTTGCCTGGCGGACGGGATTTCGTCGGACAATTCGATCGTGTGCGGGCTCCAGCAGACTTTGTTTTCTCAAAAGTTGGACGGACTTAGATTTGAAACATGTTTTAAATCTATCCGTTGAACTCGAGTCCGGTCGAAAAATCCGCTCGTCTGTATGCTAGTTCGACGGACAAAAAGCCATGCTAGGGCAGCTATTGGCTACTGGCTATGAACTTCCTTGTTTTAGTCCGGTCGTACGTCATCACGTACGAATTCGATGGACTTTGGTGGATTGTGTGTAGGCAAGTCCGTTCATTCGGAAAGTCCGTCGAAAAGTCCGCCGGGCAAAGTCTACCGTAAAGTCCGCTTGTGTGTACGCGGCATAACACTACTTGTGCAGTATTTAAAAATAACATATTTGATAATCTACTAATGAATAGAGATCTTAATTAATTTGTGTCTTTATTAACTCAATGGAGTTCAGCTTTAATGTCAGATCCATGTTAAAGTAATCTTGCACTGAAAAAGTATAGAGACCGCCATTTTAATGCCAAATAGCATTTTCAATAAGCGGTCAGTAATGGCAGCTCCTGTAGTTCTCTCAGTACGGATTTCATTTACTGGATGCTTTCCTGACATATAAAAACAGATGGCCAGTGGTGTTTTAAAGCCAGGAAGGCTGACAGGTATGTTTTTATGCTACCCCGTGACTTTTTTTGACAATAGCTAACTTATTGGCCTCGGAAATGGCCATCATTTATTATCAAGATTCACCATTCATATATTTTTATAAAAAATGACAATTACTTATGATTTCAAAGTTTGGATGTTTCAAATATTATTTTCTTTAAAATAAGGAATAGGTGACTTTTCCCTTTTGGTAAATATGTAACCTTATCCAGTGTTACTGAGATGAAAGGAGAGTTGGTGACGTGTGGGAGGCTGTGGAGGTGTGCTGACGTTGTTCTGTGAACTGGGTGGAGATAGGCAGTGTAAAGTAATTGCAGGGTCATATTTCTCATCTACAGCTATGCAGGTATATTGTCTTCTGTAATGTCTTCCCTTTACATACAATCATTAAAGCTGAATTTCAGGCAGATATAAAAACAAAAACAAAAGTCCATTATATGTATTTCAAATGTATACAGCATTTAGCTGTTTCCTTCTTTTTCAGCATATACTCAAAATACATTTATTATAAAAGTAAACACAATAACTACATCAGCAACTAAATCATTGTGTTCTAATAACATACAGAAACCAAGGTATGTTTGTGGGCAGGTGATGCGGTGATAGGGTGGTCATCACGTCCTCAATGTTCCCTTCCTCGTTGGGCGCAAAGTGTGGATCACATGAGAGCCCTACCCTGGGATGAGTTCTTCTGGACTACACTAGGCACTTTGGATAGGGTCACTGCCTTGCGCATGGGGTACCTTTACTTGAACAGATGGCTGACTTGAGCAAACTTTCCCAATGTACTAAATATTAGCATGGTTACTTGCGCATTTAAGAGGGGCACACAGAGCCCTTGCCCTCTCAACCTGTCCAGCATATCACTGCTACCTCATTCCCAGTAACAATATGGGGTCCCGCAGTGCACCTAGCATGGACTCCATGCGTGCACTTTACTTAACTCTTGCTTCTTCATACCTGTGTACAAGCTGAGGGCCCCGATGGTGCAGATCTGCTCCAGATCGCTGTAGAAAGAGTGCCGACAACATCTCCCTCACTGTAAGAGGTTATCTCACCTGCCACATGTACACACGCTTACGCCGGGCTGCTAGAGAAACCTTTGTTACCCTTGGTAACCATTTTATTTTCACACTCTATGTATGCCCTTTACTGTCATCACACCCCTTTTGTAACTGCAGACCAGGCAAAGTTTCAAATGCTTGACTTGAATAAATTAACATGATGACATACACAGACAAGAGTCTGAAAAAAAAAAGTGAAATCTTTTCCCTAACATCCTTAGTCCCTAACTTCAGGCTTGTGGATGCCCCAGCATACCTCCATAGGATGAGAGTCCATTCTTGGCCATGCTTTGTTTTTTCAGGGAGGACTGCAAGTCCTAACAATCCCCCTTGGTAGTGGGAACTCTGACCTTGGCATGGCACTGGGAAGCCAGACTCCAACAATGGCGGTGAACGGGCTCCGGTTCTCCTTTTAGTCAGAACCTCTCTTAGTAAGACAGAACCTTCAGAACCCTCCGGGAAACACAATTAACCCCAACCTTCCCAACCAAGGCAGCGTTAACCACTACCTGCCTACATGTTAGCATGTAAATACAAAATTGACAGATATGTAAAAAAAATAATAATAACACACATAGCATATTTGAGTGAATACGGTTTATAAAAGTCATGTGTATCAAGTATTAAGAATTGTAAGTTTCACCTTCCTTAAAACCAGTAGTGTGAAGCAAGCATCCTTTAGTTCCTGGAAAAGTTTTTTTTTATCAAACTATTAAAGCAAAACTCTTGTTTCAAGTATTTTTTTTTTTTATTCTTAGAACATACCAAGCAGATTTGTTATGCAACACTATTATAACATTCAGTGTGTGCCACTTGATCTACAATTGCTGGCATCAGCAACATTAGAAATTCAGACAGGCACTACGAATAGGTGGTCTGATTGTCCAAATTCATTTGTGCCGTTTAGATATGCTTCTGAGGTTCTGGCCACGTCAAGGGAGTGAAGTTTCCCATTGTCTGGCTTTAGAAGAGAAGGCAAGACAAACTTGTCAATGACATTTGGATCATGCCTTTAAGATGAAATTCAGCATTGGTCAGAGCACTATTCTGTCTGGAAGTATGACTAGAACTGGCATTTGAACAAAGATTCTAATTTCTAGCTTTTCTAGTTTTTCACACTTGGATTGGCTCAAAGGGTGGATCTTACTTGGTACTTGAGCATTAGGGGTAAGTCATATTCAGGAATAGAGGGTTTCTTGTAGATTTTAGGAGCATTGTTGCTATCCTGAATGGAATCACCAGCATTTCACAGGCCCAAAGTGCTTTAATAAAGGCTGAAATTGGAAAGATTTGCACTTTGAGCAAGCTTAAACTGAAGCCTAAGTCTAGTCCAGACTGAAAGAAGACCAGGGCATTCTAGAAATGAGGCTAACCCAGGTCAAAGATCACCCTCACTGAGAAACGGGTACAGATTTCTATGTTCTGTTGTAGATCTTGTTAGTACAGTAGATGTTGCCTAGCTTTTTTTTAATGTATTCAGCAGCCTTTGTATACCAGCGTTGCCTCCTAACAGCCTGGCTGCCAAATTCAATCTGGATGTGTAGGGTTGTTGAATTTCAAATGCAATATGAGATCTGATGATAGTGGGAGAGGTTCCAGTATCTTCAGATCCTAGAGCAAAGGGAACAAAGGCCTGTTTGGCTACTAGATTCTCCAGATTCTCCACTAGATTCTCCAGTGTCATCTTCTTTAGTAAGCAAGCATTTAGTGGAACATAATGGAATGCATAAGCCATCTTGAATGTCCATGGAGATGAGAGCACATTCATTCCTAGCTTCAAACTGTGGGGATATCTGGACATAAACTTTGGAGTTCAATACTCCAAAGTGTCCCAAAAAATTCTTCTTAGATACTCCCCATCTGTGAGTAAGTTACTTCCAAGGTGACACTCGTTATCCAGATCTCTGTGTTACAGCACATTTTACTTGGGTATTCTGTGAACGTCTATTACTGACAGGTTTCCTAAAGCCATACTCAACCTTTTGCAACATGCTACATGTTGCACCCATATTTTGTAGCATCTAACATGTTTCTACGCAAGGCCATTATTGACTCAACCTCTCTCAGAAGTGTGGAGCTCTGAGAGCCACCCTGTTTTTTTAATACAAGATACTGCCCTGTTTTTTTTTTAATACAAGATACTGCTCTCCTGTTGTCTACCTGCACCTTCACATTTCAATCTGTTAGTAGAAGAGAAAAGTTGTACAGGGCAACTGTCTATAATTTTCTGACTTTCTAAACTTTTACTGAATCTTCCAATGGTCATCTCCCCTAGATTGCCCTTGCAGTCAGCCCCCCACCTCTGCCACTTGTATCCATGGTTAACAATGTCCAACAGTTGGGGAGGGGAAATCACAGTTCAGTAAGGGTGTTCTGTAGCTCTTTTTGTAATTTATTAACCAATCAAACTCTTTCAGGGTGGAGAACAATTGGTTTTGATAGAGTAAAAAAAATGTGTTAGTCCTGGGTTATTACTACAATGCCGTTTACCTATTGCAAATTCTTATACCTTGCAGTTTGAGTCTGGCAATACAGTTAGGATGATCTTGGAGAAAGGACAGCCCAGGGGGAGGCAAAGTCATTTGTCAATTCTCTTTGTGGTTGTAAACCTGAGATATCACTTGGCATGTGAAAGTACACTATTTTAAATCTCTAATCTTTCTCCTGGTTGCTTTGGGGATGACTGCATCCTGTTTGTCTCCAAAACAGAGTATTTCCTTGACATTTGTAGGACTTAAAGCGGGGGTCCACCCACACCGCCCAAAAAAAAAAAAAATATTAAAAGCCAGCAGCTACAAATACTGCAGCTGCTGACTTTTAATACACTTACCTGTCCCAGGGTCCTGCTCGGTTCTCGGCAGCTGCCGCCGCCATCCTAGGTGAGGGAATCAGGAAGTGAAGCGTTGCGGCTTCACTTCCCGGTTCCCTACTGCGCATGCACAAGTCGCGCTGCGCGTCCCAAGTGGTCCCCGCAGACAGCGTGGTGGGGACGGGTAGAGGCATAGACTCCCATGGGAGTCTATGCCGGAAGTGGGTGCAAATACCTGTCTTAGACAGGTATCTGCACCCCCCTCCCCCCTGAAAGGTGCCAAATGTGACACCGGAGGGGGGGAGGGTTCAGAAAAGTGGAAGTTCCATTTTTGTGTGGAACTCCGCTTTAAGCCCAGTATACTATTGACACTCGTTTTACCCCAAAAGTTTTTCCCCCTCCTCGCTCACATGAACCACTCGACCCGGTTGGAGTAAATGGCCTTTACGGCCTGTTTATTAACAATTTATAAAATACATAAAACATTATAAATAACCATAAACTCTTTATAAACTTTTTGAGGTAGTATAAAAAATAAACATAACACTGATCGCTGCAAACAACTTCCTTAGAACTTTATAGGCCTCCAGTTGGAAACCCCTGACTCAGGGGCGGTACCCCCACATTCGCAGTGACCTAACCTTTTAACCCCTTCCAGGTTACCCCCTCGTGACCTTGAAGTACTTAAATCAACCCCCATTCTTCCATGGATGGGTACCAAACAACTCCCATCCCATGGATGGGTACCATCAAACAACCCCCATCCCATGGATGGGTACCATCAAACACCCCCCATCCCATGGATGGGTACCACCTTTTCCATACCTGCACCTACTAATTACTTAATTCCATCAACCCAACACTGCCCCCCCCCCCCCATTACCCTAAATAGGGCGGGTGGGTGGGAATCTCTTCCTCCTCCGCTCTGAACTGACATCACTTCCTCCCTCTGCTTCTTCTCTAAACTAAGGTCATCTGACCTACCCAGCCCCACCCCCTTTCTAAAAAGGGAAACCAGCCTTAAAGCAGCACTGTGCTGTCCAGCACTGTCATGCCGTCACTATGCCAATTTCCTTTGTATTGTGATTTAGGGACTTTCTTTATAGAATATCTTGCACCACTTATTCATAGAGGATCAGCCACCCAGGATTATAGCCACAGTGTCCAATTTGCAGTCACTGTGAATAGCATGGAATGTGAGAAAGCACTGATAACAACTAGGACTGCTTCTCCTATGTAGTCAGATGACAGCTATAACCATAACAGAGGAAATGTTTTTTGGTGCTCACCCCTGAAGGGAACTGCAGACTCCATGTTTTTGAGCCATACTTGGCCTTCGCTATGACTATCATGGCCCATGCAGGCTGGCAGGCACTTCCTGATGCTAGGTAGTTTTTTTGAATATGATCATCTATTCTTCAGTCTAATATGCCTTTAAATGTCAATGCTTTGTCCAGAGGTGCATTACCAAGTCTTGCTAGATGCATAAGAGTTGAAGTGTTATTAGAGGCAGAATTTATAGCAAACATGTCATACTTACCTGCTCTGTTCATTGGGTTTGCACAGAGCAACCCCATCCCCTCCTCCTCCTGGCCCCTCCCTCCTACCCCCATAGCAAGCAGCTTGCAGCAAGCAGCATGCCAATATTCTGTTTGCTTTGTTAGCAGCAGCTTGGCATTGCATGCCATTGCTGACCCTATCATCTACTAGGACTTGTTGGACCTCAAGTTAAAAATAAAAGAAAGAAAGCCTAAAAAAGAAAACTAATGCAGCCATCATATCTAAGAATTGGTAAGCTGCAATATTATAAATGTTTGCTTTTGGGTATATTGCTGCTTTAATAAAACCATAAGGAAAGGGATGGTTGGCACTCAGGATGACATCCAAAATAGTATTTCTTAGTACTCCAACACTTCTGTACAGATTGACTCCTAATGTTCAGTTCAGATACATTGATTTCCTAAGTTTCTGGGCGCAGCAGTTTGCACTTATATGAATGTCAGTACAATGTTTGAAACCTTACCTCAATGACCCATTCTCAGGTTACCTATATAAATGACATAGAATGCACTATATTTTTTGTACAATTCGAATTTGTTATACCAGAGCGCCTTTTGTCGGGCGCCTGGTCCTGTTCTTACACAGAAAAACAATAAGGTAAATAGAGATATGTGGCGCTAACTCAAAGTGCATAAATGTGATGAAATAAATATAATCCAATTCTTCAAGTAAAGTGCATAAGCGTGAAGAGCAAAATCACATAAATAAAGTGACTAAACATCCATTAAATTCATAAGAAGTGACATCGGATAAATAACAGTGAAAATTCATGAAATATGACATCAAATAAATAAATAAACAAATCCAAATGAAGGTGAATAAATCCAAAAATAGTCTAAAAGTGCATCAAGATGAAAAAAATCACAAATTTAGAAAAAATGTTAAAAAATCGCACAAGATAAAAAAAAGTTGCATGCAATAGCAAAAATCACATAAAATGCAAAATAGTGCAGAAAAGCTATAAAAATAGCCACGAGTCGATCCAATAATGTAATACAGCTCCAACGTGAACAAAGTGAGTCTTCATAAAACAGTTTGTGCAAAAAATAGATGAAAAAAGTGCAAACGATGATAGGTGACAGATGCCTCTTAATAACCGTACTCCGTGGTGCGCCACACGTTTCCCCCAGCCTCTCACCTCTAGCAAAGACCCCTAGGGTCAAGTCGAGCCTGCAATCAGGAAGTGGATGAAACACCATCAATCGATCAGTCTCCTCCGATCGTCACAGGTCTGGCAAATCTCCAATGGAAGGCCTCAAGTTCGGCAAGTTGGGTGGAGGCATGCAATAGAAAGGAGTATCCCCATTGTGCAGTATTCAAAACAGGTTTATTCAAAACAACATAGTAACTTACATGTACAGCATAAAATGAACAGCACAGATCCCAGTACTTCCGGTCTCGGCCGCTGCCGGAAGTGATGACACCTGACTCTTCCCTGACGCATATCGTCACCGCCCGCGTGACTTTATCAAACCCTTTGCACTTGCACTTTTTTCATCTATTTTTTTGCACTAACTGTTTTATGAAGACTCACTTTGTTCACGTTAATTGGACCGACTTGTGGCTATTTTTATAGCGTTTCTGCACTTTTTTGCACTTTATGTGATTTTTGTTATTGCATGCGACTTTTTTATCTCATGCGATTTTTTAACATTTTTTCTAAATTTGTGATTTTTTTCATCTTGATGCACTTTTAGACTTTTTTTGGATTTATTCACCTTCGTTTGGATTTGTTTATTTATTTATTTGATGTCATATTTCATGAATTTTCACTGTTATTTATCCGATGTCACTTCTTATGAATTTAATGGATGTTTAGTCACTTTATTTATGTGATTTTGCTCTTTACGCATATGCAGTTTACTTGAAGAATTGGATTATATTTATTTCATCACATTTATGCACTTTGAGTTAGCGCCACATATCTCTATTTACCTTATTGTTTTTCTGTGTGGGAACACTGCCGTATGTGTGCCGTCTTCTTAGTCCTCTTTAGCTGCTTTGGCTCGCCTTGGTTTTGTGCATTCGTTTTCTTCTTTGGTCCTGTTCTTGCTTCTTTCTGTTTAAACTTGGTTTGAAAAACAATAAAAACTTATTGAGCCAAGTAGTATTTCTTTATTAAGTAAATGTACAGCTGTAAAACATCCTACGCGTTTCGGACATTAGTCCTTAGTCATGGCTGATAAAAAACAAAATAAGTAAACACTTAAATAGTATATACAAAGGTCACATGATTAACCAACACATGTGAATTAAAAATGCAAAAGGGAAAACCTGACGTGACATATGAAAAACCAGGCATATAAAAACCATACACAATATAATGGGACTCTAAAATCTTCTTTTAAAAGTACCAATAATCATGTAAAGCAAACGTCTGCCTGACTGGACACAAATTGAATGCACTTCACAATAGATGTTGATAAATCAAAAGTAGCCAACATTAGCTCATTTGAAGGCGAGTATTGAGGAGATCCAAGAAATGGAAAGCCTTACTATGATTTTCAAGGAAAGGGAGGATAAATACTGGAAGACTCAGGACTCCCTATTTCTTCTGTAGAGACCAGGCCTCTCTTACCGCTCAACCATGACTGGTTCTTTTGTCAAGTATCCAGCTTCTTTAACCTTGTCAATGGCATCTAGGGTTGGGACAAGAGGTGGTCACGAGGGGTGGCTGCCCTGGGCACTGTGACATCAAATGAGGTTCAGGGGCACCACAAGGAGATTGGGGGAGGGGATTTGTGTTGGGAGGGGAAATGTGTGTGAGTGTGTGTGAATTTGGGGAGGTGTGCTGGTGATTTGGGGGGATTTGTGTTGAGTGGGGAGATGGGGGAAGAGGATCTGTGCTAGGTTGGGGGGCTTGGGGGGTATGTGCTAGAAAAGGTAATATGGTGGGGGGGGAGCATTTGTGATAGAAGGGAATTTTTTTAGGGAGGAGGATTTGTGCTAGTAGGGATGATTGAGGGGCATTTGTGCTAGGATGGGAAGTTGGAGGGAGAGGGGTTGTGCTAGGAATGGGGAGGATTTGTGCTCGGAGGGGAAATTTGAGGGGAAGGGTTTTTTGATTAAACATAATGCTTCTGGGGGGCATGTTTGCCCTGGGCTCTAGATGACCTTGTCCCGGGACTGATGGCATCATCTGAGAGGGAAAAAGTTCCTTAATTTAACCCTTTTCCTCCCCGCTCCTCTCCCATCCTCCCCTCCCGTTTTCTCATCTGGATTTACCTCACCTAGTTCTTCTTTTCTTTTACTATTATGCCACGTACACACGACTGGTTTGTCCGTCAGAAAAAACTCCGAAGGTTTCTCTGACGGAACTCCGACGGAATTCCATTCCAGCGGTCTTGCCTACACACGGTCAATCCAAAGTCCAACCATCCAGAACGCGGTGACGTACAGCACGTACGACGGGACTAGAAAAAGGACGTTCAATAGCCAGTAGCCAATAGCTTACGTCTTTTACTTGCTTCAGAGCATGCGTCGTTTTTGGTCCATTGGAACAGCATACAGACGAGCGGTTTCCCCGATAGGAATTGGTTCCGGCGGAAAGATTTAGAACATGTTCTATTTCTAAGTCCGTCAGAATATTTGAAAGAAAAGGTCCGATGAAGCCTACACACGATCGGTTTATAAGATGAAACGATTCCATCTGACTTTTCCTGACGGACATTCCGCTCGTGTGTACGCTGCATTACTCCTTTCTGTTACTCGTCTCTGTAGTGTACCTGTTGTATGGATGATCTTCCTACATGTAAATAACATAAAACACCTCCGAAATCAACTTTTATTTCTGAATACCGACAGCCCATAGACGTCATGAGCAACCCCTGCATGGGCTTACTCAAACCCATTTTTTCATGTTTTTTCATGAGTTTTTCATTGCTAGTTGCATTGTACAATGCCTATTTGACCATTTTTGCATCATGCTGTTATTGTTATGGAAATGATTAAGAGCTCCAATCGAGCCCAAGGTTATCTGCTGCTGTCTCTAATTGGAAAGTGTGGATATGCATGCATATAAAAGTAAACACTCTGAGACACGCTCAGCTCCGTTACTTCTTACACTTCTAATTTATTCAAGGCGGTGCTAATGTTTTATACACAAAAATACGTCATTGCTATGTTAGTCTAATAGGTACATCTCATTGGTTAAGATAGAAAAGAAGATGGAGAATCTTCATAACGAGGTTTGGCTGTCCTTGGTTTTATCTTCAGTTCCGCGTTCTTCTGATGTGTGGGATGTAGGGGTACTCGCCATTTTGAGAAAATATAGGAACAGAGCAAATCTGTATACTTATATAATGAGTAAGGAGAAAAATATGTATACACATAAGAAAATAGACATTTTCAGATTACTATTATTATTATCTACATCACATTCCTTCACATTATATCTTTTTTTTTTGTTATGTGTTGCAAAGTTGAATTCCCTAAACGCTAAATAAAGAATAAAAAATAAAATAATAAAAAGTAAAAAAAAAGTAGAATGCACCAAGATTGTACAATAAAATTGTAATGTTTGTGACTAGATTTATATTAACATTCAAAAATACCAGTGTACAAATTTGGAGTTTAAGTAAATGTAAGGCGCACCATGATCTATATGATGGCACATTTGTTTATACAGATTTATGCATGGTACCAAAAAGAGGGACAGTTGGTAAGAAAAGAGTGGCAATCCCTCAAATAGAACCACACTTGAGATGTGTGCATGTTACCTTGGGCTGCCTAAATTATTATCTGGCAACAGGCAGACTATGATAGAGAAGTTACAGCGTAAGCACATCCAGGAACTGACAAAATAGATCTGTTGGCTTTGTAAAGACCTGCTTCCTTTGACAGGAATGCAAATTATCTGTAAAGGGAAGTGGTTTCCAATTTTGCCAAAACAAAAAACAGTCAATGATTAAGCTGCATCTAGATACAGAATACTAACAATTTTGTTTACAATCTTTAATTGGTTGGGTACAAAGACCAAACTAAGCATCAGCAGGGACTTTCCTGCCCTATACCAATTACTATTAACCCTGTACTAAAATATTTATGATCATATGAGTATCCTTCTACCATGCAATAGCAACAAGCAAAAATGTATCATATTGCAGATGACTAAACCTTGGATGTGCTGGCCTTTCGTTTTCTTTTTTAGGCTTTTTCATTTATTTTCATGAGCTTGCGTGTCTTCCAAACTCATCTCTACCTGAACATCAAAATTGCACTTTTCAAACTCCAATCAGCTGGGGGCCGGCCAGGTCTATTCCCACCCTGCAGCGCATGTAAACAAAGGCGCAGGATGCTAATGACTTTAGATCCTTTAGGTTGCTTTCGCACTGAGGAGTTTTTCACTTGCTTTCACATTTATAAAAAAGCGCCTGAAAAGCTAAAGAAAAATGCCTCCCTTTAAAATAAATGAATGTGTTCGAACTGGGGTGGTGCGCTTCTGTTTGGGGTGAATAAAATCCTGCTTGCAGCATTTTTGGAGCATGTTCGGAGAGTTAAAAAAAAATGCACCAAAAATGCACCTTCCCATTGAAAGCAATGAAAATGTGGCAAAAAAAAAAACACCCGTGATGCAATTTTGGTGCTGTTCATGAGTCACATGTCCTTTAAAAACCACACCGCAAACGCGGCACAACCGTGGAAAAAAACTTGTTTTGTGCAGCGGTTCAGTGTGAAAGTAGCCTAACATGTAAACGAGCCCATATTTAACCAATGATATTGACTAAATATGGACATGTATACATGTATGGTGACTCTATGGGGTTGATTTACTAAAGGCAAAAGACTGTGTACCTTGTAAAGTGTAGTTGCACTCTGCAAGTGCAGTTGCTCCAGATCTTAGTGATGAGGTAAACCTTCACTTTGCAAAGAATACCCAATCACATGCAAGGAAAATAGAAAACAGCATTATTGCTTGCACATGATTGGATGATGGAAGTCAGCAGAGCTTCTGCTCATTTACTAACCTCTGGAGCAACTGCTCTTGCAGAGTGCACAGTCAATTTGCCTTTATTAAATCAACCACTATGTAAGGATACTGATGTCACCAGTATCCCACCACTTTGTCTACTGCGGGGTGGGGAATAACTCCGTCTGCATCTGATTGGAGTAAAAAAAAGCAAAATGTTGATGTTCAGATAGAAATGAGTTTGAAGGCTGGCCCAACTCTTCTCTAGTTGAGACAAACCATTAAACACTGACAGAGGTGCTTACAATGGTCAGCTTTTATTGATTTACAGTATGTAAAACCTTTATTCCAAAAGGAAAAACCTGTGTGCTGTAACTGCTTATAAATTGTTAGCTGAAGTTCAACTTTAATTTGTTATTCAAGTCCATCTAAATCTGCTAGTACATCTAACACTACCCTGGTTGACAATGTTGCTGTACAAAGGTGTCTCCATTGTTCTCCCAACAACACTTCCTAAGACAGGAAGTATTCCACTGGTTGAAAAAAAAGGAAAGGCCTAAACAAATAAATACAGCCAACACATTTTAGAATTGATAAGCTGCAATAAATTACATGTTTGCTTTTGGGTTTAGATACACTTTAAAGGTTACCTAATGCCCTGTACACACGATCGGACATTCTGACAACAAAATCCATGGATTCTTGTTGGCTCAAACTTGACTTGCATACACACGGTCACACAAATGTTGTCGGAAATTCCGAACATCCAGAACGCGGTGACGTACAACACGTACAACGAGCCAAGAAAAATGAAGTTCAATAGCCAGTGCGGCTCTTCCAATTCTGAGCATGCGTGGAACTTTGTGCGTCGGAATTGTCTACACATGATCTGAATTTACGAGAACAGATTTTGTTGTCTGAAAATTTGGATCCAGATCTCAAATTTTGTGTGACGGAAATTCCGATGGAAAATGTCCGATGGAGCCTACACACGGTCGGAATTTCCGACAACAAGCTCCCATCGAACGTTTCCCGTCGGAAAATCCGACCGTGTGTACGGGGCATAAGAATAAAGCTCCTGTTTAAACTGCTGCTAGTATGTGTATGTACAGTATGTATGTTTGAGGTAGGGATCTTATTTTATAGGCTCTTTGTGGGCAAGGACTGATATGAATTAAATATGTATAGTGCTTTGTAAATACCTGTATTACTAATAAAAATATTGAAAATGACATTAACCTGTTAGGCCCCTTTCACACGAGGCGGACTCCATTTCTACGGAGTCTGCCTCAGTCCGCCGGCTCAGCGGGAGATCTCTCCGTTGATCTCCGCTGAGCCGGCGGATGACAGGTCCCTCTCTGCTCACTGAACGGGGAGGGGCTTGTCAGGCGCCGCTGCCGCCTATGGAGGGATCGGATGAAAACGGATCCGATCCGGACCTGGACGTAGGGCCATCCGTCTGCTTTTAGCGGATCAGACCGGGTCAGATGTCAGCGGACATGTCTCCACTGACATCCAACGCTCCATAGACTAACATGGAGCGCCCGTTCAGGTCCGCCGTCAAAACTGACAGGCGGACCTGAACGGTCTGATCGTGTGAAAGGGGCCTTACACCTGAGATGTTAGCGATTGAGTCTATAATCTTTAAGGCTGAGTCACATTTTGTAGATCATCGTAAAATAGGATAATTTTCATTAAAATAATACAGTTTACTGTTTTCCCTTGACTGAATATATAAAAAAAAAATAAGATAAGAAAGGGGGATCAGAGGAAATATTAACACATTTAGTAGAAAAAAATGTTGCAAGGAAAAATATACAGTCAGGCTCCATTCACATTAGCACGTCTCCAAAGTGGCATGATTTCCAGTGCAATCTTGATGCGACTTTTGGTGCAATTTTGATCCGACTTTACATTCTATAGATCAAAGCCACATCAAAAGTCGCACTAAAATAGTACAGGCACCTTTTCAAAGTCACTGCGACTTTAAGTCACGCTGATTTTAATAGGTGCCATTGAAAAGAATGGGGTGCAATTTGTCATGCGATTTTGATGTCAAAAGGTGCATGACAAATCGCACAAGTCATGTGACGGCCTCCCGTGTACACGCGCCCTGAGCGCGCTGTGATCACTGAGGCCCCTTACCTTGTGATCAGCTTCAGTCAATGACAGCTGATCACATGATCAAAACAAAAGCTTTGTGATCGTTTTTTTTTTCTCCTCACGCTGACAGCGCGAGGAGAAAAAAAAGCCAAAAAAAAAAGCCAATCACCAGCTCGTCTGCAAGGGACATCGGTCCCGAAGAGGAAGAGGCAACACGATCGGACTTTCCGCCAACAAAACCGTGGATTTTTGTTCTAAGGTTGTTGGCTCAAACTTGTCTTGCGTACACACGGTCACACAAATGTTGGCCAACAATTACGAACGTGGGAACGTGGTGACGTACAAGATGTATGATGAGCCAAAAAAAAAGGAAGTTCAATAGCCAGTGCGGCTCCTTCTGCTTGATTCCGAGCACGTGAACTTTTGTGCGCCGGACTTGTGTACAGACGATCAGAAATTCGGAATTCGGAAGTTTTGTTGGCGGAAAATTTGAGAACCTGCTATCAAACATTTGGTGGCGGAAAGTCCGACAGCAAATGTTCGATGGAGCATACATACGGTCAGACTTTCTGACAACAAGCTCACATCCAACATTTCCTGTCGGAAAATCCAACCGTGTGTACGCGGCATAACACTTTTGTAAAACAATTAGGATCCATGCACACTGGGTTTAAAAAACGCTGCTTCTACAGGAGTGTTAAGTTTTTTTCTCCTGCCTGTAGAAGAAGCTCAATGTTGTCCTATGTGTCAATGCACATTAGGACGTTTAGAGGCATATTTCATAAGGAGAGAGTTTAGAGGCAGAAAAAACCTTCACAAGTGCATTTTTGAGAGAAGTTTCCAGGCAGAAAAAGGGGGAAATGTTTTGGAAAAAAACACTTTTAAAAGCAAATGCCCATTAACTCTCCTAACCTCTTGTGCAATGTGAGCTACTATGAGCATTTTTTATGCTGCCTTTTCTGCTTGGCATTTTCCAGCTCCAAGTTTGCATGGCTCCTTGTTGTATTGTAGCGGAGTAGCGGCTATACCATCATGGGTTGCACCATGATTTGGGGACAGCTAGCCTAGCATACCCCCCCAGCACCAGTGATACTGAGTTCTACCTCATTTCCTGTAATCAGAGTGGAGAATGACTGTTCTGGATTAAAGCAGAGATTCTTGGGACATGTAGCCCACATGCCCTTGGACATTAGGTTACCAAAACACTTTTGAACTACGTTTCCCAAGTGGCTGAACCTCAGCGGGTTGATGGGAGAGACTATATATTAGAGTAAAATCAGTGGGCTCGCTCTCTTGACCCGAGAATCCTCTCAAAGAGGATCAGCTGCCGTTCTGCACTTCAGGGACTCCTTGCCAGTGTGGCCTAACCGGATCTGGTCCAACGTCAGTAGGAGGATTTGCACCGCTGAGCACAGCCTGTGAGAGTCAGGCTCTTCCTCAGTCATAGAGCAGCTCCTCAAGTTCTACATTGTTCGCTGATCCTTCAACCAGGCTAGCCGACCACATAGTCCACTGTCATCCGAGTGCGCCTGTAAAGCCCTGTCTGACTGTTTTGTTTTCGTGGAGGCTGCCTTCAGGCCAGGATTGGTGAATAGGCGTACGCCTATCTACTTCCATTCAATTGACAAGGTATTGTCTGCACCAAACATGTCTAAATCTAGAGTGTCAGAGGGGTTGAGGAGCTTGCATGGTCAGGGTGACAACCAGGAAGCACTAGTGGCCTCCCCCATGGGGGTGGTGCCACAGTACAAAGATCTGTAAAAAGCCCTTAAAACTGGACTCTAGGTAGACATAAAATACACAAAGTCTTAAAAATTTCCAAGGGTTCCTCCAGGGTAAAAAAGGTTGTGAAAGGCTGGTGTAGAGCTTCATTTATTGATAAAACAGAATTAATATTGCACTCACAATTAAAAACATGGAAACTGTGACTACAGAGTGTATGATCCTGGCGTCTGATCTTAAAGCGGAACTTCACTAAGTGAAAGAAGTGCTGTTATATCTTCTCCCCAACCCCACCCCTAACACTTTACATTTTTTTATGGAGAGTGAGTACCTTTTTTATGTACGGTCTCAACTTCTCTATTCTTGCCTGGACCCCCTACCACTCCCCAAAAAACCGCAGCCTTCTGGGACATATGTCCCAGGAGCAGGGGCGTCGCTAGGGGGTGGCTTTTGGGGCTATAGCCCTGAATCTGGGGCCAATAGCCCCGAGTCTCTGCAGGGGTCCCCAAAGGGGAGGCTCTCTGGGGATCCTTATGTAAGTGGGGGGCTCTCTGGGGACCCTGATTTTAAGGCAGAGGCTCTCTAAAGAACCAGATTTAAGGGGGAGGCTATTGGGGACCCTAATGTAAGGGGGGCTCTCTGGGAACCCTGATTTAAATGGGGGGCCCTCTGGGTACCCTGATGAAAGGGGGAGGCTCTCTTAGGACTCTGATGTAAGGAGGAGGCTCTCTGGGGACCCTGATGTAAGGGGGGCTCTCTGGGGACCCTGATGTAAGGGGGGACTCTCTGGAACCCTGATGTAAGGGGGCTCTCTGGGGACCCTGATGTAAGTGGGGGGGTGTCTGGGGATATATATATACACACACACACGTATATTACTGTATATACATATGTATGCCCGCCCAAGTGTATGACTTTCTTTACTACACTGCTAGGGGCTCTAGCCCCAGATCTTTTGTAGACCTAGCAACGCCCCTGCCCAGGAGCATGCAGGACCAGTCCCACAGAAGTGAGTGATCTTGCAGTCCCATATCACAGATGGTGGGGGCTGGGGACCTTCAGCAGTAGGAAGAACCTGCGGGGGGGGGGGGATTGCAAAACTGAGCTGGACTCCAGGTATGATTTTAAAAAGTAAACAGCTACAGTATTTGTAGCTTTACTTTGATCCAGAAAAGCAAGATAAGCAGAGAGGGGTCCCACCGCTCAGGTAGGCGCAGACCAGGGGAGATGAACGCCAGTGTAGTATTATCCTTCAAGAGGGAAGAGTCCCAGGTGCTGGCTGATGCAAGATGAGGCAGACAAATCGAGGAAAGCTGGAAGCCGCACACCGGTATAGTGATGAATGCTTTATTTAAAAAGCTGGATCATGAAGACACACAAAACTTGACAGCAGAAGCGTACAAAAGCAGCTGACGCGTTTCACACTACAATGAGTGCTTATTCATAGCTAAGAATAAGCACTCATTGTAGTGTGAAACGCGTCAGCTGCTTTTGTACGCTTCTGCTGTCAAGTTTTGTGTGTCTTCATGATCCAGCTTTTTAAATAAAGCATTCATCACTATACCGGTGTGCGGCTTCCAGCTTTCCTCGATTTGTCTAGCTTTACTTTGACACACCACCAGGACAGCATGGTTATGAGCCGACGGTGCTCTAAAACAACTGCTTAGTGCCTGTTATAACATTATTGATTGTGAATGCAATACTAATTTAGTGTTTTGCAATGGGACAGTATAACCATACAGGTTATGATAAGAAGGGGCTAAAGCAATAAAAAACGCTCACTTTAATCAGTGTATAGAAGCCATATCCATACACTGCACTGATGGTGGCTAAATAGCCTGAAACAGCTGTATGCACTTTGAAAAAGTGGCTCTATAACATTGGGCTATATTTGTACTACACACCCATGGTTCTGGATGTGCATCCAGCCAATGGTGTGTAAAATAATGATTTGCATGGCTCCACTCATTGTCCTAAAATGAAACAGTTCTCATATTTTTGGGATATGTGATAGAATTAGACATGTGAATACCTTCTGTTTTTACGTTTTAATGAACCTCTACACCATTTCAGAATGCATTGTCTAGCTTTTTGTGCATAGTCTGAAGGCTGTTTGCATTTTGACCGATAAAGTTCTTGTCAGGAGCATCTAGCACCCCTGCTCCTCATTCTAACATCCTGTTTTTGGGTGTAGCATTCTCCTTGTCTGTTTGTCCACCTGCAAGGTAATTAATGTGTCCAGTCTCTGGACAAAGACCAAACCTGATTTAGGCCAGCCAAGCCTGCAGTCTCAAGCTTGTGATAATGTGTGTAATACGTCTTCCAGGCTCCCTATTTGTCTGCCCTGCTCTCCTAGATTGGATTCCCTCGTTGATGACCTCAGTTCGTATATCGACTATTCTCTGAACTCTGCCTTCCCTTTGACTATGGATTGACCCCACCTATGATGAACCTTGCCTGCCTTGTACCTGGACTGTCATTGAACCATTCTGCCTGTCTGCCTGTCAGAGACCATGAATCAGACTGAGACAGAAATACAGTTAAATCTCACTTGTTTAATAATAATCAAAAAAGGTAAACAGAGTAAACGTAGTCAAAACATAGCCAGAGTTCAGGAACTGTAACAAATAGTCAGACAAGCCAAAACGTCAGGGAACCAGAGATGAGGGTAGTAGAACAGCAAGCAGAATCTGGAGCCAGAAGGAATGTCAGCAAAGCAAGTCTTTAACAGGAACACAGGAGAGCGTCTCTAGAGATGTGACCAAGGCGAAGGCAGTGATCATCTGGGCTGGACGCAGGGGCGGATCCAGAGCCTAGTCTCGGGAGGGGCACTGCCAGAAAATAAGTTTTTTTTGCGGACAATTTATCGGGGAAATGGCTGTTGTTGGTGCTTTAATCATCCCGGCACCATGGTTGTTATGGTGTAAGGATGTTCGAAGCGCATTATTTCTATTAATATATTGTTATATAAAATGAAATCATTCAACTCACCATAATGTAGAATCTGTGGGAACCCTGAGCGTGTCACTTGTCACCGTCGCCTGCCACATTTTGTGGATTGTCACTTGCCTGCCACCAGATGCAGATTGACACCTGCCACATGTTGCGGATTGTCACTTGCTACATCAGCTGCCACTAGATGCGGATTGTCACTTGCCACACCTTGTGGATTGTGACTTGCCACGTCACCTGCCACTGGATGAAGATTGTCACTTGCCACGTCAATTGTCACTAGATGCGTATTGTCACTTGCCACGTCATATGCCACACATTGCGGGTTGTCATTTGCCACGTCATCTGTCACTAGATGTGGATTGTCACTTGCCACGTCATCTGCCACTAGATGCGGATTGTCACTTGCCACGTCATCTGCCACTAGATGTGGATTGTCACGTGCCAGGTAAGGTGGTGTTTTGCTTGTCTCTTGTTTCCTTGTCCCAGAGACAGGCAGCAGAGAGATAATGTAATCTCCTTGCTGCCCACGCTACCTGAACAGTGAGGGCGGAAGTTAATGCAGAGATATGGGGGCGGTGAGAGATGTCATCTCTCTGCTCCCCTGCCCGTCGGCTCACTGATTGGCCAGCCACCCCACACACACACCTAGCCTCAGTCTCACCCGCCCATCCACACACTGAGCCACCCACAGCCCGGCCAATCCGCTCTCTCTCCCATCTGCCTGCCCTCACACGGAGCTGCCCGGCACTCCCGCGGAGCCGCCCGCTATCTTATCTGCCCGCAGTGGAGCCGCCCGCTCTCGGAGCAGCTCACGGCGGAGCCGCCCGCTAAGCTCACCCGCCCGGCCTGGCTGCAACAGATTTTTTGGGGGTGGCAATTGCCCCATTGCCCCCCCCCCTGGATCCGCCCCTGACTGGATGGCTTAAATAGGCAGGACTGATGAGCAGGATATCATCAACAGGTGAGTCACTGTGGAGAGATAGGAGCTGGCAATTAGCTGACAGCTGAGCGGCCAGCTCAAAGAAGGAAGGGCTGAGCCCAGCCCTGACACTGCCAATCGCAAGTACCTTTGCTCAGTTTGCACTTAGCCTGATGTTCTAGCTAAGCACTATAGCATTGTGTATAAGTCCTGGGGGCAACCGAGTACCAGTAGGCCTGCTTGTCTTATGGGAGAGGGGGCTGCTATAGGTGAAGAACACAGAAACTAGCTATTGTGTCTGACCACCTGCGTTGGGGGTAAGCGTGACAGTTCTCTTATTGCAATGTGAGGCCTGATATCCTATTATGCCCCATTAGAAATGATGGCACAGTGGCTGCTTTTGATGGCACAGTGGCTGCGTTTGATGGGCACAGTGGCTGTGTTTGATGGGCACAGTGGCTGCGTTTGATGGCACAGTGGCTGCAATTGATGGGCACAGTGGCTGTGATTGATGGGCACAGTGGCTGCGATTGATGGGCACAGTGGCTGTGATTGATGGCACAGTGGCTACATTTAATGGGCACAGTGGCTGTGTTTGATGGCACAGTGGCTGCATTTGATGGCACAGTGGCTGCGTTTGATGGGCACAGTGGTTGCAATTGTTGGACACAGTGGCTGCAATTGATGGGCACAGTGGCTGCATTTGATGGGCACAGTGGCTGCGTTTGATGGGTACAGTGGCTGCGTTTGATGGGCACAGTGGCTGTGTTTTATGGCACAGTGAGGTTGCAATTGATGTTTTTTTTTCCGTTGATGTTTTTTTGTTTTTTGATGGGCACAGTGGCAGCATTTGATGGGGCACAGTGGCACTATTTGATGGGCACAGTGGCAGCATTTGATGAGGCACAGGGACAGCATTTGATGGGCACCTTGGCAGTGTTTGATGGCACAGTGGCTTCATTTGATGGCACAGTGGCTACGTTTGATGGGCACAGTGGCTGCGTTTGATGGGCACAGTGGCTGTGTTTGATGGCACAGTGGCTGTAATTGATGGGCACAGTGGCTGCGATTGATGGGCACAGTGGCTGTGTTTGATGGCACAGTGGCTGCGTTTGATGGCACAGTGGCTGCGTTTGATGGGCACATTGCATTGGCTGCATTTGATGGGCACAGTGGCTCCAATTGATGGGCGCAGTGGCTGCATTTGATTGGCACAGTGGCTGCATTTGATGGGCACAGTGGCTGCGTTTGGTGGGCACAGTGACTGCGTTTGGCACAGTGAGTTTGCAATTGATGGGTTTTTTTCGTTGATTTTTTTTGTTTTTTGATGGGCACAGTGGCAGCATTTGATGGGGCACAGTGGCACTATTTGATTGGCACGGTGGCAGCATTTGATGGGCATGATGGCAGCATTTGATGGGGCACAGGGACAGCATTTGATGAGCACCTTGGCAGTGTTTGATGGCACAGTGGCTTCATTTGATGGCACAGTGGCTGCGTTTGATGGGCACAGTGGCTGCGTTTGATGGGCACAGTGGCTGTGTTTGATGCACAGTGGCTGTAATTGATGGGCACAGTGGCTGCGATTGATGGGCACAGTGGCTGCGATTGATGGGCACAGTGGCTGTGTTTGATGGCACAGTGGCTGCGTTTGATGGCACAGTGGCTGCGTTTGATGGGCACATTGCATTGGCTGCGTTTGATGGGCACAGTGGCTCCAATTGATGGGCACAGTGGCTGCATTTGATGGGCACAGTGGCTGAATTTGATGGGCACAGTGGCTGCGTTTGGTGGGCACAGTGACTGCGTTTGGCACAGTGAGTTTGCAATTGATGGGTTTTTTCGTTGATTTTTTTTGTTTTTTGATGGGCACAGTGGCAGCATTTGATGGGGCACAGTGGCACTTTTTGATGGGCACGGTGGCAGCATTTGATGGGCATGATGGCAGCATTTGATGGGGCACAGTGGCAGCATTTGATGAGCCACAGTGGCAGCATTTGATGGGCACATTGGCAGCGTTTGATGGCACAGTGGCTGTGTTTGATGGCTCAGTGGCTGCGTTTGATGGGCACAGTGGCTGCAATTAATAGGCACAGTGGCTGCATTTGATGGGCACAGTGGCTGCGTTTGATGGGCACAGTGGCTGCATTTGATGGGCACAGTGGCTGTGTTTGACGGCACAGTGAGGTTGCAGATGATGGGCTTTTTTCAGAATTTTTCAGTTTGTTTGCGCCCCCCCCCCAAAAAAAAAATGTTGAGCACCAGCCGCCACTGCCTGTGAGCAATGCTTCACATATGCACACCTGAGCGGTATTTTGGTCTCAGAGCAGGTAAGTATACCATCAACAGATACATACCAACACATGGCTCTTGACTTACTAAATGTAGTTTCTGTCAACCTATTCATAATTCTATTTTTTTTTTCTTCACCTAAAGCGTGAAAACAGCTGAAAGTAGAATTCCCCCACTAAAAAAAGAATTTTTAGACAGATCGGTGGGAATGTGCTAGCTATAATTAGCAAAGACGCATCAATCAATCTGTCAGGTATGTTGATGCTTTTTGTGGCTTCAAACTTTTACACGCTGAAACTCTGATATTGATCTGTGACTTAGAAGAAACCGTGGGTGTATTGTGGTGAGGAGATTGTAGGTTTCATCATCATACTTAACTGTGCTTACATGCAGAAAATATCATGTAGCATAAAAGGGCAAGGAAGTCAATGGAAAGAAATAGAAGGTTTCATCAGCAGGAATCGAAACTGAAAACAGATATCAGTCATTGGCATAGTGCAATGCTTGTTTGTTCCTGCAGTCAGCTGACTTAGAACAATGTTTTTTTATGCAGCAGACAATAGGCTTTGCTTACTTACCATTGTATTACCAAACGCCTTATTCCTAAGTAATACATTGCACAGTGGACACTGAATAAAACTGTCATCAAGTATTAACATTAGTTCTTGTAAAAGGAAACCTTGGAGAAATACGCAGAAACCCACTGATTACCTCTCCTCCTGGAAAGCTAATTCCCTGGCTGTCACGCTGATCCAATGGCTTTAACGTTTTTTGAGTCACTAACCTGGAGAAAGTATGGCTATCCACACTTCTGACTTCTTTCTGACCTCATTGTGTGCTATGAGGTTGAGGTCTGTGACTCAGAAACCAAAGACAGCCAGCTAAGTAGTATTTTCAGAAAAATAGCTGTTGCAGATTTCCAATACGGTACCCATGATTGTAATTCTGCACAATAAACACCAGGCTTGATTAACACGCTGGCTTTTTGAAATTTTTTGGAGCAATTTGGGGTAACGTTTGTGCATTTTGGCATGGCACTCCTGAAGAACCAAGATGGCTCCCCAGTTGGGAGAGGCTGACATACAGGTATCCCTCGAAAGCTTAAGCTAGCCATTTACTGGTAGGTTGAATGACCCCATGGCCATATCAGGTATTGATATTGTCCTAATATGGACATGTGGCCAAATTAGGTCATTGATGTCAGGAGCATCTCTGCCTCTTTGTGTACATGCAGCTGCAGGGCAGGATATCCCCCCGCCCACAACTAGTTGGCCCATTACTGATGGCTTCCTTCTGAGTTCAACCAAACAAGAGCTTGGACCAAAGCTAAAGCTCATCCCTAATTACCATCAATATTGCATTTCTCAAGTTTATAGTGGTTGAAAAATCTTACATATACCTACTGAAGTAACTGGCTTGAGATGCATAGACATAAAACAAATCCTCCTACATAAGTTGTAAGTTGTGTTGATCTGCAGCTCTCTCTTCTCTACAACTTCTTAAAACACACAGATCAAAGGTCATTTCTCTGCTCTGGCAGGCAGGGGGTGGGGATCTGATGTCACACACTCAATAGCATAGAGAGGGGAGGTGAGTGTAATCTAAATAGGATATGCCCCTTCTACACAGTCTCATTGGGAAACATGCACAGCTAAGGCTGTCAATCACCTTCTGTGTGTTGAGGGAGGGGGAGGGGGTTCTGTCTCCTGAGATTCTGTAGTGTCAGGACAATCAGAAGTGACTAATGCAGATGGCATAGGGGAGAGGGAGGAGACTAAAATCACACTTGGTGCTTTGGATTGAGGCAAGTACATGCTATAAAAGTCAGCAGCTACAGTGTTTGTAGCTGCTCACTTTAAAAAAAGCATGAATTTTACATACAACAATTAATTGTGTACATACTATATTATTTAACTATTCATAATTGAATAATTTACCAATGATCATTTGATTGTGCATACTATTATGTTTTATCATATTTATTAGTGTCTGTCCCAACTACCCTTTACATGGGTTGGCTTTATCCCTGCTTTATGCCGCTGTTGTTTTACAATGTTAATTGTTGTTATGCATTTTATTCTATATCTGGGATTGCTTATCATTGCCTCTTAATATTTGTAAATCCCATTTTTATCTAAAAAAAATGGATTTGGCCATGTATCAAAATTCATCTGTCCCCGTCCATGATCACTACTATGCTATGTCATTGCCTAGTGTTTGAATTGCCGCTGGTAGATTGCCACCATGCGCTGACCAATCACTATGCTTTCCTCACCTTGGCCACTCCCCTTCCTATACTTATATTGTAAGCCTCTGAGTCCCATCAATTAGCTTGAAGAAGGAACGCGGCTGCCACGTCACTCGCAGGCTGTACGCTCAGGAAACGCGTCGCTTTCCAGTGACGTCATCCTTCCTCACCTGCAAACCATCTGCACTTCAAGTCTCATTCTGAGTAAACCTCCACTGCGGCCGGCCGATGACCATCAAGCGGTGTCTGTAGTGAGCCAAGAGCACCCACAAAGCAGGAATGGACTGACTACACTGATGATACCCCTATGCTGGGCCCAATGCTTATTATTACCTCACAAATGTGAGTTGCCTGTGTATTTTTAATTTAAATTAAACTTGTCCTATATCTACACCCCGAAGCGCCTCTCCCCTTGAGTCTTTTCAGTGCATTGGAACATGGTTTCTGTTCCCCCTTGATGGCAGCCCTGAGTGTGGGACCCCCCTTCATCATCACCCTATATGGTCCATGGACTTTTTAAATAACCATAAGACTGTGGACTTTGGTTATGTTATCTTTACTGTGCATATATTAATATGCCTATACAGCACATTACCTAATACTGTGGGATACTTACTGCTCTAGTTCTTTGCACCTTTACTTGTATATAAATCTATCATAACCAAATAGAAAGAACATGGCAAGAGACGGCTGCACACCAAAACTCACGGGCAAGGAGGTCATTAATCAGAGTGGCAGCACAGAGACCTAAGATAACCCTGGAGGAGCTGCAGAGTTCCACAGCAGAGATTGGAGTATCTGTACATAGGACGACAATAAGCCGTAAGGGCTTTATGGCAGAGTGGCCAGAAGAAAGCCATTACTTTCAGCAAAAAACAAAATGGCACATTTTGAGTTTGCGAAAAGGCATGTGGGAGACTCCCAAATTCTATGGAGGAAGGTGCTCTGGTCTGATGAGACTATAATTGAACTTTTTGGCCATCAAAGATAACGCAATGTCTGGCGCAATCCCAACACATCACATCATCCAAAGAACACCATCCCCACAGTGAAACGTGGTGGCAGCATAATACTGTGGGGATGTTTTTCCAGCAGTCAGGACTGGGAAACTGGTCAGAGAGTTGAGGGAAAGATGAATGGTGCTAAATACAGGGATATTCTTAAGCAAAATATGTACCACTCTGTGTGTGATTTGAGGCTAGGACGGAGGTTCACCTTCCAGCAGAACAATGACCCCAAACATACTGCTAAAGCAACACTTGAGTGGTTTAAGGGGAAACATGTAAATGTGTTGGAATGGACTAGTCAAAGCCCAGACCTCAATCCAATAGAAAATCTGTGGTCAGATTTAAAGATTGCTGTTCACAAGTGCAAATCATCCAACTTGAAGGAGCTGGAGCAGTTTTGCCAGGAGCAATAGGCAAAAATCCCAGTGGAAAGATGTGGCAAGCTCATAGAGACTTATCCAAAGTGACTTGGAGCTGTGATAGTTGTAAAAAGTGGCTCTACAAAGTATTGACTTTAGGGGGGTGAATAGTTATGCACATTGACTTTTTCTGTTATTTTGTCCTATTTGTTGTTTGCTTCGCAATTAAAAAAAAAATCTTCAAAGTTGTGGGCATGTTGTGTTAATTAAATGATGCAAATCCTCAAACAATCCATGTAAATTCCAGGTTGTGAGGCAACAAAACACGAAAAATTCCAAGGGGGGTGAATACTTTTGCAAGGCACTGTAGATTCACAAGCTTTGCAGCCAGACGTCAGTTTGACCCTAGTGACCCGAATGTGTCTCAAATCCTGTCTTTTCTACAAACCGGATTGGATTTGGGGCTCAGCCTAAGTTCGCTTAATGCCACGTACACACGGTCTGACTTTCCGGCATACTTGGTCCGGCGGACCAGAGTCCGCCGCACAATCCGATCGTGTGTAGGCTCCGGCGGACTTTTTTTTCCCAAAAGTCCGCCGTACCTAGATTTGAAGCATGTTTCAAATCTTAGTCCGCCGGACTCAGTTCCTGACGGAAAGCCTGTTCGTCTGTATGCTGGTCCGACGGACCAGATACGACGCAAGGGCAGGGTATTGCATCTTGCGCTCGCTGCAATAGGAAAAACACATTTTCCTATTGCGGCAAGCGCGGGGGATACCAGACCCTTAAGTCTGGTATGGATTTTAAAGGGAACCCCCTACACCGAAAAAACGGCGTGGGGTCCCCCCTAGAATCCATACCAAACCCTGATCCGAGCACCCAGCCCGGCTGGTCAGGAAAGGGGGTGGGGACGAGCGAGCGCCCCCCCCCCCTCCTGAACCGTACCAGGCCGCATGCCCTCAACATGGGGGGGTGGGTGCTTTGGGGGAGGGGGCGTCCTGCGGGGCCCCCCCACCACAAAGCACCTTGTCCCCATGTTGATGAGGACAAGGGCCTCTTCCCGACAACCCTGGCTGTTGGTTGTCGGGGTCTGCAGGCGGGGGGCTTATCGGAATCCGGGAGTCCCCTTTAATAAGAGGGCCCCCAGATCCCAGCCCCCCACTCTATGTGAATGAGTATGGGGTACATGGTAGCCCTACCCATTCACCTAGGGAAAAAGTGTCAATAAAAAAACACACTACACAGGTTTTTAAAGTAATTTATTAGACAGCTCCGGGGGTCTTCTTCCGAGTTCGGGGATCCCTCCGGTTCCTCTTCTCCCGGCATCCGGTTGGTCTCTCCGCTCTCTCTGGCCTCTTCTCTTGGTGTTCCAGTTCTTCTGCAGGCTCCTCCGCTATCTTCATACCGCTCTTTTGCCAGCGGAGGCCGGGACTTCTGGCTTCTGGGCTTTTTCTCTTCTTCTGATGTTGACACGACGGTCTCTCAGGCTGGAATGCTCTCTGAGCGTACCAATGTGACTTATATAGGCGGAGACCCTGCCCCCTTATGCCATCACAGTCCCTGGGCATGCTGGGACTGTGACGTTTTAGGGGGGCGTGGTCACTGGGTGATGTTGACCACGCCCCCCTAAACCGTCACAGTCCCAGCATGCCCAGGGACTGTGACGGCATAAGGGGCGGGGTCTCCGCCTATATAAGTCACATCGGAGCGCTCAGAGAGCATTCCAGCCTGAGAGACCGTCGTGTCAACATCGGGCATATAGAGCGGCCGGGAAAGAACCTCCAGAAGTGGTTAGAGCTCACTCAACCAGGGCGATGTTTTCTTTTTGGGCAGCAGGAGCACGTCGGACTCGAGTCTCAGACGAGTGACGTCAGTGAGTCACGTCGGAATCAAGTCTCAGAGCCGACAGGAGCTGGAGCCTCAAATAGGGGAACAGTTGCTGTAGTTTAGACAGACTAGTTAAAATGTCCAGCGTCCACTGTCAGTGGCAGAGCATCAGCATTCTTCCTTCTCTGCCCCCAACTTGTGGCAAGTGACAATCCACAACGTGTGGCAGGTGACGTGGCAAGTGGACAATCCACAACGTGTGGCAGGTGACGTGGCAAGTGACAATCCACAACGTGTGGCAGGTGACGTGGCAAGTGACAATCCACAACGTGTGGCAGGTGACGGGGCAAGTGGACAATCCACAACGTGTGGCAGGTGACGTGGCAAGTGACAATCCGCAACATGTGGCCGGTGACGTGGCAAGTGGACAATACGCAACGTGTGGCAGGTGACGTGGCAATCCACAGGTGACATGGCAAGTGACAATCTGCAACGTGTGGCAGGTGATGTGGCAAGTGACACACTGCATCCGCTGACAGTGACATGGCAAGTGACAAGCTGCATCTGCTGACAAGTGACGTGACAAGTTGCATCTGATGGCAGGAGACAGTGGTAAGTGATATGCTACAGCTGCAGACAAGTGACTTGACAAGTGACACACTGCATCTGCTGACAAGTGACGTGACAAGCTGCATCTGCTGGCAGGAGACAGTGGCAAGTGACACGCTAAGGGCTGCCACTGATTCTGCACTATGGTGAGTTGAACAATTTAATTTTATATAACAATATAATAATAGAAATAATGCGCTTCAATCATTCTGACACCATAACAACCATGGTGCCGAGATGATTGAAGCGCTAACACCAGGTGTTTGGAGTAAAGTGGGCTGGTCTGGATGAAGTCCAGGGCCATATTTTTGTCCCGGTCCAGCCCTGGGCAGAGCACTCGCTGCCATACCCACACAGTGCACAGTGGACAGTTTGTCTGAACCCCCCACCACCGCTGCCTCTGACTAAACCCCCCCCCTCCCCAAGACCACATCTGCCTCTGACTAAACCCCCCACCACCACCATCACTGCTGCCTCTGTCTGAACCTCCCCACCACCGCCTCCTCTATCTGAACCCCCCTTACCACCACAGCTCCTTTGGACAGAACCCCCAACCACCACCACCACCACCACCGTTGCATGTAAATCTGACTTCCTGATACATTTAATTTTAGCTTTAATTTTCATGATATAAAATAAAGGATACGGGGGCCTTTTGGTGGGCGTGATTTTTTTTTGGGGGGGGCAGCATTTTATTCTTGGTCCCAGGCAGCACAATGTCTTGGGCCGGCACTGGGTGGAGCTATATCATATGTATGCTGCCATGTATTGGCATCAGGAAAGGAAAATTACGGTATTTGATACAATTTTTTATTTGTGTCTGTGTTGGTGTTGCAGAGTTCCCCTCTCTTCCTGTCTGGTAAACCATTGTCAGCAGGACAGGAAGTGAGGGGAACTCTCTCTTATGGAGCCCCAGATAGCAATAAAAGCGGACAGATGTTCTAACTTTTCCTTGCTCCATCCAAAACTAAGTTGTGGCATGTCGTACACTTTAGTTAGTGGAAAGCTGCTTATATACATTTATAAGTATAGGATTTAAATGTTCAGGTTTTAGGGGAAGTTCTCACCTCTGACTATATACTACAGTGACATACTGCTGTTCACCAGAAACACCACTAGATCACACAAATCACAGTATGTGTAGTATGGGATGAAATCAGTGCAGAGCAGCAAGGACTCACCCACTGTCACAGCAAAGTTTTCAGTTTCGTTTCCTAGCTCTGTTGATGAAACATAACTGAGTTTCATTGCAAGTAATTTGGATTGATAGCTTCCTGTTCTCAGGATGTTTTTAATGCCAAGCCCTTCTTCTACATAATGTCTTTCATCATCAGTGAAAGCATTCCTTTATTTTGTGTAATTAGGGTTTGGTTGAGTTGCATATAGAGTTTATAGGAAATAACAATAGATTATAAAAATAACATGTATATATAAAGCAATGTCTTGCTGTGGTGCAGTCCTAGTGCCACATTTTTATTGGTGCAAGACAGATAAGGATAGACACCTACACGATGAAACAAAAAAGGAAATTAACGTGCCATGCCACTGCTAAGAAGTCCAGGTACATGTTTATTCTAATAAAAGTTAGGGGAACATACCAAAGTCACCCTGCTTTTTATTGGAATAAAGTTGTATCTGGACCTCTTAGCAGTGGTGTGGTGCTTCAACTCTGCAAGCCATGGAAATCCTTGGGGGTGTAGAAGCCCCCCCTATGAGAACCAAATAATTTACATCAGCATCAATACTTAAGGGCACTTTCGCACTGAGGCGGTGGGGGCGGTAAAGCATTGCTAGTTTTAGCAGCACTTTACAGCTGCTTAAAAAGGGGTTAAAAGTGCACGCAAAGTGCCGCTGCCGAAGCGCTGCCCATTGATTTCAATGGGCAGGGGCAGTTTAGGAGCACTGTATACACCGTTCCCGCACTGCCCCAAAGATGCTGCTTGCAAGACTTTTTTTCTCGTCCTGCAAGTGCAACGCTCCAGTGTGAAAGCACTCGGGCTTTCACACTGGGGCTGCCGGTGAGGCAGTTTTAAGGCGATATTTTTAGCGCTAAATCGCCTGCAAAACGCCTCAGTGTGAAAGTAGCCTAAAGATAGTAATACAAGTGAGATACCCCTATGGGTTCAGTGCTATTTTTCCTTTCCTGCTTATTTTCCTCCTTTTCCTCAACTTACATGATGAATCCTTGTATTGGTGAGCAGGTCACAATGCATGGACCGATGAGGAATAGATCTTGCTAAATTGAGCCATGCATTGGATGGGATAGAGATCAGGCAGAGTAAATAAATGGAAACATTTCATAAAATAAACCAGAAGAATGTTATTGGTCCCTCATGAAAATGCTAGTTGCCTGGCTATCATGCTCACACTTTTTGTTTAAGACCTTGCCGTTGCTTCCCAGCAACTGTTTGAATGGGTGTTAATGCCAGCAGGAGGATTCCTGCTGGCATTGGCTGTCATATGATTGGGAGCCCATTCTGCTGGCTCCAGATTGCAAGAAGCAACTGGAAGCTGTTGAAGTCAAGTCGGAAAATGTGCTGGAAGTGTGCAGACAATATGTTCTCAGTGCAGAATCTCAGAGCCCCGTGGATGCATATGTGCAACTGCTGGGAGTTAAGGCCCACCCACCCTGCAGCTGCATATATGTGATACCTGACAGGAAGAGGTTAAAATTTCAAGTAACTGCTCTGAAATAAGGATACATATTTATCCACCCTGTTTTAAACAGGGATGACTATACAAAGTTAGTCTTGCTGGGTGGTAGTCAGCCCAAACTCATTTAAAGTCTTTTCACTTGGTTTTCCTCTAAACCTAGTGGAGCTGTGGTTTCTGTCTGCTCCCAGTAGGTGTCACTGGTACCTCTTGCATCAGTGTGAGAGACCACAGTAGGACTGAGTTATGAATATGTAGGTTTCCTCTAGCAAACCAGTAGGGGTTTTATTGCCACTGGTGCATGCTGGGAGAGATCATAAATATTTTGGGTGGACTATGAGAGATGTCTCTTCCCCCTGGTCTGGAACCTGGCGAGGGTGAGTGAGGAACAGCTGAGTGACTAGGCCAGGGGCCTGGGAGGTCTTCGTGTGTGCTTGGTGCCAAGGCCCGGATGGACTTTGGGAGCATGCAGAGGTCAGAGATTTGGAAGGAAGAAGTGTTGCCTGGGATGGACTACCAGAAGTGACTCTGCCTCTAGAGGTCCTGTGAGGGGGGACTCATGGGGAGGCTGGGAAAGCATCAAAAGAGATCACTGAGGATACTGTGGCTATCAGAGATGCTGTTGCTTTTGGAAACTGACGCTTATTTTGGAAAGGTACAGGATGCTGGTTTAAGCTTAAAGGCCCTTTCTTCCTGTACTGAGGTTTGTTGATGGAGTGTGAGTTTGCAAGTCAGTAATGGGAGCTCTGAGTTCCCTACCCCTTTCTCCCATGAGTTTCTTCAAGGAATCAAGTCCCTCACTTTCCAGCCATGGACTCAGCCCTGGGAAAATGCTAACCCACCCTGTCTCTGTGGTACTCTGCCTGTCTTTAGGAGTCAGAGGATGCTACACACTTAAAGGCATTTAACTGATTTAACTCCAACCTTTATTATCTGCATACTCGTTCCATTACCATGATTCAGAAAGTAAGAGACCTGTAGATAAGCATAGCAGCCAGGTAACTAGAATTTACAGAAGAATGTCTGCAAAGGCAGCCTCCCATAGATGCATAGTGTCCTGAGATCACAGCATCACCCTTATTTGAGCCACCGAGCATGCACAGTAATTCAAAATGGTATCACTTAGAGGAGAGAGGCCAAGAGTGGGCAGTTCCCACATAATAGGGGGTGGGGTTCCCAGAAAGTGGGAGTCATCTGCACAGGACTACCTGGCAAGTGATTGGATCTGGGTAGGGCATCTGGAAAGAGGGTGTGATATGCATGGCAAAATGGTGACACGTATAGCCGCCATATTTTCTAATACAATGTTTATTGTGAATATCCTAAATCACTTATGATCTCACTGAGTGCTAGGGATTATGGGCAAAACAGTTAAACTGTCCCTATCACTGAATTAAGTTTATGTTTTTACTTAACATCTACAAGGCAAATGTATCCTAGTTCTTGATAAAATAACTTTCCTTATCTGCAACTATTTTATGCATTGACTGTTTATCTGGTACGTGCCAATTTCTTTCTGGGAGGATGTGGTCAGTGTTTTTATATGTGTTTGATATTTTTATAAAGGGTTAAACTGCGTAGGTGCTGTGTACATACGTTTATGAAAACATACTGGATTCCTGAGCAGCAAATTATACATATTAAATATGTTTTGTTTGATATGTACACAGATGATAAGAAATATGGGAAGCTTAGTCCCCATTCAGATGGGGGGTAGTCCTTGCTGCCCATCTCAAAAGTGATCTGCTGTTGATCGCTTTTTCAAGGGCAGTTGACAGGTGGCTTGGAGGCGATATGTTGCATTGCACGTGGTTGCAGGATGGTTGTGGTTTGTACCCATTCACTAGAATGGGTCACGTTTAGGGGCGATACTGTCTGCCAAATGTGAAATGGGGTTTAATCTCTGCCACGTCCATGAAGCACAGGATCGTGCCAGCGCCATGTGCACAGCACTGAACGTCTGCGTGTCCTTTTTTAGAAGTGTAGCTCTACCCTCATAAGGACCGCTGATAGAATCTGTACCCCACTGTTTACCCCGACTCTGCAAATCCTCCATCGCCTCTGACACCCTGGGTTCAGTAATTTTTTACCAACTTTTACCAATAATAAAAGACTTGCAAAATATCAATGAAACAGTTTAAGTTTGTTTACTGTAGTAAAAGGGACACATGAAGGTGTAAAATTTAACACTGTAGATTATGGAGGTATTGTTATCTGAACAATATAACACTGTGGGAATCTTGCAATAATAAAGGAAGTACAAAGTACACAGTATGATCCAAATTTAGTCAAACCCTTTTACATTCACAGAGACCTATGTGAATAGGTCAGCAGAAGTGTAGGGAACTGACACTTTATTTTCTATGTCAGATTCACTCACTTCTGTCTCCTCGACCCACAGGCCATTAACATAAATAAAACATAACTGAACACTATGCAAAATAATGTATCTAAATTGGCTGGCTCCTTCAAATCGAGTTCCAGAGGATAAAAGTAGACATTTTTGTGCTAAATAACTTTAGTCACTTGAGCAAATAAGGAGAGGACATAAAGGTTGAAGTGTTACTCCTTGGAATCCGGCAGTCTTCAGCTAGCTTTATAGTGTTATGAATAAAGTAATCCTGAATAGTTAGATATAACAAAGTTGGCTGATCTTTACCCATATGGCTTTGATAATATTGTATCCAATAGAATTGCTGTTAATAAATATGTGAATAGGATATAGATGTCTGCATACAGTGTTCATAAAGTGTAAAGACTGACTTCAGTGGCAGCACAAGTACCAGAAAGCTGGGTTAAGTAGATGATGTGTATATATGCAGTGTTCTAATGAATCTACAGGGCAAACACCCGCTCACCACACTGGATACAGAAGCCGCTGGCAGTGATGCAGGTGATGGTGAAGAAAGCTCTTTCAGGAACTCCCCCTGATTCCTGGCTCTGGGAATGGTGTCTGACCCCATCACAACACGCCGCGGCCCACGCAGATCTGGAGTGCAGGTGTCGCTGGAAGATCTGGGCCCGCTGTAATGGAGAAGCGATGCTGTCCGCATAGATCCCTTTGGATGTAGCTGTACGACTCCCCGCTGTACAGGCCATAAATCAGCAGCAGATCACACTGACACAGAGCTCCTGCTGGCAGAATCCAAGCCGGCGTCCTAAGGGCGCAATGCCCCCTGCGGCCATCCCTTTTATATCCTCTCCCAGTAGTCTGTTCGATCTTTTCAGCATTCTAGTAGTGGTAGTTCAGGTCAGTCTTGCTGGAATTAAAACCTCCACATTCTGAACTACACATCCCATAATGCTTTGCTCTGCTCTAAGTTTAGTCTGAAAGGAAAAAAATGGAGGGGACACTAGGGAGAAGAAAGTTGCTGCTCACCCCTTGAAGACTGGAACAGAAAAAAGAAAGGTTTCCCCACATTGGGGTTTTTAGGCAGCGCAATAATGGATATAGACTCAGTTGTATGAAAAAAGTATAACAATTTTTATTAAGTAATAATAGACCATCAAAGTTAAAAACTGTGAGCTTCAGTGGGAATTATTTAAAAATAAGCTGAACATACATAAGCAGACATTTGTTCATAATCATACTGAAAGGAAATGACACATAGAGTCCAAGCCAACACTAGAGGGAGACAACCCCACATTAGTTAACACTGTACACTGTCTCTGAATTGCAGGCACAGTAGCCAGCTCCTGGCTACAGGTGGACAGCTAGGGGCTAAAAAATTGCTGCTCAACAGCTTGCTTTTACCGCCTGGTAAGGCAGGTGCAGTATACTTTCTCCACTGCGGGTGATGCTATTCTGCAGCAGGACTGCAGCTGGAGAGGAGGTCAAGGGGAACATTGTTCCCCTATGGTTTCCTGGGTCACTGGGGAAGCGATCCAATCGGATGCTGTGGGCCTCATGTGACTCTAGCAGCTATCTTGAGTCAGGCAGGACTTATTAAAGACCCTGGCTCCCAGGCTTCGTGTGCATTTTGCGAGTGGGTAGAGTAGGGACAGGCACCCCACCTGGTAGGGACAGAACTAGTGGCAGGGAAATGTTCCTGAAGAGCAAGTATAGGGCTTGCAATTTCTCTGGACATCTCGTTTGGGCACGAGATGGCCAGACTGCACTCTGCCCCTCCTAACAGGCACTATCTCTTTGGCTAAATCCTGCCCTCCACACACTGATGGATCTGTGTGTGTTTGTGGTTGGGTTGTCTTTCCACCGGGTTTATTGTGAAATGTCTTTGCATTATTTCTGTAGCACCCTGATGTTTAGACAGGGTTGCTAGCAAATTTACCTGCCAAGTGATAGTTGCCTTGGCCGATTGATAGGTGATCAATTGATTTCACCCTAATTCTGGAATTACTGCACTTCTGTCACTAGATGGCCGGGTATCTGGTGGCATTAGATAAGACAAGGGCATTGCAAGGACAGATTAGGAATAAATGGGGTGTCTCAGCCAATGGGCAAGGATTTTCTTGGGTCCCTTGGCCTGCTGGGAGAGCCTTTTTATTTGGGTGATCGGGGTTCTGTGCCACCTGGACGGCTGTCTGGGTGGACTTGTGTTGTGCTGCCCTGGGCTGCTAGGCCAGAGTCTGAGGCCTATCTTGGGGTCATCTGGCTGCTAGGCTGTCTGAGGGCCTATCCAGAACCTGTCGTGGTGTCGAGGTAGAGGGGAAGCTATCACCACCTTACTACCAGGGGCCACTGTGAGTATCTGAAGCAAGTACCAGAGCAGTATTCTCACCAACCGGGGACGGTGAAGAATTGGGAAACTTCAGCAGATGTCAAGCCAGGAACCCAGCCAGTGGAGGTAAAGCTTGCATAGCAATATTGTGTGCCAAGCCAGGGACTGAGCAGGCCAGTGGGGTGACGCTTGAGGAGTATCTGTGAGTGCCAAGCTAGTGACCCAGCAGGGATGCGGAGATGACGCTTGAGGAATATACTCAGTGAGAAGATTGGTTGAACTCCAGTGGCAGTGGATCAGCGGGTCTAAGTGATGGACTGGGAGCTCAGTTGAGTGAAGATCTACAATAGGAGATTGTATAAGAAGTGAAAAAGTTTATTACCACCTTTTGTTAGAAACTGTTTCAAGATTGTTGCCATAGGAGACAGCGGTCCTACTCAAGCAGGTGTGGTGTCATTGATTGATTGTCATTGGTTGATGCATTTCCCTGCATGGCAGTCTACCTATAGAAGTCTCTGAGTCTGCTAAATTAACATTGCAACTACTAAAGGGTGTCCTGGCCCTAACCCTCTCTCTCACAGTTCTGTTTAAGAGAAAATAAATCTCTTTGCATTCAAGAAGTGTCTGGCACCCATTAATCTACCTTGCATTACACCCACCATGCCTCATAACCCACTCTACACAGACGGATGTCAGCTGTCCCTAACTCTGGAGGTCACCATTAGGCCTAAAGGGGCCCGGGACTTGGCTACATTTCAATACAAGTTCTTTCATCGCATGTGTGTGTTATTGCCGCCGCACAACGCTGCACCCCACCTACATGCCCCTTGGCCGCCCGTGTGATTGAGCCCTTGAAAAAAAGTTTTGAGGACACCTGAGCTAATGACACAATAGGTTTTATGTAAAAAAAAAAATTATAAAAGTAACAATGCAGAAAAAAACTTTTGTTACTTATGGAACATGTGCGCAAGTTTTCTTTCTGTGTTGTCTGAGTTGACATTCAGAGAACTCTAGCATTCCAGAAGTCTCACACTCCTATGCCTCTGGGAGTATGTCCTTGTCAAACCTATACTAATATGTGTGGGCTTACACATCTGCTAGTCGCATCGTATAGGTTTTGGGGGGTTCCCACTGAATGGTTCGGTTTTCAATTTGTATATTGTAGACTAGAAAGTGTTTCTTATACAATGGGGGAATATCGTACAGTTCCCAGTGGTACTTTTACCTAATAAAGTAAATTAATAATACAACATGTAGATTAAAATGTTAGCAAATGATACATTAAATGAATCAAATGATTTAAGGGGGAAATTTATTTTTTTCAATGTTTTTAAACATACATGTAAAAAAAGATATGCTTGATGAAAATGATACTATCAAAGTGCAATAGCCTGCTTTCTATGCAATGTTTACATTTGGAGGTAGCCATATTTTTTTATTACAATGTTTTTGCTTCTATGAAAGTGTATGTAAACCCTAACAATGAGCGGATCTTATTTACTACCATTTAGTCTGATAAATTTACCATATAAGTGTTCTGTTATAGTTGTTTGATAAGTGCAAAATAATACCTGTTGATTCTGCCAGAAATCCTGTAAGCTCTCACTTCATCTAGTGAGCTGCTAATACTGCAGTGAAATCTTCAATATTGTTATCAATTCTTTCTGTGGACTACAGATCACCACACTATGGTATGAAGACAATGGGAGTGGGGGGATGTTCTGCAGTCCCAACACGCTTTCTGTCCTTGGGTTACAATGCTGCTACTTCCAAGATATATTTTAAGTAAGCATTGTCAGCCTAAGACATTAATTGTGTTTTTTCATTCAACCAGCTGGTTAAAATAAATTATCCAATTCCCTGTTCCATACTTTCGATGTGGATGGGGGAATCCTCACTTTGCTATTGTGTTCTGACGATGACCAGCCTTCCCCACATCAGTATACAATGATCAGTGCATCCGGCGGCACTGATCAATTGGGAAAAAACCTGACAGGCTGGTGCCAGGGTGCCCATGCATGGATTAAAATTCATTCAGTCCCTGCTGAACCAGCCAATTTTTTTGGATCCATGTATGGCCAGAATAAGACAAAAAGTGTGTTACTGGCAGGATCTCCAGGTAAAAGGCTCTGTTGAATGTTTGCTTTTCATTTATTTTATATCACAGTGGATGCAACAGAAGTGGTTGATGCAGATAACTAAAGACTTAAAGCTGAACTCCAGGTATGATCTTTATTGCATATCTACATTGGTCTAGCTTGGACCAATGTAAGTATGCATATCTCATACCTGAGGGACTGTTGTGGGAAAGTGACAATCACAGTAGCAGTAGGTGCTTCCACAGTGCTAGCAGCAATCTTTCAGGCCCCTGGCTTCCCCTCTACACAGGGCCGTCTTTAATTTTGATTGGGCCCTGGGCAAACATTTTCTTGGGGCCCCCCCTCCATTCTGAGACATACAAAAAATAGCAGGTAGACTCAAAATCAGTTTACTGCAGCAGATCACGCAGCGATTGCAATTGTTTGCCAGAGATTACAGCCTATCATTACTGTTCAATGGCTGGTTTCTAGAGGTTACAACACATAATTTCTGCTTGCCGTTTGGTTGCTAGAGGTTAATGTACATTATTAGTGCTCACTAATTGGTTGCTAGGGGTTACAGCACATCATTAGCACTTACTGATTGGTTGCTAGAGATTAAAGCAGATCACTACTGTTTGCTGATTGGTTGCTAGAGGTTCATGCACATCATTACCTCTCACTGAGCAGTGGAGCAATCCCAAATAATTGAGCAAGTAAAGGGGCACATTAATACACATACTACAGGAGAGGTTCAGAGACTGCGGACATACTACAGGAGACAATCAGAGACTGCGGACATACTGCAGGAGACAATCAAAGACTGCGGACATACTGCAGGAGACAATCAGAGACTGCGGACATACTGCAGGAGATTACCAGACACTGCGGACATACTGCAGGAGACAATCAGAGACTGCGGACATACTGCAGGAGACAATCAGAGACTGCGGACATACTACAGGAGACAATCAGAGACTGCGGACATACTGCAGGAGATTACCAGAGACTGCGGACATACTGCAGGAGACAATCAGAGACTGCGGACATACTGCAGGAGATTACCAGAGACTGCGGACATACTGCAGGAGACAATCAGAGACTGCGGACATACTGCAGGAGACAATCAGAGACTGCAGACATTATACATGAGATGGTCAGAGAACTTTCGGCAATGCACAGCTTTACAGTTAAATAACAGCTCAAGGTTTAAACAGTCAGGCATTCTATGGTTGTAAGGACATACCTGGCCAGCAAAAATCACTACATACATTCAGGACTGTGGGCGGGGCTTCCACTCTCTGCTGTCACTAAAGCACCTGGGAGCTCCACTGATGCTTTGTTGGGGGGCCCGCACTACCCGTGAATTGGGGCCCCGATGACAGCTTTGCAGAGCGCACAGAGGATACGGGAGGATGTATTCCTCGCTAGCCAGCTGAGAGGGGCGGGGCCGGGAGCTCCACTGACGCTCTGACCCCGCCCACGTGCAGCCTGTGTACTGGGAATAGAGCGCCTGTAGTGAGAGCCAGTGATCGGAGTGGGAGTGTCATTGAAGCTCCCGGCCCCGCCCCCGGACCTCTGTATTCACCAGCCAGTATAGAGGGGGCGGGGCCGGAAGTTCCACTGACACTCGCACTCCGATCACTGGCTCTCACTACAGACGCTCTTTTCCCAGTACACAGGCTGCACGTGGGCGGGGTCAGAGCATCAGTGGAGCTCCCGGCCCCGCCCCCTCTCAGCTGGCTAGCACGGAATAGATCCTCCCGTGTCCTCTGTGTCATCTGTCATCGGGGCCCCAAGTCACGGCTAGCGCGGGCCCCCCAACAAAGATTGGGCCCAGGGCAAGTGCCCCGTTTGCCCTGCGCTAAAGACGGCCCTGCCTCTACACACTGGCCACAGGGGATAACTCATTTGGTACTTCTGCTAGTCATAGAATGTGTAGACATGCCCCGTAGGGATTGCTGGATGTAGTGGTTCACCTGTCACCCTGCCCAACCAGACATCCATCTCTCAGACACTCAGAGACAAAGAACAGTCCATAAGCTTTCTTTTTTGTTTTTTTTATTGAGGGGATTGAACTTGGATGGGGAAATGGTAAATTATGGGATGCCCAGGAAATTCAGTGCAACTTGCTTGGGCCTTCTATATACACTCCAGTATATACACTCCCGTCTTCTCTCCAGCACAAACTCTTGTTTAAGACCTCTTATCCTTCACTCCTCTAGCGCATCACTTGCTGCACACCACTACTCCTCCAGCACTTCCCTTGCTGCAAACTGTCACTCCTTCAGACTAGCTAGAACCGCATGGTTGGGTCTGACACTCATTCAGCCAGGCCTCAGTGAACTGCCCTTTGTGGGCAGGGACCTCAGGCCCCTGTGGTGTAGAAATAGTTCCGGTGCTAACTGTCCTCTGCTCAGCTACCACTCCCAGATAGCTCTCTTCAGGCCCTGCCAGCCAGCCTGGCTGCAAAGACCTCTCTCCACTGTTCTTCCCACAGTTCTCTCTTCTGGTTCTGCACCTATCTCAAACTGCAATCTCCCAGTTCACTCAGGCGTGCCTCCCCAGTTCTTCCGACTGTGCTCACTCACCAGCTCTCCTGGCTGTGACCAGTTGTCCTCCTTGGAGTCTCATAGAAGTGTTCTCTCCCACTGTCCTCTCTTTGCTCTCTCATGTGCCACTCCTTCCAGCATCTCTTCACTCCTCCTGGATGCACCCGAGTTCCGGCCCAGGGTCACCCCCCCCCAGACTGGGGAGCTCCCCATGGGCCCCGACAGCCTCCACACTCTCTCACTCTAGCTCTTCCACATGACAACTCCTCTCCAGCTGGGCTGACCCCAGGTATTTGAGGAGGCCTGTCCCCTGCCAACCCAAGTTGGGGATTGGTCGAGGCTCCTAAAATACCCCAGGCAGCTCCACCTCTCCTCTCCTTTCTTTATTCTAGCACTTTCTAGAATGAAGAGGGAGGTGACAGTGATGCTACCTGTGAGTCACCCAGCCCTGCCCTGAGCCACTCCCAGCCCATGAATGAAAACAAACAGGCCTAGCCACCAGCTGGTGTCGAGACAATACCTCACACAATCAGGCACAATAAGAACTTGTATTGTAGCAAAGCAGCAATAATTCACAACAAACCTGGTGGGATAGTTACCCAGCCGGGTACACTTACAGCTCCAGTAGCATGTTCCAGCCGGGATGACAGCATCTGTACTTGTCCCTACTCTGTCCACTCGCAAAAAGTGCACCAACCCCTGGAGCCAGTGCCTTAAATAGGCTCTGGCTGACCGATGATGACCGATGATGGCTGCTTGAGTCACATGGGGTGGAAGCATCCAATGAAGGAACCTTTTTCTCCAGTAGCAGTGTTGCTGTGGAGAGAGCCCCCTGCCATGGAGAAAGTAGCATGCACCTGCCTACAACCTATGTACAGTAAGTATGTGTATAAAAACCTCAGTTCAGAACAGTGATTTGGAAAAATGCTAAGTGTATCTTTTTGTGTCTGCTCCCTACTGCAGTAGTTATTATTAATTAGGAACCACTGATCAATGTGAGGATAGGGGTTGCCTATCTATAGAATTTCCAGAACACTACAGTGATTGTCACCTTCACCACAGGTATGAGATATTGAGGCTGGACCAATGTGAGTATGCAATAAAGATCAGACCTGGAGTTCAGCTTTAACCGCTTGCCGACCAACCACCGCAGTTATACTGTGGCAGGTTGGCTCGGCTGCATGAATCGCCATAGGTGTACGTTGGGCGTGTTCATGGCGATTGGGGAGTCAATCAGCAGGCCACCCGTGATCGTTCCCCGCAGAGACAGAACGGGGATCTGCCAAAGTAAACAAGGCAGATCTCTGTTCTGTCAGGGGATGATACACAGATCCTGTCTTTCTGCTATGCAGGAAGACAGGTCTGTGTGTTGTCCCAGGCAGCCCATCCCCCATACAGTTAGTAAACACACCCAGGGAGCACATTTACCCCTTGATCGCCCCTGATGTTAACCCATCCCCTGCCAGTGTCATTAGTACAATGTTAGTGCATAATTTTAGCACTGATCACTGTAATAATGTCACTGGTTCCCAAAAAAGTGTCAAAAATGTCAGTTAGTTCTCTGATCTGTCTGCGATCCCGCTAAAAATCGCAGATCACTGCCATTAGTAGAGAAAAAAAAAGGAACAAAAATGCTATAAATCTATCTCCTATTTTGTAGATGCTATAACTTTTGTGCAAACCAATAAATATACGCTTATTGGGGGTTTTTTTTACCAAAAATATGTAGCAGAATACAAATTGGCCTAAATTGATGAAGAAATTAGGTTCTTTTAAAAAAATTAATGGGTTATATAGCAGAAAATAAAAACGCGCAAAATAAAAACTGCAGAGGTGATCAAATACCACCAAAAGAAAACTCTATTTGTGAGAAAAAAGGATATCAATTTTATTTGGGTACTGCATCGCACGACTGCGCAAATGTCAGCTAAAGTAACGCAGTGCCGTTTTGCAAAAAATAGCCTGGTCATTAACCACTTCTGGACCGCACACCGTCGTTATACGTCGGTATTTAGAAGGAGGATATCGTTGTTATGGCAGCAGCTAGCTGCCATTACCCCGGTATCCTCTTCTTCAGTGAGCAGTCCGGTTTAAGATAAAAATGGTCTCTGTGGCGGATTCGCCGCAAGAGCACTTTTATTGGTGGCGGGAGAGGGGCCCCCCGCAGCGGCAGAGGCAATCGGATCCTTCTTGTGGCCTGACATGGCCCCCACCCATCTTTATATCATTGCAGGGCGGAAGCAACGTCAAAATGTCACTTCTGCCCATATCTCTTAAAGGGCCATTTTTTTTTTTTGCATTTTAGTGTAAATATGAGATCTGAGGTCTTTTTGACCCCAGATCTCATATTTAAGAGGTCCTGTCATGCTTTTTTTCTATTACAAGGGATGTTTAAATAAGAATAAAAAAAAATTTTCAATGCGCCCCTTCCCGACGAGCTCGCATGCAGAAGCGAACGCATATGTGAGCAGCGCCTGCATATGAAAACAGTGTTCAAACCACACCCGTGAGGTATTGCCTCGATCGGTAGAGCGAGAGCAATAATTCTAGCCCTAGACCTCCTCTGTATCTTAAAACATGCAACCTATAGAATTTTTTAAACGTCGCCTATGGTGATTTATAAGGGTAAAAGTTTGTCGCCATTCCATGAGCGGGCGCAGCTTTTAAGCGTGACATGCTGGGTATCAGTTTACTCGGCGTAATATTATCTTTCACAATATAAAAAAAAATTGGGCTAACTTTACTGTTGTCTTACCTTTTAATTAAAAAAAGTGTATTTTTTTCCAAAAAAGTGCACTTGTAAGACCGATGCGCAAATACGTGTGGTTAAAGCCCCTTTCACATGGGGCTGTCTGTTTTCCCTCCTCCGCTTGCTCAGCGGGGATCGATCCGTTGATCCCCGCTGAGCCGGCGGATGACAAGTCCGTCTCTGCACTCCGCGCAGGGATGGACCTGTCAGAGAGTCCGCTCTCCCCTATGGGGGGATCGGATGATTACGGACCGCCTGTCCGTTTTGATCCGATCCGCAGACGGATGGAAAAATAGGGTTTTCCTCTGTCACACTTTTTCGGATCGGAGCGGGTCAGATGTCAGCGGACATGTCACGGCTGACATCCGTCGCTCCATAGAGGTCTATGGAGCGCCCGTGTGAAAGGGCCCTTAGGGGGTAAATCCTTCCGGGGCTGAAGTGGTTAAACACTCCCATGTGGGTGGTAACTGAGTCAGAGATTGTAACAGAGAGATCTTACAACTTGAGTCCACAAATGTTATAACTGGACTCATGAAATGAGAATTCGCCTATAAATGTAATATCATTTTGGATTGGCTCTTTCATTTTGTTTCTTTTTTATGCTTCTAGGAATATTTCAGGCATGTGCTGGTTTGCTTTTCAACATTTGTGTATGATTTGCCAGATATGTATCCACATGTGATTCCCGATACAGTATAGGGAACTTTTACTAAGCATTCACTTGTGGTGAATCAGTCACACTCATTTAAAACACATGAACCAGAAAGATTCACCTGCTGTGAATGGCAGATAAACAGCTTTATAAATCCGCTCATATGTGTTCACTTAGCACTAAGTTTGTCCATTTGTATTCTAAGCACTAAGGATGAGCTCCGGCGTTTTCGCACAGCCGACGTGCAGAGCCCGCCAGGGAGTCGGCACTGCGCTGCGCTAATCACAGTCAGTGAGACATTGTCTCTATGTGCGGCTGTAGAGATCGGGAAATGTCTCCCTGCCTGTGATTAGCGCAGCGCCGTGCCGACTTCCTGGCGGGCTCTGCACGTGGGCTGTGCGAGCACGCCGAAGCTCATCCTCACTAGGCACTTAATAAATGATTAGATCATGGCGACCTACCAAAATTCTTGCCATATACTTATATAACATTTTAGTGGTAGGTTGCCTTGACTTTTTTTATGTTTTACACGCAAAAGCTGGTTTAAATTGGCAAGGGTGTGGAGCAAATAAACAAGCTCACCAAATAATCTGAGATATACTGCAAACTATCTAACAGAGTGCTGTACCAGCTGTGAGGGCTTGTCTCCCACCTTATCTCTCATTGCAATACACATGAAGCAAGCCACACTATCGCATGTCAGTGTCTGCACAAACTTTATTGACCCATGCCAATGATAATTCCACAGTCTATGCTCCTTCTTTGATGTGGTTTGCCCATGATGTGGACTTAATCATAGAGACCTTGACATGTGGTAGTGCAGCTTGCGTCCTGTTTATTGCAGTAAAGTTTTAGACTGCTTTAACGAAGTTCCAGACTTAAAGGATAGGTTCACCTTTGTAAAAAAAAAATGCCCTTTTTTTTGGTGCAGGTAAAAAAAATGTGCATTTATTTTTTATTTTTACTAGGAGCCTGCAAAGCATTGCACTCACTATCATCACTATCAGGGGTGCAATGCAGGATTCCTGCAGACTGTGTAAACCAGGGGCCTCAAACTGGTGGCCCTCCAGCTGTTGCGAAAATACAAGTCCAATGAGGCATTGCAAGGCGGACAGTTACAAGCATGACTCCCACAGGCAGAGGCATGATGGGACTTGTAGTTTCACAGCAGCTGGAGGGCCACCAGTTTGAGACCCCTGGTGTAAACTGTCTGCTCGTACCTCATACAGGGAGGCAGTTACACAATGACAGGAAGAGACAATGAACTACCAGAGCTCTCAACAGCGCCCTGGTAGTTCATTGAGAAGCCGACAGACTCAAACCTTGTACCTATAAAATAAGCTTTGATTGCTGTGCCACAAGGAAGAGTCTCATAAACACACATAAACCGCAACATAGTCATTAAAAAAAAAGCTTCCATTACATATGGTTTAGCACACACACTGAAAATAGACAGAGAGCTAACACTTAGTCTGAGCCTACTTTAAAGAAGGACCTCACTTAAAAAGTCAGGAGTTAGCAACCAGCAACTGTTGAGACAGTGAACACTTTGGTTGGGAGTTTACACTCACCCTCTGCTTCCAACTGCTGATCACCTGAGGCTTTTGAGGAGAGACCGAGGGGGCCCCCCTTTTACAGTGAGGGGTCACCACAGCATTCGGGGGACTAGTGAGAGGGATATTTGCCTAGTGCTTATATTGCTAGAAGGGCCTGCGCCACTGTGAGCACCCAATCCATACTGCACCCATACTGCACTCTATACCGCACTTTTTCCAAACCTAGACTGCATCTGTACACATTATACCAAACTTTTACTGCATCTCGACCACATCTACCTTGCGCATGTGCTGAGACTATACCATGTACCTATACTGTATGTATGTGGACAACCCTTCAAATTATTGAGTTTAAATGTGGTTCCAGTGAAAGGTACAGTTAATGCTACAGCATACAGTACAAAGATATTTAAGACAATCATGTCCTTCCAACATTGTAGCAAAACCTTAGGGAAGACCTTGTTCTGTTCCAGAAATAAGACTTGTTTACACTAGTGGTTGGGGGTGATAAAACCCCATAGTTGAGCCACACCTATAATGACTATTCGATATTTTCACACGAAATCTCCTCTCTGCCAATCAGGAAGCGTGTCGTGAGACCCATTTCCCGATTGGCCAAAACGGCAGGCGATCCTATCAGATGCCGGGGAGGAGGAGAGAGGAGACGCACGGCAGCAATCACGGTGGGAGCCGCCGTGCTCGAGGACACCGTAGCCGCAGCCCGCTGCCCCGCCATTGGCCGCTCGCCACCTAGATGGGGTCCGCCATGCTCAAGGACACCAGAGCCAATCAGGAAGCGTGTCGTGAGACCCATTTCCCGATTGTCCAAAACGGCAGACGATCCTATTGGGAGCCGCCATGCTCGAGGACACCGTAGCCGCTGACCACCGCCTGCCATCCACCACCTAGATGGGTAAGTACCAGGCCAACTTGCAGACAGTGGGTGGGGGTAGTGCCGCCCGGGGGGGATTTGTTAGCCGCACCCCCCAAACAAAAAAAAACACCATCCGCCACTGCTGGGTTCTCTGTTCTGCACCTCCACTCCAAGAACAACCTCAGCCAATCTTACACACCTGGTTGAATGAAAGTCATTGCAAGCACATATAAACACACCGTGTAGATATCTTTAACTTGGCTGTGAATTACTGCCAGAAAATAGACAGAAGACCGTTCAGTGGTAAATTTATTCAATGTATTAGTACAGGTTAAAATTAATGGTGGTTTGAGCATAAATGAGCACACAGGACGTAGATTTGGACACAGTCTGCTAGACAGTGTAATAGCTTTGCCAAAGTAACTTAGAATAGAGTTTTATACCACTAGGCTGGAAGCCACAAATGAATCAGCAAAGTCAGCAATAAACAGTGCTTATAGACCTTAACTGCAATGTGCATAATAATGCTGCAACTGGGTTGGAGTGCACTCTACTGGAATGACTAGGGTATGGTGCAGTGTTCCCTGAGAGGTACCTCTCAAACTAAGGAAAGGGACAAAGGTCCCTGTGTAGCAGCTGTAAAGAAGCAGTCTTTAGTCCTGACTCTTCAGCCGTCTAATGATGGGGCCCAATGGTATTGTTGGCACACATGAGGCCTGCAGGCAGTATTAGGCTATAAACAGCTGTATAGCTCAGTCTCTAGTGGTAGGTGGTTTTAGGTGCAAAAATGTCCCCAATGTCCACCAAGCTCATATAGCAGTGATAGTCAGATGTCCCAACACGTTTGACCATATAGTATATGTGCAGGCACATCTCGGTACACATATAACATTTTTGATAATGATCATAACAGGTGCATTTTTGAAAAGCCAATTTTTCCTGCACAGCTTTCCATTGACAGACTTGGAAGGATATAGTGACACCTAGTGGTTTCTGGGTCATCATCTTTCCTTACACAAGGCAAACATATCAGGCAAAGCATACTGGTTACAATAGATATATATTGACTATTTGCAAAAAAAATATGTATCAACAAATGTTATGTATTACATGATGTAACTTAAATGTTTTATACGGGCACAAGAAATCTATTTTTTAAAGTGACATTAACACATAAATGGAAGCGATGGGGAAAAATGAGAGATTTTGGAGCTCATTGAAGATAATTATAAGGAGACAAAAAAAAAAACACAGTAAGAAACTATTTAATTAAGGTTGAATATATTTTTATTGAAGTAAAAACAAACCTAGCAGATTAAACATAAGATAGGAGGCTCACAAATTCATACATGATATGGCATACCAAGGTACATATCGGGATGGCACTACATATGAAAACAGTCATAAGGAGGGCAAAGCAACATGAATCAGGTATCAAAAAGAGCCAAATGACTAGTGATGATGAAAATATGTTACCATAACATGGAATACAAAGTGTATACGCTGTGGGGCCTAAATGAGCTTTTTTTTCATATATAAACTGACAAGAGAGATACGATAAAGACACAATTTAATTCAAAATAGATTACAGCATCAATAAGTAGTGGATATGCGTGGATTATTTTTGGAGAATAAAGATATTGTTCCAGGTCACTTTAAGTATTCAACAGCAAACCTATGCAAAAACACTAAAATAAGTAAAGTTAATAGATATAATGAAAAGAGTGAGCACTGCAATTACACCATTTTGTTCATTCTGTACAATAGGATGTTTCACTGACCTGACCTGCAATGAGCAAAACACAGCCATATGCCATCTTCCTTTATCCTAAATGGTCGACTTTACAGAAATAGACAAATGAGGTACAAAAACGGAAATAACCAGTGGTTAAATTGTTATTATCAGTCACTTCACCCTGCTCTTCGTTGAAATTTTGAAGATTGTTTGGGGCTGATTATGTACACATGTAACATTGTACAATTACATGCCAGTGGTGGTAATGATTATCTTCTGATCACAAAAAGTCAGCTGTTGCTACTAAAAATGTTGTCCACTGGAAGGCCACTCCTGTCAGCTAAGAACAGGAAACTGAGGCTACAAATCGCACAGGCTCACCAAAATTGGACAATAGAAGATTAGAAAAACGTTGCCTGGTCTGATGACTCTCGATTTCAGCTGCGACATTCAGATGGTAGGGTGAGAATTTGGTGTAAACAACATGAAAACATGGATCCATCCTGCCTTGTATCAATGGTTCAGGCTGGTGGTGGTGGTGTAATGGTGTAGGGGATCTTTTCTTGGCACACTTTGGGCCCCTTTTTAGCATTGTTTAAATGCCACGGCCTACCTGAGTATTGTTGCTGACAATGTCTATCCCTTTATGACTACAGTGTGCCCATCTTCTGATGGCTACTTCCAGCAGGATAATGTACCATATCACAAAGCTCAAATCATCTCACCACTGGTTTCTTGAACATGTAGCACCCTCTACTTGAGGTAGGTGCTAGAAGTAGGTTTGAACTATGAATTCAGTTTCTAAAATTTTCTCTAACCAATTATCCTTTAATCAAATATCATTAAACATAGGGTATGTATATATATATATATATATATTCTTTTTTTATTACACCCACACAAATATAGATACAATTTGTGCAGCTGCTACTAGCAATGTGTTTAAGTTATAACAAAAGTCAAAAACCATATTTCTCCATTTACATGAAGGTCAGGTTAATATAACCAAACACAGAGTTCTCCCTTACATCAGAGTCGTCAGGATTCCCCCTTACAGGGCAAGGGGAAATTTGATGCAAAGGGGAATGCTGCAGATTATGTTGTAAGAGGAAATGCTGCAGACTGATGTAAAGGGGAACTCTGATGTAAAGGGGTTACTGATAACTTTTATATCTGTGCCACCTTACCTTATAGTATTCACTCCCCCCTTACATCAGTGATCCCCCCTCAGACTATCCTTGCAGCGCTGTCACTGACCTCCTCTCAGGTGCACCTTGCAGGGCTCAGTCAGATGGTCCTCTCTGGGCTTCAGCTTGGTGGTTCTGGGTTTCATCCTATTTTATCCTATCCACAGTCTACACACATCTGACTCCTCACGTGACCCCCCGTCCTGGTAGAGCTCCTGCTCTTGACTCCTCTGTAGGCTCCCCCCCCCCCAGAAACTGCAGACATGATACAAGAGATGGCCAGAGACTGTGCAGACTTGATATAGGAGATGTTCAGTGACTCTGCGGATATGATAAAGGAGATGGTCAGAGATTGTGCGGACATGATACAAGAAATGGTCAGAGACTGTGCAGACATGATACAGGGGATGGTCAGAGACTGCAGATATGATACAGGAAATGGCGAGAGAATGTGCGGCCATGATACATGAGACGGTCAGAGACTGTGTGGATATGATACAAGAGACAGTCAGACTGTGTGGACATGATACAGAAGATGATGAAAAACTGTGCAGACATGATACAGGAGATGATCAGAGACTGCAAACATGCTGCAGAAGATGGCCAGAGACTGTGCAGATATGATACAGGAGATGGTCTTAGACTGTGCAGACAGGCACCAAACACTAGAGCCAGGGCCGGATTTCCCAAAAGGCCACCAAGGCCAGGCCTCGGGCCGGCAGTGGTGCAGGGGCGGGGCCGCTCCTGCGGCGACTTCCCGGATTGCCCGGGATTGTCCCTTAATTATGATCTTTGTCCCATGTCCCGGGCACCTTCATTCCGGGACAATACAGTGTCCCGGAATGAAGAGAAAAAAAAAACGGTCCGCCTCCGCCACTCTGGTATAGTTACACTCATCTGCAGTAGAACTGGTTACTAGGCTAGAGCCGCCCCACGTCTAGCAACCAGTGACGTCGGCTGACACGTGGGCAGTGCACCCAATGGCTGAGCAGCGCACCTCTGACTCTGAGATGAGTCCACCCACCTCCTCTCTCCTTCTCCGCCTCCGGCCAGCAGCAGAGAGAGAGAGACCAGCCAGGCACACCAGAGCGACGAATCACCAGGATCCAGCCTGTGCCCACTGCCTAGTCAGTGCCAGTGAGTCCCGGGGCCGATGCCGCCGCCGCCTACTCTCAAGTCCCGCAGCCACTACAGGGGAACACATTGCCAGCAGCCCGACTTCTCCAGTCCAGTTCTCCTCCTGAGCCTCCCACCGCCCACGAGGGCCGCGAGCTTTGAGCCGCCATTGCGCCAGACAAACTTCCAGGACCAGGTTAGTGTTTGTTCATGTGGCAGCAAATATCATTCATGACAGTGATACAGCAACTTGCTGGCAAATTCTTGTTTAGTCACTATTCAATTATTAACCACTTAAGCCCCGGACCATTTTGCTGGCCAAAGACCAGAGGACATTTTGCGATTCGGCACTGCGTCGCTTTAACTGACAATTGCGCGGTCATGCAACATGGCTCCCAGACAAAAAAAAATAAAATAATACTTTAAAAGATAATGTTGTGTCACACTCACCAACAATGCACTCTCACTGTGCCCATCTGCAGCCTAATCAGTGCCAACAATGCAGCCTCACTGTGCCAACAATGCAGCCTCACTGTGCCCATCTGTATCCTCATCAGTGCCCATATGCAGTCTCACTGTGCTCATCTGCAGCCTCGCTGTGCCAGCAATGCAGCCTCACTGAGCCCATCTGCAGCCTCACTGTGCCAACAATGCAGCCTCACTGTGCCAACAATGCAGCCTCACTGTGCCCATCTGTATCCTCATCAGTGCCCATCTGCAGCCTCACTGTGCCCATCTGCAGCCTCGCTGTGCCAACAATGCAGCCTCACTGTGTCCATCTGTATCCTCATCAGTGCCCATCTGCAGCCTCACCAGTACCTTGATTACACACAGCAGGTGTCTCCCACTGTGTCATGCAGCTGTAGTCTTAACTGTTCGGCAGCCGTCCACTGTAACAAAAGCCCCGCCTCCTCATCCATAAAAGACAGTCAACTGAACACTGATACAATGCTGGGAAATTGCATCAGTGTCCCGTCTATCATGGATGAGGAGGAGACGGGGCTTTTTACAGTGGACGGCCGCTGAACAGTTAAGATTGCAGCTGCATGACACAGCGGGAGACACTGGCTGTTTGTGATTACTCCAGGCTGAGTGGCAGTGCAGGCTCAGTCGGGAGATTGTGCCGCACTCGCGGGTGTCTGTGAGCCCACCGTCAAATGCGGGAGTATCCTGCGAGTCGCGGGAGACTTGAGATGTCTGCAGTTTGAACCGAGCCTAAGGGCTCATTTACACTTGCTTCGACTTCAACACATATTAAAGCACCTACCTCTTCAACATGCTTTACCTCCTGCTGCTTCTCTGTTGGTATGTCTCCTGCCCCTCCAACCGCCTATGCTGAAATCTAAAGTGCTCCCTACCCTGCTCTGATCCCCTCTTGCAAACTTTGATCCCTTGTGCCCGCTCGCCGGCTTTTTGTGCTGCAGGGCGGCCACAGAGCAATCTATTTTTTTAAAACTTCCCCTTGCGCTGCTCTGACCCCCTCCAATGCCCCCCCCCCACTTCTCTGATGTCCAAGTGCCACCTGCACTACAGCTGCTAGCCGGCTCTCCCTCCTCAACCACTCGCTGGCCTTCTGTGCTGCAAGGCAGCCACAGATCAATGTTTTTTTTATCTACCTCCGCGAGCTGCTCTGACACCCCTTCAGTGCCCCTCCATGTCTCTGATGTCTGGTGCCCCCTCCATGCAATGGCTAGTTGGCTCTGCCTCCTTTCCTCCCTGAGCCGCTGACAGACCACTGTCAGCATGAAGTGGGGAGGGGGCACGTGTGTTTTACCAGCCCCCTTCCTTTCCTGAAAGAATACAATTAGCGATCAGTACAGAGCACCCCTGTATTCTTTTATCACTGACATATAGTAAACTGTGTTTACTACAGTGCCTTGAAAAAGTATTCATACCCCTTGAAAATTTCCACATTTTGTCATGTTACAACACAAAACGTACATGTATTTTATTGGGATTTTATGTGATAGACCAACACAAAGTGGCACATAATTGTGAAGTGTAAGGAAATTGATAAATGGTTTTCAATTTTTTTTACAAATAAATATGTGTAAAGTGTGGTTTGCATTTGTATTCAGCAATACTTTGTAGAACCACCTTTCGCTGCAATTACAGCTGCAAGTCTTTTGGGGTATGTCTCTACCAGCTTTGCACATCTAGATAGTGACATTTTTGCCCATTTTTCTTTGCAAAATAGCTCAAACTCAGTCAGATTGGATGGAGAGCTTCTGTGAATGGCCATTTTCAAGTCTTGCCACAGATTCTCAACTGTATTTAGGTCTGGACTTTGACTGGGCCATTCTAACGCATGAATATGCTTTGATCTAAACCATTCCATTGTAGTTCTGGCTGTATGTTTAGGGTCATTGTCCTGCAGGAAGGTGAACCTCCGCCCCAGTCTCAAGCCTTTTGCAGACTCAAATGTCCCGTACACACGATCAGACTTTCCGACAACAAAACCGTGGATTTTTGTTTGAAGGTTGTTGGCTCCAACTTGTCTTGCATACACACGGTCACACAAATGTTGGCCAACAATTACGAACGTAGTGACGTACAAGACGAATGTGATATCTCCATTGCGAATGCTAGTTTTACAAGACGGAACGCTACCAGCTTGTACTTGATTTCAAGCATGCGTGGAATTTTGTGCAATGGACTTGTGTGCACACGATCGGAAAGTCCGACAACAAAAATTTGTTGGCGGAAAATTTGAGAACCTGCTAGCCAACATTTGTTGGTGGAAAGTCCGAAAACAAATGTTCGATGGAGCATACACACGGTCGGACTTTCCACCAACAAGCTCACATCCAACATTTGTTGTCGGAAAATCCGATCGTGTGTACGGGGCATTACAGGTTTTCTTCTAAGATTGCCCTGCATTTGGCTCCATCCTTCTTCCCATCAACTCTGACCAGCTTCCCTGTCCCTGCTGAAGAAAAGAATCCCCGCAACATGATGCTGCCACCACCATGTTTCACGGTGGGGATGGTGTGTTCAGGGTGATGTGCAGTGTTAGTTTTCCGTCACACATAGCGTTTTTTCTTTTAGGCCAAAAGTTCAATTTTGGTCTCATCTGACCAGAGCACCTTCTTCCACATGCACCTTCTTGCACATGGCTTCTTACAAACTGCAAACAGAACTTCTTATGACTTTCTGCCAACATTGGCTTTCTTCTTGCCACTCTTTCATAAAGGTCAGATTTGTGGAGTGCACGACTAATAGTTGTCCTGTGGACAGATTCTCCCACCTGACCTGTGGATCTCTGCAGCTCCTCCAGAGTTGGCTGCTTCTCTGAATAATGCCCTCCTTGCCCGGTCAGTTTAGGTGGACGGCCATGTTTTGGTAGGTTTGCAGTTGTGGCCATACTGCTAGTTTTAACCCCATCTTACAAAAAAATGCACCGCAACCACATGCATTGCACAAGGTTGCAGGGAGTTTGCAGCGCTTCCCCTTGCAAAGATTGTGTAGTGTTTGGCGGACGGCATCGCGACAAGTTGGGTCAAGTTTGCTGCAGGTACAAAGCATCACAACAACAACATCCTGTCCACTGCCAATTGCAGCTTAAAGCAGAGCTCCACCCAAAAGGGGAAGCTCCGCTTGTTTGCAACCTCCCCCTCTCCACTGCACTTTTTGGGGGGAGGGCAAGCGGGTACCTGGTTTTGATAGGTACCTGCTCCCACTTCTGGGTTACCGACTCCCACTTCCAGGTAAGATAGCTGTGGAAATCTACGAAGCTGTTTGGCCCCTCCTTCTTCCCCCCCACAGCCTTCTGAGACACACACACAGAAGAATGCGGGACCATTCACAAAGAGCAGAGCAACTCGCTCATGTGCAGTAGGCAACGGCTGTGAAGCTTAATGGCTTCACTGCTGGTTCTTCTTAGTGAAGATGCCGGCACCTGCACCCGAAGCCGAATGAAGAATCGACTCGGTGCTGACATCACTGGATCCCTGGACAGGTACAGTAATGCCGCGTACACACGACCGGACTTTACGGCATACTTTGCCCGGCGGACTTTTCAACAGACATTACGACAGACTTTCCGAATGAACGGACTTGCCTACACGCGATCAACCAAAGTCCAACGGATTTGTACGTGATGACGTACGACCGATCTAAAACAAGGAAGTTCATAGCCAGTAGCCAATAGCTGCCCTAGCGTCGGTTTTTGTCTGTCGGACTAGCATACAGACGTGCGGACTTTTCGACTGGACTCGAGTCCGTCGGATAGATTTGAAACATGTTTCAAATCTAAGTCCGTCAAACTTTTGAGAAAACAAAGTCCGCTGGAGCCCACACACGATCGAATTGTCCGACGAAATCCGGTACGCCGGACCAAGTATGCCGTAAAGTCTGATCGTGTGCATGCGGTATAAGTGTCCCTGTATGAAAAGTCAGCAGCTACAGGATTTGTAGCTGCTGACTTTAAATTTTTTTGGGGGAGAATATAAAGCTTCTCTTTAGGCATGGGGGGTGTTTGGCAGGTCGGAAAAACGCAGCTCAACCGCGCATCTTTGCCACCCCCCCACCCCAAGTCTAAACAAGACCAAAGGCCTTGGTCACGCCGGGCATACTCTACAGCGAGGCCATGTTTAGTTGCACAGGGATGCACAGGTGTTCTGTGCATCCCATGCAGGCAGTCCCATTGATGTCAATTGGGTCACAGTGGCTTCACAGGAATGCACAGGTGTTCCGTGCATTCCTGTGCAGGCAGTCCCATTTATATCAATTGGAATGCAGTTGCTGCATTGAGAGAGCCATTGCTCCCAACTTGACATCCATGTGGGTGTATGTCCCTGAACTCACACTGTCTGCATTTGGGGCCATGCACCTACACCCACATGGATGTCAGATCTGTCTTTGCAGGTGCTGCGTTCCAATTGACATGAAAAGGACTGCCTGCACAGGGATACACTGAACACCTGTGCATCCATGTGCGGGTAAAAACACAGCCTTCCATGGCCATACGATGTAGCACACCCCATTGTGTGAGGCCTTAGTAGGAATTTAGCAGAAATTGTGTAAGTTATTTTGTGGTTTCATGTGCAAATAAGGATTTTAGTGTTTTTTCAATGAAAATAGAGATTTGATAAACATTTGTGCAACAATTGTGGGGATAAAAAAATCAGTAGCACCTTCTTTTTATTCAACTGGTCACGTGCTTTCAGAAAATGTATGGTTTGGGGGGTCTTTTTCAAAATCTGAAAGCTGTAAGTGAAAAGTGAAAACATCCAAAATGTTTGAGACATTTTAACAGACGCTCCATTTTCGCCATTTCGCAAAAAGGAACAATTTAACACTGACAAATATTTGTTGTTTATTAACTCAATATAGGTTAAGCGTTTGTATTTAGTAAGAATTTAGCAGGAATTTTGTAAAATTTGTTGTGTTGGTATGTGCTAATAATGATTTTAGTGTACTTTCAGCGAAAATATTGTTTTGATAAACATTTCCACAAATATTACAGAGCCTTAAAAATCAGTAGCACCTTCTTTTTATTCTATGTGCTTTCAGTAAATGTATGGTTTGGGGAGGCTTTTAAAAAATCTAAAAGCTGTAAGTGAAAAATTTAAACCTCCAGATTTTTAGGGACAGTCGGATATTTACATTTTTTGGTTACGTATGATTTTCACCATTTTGCAAAAAGGCAATTTAAAATTTACAAATATTTGTTATTTATTAACTCAACACAGGTTATGTTTTTTATATTTAGGATTTTTGTACAATTTGCTGTGTTTTTGTCTGCTAATAATAATTTCAGTGTATTTTTAGTGAAAATATTTTTTTGATAAACTTTTGCGCAAATATTGTGGTGGCCCTAAAAATCGCACCATTTTTTTTATTCTATTGGTCATGTGCTTTCAGAAAATATATGGGGGGGGGGGTCTTTTACTAACTCTGAAAGCTGTAAGGGAAAAAAAATAAAACAATGAAAAAATTGCAAAAATGGTCCAGCCGGCTAAGTTTAAAAGTGGAGCGCAGGGTTTGGCAGTGAAAGGGTTGTTAAGCTTGGAAAACGAAAAAAAAAATGCCTTTTTTGCTTGCACATGATTGGATGATGGAAACCTGCTGAGCTTATGCTCATTAACCAAGCTCTGGAGCAACTCCTCTGGAGTGCAACTGCACTTTGCAAAGTGCACAGTCTATTTGCTTTTAGTAAATCAAGTCCATAGTCTAAAGCTGGGCACATACTAGAGTTGCACCAATACCTGTTTTGTACCAACAATACTTGTGCTCAAGTACTCGCTGATACCAGTTGCTGATACCTTTGCAGTGCGATTTGAGCCTATACAAAATGAGTGGGCTCAAATCGCACTATAAAGAATCACATGTGATTTGAACAGGAATGTGGTGCGATTCCCATCTGAATCACATGTGGTTTCCCGCACCACTTCTGTGTGATCACATGCGATTCTTTACAGTGTGGTTTGAGCCCATTCATTTTGTATGAGCTCAAATTGCACAGAAGTATTAGTTTTAGATATTGGAGCATTTGCAGAAGTACAAGTACTCTTGCCAATGCTTAGTATCAGCAACAATACTGGTAACAGTGTAACCCTAGTACACGCTATTGTTTTTTCCAGCAGACTGATCAGAACCCTGCATCCACTCAAAACAAGGTGGATGGAGGAATCCCCCCTCTGTGCTATACAGCAGGACTCCTCCACTCCTCCACAGATCAAATGAGGTTTTCCAGCAGGACCAAGATCAGCTTCACCTATTTCTAGACCACCATTTACAATCTTCAGAAATAACCCCTGGGCAGCCAGGTTACTCATTATTGGCTGCGAACCAAGCCATCATCAAAGCAATCTAATTGGCTGTGTACTTTGTGATCATTGGGATGACCAACCACAGATGTAAATAGTAATACGGGGGGGGGGGGAGCATTTTGGCATCTTCGCCCTGGGCACTGGAATACCTTGTCCCACCACTGACCCTGGACGACCCCACTACCCACCCCTGACCATTCTGAGTACTCCCCATTTATCACCACCCTCTGAACTCGCCCTTGTAGCCAGTTTTCAATTCATGAACTCACCCTATGGCCCATGCCAATGGACCTTATTTTGTACAGTAAACGTTTATGGGAAACTGTGTCAAATGCTTTTGCAAAATCCAGATACACCACGTCTACGGGCCTTTCTTTATCTAGATGGGAACTTACCTCCTCTAAGAAGGCTTATAGATTTGTTTGGCAAGAACGATTTTCTTCATGAATCCATGCTGATTACTGCTAATGATATCGTTCTCATTACTAAAATCTTGTTTATAGTCCCTTGTCATTTCCTCCAAGAGTTTACATACTATTGATGTTAGGCTAACTGGTCTGTAATTCCCAGGGATGTATTTTGGGCCCTTTTTAAATATTGGTGCTACATTGGCCTTTCTGTAATCAGCTGGTACCATTCCAGTCAGTAGACTGTCAGTAAAAATTAGGAACAATGATCTGGCAATTACTTGACTGAGTTCCCTAAGTACCCTCAGGTGCAAGCCATCTGGTCCCAGTGATTTATTAACCCCCCTGACGGTATTCCCGAGTCTGGCTCGGGTTGGATTTTTTATACCAAAAGCGGTATCCCCGAGCCAGACTCGGGCTTGCATCGCAGGATCCAGGAAGAGCATACTTACCTTGTCCCCTGGATCCTGCGATGTCTCCCAGCTGTGATCGGCGAGCCGCCGTGTCTCGCTCGATTCACAGTGCCGAGCTCCGTTCCCTGCGAGCGCTGCGACGCACGGGGACGGAGTTCGGCGGTAAATTCAAATAGTGAAACACACAGTATAGATGCAGCATACTGTAATCTTACAGATTACAGTACTGTATCAAATAACTACACATCCCCTTTGTCCCTAGTGGTTTGCCTAGTGTCCTGCATGCAGTTTTATATATATAAAACTGTTCTTTCTGCCAGGAAACTGGAGATTGCCCATAGCAACCAAAACTGTCCCTTTTCATCAAAAGTGGTTTTAGAGCAGCTAGAAAAAAGCGATAATAAATTAGAATCACTCGCAGAATTGAGCGATAGTGATTTGTGAGGAGATCCGTCATCAAACACTAAAAGTAACAAAAGCGACAATTCTGCAACTGAGCAAATTTCAGTGTTTTTGATTTGATTACATTGTTATATAATTTTTATTATTATTATATTATTATTTGTTATAATTATTTATAGTTATTTATTATATTATAATTTTTTATTTCGTTTTTCAAACTTTATCATACCCGGGATGTATACTAGACTCTTGTTTGGACAGATTTAAGTGAACTATTCCTAAGAATTACAGGCCTACAATATAAAACGCCAAATTTCTGTGCAAAATAATTGTACCGCTTTCAGCACCTAAAATCAGAAATAATCATAGCGCCAGGGAGGTTAATGTTAAGTTTCCCAAGTCTAATTTTAATTCTGTCCTCTGTTAACCATGGAGGTGCTTCCTGTGATGTGTCATGAGGATAAACACTGCAGTTTTGGTTACTGAAGCCCCCAAATTCTCTTGTGAAGACTGCGGGGCGGCGACTCCTACAGGCAAAATCACATAAAGGTATGTGTTCGCCTTTTCCCAATCTGGGGCACGTACACGTGCTGGCGGCAACCAGATCCTGCTGTGATTGGACACAGCTGGAGCCAATCAGCAGGTCAGCGGATCCGGCAGAACCAAATGTCCGCCGGGACCCGTCGATCATTCCTGACATAGGCTGAACAGCGTTCTGCCTATGTAAACAAGGCAGATCGCTGGTCTGTCAGAGGGGAAGACAGAGATCTTGTGTTTCTGCTAAGCAGGAAACTGTCTTCTAACAGTCAAGGCACCCCCCCCCCCCACAGTTAGTAATCACTCCAAGGGAACACATTTAACCCTTTGATTGTCCCTGATGTTAACCCCTTCCCTGCCAGTGTCATTAATACAGTGACAGTGCATTTTTTTAGCATTGATCACTGAATTGGTGTCACTGGTTCCCAAAAATTGTCACTTAGTGTCAGATTTGTCCGCCGCAATGTCACAGTCCAACTAAAAATTGCTTCTCGCCGCCAATCCAAAAAAAAAATAGAAAAAAAAAAAAAATTCCATAAATCTATCCAATAGTTTGTAGATGCTATAACTTTTGCACAAACAAATCAATATATGCTTACTGTGATTTTTTTTTAATAAAACCATGTAGCAGAATACGTATTGGCCTAAACTGATGAAGAAATTAGATTTTTAATTTTTTTTATTGGATATGTTTTATAGCCGAAAGTAAAAAATATTGTTTCTTTTTTCAAAATTGACTGTCTTTTTTTGTTTTTAGCACAAAAAATAAAAACCACAGAGGTGATCAAATACCACCAAAAGAAATTTGGGTACAGCATCACAGGCCACGCAATTGTCAAAGTAACGCAGTGCCGTATCGCCAAAATTGGTCTAGTCATGAAGGGGGGTAAACCTTCCAGAGCTGAAGTGGTTAATGGGCAGTGCAGAGGAGAGGCAGGCTGTTTGCAGCAGAGTGCATCTCTCCTGTCAGAGCTCCAGGAATATAGTGATAGCTGTACATGTACTCCCAGTGCATAGTAAAAATGTGAATAGTAAATAAAAGGGGTAAGTCCACAAGGTGCCATATATGTGTTCACTGATCTCCCCTAGTTAGAAAGACTTGAAAGTGACAGGTAAAACATCACTTCCAGTTTCTAGACTCACTTTTTTCTGGCCGTGGCTGCCAGGGAAGAAACTAATGGAGCCCAGATTAATTCCAGATTCCAGGCAGGCAAGACTGTCTAAAAGATCCCTGATTTCTCACTAAAGAGAACCTTTCTTGAAAATATTATTTTACATAGGGGAATTTTTGTCCCCATTTCATATAAATAAAGTTTTAGTAAAGGTAAAAGGCCAAAAAATCACTTAAAAAAAACCCCCAAAAATGTTTAGCCTACCCCGCCCCCACGTACGCACAGACACACGAATGTAATTGCACCCGTCGGAGGCACCCACTTAGGAAATGTTGTTTGCAATACACATTACATATTGCTGCACACACCAGAGTGAGGGCAATAATTCTAGGCTTGTTGTTCATAGTTAACTTTAAACTGATGATTTGTAGGGGCTGTTAAGGTGTCGCCTATAAAAAATACAGGGTGATGTGTGTCATCATTTTGCGGGTGCACAAAAATTTTAAGCATAACATGTTGGGTATCTATTTACTTGGCACAATCTCATCTTTTTTATATAACCAAAAATTGGTATTATATTGTATGTGTATTCCCTAAAATTAACTTTAGGGTAGGATTGAACAAATATTGCATGACATAAACATTTAAAACTACCACCATTTTATTCTCCAGGGTGTCTGCTTTCAGAAAATATATAATGTTTGGGGGTTTTATCTTCAGGTGTAAATTTGTGTGTAAACATGTGTGCAAAAAAAATTGCAGAAGCGGCTCTGGCAGTGAAAGGCCCGATCCCTCTGTGTGTCCCTGGTTCCTTGACAGCGGCGTGTGTGTATGCCGAAGACCCTGCTGGTTTCCATCTCCCATGATGGGTCCCAGCTCTGTGCTCTGTGGCTCCACCAGTCCATCCAGATTGCTGTTAGCCTGCCTTGCTTAATGCTGTGATTCTGCATTAACCTTTTGTTGCCATTAACCCATGGTGATCTGGCACCCTTTCATTCCTTTCACATGCCTTAAGATTTAGATGACATGCACCCCCTTTTCCTTCTCTACCAGCTTTAATGGTAATTAAAAAAAATACATTTGTTTTTACCAAAAACCTGTTTTGCATTTTCATTTTATTTATTTCCATAAAAAGGCCCACCAAAATCTCCAGCACCAGGCCCATGAAGCTCTTTATCCAGCCCTGGTTAGAAGGTTAGTCTGGATTCTGCATTGTACGTAATGAGGGGAAACTAGGTCTGCCCCCACTTTATCCCACTGAAATTTTTCAGAACAACTTGCAGTCTGCTCCAGAGAAGCAGCTAGAAGCAGCTAGGTAAGACATATTTATTAAATATTTTTAGGTATGCTGTTTGAATGGAAACACATAAACATATAATGGGGTTTCTCAAATTTTATTGGATATACACTTTTGTGATAGATACTAGTAAGTTAAACCACCTGACAATTTCTTATATCTTTTGGGACCCTTGTTCCTAGTAAGATGTCTGAGCTTGAATTCATGGGTCTATACAGCTGCTATGGCCAATATGAAGGAATCCTAATTTTCCTGTTAGAGTTATTAATTATAAAAAATGCAACAGGAGGAGCTACAACCAACAAAGAGTCAGGAATTACAGGTGGGAGATCTCACCTTTGACTATTCAGTTTGCTAATTTACTGAAGTGATAGAGACTGTGCAAGAAATCGGTAATGTGGGAAAAAAGAGAGCACCAAACAAATGCTTGAAAGTATTTTTTTGATTGGTATGATATATAAAAGGCTTGTTTACAGACATTCTTATTATTAAACATACTTGGACTTTGAACCGTCTATTTGGTGCTCACATCACATGTACTATGTCTGAAATACCACCTAGTGGTCTTCTGGTCTGTGAGCACTTACTTCAGTTAAAGTACTGGAGGTCCAGTTTCTAGATATGGAGGCCTCAAGTGTGACCCTTGACATTACAAAAGGGCCACACATAAAATTTTGAGAATATTCATGGGACAGCACAAAGGATTTAACTATAATTAAAATAAAGAGACAAACACAATCTTTATTTTATGGGCTATAATGGCCACAGTGTTTTTTTAAGGGGTAAACCAAAATGAAATAATAATCCATAACCAGCAATATATTTTAACCTTAAAGTTACATAACCTTAAATCATTTATTTATTAATAGTTTCACCTAGTCCATCCAGAACTGGACTGGAAGACAAACCCCACTAACAAACGCCATGAAAGAAATTTTGCGTGTGTGCGAGCAGGGCCGCTCTCTGTCCTTAGAAGGGGCCTCCTCAGGCGACAGAAAAGGCAGGAAAACCACAGGCTTTTATACCCTGTGTGCAGCTCCAACCCGCCCAATTTGAGCAATCGTAACAGTGTTGCCACGCAGCTTCACAATCTGCCATCTCCCGGGGCAACCTATAAAGAGAAGAGGGGAAAGGAGAACTGGAGAGAACAGGAGCCCTTTGTACTGTCCCATGGAGCTCCGCTTGAGCACCAGGGGCTCAATCATGGGACAGAACAAAGGATTTAACAATAATTAAAATAAAGAGACAAACACAATCTTTATTTCATGGGCTATAATGGCCATAGCGTTTATTAAGCAGTAACCCAAAATACCCTAAATAACCATAAAATAAAAATGTCTAACCCGACATCTGACAGGTTCACTAAATCAGCCCTATAAAGGTCAGGAAGGGAACCCTCAAGGTCTAAGTGGTGGTAAGAAAGACCGCTTAATGAATTGCGTATAGTCCTATTTAAACGTTTCCTAATCTTATCTAAATAATAAAGATTGCTTGAACATGTCCAAAGGAGTCTTGGTACCATCTCCGAAAACATAACAGTGAAAGGAAATAACAACTTAAAACAAGATAGATCCCTCTTCAACTCTCAAATCAAATCCCAAGTCTTAATCCTGCCCAGGTCATTAGCCCCAGCCTAAATAATAATTACATCTGGGGAAGGCCATTTTCCTAGCAGGTAAATTAAATGGTCCCTAAGGTTTCTCCATCTCAAAACCCTTGTTGCCCACCATAAAACCTGAAGTAGTCTTTCATCTGAACCAAGATTAGTTTTAAAATTCCTGATTGCAGCTCTTCTTTTGTCCAGGCCCTTCGCATTTTCATTCTGAAGCTGAGCCTAGTGTATGAGCTGATCCATAAGTCTTTGATTCGTTTGCGGCTTTCAGTACATACCGTAATTGTGTCCCTTGGAGGGCATTATATGCTAATAAACCTTTTTCATTTAATTATTGCATCCCACTCCTGATGAGTAGCTATAGGCTATGAAACGCGTAGAGTCCACAACCAGGGGTGCCAAGACCAGTTTGTCTTAATCATAGATTTTTATATTTTAATATTTTATTCCCTGAGTATCATGCACTGAGATGTATTTTGGATGTATGATGATATCTTGAATTTATTCTGTTGATTATGTTCATATGACTATTTATATCATAATTTTCTATCTTCAATGTCTACATTAATAATGTTTACTATACATTGTATGACTGCTTATTGATAAATTCATCATTTATAATTAAAACATATTAGCACTAATGTCAATGTTATTATTACAATCATTATTATTATCATTATTATCATTATCAGTGCTATTATGATTGCTATTATGTTCAATATCATTATCATCATTAGCAACTCTCATGAATTGATTGGATGTGTGGGGCAGTCATGCAATCCATTGCATGACTGCCCCACCAACTCAGTCATGCAATCCATTGCATGACTGAGGTATAACATTGTATTAATTTTTATCAAATTATACATCATTTAATAAAATTGTATTTTATTCTTCAATATTAACTGCATAGACATGCCTCATATAATGTCCCACTATCTCTTCTTTTGTCCACAAACTTCTGGGATTGTAGTTCACTGAGCTAATAAGAAACTACAAGTCCCATGAAACATTGCCTTTGTGCCTGTATAGGAGGGGCTGGCACGTGCACTAGCAATTCACTGCTCAGCTTTCTCCTCCCCCCTGTGAGCTGTGATTAGGGGAGGAGAACCTGATTAGACTGTCTCACAAAGCTCTGATTATAACAAGAATAAGAATGAGGAGTTGCATGAAAATTAACAAAAACTGGAATGTCCCAGTATACACGTGTCTATTAGGGGTGGGCCGAACGGACCCCTGTTCAGTTCGGACCAGAACGTCTGAACACAGTGAACGTTCGGACCCGAATAACGAACCCCATTAAAGTCAATGGGACCCGAATGTCAATATCAAAAGTGCCCATTTTGAAGGCTTAAATGCAAGTAATTAGGCATACAATGGTTATAGGGATCCGGATCCTGCCCTGGGGGACATGGATCAATAAAAAAGCTTGTGAAAAACGTAATTTTTAAATGAGCAGTGATTTTTTGATTTTTGAAGTGAAAGCCTAAAAATGAAAAATTCATTCCAATATAGTGCCAGGGGGGTCCCCTTAGTCTAACTGTAAAGTGGCAGATCTGTACCATGTCTAGAATCTGCTGCAGCAATAATTGAATTTATAAAGCCAAAAAAAATTAAATTTTTCCTGCAAGCTGCCTTTATTTTGCTCAGCAACAGCTGGGGAGCCAGTGTATATGATGAGGCCACAATGTAATGCACTGGGAACAAGATTCAAGTTTTTTTGGATACATTCTGGTGTCACTTTGACTTTGGATAGAAGTAATGGGTGCGTAAAAATTGGTCTTTGGGTGTCGTGGTGCCTTCCCACCAACACACTATAGAGGTACTCTTAATGCAAGCAAGAATTTGCCTTGCTGTAAAAAATTGCAATGATATGCACCTGTCAAACAGGTGCTTAAAAATTGGTCTTTGGGTGTTAATTGTGCCCATGAAACCTTTACCAAAAACATTCTTCCAGATAAAATGATTGAACACCCTCAAAGCTAGGCAACCTCAAAGTCCTGTAGAGATTCCACATCCCAAAAAGACTTGATCAGTGACATCGGCATCAGGGGCTTCTAAGCTAGTAATCCAGGACTATTTCATTTTTATAAAAGTCAAACGGTCCACAGAGTCTGTGGACAGAAGCGTTCTATTATCAGTAATGAAACCTCCTGCAGCACTGAATGCCCATTCTGAAAGCACACTGGATGCAGGGCAGCCCAACAACTCAGTAGCATACTGGGCAAGATCTGGCCAGTGGTCTATTCTCATGACCCAGTAAGCCAGTGGATCGTCAGCTGGAAAGCTCTACGTCTCTGTTTTGGCCCCAAGGTAATCGTCCACCATGTGATGCAGACGCTGCCAATGGGATGTGGAAGCTGACAGCCCTGGGTGGCGAGGACTAAAAAAATTCCGAAATGCCTCACTTAGGTGGATCCCTTCTCCAACGCTCCTTTCTTGACCAACAGAAGACCCAAAATGTTGTTTTCCACCAGACTGTAACCTACTAGAGTCAGGAAAAATGTTCAATAAAATAGTCTTTAATGTGTCCTCAAGAGATTTTATCCTCTGCACTCTCTGTGGGGACGGGATGAGTTCAGAGACCTTCCCCTTATAACGGTGGTCAAGGAGGGTTGCCAACCAGTAATCATCCCTCTCCTTTATGCCATGTATTCTTGGGTCCTTTCGCAGGCTTTAAAGCATGAGGTTGCCCATGCGCCTCAAATTTGCAGAGGCTTGAGAAGCAGACTCCCCAAGGTTACTCAGGATGACAGTATCTGGAACTTCTTCCTCCCAGCCACGTACTACTCCCAAGGGTCCTGGGGTTGGAAAGCCGTCGCTTACAGATTGACGCATGTCTTCCTCTTCTTCAGAGCCTATGAAAGTACCAGAATCCTCCTCCTCATCCTCCCCCCCCTCTCTCCTCCTGTGTGGTCTGTGACATAGGAATGATGGTAGAAAACAAATATTGCGCTTACACTAATTGGTATAAGCTGCGACTAAAAAGTAGTAAACCATAAATCATATAAAAATCAAAAAGTCGCACCTTTTAGCCTGACTCCGGGAAAAGTTCTTTGAAAGCTTAGGGGGTACCTGATGTTCATAGGACAATTCTGAAGAGGAGGGCATGGAGGTGGCGGAGGAGGAGGAGAAGGGGGGAGCGCTCACAGGTCTGGTATCATCACCACCAGCTGTATGGAGACGTGGGGGCACAACAAGCTGCAGCACTGAGCCCTGTCCTGTATCCTTTCGAGTTGCAAGCAGCATTACCCAGTGTACTGTGAATGAAATATATCGTCCCTGCCCATGCTTGCTGGACCACGTGTCAGTAGTAAGGTGGATTTTACGGTTGACTGCCTTGCCCAATGATGCCAGAACATTCCCTTCCACGTGATGGTAGAGAGATGGAACGGCCTTACGTGAAAAGCAGTATCGACTGGGAACCTGCTATTGTGGTACAGCACATTGTGCAAATTCACAAAAGGAGGCAAAATCCACCAGGCTGAAAGGCAGAAGTTGGAGAGCCAACAGCTTTGACAAGCTTGCATTCAGGCTCTGGGCATGTGGGTGGCAGGGACTGTATTTTTTTTTCCGCTGCAGAAGATGGGGCAGAGAAATTTGCCGGCTACATTCTACAGCTGGTGGTGTGCTGCTGGTAGATGAGCTGCTAGGACCGTGGACCCTGTGCTATACCATCATTCCTGTCAGTAGAGGCTGCTAAAAGGTAATCACTCGGTATCGCAGGGGCAGACTAAAGTGGGTAAGGAGGAGGAGGGACAGATTTGTGCCCCTTTTGTGTGGCTTTTAGGTGCTCTTGCCAACGGGCTGAGTGGTTGGACGTTAAATGCCTTGTTAGGCATGTGGTACCCAAATGGTTGGTGTTTTTGCCACATTGGATGTGCCTGTGACACAGTTTGCAGATAACAACAGTGCGATCTGCTGCAGATGTGCTGAAAAAGGCCCAGACAGCTGAGCTGTGGGGAGTGGGCCGGGAGATAACAGCTGCAGAATGTGATGGAATAGGGAGGCTGCTCTCTACTCTTTCTTGATGTCGGCCTCCTTGGGGGTTGTGCCACCTCACCTTCAGTTTCCTCCTCTGCTCTATCTGGCACCCAAGTCGCATCAGTGACCTCATCATCATCATCATCATCATCTCCATCTCCTCCATCTTCATCATTACCACTGGAGACAACTTGGCAATACGCTGCGGCTTGGGGAACATGAATGCCAATTTGTCTACCAGTGTTCCTGCCTCTCTCTAGGTTCATGTTCCTGTCATCCTCAACCTCAGAACCAGCATCTGAATCCAGTAATGGCTGGGCATCATCAAGGAGCAAGTGGCTGACGCTGTGGTCAAATAACTTATCTTAACAAGGAGGCAGGTTTATCCACTCTGGCAACTGCAGGGGAATGCACATTTGTCTCTGTTTATGTGACAGAGGATGAGGAGGATGAGGAAGGTTTAGTAAGCCAGTCCACCACCTCCTCTGCATGCTGTGGCTGGATAGCACAGGCAAACTCCCTAAACAGAGGTAATGATGCCCTGCCTGAGGACTGACCACCACGTCCACCTTTGTCTGTGGACACATTTGTTGCTGGCCCCCTTACAGTGCCAAGGGAACGTCTGCCTCTCCTTGTTGTTCTCCCAGACATTATTGGGAGGGAGGGGGCGGTGCTTATAAGCAAATGTAAAGGAGGAGATGTGCTATCTCTATTCAGAATTGTTGTTGCACATCAGACATATACAAGATTGAAGGTTGTCTGTCCTTTATGTCTTACATATACTGCCTTATTGGCTGCATATGATTTGTTTTTGTTGCTCATCAGGGAGACACATTGAGGATGGTGGCATCTCTGCTCAGTATTGGTATATTGCTACACATCAGATATACACAAAGATTGAAGATTGTTTGTGTCCTGTATGTCCTATATTTACTGCCTTATCGTCTGTATATCAGAAAGGCACAGCAGTGAGTGGTGTTTCTCATTGATCTTCCTTGCTGCTTCTTAGGGATACACAGCAGGGGGTTGTTGGCTGCGCTCCTCCAGGGAGTCACAGCATTGGGGACCCGTCGCTTGTTCGACCTGAAAATTGCTATTTTTTCCCTGCAACCTGTGTAATCTTGAGGTTTGTGGATCCAGAAAGCAGGGACTGCTGGAGACGCTGCGACCTGGAGTCGCACATTAACGAATGGTACCCATTAGAAGCCATAGTGTAGGACTTCTCATGCGTCTTGCAGTCCCAAGTCGCAGGTTGGGTCACACGGGTGTGGGAGCCCTAAGCTTATCTGTCCCTTCTGGTTGAGGTTTTGCTACGCAGCAGGAATACTCATCGTGGAGTTATTGCCTTATTTTGCAGTAGACCGGAAAGATCGCAGCTGTAAAGGCTGTCTGTTGTTTCTCTGTTTTTATGTTGCTGCACAGCAGAAATACTCAACATTGAAGCTTGTTGGTGCTTTCTGTTTCATATTGCCTTACCTTACTGCACTTCAGAAAAACACAATGCTGTAGGTTGCTTGTGTCCTTTCTCAGTGTTGGTTTTATCTGACTACACTACAGAACTGCATAACAGAAAAGATTGTCTTATAACTGTATTTGGTGGTTCGTCAGAAATACGCAACATAGAAGTTTGGGTTTTCCTGTCTTATCTCTATGGCCTTGTTCTGCTGTAAATCAGTAAAACACCACTGTAAAGGGGGTTCCTGTCCTTTCTGTGTTTATCAGTTATGACCTAGCTAGCTGCACTTCAGAAATATGCAGCATTTAGAGTTTGTTTGTGTCTTAATGTTAACATCTTGGCCGCACATCAGAAAACCAGACTGTGAGGACTGTTTGTCTACATTGAGGTTCAGATTTGGGTCTCTCCCATATTTGATATGTCGGTTTAGCTAGTCACACTCAGATACACAACATTGTTGTCTATGCTTGTGTCCTTTCTGTCTAAATCTATTGTGCTGTGATCACAATCTATGGTCTTTTTATTTGTGATATTAATAATACATGTATCACCTTTTGTATTTCAGCCTTCTCTTCCGTGGAGGCGCCAGGAGTTCTGGCTACAGACGTCACATGTCAGAAAGCCTCAACCCCTTACATTCAGGGATGCCAGAACCATTTCCTGGGGTTGAAACCCAGTAGGGTTATGAAACCCAGTAGGGTTATGGGACACTGGAGAAAGGCGATAATGAATCGCCCTGTTTAGTAAGAACTTGGGAAGTTCTGTTCAGAGGAGTATAATGGCCTGAAGATGAAGTATAAAGATGTATACCCGACCAAATAGGTAACGGCTAGGTGCATGGCCTTCATTTTGACCTTCTTGCAAAACTAGATGTAGCAATACGAGTGTTCTACTCCTGCTGTGGACGTTAATCTCCTGAAGCAGGCTCTTAGGCATAAGTAAAACCATAGATTGGGCATGCCTTAAACCCAGGGATCAAGCTTCTGTTAATCTATTACCCTTAAGTAGGCTTCCCTTCAGTCTTTGCTGATGAAAAGATAAAAAGGAACAAAAAAGGTTGTCTGTCAGGGGGCCCTTTTTTGGCAGTTTTATTTCCCTGGACAGGGTAGTGTTAAGACAGGCCCTCTTATTCATCAATGTAGTGTCCTTGTTTTACAACACAGGTCTCTGATTAATCTTTTAGCAGCACCTATAGGCACAATAGGCCATGGTTGTTAGATGTGTGACAGGCAACATTGATAACCTACAAGTTTAACATGTTTTCTGATTCCATCTTTAAGAGCCCACTCCACCTAGATCCTGCATCCGAAGCAGAGAAGGCAGGGACATTGGTGTAGTAGACCTGCAGATCAGCCGCATGATCCAGCTAAGATACCTTCATCAAGCATATGGAGTGAAGGTAAAGCTCACTGCAGAACCGAGGTTCGCTAAGAGGGTCTTGCAGTGGTCCGACCTTAAGGTAGGCCTGAGGTACTTGCTTATCCTCTCAGGTGTGCCGTCCTGAAGATGACTTGAGAAAAGTACCAGTTACTTACCGGTAACTGCCTTTCTAGGAAATCTTCCAGGACAGCATGCCTACTTCCTACCCGTTGGAGGAGGGAACATTTTAGAACACTAGAAGGTGAGTTTCTATGAGGAATGATTTCCCTTGTGAACCAGGCTCAGGAGTTACTTCTCTACAAACTGAGGATCAAGGGGAAGGGTGGGGACTTAAAACAGCTGTTGATTGACTGTGTTTCCTGTGGGGAGGAGCCTCTCATCTCTCAGGGGTGCCATCCTGCAAGATTTCCTAGAAAGGCAGTTACCGGTAAGTAACTGGTACTTTTATAATTTGTCCCTTAGGACAGTGGTCATCAACCCTGTCCAAAGGGCCCACTAACAGGCCAGGTTTTATGTATTACCTTGGGGAGATGCAGACTAGAATACTGCAATCACTGAGCAGCAAATGATATCACCTGTGATGTATTTCAGTTATCTTGCAAACCTGGCCTGTTAGTGGGCCCTGAGGACAGGATTGTTGACCACTGCCTTAGGAGACTTTTTTATTATTGTTTACACCCAAGACTCACACAATCGTCACCCCCAATTTCCACAATCTGATTTTTGTTAAAAATGTGTCAATCTTGAGTGGATATTTTGTGAATCGTGGGTGAAAATATTGATAAGCAGATAACTTAGTGTTACACAGCACTATTTTCTACCTGAGTTCAGTATTGTCCAGAAAATGCAAATAATGTAGACTTGCAATAAAAGAATGAAAGAAGAAAAAATGTTTCATTTGTGCAGAAGACTTTATAGTATTTATCAGTCATATAGTACACAATCAATATGAAAAAGCAGTTGAGAAATTTGTGGCAATAAATATTTAAAATCCTGAGGTTTCTAAAAACAATTGGCTTAAAGGGTAATTGTACAAAAACAAAGCTCCATACCTTCCATTCACTTGTTCTCCCCTATTGCCAATAGCACTACACAGGTCAGATTAGGACATTCATGTGTTCTCATTGCCCTAGCCAAACCCAGAGCTAGACATTGATTACAACCTGTGGTGTTCCTACTATGCTCTGATATGCTGCGCATGCATCTGGCGTGGCCATTGAAAAAAATGTCTGTCTGGGATGTGCACACTGAGCTTGGTAGGAAGAAGTCCTTTATTTTCACTGGCCAGGTTTAGCACATACACAGCATGTTGAAGCACTACAGAAATACCCCATGTTATACACACTGACCAGGCCTGAGAAGGTCACAGAAGTAAAAATATGGTAATGTCTGTATATGGGGTTTGACGAGGAGGATGAGAGATGGTAGGTTGTGTTATAAAGGGCAAATTATCTTTAAAGTGATTCTTAAGCCAACACATTTTTACCCTAATGCATTCCCCGCATTAAGGTAAAAAATGTTTTATATCTTTCTATCCTCCCCCTTTCCTGTGTGAAGAGGGGAGAAGATATCCAATGCTGTGCACGGCTGCATTTCTTCTCCCCTCTCTTCCTCTTCACACTGGGACTTGGGCAGCAGCAGGAGCCATTGGCTCCCGATGCTGTCAATCAAATGCAGTGAGGAGGGAGCACAGAGCAGGGCTAAGTCCTGCTGTGTGTGTCTATGGAGCGCAGCTCAGAAGCTCAGGAGCTCAAAAGCGAGCACGCACTGTGTGCCCCCATAGTAAATCTCACACGGGGCACACGAAGAGGAGGAACCAATCGCTGGTGGGTGACCCCAGAAGAGGTGGTTTAGGGCTTCTTTGTGCAATTTATTGCTTACAGTACTTACAGTTATATATAATAGTGTATTATATAAAAACATAGAAGAGTGACAGCAGAAAAAGACCAAGTAGAGTTCCCCACCTCTTTTTTTTAACCTCTTTGACTGAGTATAGATCTATGTTTGTCCTGAAGATATTTTAATGCGCTTAGGCAGCCCATACATTATTCTTTTTTTTTTTTTTTCAACCAGCATGTTGAAAGAAAAAAAAATGATTTGATTTCCCCATCCACACACTCGATATGGATGAGGAAATCACTCCTGCTGAGGCATTGTATTCTGACACAGAGGAGACTTCCCTGCCATCAGAATACACCGATCAGTGCTGCCGGTTATATTCAGCAGTACTGATCGATCAGGAAAAACCTAAAAGAGTGGTTTGTACAGATGTCGATTGGTAGGAACCACTGTCCCCATTCATGGAATGAAATTCGTCCGGTCCAGCATTTTGATCAATGTATGGCCAGCTTTACATTTGCCTGACTCTTGTCCAAGGTTTTGTGCTCAATCATGAGTACACTTTAGGTTTTTCACACAGTAATTTTGCGTAGGCTAAACAGACCATTTTTTCATACAGCTATCTACATATTATGGTGCTTAAAGTGGAACTCTGGGCATTTAACTGCCCGCCTGCCACCCACCTTCTGTTGCAGTGTACAGTCCAGCTTTATTCTTGACATGGTGGGAATAGACCTGGGTCCTGGAGACAATGTAACTTCAGTGCACATATGTACAAGTTACTTCATCAGTGGCTACCCAATGGCTGAAGAGGATCGCTGAAAGACCTGGAGGTATTCAAATCTTGCAAAAAGTCACTCCAGCACAATGTGACCGCATTGTCTTGTGGGATTCAGATATTCAGCATTCTGTGGGATTGCGCAGGGAGAAATGTGGCATTATCGCCTAGGTGCCACGGGCAGAATTTGGGGATAAATAAGTTAATTGAATTACTTTTTTCCCTAAAGGTCATCAATGCAGCTGCTCTTAATGGAGAGGGGTCGTGTTAAGTTAAGCCAACCTGGCATTTTTACTGCAAAGTCCCCTTTAAGAAATGATTTAAACATAAAGTTATCCCTATTACCTAACTTGTTAGTACATTAAAATGTCTATAACCTACACGCTACCCGCTGTCTGCATTGAGAATAGTAAGGAAGCTGATGGACAGTTTCAACCTGGCCAATCAAAATTTTATCTGATGGTAGTATTCCCAGGCTACCAAGAGTGGTAATTCCTGCCAAATACTCTGCCTGATCATAGTCCAAATCTGTTGATTCTTCAAGATCTGAGCAGAAAATATGTACACTATATTGTCAAAAGTATTGGGGTGCCTCCCTTTACACGCACATGAACTTTAATGGCATCCCGGTCTTAGTCTGTAGGGTTCAATATTGAGTTGGCCCACCCTTTGCAGCTATAACAGCTTCAACTCTTCTGGGAAGGCTGTCCACAAGGTTTATGAGTGTGTCTGTGGGAATTTTTGACCATTCTTACAGAAGCGCATTTGTAAGAACACCTTTGGGATAAATTAGAGTGGAGACTGCAAGCCAGGCCTTCTCGTCCAACATCCGTGCCTGACCTCACAAATGTACTTCTGGAAGAATGGTCATACATTCCCATAGACACACTCCTAAACCTTGTGGACAGCTTTTCCAGAAGAGTTGGAGCTGTTATAGCTACAAAGGGTGGGCCAACTCAATATTAAACCCTATGGACCAAGACTGGGATGTCATTAACATTCATGTGTGTGTATAGTCAGGTGTCCCAATACTTTTCACAATATAGTGTATGTATGTATAGTGTATGTATGTATACCTTGAAATATGAGAAGATTCTCTCTGGCAAAAACATACTTAGTTACACCACTATAAACAATTAGTTGTACACCCCATCTGCCTTGAGAACAAGCAAATGTGTAAACCCATTAAAAGCATACATACAGAAACACAATTTTAAGCTCCATTTTTAAAAACATAAATTGAGTTCTATACTACTGCCCAGTATTATTGGTCAGTTCATATAAGACATGTTATGGACACTAGACAGCACAGATATATTATATCATATTGCCAAATACTCCTAGGTGTTCTAAAATTAGAACTGATGGCTCATAATACACTATTTTCAGATGGGTTATCTGCAACATTGAATGTCGGGTCCAAATCCTCTTCATCATCATCATCATTATCATCTCCTTGTTGGTTGTTAAAATTATCTTCACTGTCATAGTCATCTGCTTCACCATCTTCGACACCCTCTATCACCACCACCTCTGGAGGAGCGTCCTCCCTAAACCACACTGCTTTATATCCAGCATCTTCCTTAAGCTCCTTAGTTAAGATAGACTTCACCTTCTTGTCATCTGAATCATCACCCTCTGCTGTTTCAGAAGGCTGATTATCAGCTGGAGCACTTTGCGAAAGAGCACTGCCTACTGCAGCATCAGTAGCTATGGTCACGCTGGTAGATGCAGGTTCTGTCGTGGCGAAACCACCATAATCTGCAAAATCATTGGTTGGATCATCAGTGTCATTTATAAGTTCCTCAGCGCTGTTTTGGGTGTTTCCAGAATTCTAAAATGAGAGAGCAGATGTCACAAATGATATCAGTAATACAGGAATATTGCTGTAAGCAGGAGCACTTAAAAATACTAAATACTTCACAACAGGTTAACACATTCTATATCACTTGCAATAATAGCACAGCCAATATGCAAATCCATACTACTTGATGCTTTATATACTTCTGGTCATATTCAGTAAGGCAATACAAAGAACAATAATAATATGGTGTTTTCATAAACTCTGAGATACTGTTAATATTTTAGCTGACTATTCAGATGAATTAAAGGATGACTCTTTATTGGTTTCTTTACTTTACAGCACTTTTCAAATTTTAGACGCTCATCCTCAATGGTTTCTAATGAATATGGCAGTATTAATTTATGACCATTCTTTAGCTACCTCTTGCTGATATGACAGATCATACTGCAGTATGGAAGTTAAAATGTTTCTGGTTTAATCCAAATTTATCCAATATTTGCCAATAAGGCATGGCCACACAAATTTTCAAGAAAGAAGGCATAGGAACCTGGGAATTACATTGCTTATTTCAGTTCTATCAGTGTATGATCTATTGTCTTTTCAATCATCATAGTTATACATCAGGTTTAATAAAAAATAATTAAATTAAAATAATTAAATAACTATTCTCCTAATCTAGTAATTCAGATCCTGAGATGGGTGAAACACAACTTTATAACAATCTAAGATTATTCCTTCCTGGCTGTGTAACACATTAAAGTGAATATGTGCTTTGCCCATGCAAGAAAAAAATTTACACGGGTTTGTCTAGGCATAAAAATATATGTAGTTGTCAGAAACCATGAATCAGACTGAGACAGTTAAAGTACAGTTAAATCACACTTGTTTAATAATAAAAAAAAAAGGTAAACAGAGTAAACATAGTCAAAACATAGCTAGAGTTCAGGAACTGGAACAGATAGTCAGACAAGCCAAAACGTCAGGGAGCCAGAGATAAGCGTAGTAGAACAGCAAGCAGAATCTTGAGCCAGAAGGAATGTCAGCCAAGTAATTCTTTAACAGGAACACAGGACAGCATCTCTGGAGATGTGACCAAGGCGAAGGCAGAGATCATCTGGACTGGACAGCTTAAGTAGGCAGGACTGACGAGCAGGATATCATCAGCAGGTGAGTCACCATGGAGAGATAGGAGCTGGCAATTAGCCAACAGCTGAGCAACCAGCTTTGAGAAGGAAGGGCTGAGCCCAGCCCTGACAGTACCCCCTCCTCAAAGACCCCTCCCCCTCGGAGGACCACCAGGCTTAAGGGGAAAACGTCTATGGAAATCACGGAGGAGGACAGGGGCATGTATGTCCAAGGATGAGACCCAAGAGCATTCCTCCAGATCGTACCCTTTCCAATGCACCAGGTACTGTATGCTCCCATGGAATCTACGGGAGTCAACAATGGACTGTACTTCATACTCATGGTTCTCAATCTGTACAGGGTGAGGATGAGGCACCGAAATAAAAGAAAAACAAGGGCGCACCAGCCTTGTGTATTACTTTTTTTTTAAATTTATTAAAATAATGAAAAGAAACATCTCACAAGCAATGGGTGGAGGAGGATTAACACGAGGTGTACCGACAGCCAACATGCGACTTTAGAATAAGCGATGCCTTCAAAATGAGGCAGGTGGTAAAGTGGTTGCAGACCAAAGGTTTTAATAAGGAGACATGAAATATATAGTTACATAGTTAGTCAGGTTGAAAAAAGACACAAGTCCATCCAGTTCAAACATAAAAAAAAAAAAAAAAATATTGAACAATCCAATATACCCAATACTATACCCACAGTTGATCCAGAGGAAGGCAAAAAACCCCAGCAGAGCATGCTCCAATTTGCTACAGCAGGGGAAAAATTCCTTCCTGATCCCCCAAGAGGCAATCGGATTTTCCCTGGATCAACTTTACCTATAAATGTCAGTACCCAGTTATATTATGTACATTTAGGAAAGTATCCAGGCCTTTCTTAAAGCAATCTACTGAGCTGGCCAGAACCACCTCTGGAGGGAGTCTATTCCACATTTTCACAGCTCTTACTGTGAAGAAACCTTTCCGTATTTGGAGATGAAATCTCTTTTCCTCCAGTCGTAAAGAGTGCCCCCTTGTCCTCTGTGTTGACCGTAAAGTGAATAACTCAACACCAATACATTTGAGATACGCATATTAGAAGGAAGGTCTAATGCGTAAGCCACTGGGTTAATCCTGTGAAGAATGCGGAAAGGCCCAATAAACCGAGGTGCGAACTTCAGAGAGGGAACACGAAGTCGGAGGTTGCGAGATGACAGCCAGACCCTGTCCCCAACCTGGTGGGAAGGCGCAGGCAGGCGCCTGCGGTCAGCATGGAGTCTGTACCTATCATTAGCATGTCGCAAAGCCTCCTGGATTTGTGCCTAAGTGGAACGAAGACCACAGAGATGCTCCTCTAATGCAGGAATACTCTGCGGAACAAATGAGCCAGGCAACATGGAAGGTTGGAAACCATAGTTCGCCATAAATGGGGACAATTGGGAAGCAGGATTCAAGGCATTTTTGTGAGAAAATTCTGCCCACGGTAAGAAGTCTGACCAGTTGTTATGATGGTCAGAAATATAGAAATGAATGAATTGCTCCAAGGACTGATTGGCTCGTTCTGTGGCCGCATTAGACTGCGAATGATACACAGAGGAGAAAGCAAGCTGAATTCCCAACTGAGCACAAAAGGCTCGCCAGAACCGGGACACAAACTGACTATCCCTGTCCGAGGCAATCACCTTGGGTAGCCCATGTAAGCGAAAGCTCTCCCAAGCAAAAATGGAAGCCAGTTCCTTAGGAGTGGGCAACTTCTTAAGTGGAATACAATGGGACATTTTCGAGAACCGGTCAACCACCATAAGGATAACTATGTTGCCCTGGGAGATGGGTAACTCCACAATGAAATCCATAGACAGGTGGTTCCAGGGCCTCTCTCCATTGGGTATGTGTTGTAGGAGGCCCACTGGAAGGTGTCGTGGAGTCTTACTCTGAGCACACACGGAACAGGCAGCTATGAAGGTGATTACATCAGCATGTAGACTAGGCCACCAGAATTGTTGGGAAATGGCCCAAAAGAGTTGATTCTTCCCAGGGTGGCCAGCAGCCTTGGGAGAATGGTAAGTCTGGAGCATGGCAGTACGGAGACTCTCTGGGACAAAGCAGCTGTCACAAGGTTTCTCAGGAGGATCCTGAACTTGAGCAGCAAGAATTTTGTCACCCAAAGGAGAAGTGAGACTGGTGCGAACCCTAGCCAGAATACTATCAGGAGGAATCACAGAAACTGGAACCGATTCCATATTGGAAGTGGAGGAAAATTGTCGTAACAAAGCGTCAGCCCTTACATTCTTAGTACCGGGTAAGAATGAGACAATGTAACTGAAACTAGACAAGAAAAGTGCCCATTGCGCCCTCCTGGGTGAGAGGCGTTTAGCCTCAGACAAGAATGTGAGATTCTTATGGTCAGTAAGAATGAGAACCGCCACAGTGGTACCTTCGAGGAGATGTCTCCATTCTTTCAGGGATAAAATGATTGCAAACAGCTCTCTGTCACCAATCTTGTAATTGCACTCCGCAGGTGACAATTTCTTGGAAAAGTAGCCACAAGGATGCATAGCGCTCTCAGGAGGTAGGACGTTGAGACAGAAGGGTGCCAACTCCAGTCTCAGAAGCATCAACCTCAAGGATAAAAGGTAACGTAGGATCAGGATGTGACAACACAGGAGCAGAAACAAAGGCAGCCTTGAGTCTCTCAAAGGCCTTAATGGACTTCGGAGACCAACTCTGTGGGTTACCGTCCTTTCTGGTCATATCAGTCAGGGGCTTGACCAGAGACGAGAAGTTACGAATAAACTTCTGATAATAGTTGGCAAAGCGAAGAAAACGCTGCAGAGGATGTAAACCCACAGGTCGGGGCCACTGTAGGACTGCTGAAAGTTTCTTTGGGTCCATCGAAAAACCAGCAGTGGAAATGACATAACCCAGGAATTTAACCTGTTCACGATGGAATTCACACTTCTCCAATTTACAACAGAGATTGTTCTCTCTTATGCAGTGTACACATGGTCGGACTTTTCGACTGGACTGGTGTGGGCTTCACCGGACATTCAGCGGACTTTTCCAGTCGCAAATCTGACAGACTTTAGATTTGGAACATGCTTCAAATCTTTAAGTCGTAACTCCGCCAGACCCAGAAATCCGCTTGTCTGTATGCTAGTCCGACGGACAAAAACCGACGCTAGGGCAGCTATTGGCTACTGGCTGTGAACTTCCTTATTTTAGTCCGGTGTACGTCATCACGTACGAATCCGTCGGACTTTTGTGTGATCGTTTGTAGGCAAGTCCGTTTGTTAGAAAGTCCGTCGGAAGTCCGCCAAAAGTCCGTCGAAAGTCTGTCGGACAGGCTGTAGGACTTTTGTTGCTGATAAGTTCGACTGTGTGTATGGCCTTAGTTTCTGAAGCACACGACAGACATTTGTGTGGTGGCTCTCCAGGGACTTGGAAAATATGAGGATATCATCGAGATAAACCACCACACATAACTGCAACAAATCTCGGAGGACATCGTTAATAAATTCCTGGTAAACTGCCGGGGCGTTACAAAGGCCAAAAGACATTACGAGGTACTCATAATGGTCTGTCCTGGTATTAAACACAGTTTTCCACTCGTTGCCCTCTTTAATCCTCACGAGATTGTATGCCCCTCTCAAATCAAGCTTTGTGAAAACCGTTGCTCCCTTGAGGCGGTCAAATAACTCCATAATCAACGGAATCGGATATGCATTCTTAATCATGAAACGATTGAGACCCCTATAATCAATACAAGGTCTCAGTTCACCACTTTTCTTCACAAAGAAGAAACCAGCACCAGCAGGAGACGAGGATTTGCGGATGAAACCTCGAGAAAGTGCATGTGCAACATACTCCTCCATGGCCTTATGCTCCAAGACTGACAAAGGGTAAACCCGGCCATGAGGGGGTATGGCACCAGGTTGAAGGTCAATTGTGCAATTATATGACCAGTGTGGAGGCAAACTACCGGCTTGACCTTTGTCAAAGACATTGCTAAAATCATCTGGCAGGGAGGAGAGAGAAGAAGTGTACAGGACCTTGGCTACCTTCTGGAAGCATGTCTTACTGCATTGTGGAGACCAGGAGAGAACCTCAGCATGGAGCCATTCAAAAGAGGGGTTGTGCCTCTGTAACCAAGGAAAACCAACAACCAGCAGAAACCTGGTGAGGAAATAACTTGGAATTGGATTATCTCATGGTGAAGAGCCCCTACAGCCATGGACAACGGAACAGTCTTATGAGTCACATGAGTGACTCAGGAGTGGCATGCAGCTACAGCGGAATAGAGTGCTTCGATACAAAGGCAGCATCAATGAACAGGCCTGCAGCCCCAGAGTCGATTAGAGCCTGTATCTCGACGGACGACTCAGTCCAAGAAAGGGTAACCGAAAGCAGGAGCTTATCCTTCTGGATAACTGGGGACGAAACAACGCCACCTAAGGTCTGTCCGTGACAGGACCTCAAGGTTCGGATGTTCCCTGGACGGGTAGGACAAGACTTCAAAATGTGACCTGCATGGCCACATTAAAGGCACAATCTTTCCCTCCTCCTAAGGGTACTCTCTCAATCCGCAGAGAGACACATGAAGCCCAAGTGCATGGGTTCATCTTCACAGACCGACTCGGTACCAGGAGGCCTGGGAGGTGAGGGAGGCAAGGGTGGGACTGCGAAGTTCGGAGACAAATGTACAGGAGGCTTCTGCAAGGGCTCCTTAAATGGGAGTCTTTCTCTGATTCTGGAGTCATTGAGGATGGCAAACGTGATCAACCTCTCCAGCTCAGTGGGTAAATCTCGGGCTGCTATCTCATTCTTGATGGTATCCGGGAGACCATGAGAAAAAGCAACCACGAGGGCCTCATTGTTCCATGCAACCCCTGCTGCCAGAGTACAGTATTCATTGGCATAATCGGCAACAGTTCTCGTACTCTGTTTGATGGACATGAGGCACTTGGCAGCAGAAGTGGAGCATGCGGGAACGTCAAATACCCTTTTAAAAGAAGTCACAAACTCAGGGTAACTCAAGACAACAGGTTTTTGCGTCTTCTATAGAGGGTTTGCCAAGGCCAAGGTTCTCTCAAATAGCAAAGATATTACGAAACCTACTTTGCTTCTGTCCGTGGGAAACGCCTTGGGCAGCATCTCAAAGTATATCTCAACCTGGTTGAGAAACCCTCTGCATTGGACTGGATCACTCCCAAATCAATGGGGAAGCGGAGCGGAACCAGACATACCTCTTAAAGAGGTAATACTCGAGGCGGGTGCCGGCACAGAGACTGGAGCAGCAGCAGGGATGGCCTGCAACACAGGTTGTACCAGAGCAGCCACAGTGGGAGATTCCAGGTGAGCCATGTGACTCAGGAGCGTTTGTAACGCCATGGCGAACTGATCCATGCGGTGATCCTGCTCATCCAATCTGAAAAAAATATTACCAACAAGTGGATTGACTGCATCTTCTGAATTCATGGCCTTCGCCTACTGTCAGAAACCATGAATCAGACTGAGACAGAAGTACAGATAAATCACACTTGTTTAATAATAAAAAAGGTAAACAGATTAAACATAGTCAAAACATAGCCAGAGTTCAGAAAGCGGAACGGATAGTCAGACAAGCCAAAACATCAGGGAGCCAGAGATAAGTGTAGTAGAACAGCAAGCAGGATCTGGATCCAGAAGGTATGTCAGCCAAGCATGTCTTTAACAGGAACACAGGAAAGCGTCTCTAGAGATGTGACCAAGGCTAAGGCAGAGATCATCTGGACTGGAAGGCTTAAGTAGGCAGGACTGACAAGCAGAATATCATCAACAGGTGAGACACTGTGGAGAAATAGGAGCTGGCAATTAGCCGACAGCTGAGTGGCCAGCTTTGAGAAGGAAGGACTGAGCCCAGCCCTGACAGTAGTACATCTCTCCGATGCATATACTGTGCATTTACCAATATTTTGACTCTTTAAAAAAACATTACAGGTACAGAAAAATACTTGTTGTTTCTCCTAGAAATCCAGTGAGCTTCTAATTTTCTGTGGTGAGCTGATAAAGCTGCCTCTGCTGCACTAAAATCCTGCGTTGGGGTTGATTTACTAAAACTGGAGAGTGCAACTGGTGCAGCTGTGCTTACTGACCGATCAGCTTCTAACGTCAGCTTGTTCAATCAAGTTTTGACCAAAAAAACCTGGAAGCTTATTGGTTTCTACGCAGAGCTGCACCAGATTTTGCAATCTGCAGTTTTAGTAAATCAACCCATTGTGTTGTTAGCCCTGCCTGAGTTCTTGCAAAAAAAGGAGAGGTGCTATGAAAGTCATCTGAAATATTGTTTTATTATTGCATGTGAACAGCAGTCAAAAAGAAAGCCAATGCGTTTTGGCCATCAGGCATTAATCATGGCTTAAATCCCAAGCAGTGTTGTCAGGCTGCCTGAGTTATCCCCTGCTGGAGAAAAGTTTCTCTTATTTTTATGGAGGCAAGCAAAGAGTAAGGTGTTCTGTAGTCTGCAAGGGAGAACTGGGAAGCCTGACAACACTGCTTGGGATTTCAGTGTTCAAGAGGTGCTGGACCAGAACCCAGGAAGGTAGATGAAGCTCAATGACTCAACCTAAACTGCTCTACCACAAAGCGGGTTCCTCCCAAATAGCGAGCATGGGCCTCCACTAGGTAATCCAATTAAGATAAACAAAAAGAGCACCAGTTGGTCAGCTTAAGTATCCCTACAAGACTTTTGGTAAACAGAACCTTCAGACGCATGTACTTGATCAAGAAAAACCACAGTGAGTGTATGTGGGTGTGTGCCAAATTGCATCATACAAGCCTACAAGACTATTTTTTGTCTATATTTGCAGTATCTTTTCATTTTGTTTATTAGAATGGTTAGAGATATGATATTCTTAATACTGTTACCATGTATATGAATTATATGATTCCCCTTGTTTTTTTTAAATTTTAAGATCTGTGTATTACTTACATCTCCTAAACCTCTTCCGAGCTTCCTTTTTATTGAGTTCCCATAATGTTTGTGAATAAGGAAGCCCAGTACAACTAGACACAGAGCAAGGATGGCTCCCAGGGAGGCACCGAGTGCTGCCATGTCGGTGGCAGTGTAAGACGAGGCTTTTTCTATAGAATCTGTAAAATCTGAAAAGGTGAAAAAATAATAAGATGTAAATCTATGTACAGTTCATTGTTACATAATGAAATGAAAATACGTTTTCTTAGTGACACAATTAAATAATATATGCATAATTAACTGTTTGAATTTACAGCATGCACAATCGATACATAAGAAAAGCTGAAGCTAAACTAGTTCCTGGGCATCCAAGATTAGATATGATTGGATGTGTAACAATACAAAAAGATTCAGCACCCAGGAAACCCCCACAATAAAATGATTACACAAAAGTGATGATAATAATATTTATAATAATAGTGATAGTAACAATATTATCAATAATGCACCCTAAACCAAAAATCCCCCAGCGGCTGGAGTCAACTTATCCCCCTGGACAAGCAAAGATCCAAATCACACTCTACTCCTAGCGCTTAAGAGTATTCCAAAAACAACTAAACATTCCATAATGTCCAAACCTAAAATACTTGCATCTTCACTATATGCTACACTTTAGTGAAAACAATGGCAAAAGTAAACTCTTATCCAATGTTTAGACCCTCCAGTGTAAATGGATCTTAAAAAGGCATACATATATATTATTGGCCACCTGATGTCACACTCCCTATTCTTCGCTCTTCTCATCAAAAACTCCAAAAACTCCTTCTCATCAAAATCTACTATTCCATATATAGTGTCCTCCCAGAGAGAATAGTGATCTAAAAACAATATAAACAACCTCAGTGTAGGATTCTCAAACACCACAAAGACAAAAAATGTAGAATTGCACTCACATATATTCAAAAAGTGTGGCACCCAATCCACTTAAAATGCCACTGGTGCATATATACCATCAATATCAAAAATCCACTGCTGTGTCCCCCTGTGTCCACAGGAATGGACTCTCACCAAATGTAGTGACCCATATACTACATAGGGTCTAGGCAAGCATTCAGAATTAATCTTTTGCCTTTTTAGACCCATCTTCCAGTCGCCCGGGTAGCGTTGAAATACCTCCAGGGAAGCATATAACCAAAGCAGCCTAATAGTTAGTGTTGAGCAAACACCCAAATTTGCAGGGTATACGTCGGGTGTTCGCCCCGCCAAATGCTCTGCAATGCACTGCTCGCTGCACAGTGCATTCTGCAGGGCGCAGTAAAAGCTGGTTGTTAAGGAACATGGCCGGGAACTTGGCCGTGGTGTCCTTAACAACCGATGAGTCAATGGGCTGGCCTGTTGACAGCTGAATAAAAACATAAATAAAAATTTGCCGGTAAGAATAGTAAAAAAAATGGTGTGGAGTCCCCCCAGTGCAAACCAGACCCGAAGGTGGGTTTTAAGGGGTATCCCACGCCATTTAGTAAAAAAACTGAGCGGGGCCCCCCCCAAAATCCATACCAGACCCTTATCCAAACAGGGAGCCCGGCAGGCCAGTAAAGGGGGGGGGGGGAGCGCCATCCCAAAAATGAAAAAAAAGAAAATGCTCCGCTCGCCGTGAAGGCAAACCGCCGAATGGCTGGCTTGCCGTTTGACAGTTCTTATATAGGTAAGGGCGGGGCCACTTGGTGACGACACCTGGTGGCACTGCTCCCCCATTGTGTTGTCATCAACTGGTGCATGCTGGGTCGGTGACGACGCAAGGGGGGCGGTGCCACCTGGTGATGTTGCCAGGTGACCCCGCCCTTCCCTATATAAGAACTGTCAAACGACAAGTCAGCCATTTGGCAGAACCCCCCCTGCCCCAAAGCATCCCCCAAGTTGAGGGCATGTGGCCTTGTATGGTTCAGGAGGGGGGCTCGCTCGTCCCCCCTTTCCTTACTTGCCAGGCAGCGTGCTCGGATAAGGGTCTGGTATGGATTTTGGGGGGGACCCCGCTCAGTTTTTCTTTAAAATAGCCGGATGCCGGCAATTGAACCGCGAGTCAATTCAAATGTCATTTGTCTCTTTCTTTTTTCTTTAGAAATGTAATGTTTGCTGCAGCATGTTCTATACATGCTACAGGTGCACCACTTTACAGGCAGACTAAGGGGGCCCCATAGGCACTATATTTAAAGAAAAATTTCATTTTTATTGTTGCACTTTAGGCATCATTAAAATCACTGCTCCAGAAAAAACAATTTTTTTAAAAATATATTTTTGCAGTGATACATGTCCCCCAGGGCAGTACCCGATCCCCCATACCCCTTTTATGGCCAATTACTTGCATATAAGCCTTCAAAATGGGCACTTTTGATTTCTCATCTTCGGCTCCCATAGACTTCAATGGAGTTTGCTGTTTGAGGCAGAACTTTCCCCCTGTTTGGGAGTTCTGCTGCGTACCGAACAGGGGGGTGTTCGGCCCATCTGTACTCATAGTGCAGCAACCAGCAAAACACTTTATTTAAATAAAATTGCACTTATATAAGCAGAAAGCTAAACTTCACATATAGGTAAAAAAAAGACCCACTACTTCCAGTTCCTGTGTCTGACACCACTTCCTCGACATGTTTCGTCATCAAGACTTTGTCCTGAGAAATACCTATATGTCAGTTTTACCTTTCTGCTTAAGTGGAAGCAATTTTATTTAAATAAAGTGGTTTACCAGTTGCTGCACTATGAGGCTGCTTTGTTTATAAACTTTCCTGGAGGTATTTTCCACTTTTATGCAGAGGAATAGCACAGTGCCTGAACTTGTATATTGCTCAGGTGTGTGCCTGTTAAATAGGTGTGGGCACATCTCCTAGTGGATGAGGGACAAAAAGAGGGGGGTGGTTTGCTGAAATTGTAATCGCCTCTTCTAAGCTTTCAAACAGCAAATAGATCATTACTGGGACTTACGTGACAAATGAAGTACCCCTGCTGGAAAACAAAAAGAAGGGGGAAAGAAATAACAGCTGATTCATGATTATGGTAATATTTGTTCATTATTCGTCCTATCCTATACTTCTCCTTTAAGACTGATTTACACTGTAGAGTCTAACATTTGGTGAGAGTTCACTTTTTTTTGAAGATACAAGTATTTCACACTAAGTTTGGACATTTGGTATTGTGGGATTAAAAAAAACACCAGATGCCCCTAGGAGCAGCTGAAAAAATGTCCAGTGTGTATGAGGCCTAAATCTTTAGCTTGCTACCTTGTTCTAATTAAGGCCCCTTTCACAAAGGCATCATCCGTTCAGTCACATTCTTTGTTAAAAAACTGAAAACAGATTTAGATTATATCAGTTAACATCAGTTTGCACATCCGTCTTCAGTTCACTTCAGTTTACATCAGTTTATATTAGTTTACATCAGTCTACATAAATTTCAAGATCCTTTTTTTAACACAAACGTTCCGATCGTATCCGCCTGGCCGTTTTTCAGGTGGACCTGATCAGAACCTCCATTCTCCTCTATGGAGTGGTGGGTCATGCGTCCATTGACACCCACCTACATCCAAGCCGATATGATCTGCTAAAAACATATGTCCAGTGGATTGGATGGCAGTCAGTTGTAAACAGACAGGCGGTCCATTTACATCTGACCACCCATAGAGGAGAGTGGCTGTGTCTGTGTCCACTCTGCATAAACAGAGTGGACATGGACCTGTCATCTGGGATCAGGGATCAGCGGCAGGATCCTCTGCTGAGCAAGCAGATCACAGCCAGTGTAACAAAACACTGTAAACAAAAAAATGTTTCTTGTCTAAAAACATACATTAACGGAACGGTTGTAAACGGACGCATCCGTTATGTTTCAACGGATCTGGAGGTTGGCTGTTCTATTTAAAATGTCAGAACTGAACGGACATGGATGTAAACGAATGATCATCTGTTTACATCTGTTTTTTGATAGAAATGAATTGCTATCCACAGACGAAATGCCCATGTGAAAATGGTCTTAAAGGTAATAATAATGTCAGTTATTGCCTTCTACAAAAACATCAGTTAGAAGCCATCTGATGGAGACACACAAACTTATACTACCAAAAGAACAGGCACCACTTGGTTCAGCAAATGCTTTATACGTTTGAGTATTTTTTCGGAACAGCCTGTAAGGAAGATCTGGCTCTGTCTGTGATCACTCCTGCTTCCTGTCATTGCTTTAATTTATTACCGAAGCGTCCCTTCCAGGTCATATACTTCCTGGCTTTTTACTTTGCTGGTTGTCTCTTGCCTTTTAGTCTGTCTCTCTGCCCTGCTCCATCCTGTATGTCTACCTTGCTCCCTCCATGAGCACACATGTTCTGTTTCTCACTGTACTGTATGTTTTAGTCTGCCATTTCCCATGAGCATCTGTTAGACATTAATGAAGCTACAATTTCTGTTTGTTAGGAATCTACATCCGAATTTTGCTACCATATAGTCCTCTTGAATTACGGCATTATACTGAGCTCTAGACTTGTCTTTGCTGTTGTCTTCTGTATGGTGTTGTCTTTACCTCCTTTTTTCGATCTCCTTGTTATTTCAGTTCACCTTATTTTGTTATTTCTTACTACATCTTAGTCAGGATTCAGGACTTTTGGTAGCCCCCTGCTAGTCCAAGACCTTGAGCCTAAGCTTTTTACAATTCTAGTGTCTTGTCTTTTGTTCCTCAGTCCATTCCAGTTATGTGGCCTCCTAGCTGGTGTGTCTTCCTTGTTTGATTGCTGATTGTTCTTTTAGCTTCTGATCTTCAGCTGTCTTCTTAGGCACTACCACTGGTTACTAACAATATTTCTGCCAGCCGTGTCCCTTACTCTAGTACTAGGTGTATCCAAACCCCTTGCTAGCCATTGTCTTGCCTATCAGTGTCACCTACCAGTGCCGATCAGTGCTCATCACTGCCACCCATCAGTGTCCATCACTGCCACCCATCAGTATCAGGTATCAGTGCCACCTGCTAGTGTCCTTCAGTGCCACCTATCAATGCCCTTCAGTGCCGCCCATCAGTGCCACCCATTAGTGCCACCTCTCAGTGCCCACTAATGCCACCTATCAGTGCCTACCAGTGCCACCTCATCAGTGCTGCCTATTAGTGCCCATCAGTGCTGCCTTATCAGTGTCCATCAATGCAGCCTATTGGTGCCCATCAGTACAGCCTATCAGTGCCCATCAGTGTAGCCTCATCAGCGTAAATCAATGAAGGAGAAAAATTACCCGTTTGCAAAATGTATTAACAAAATATAAAACGGTTTTGTATTTTTTTTAAAAAAATTCAGTCTTTTTAAATTTTTTTAACAAAAAATAAAAAACACAGAGGTAATAAAATACCACCAAAAGAAAAAGATGATAAAAAATTCATTTGGGTACAGTGTTGTATAACCGTGCAATTGTCATTCAAAGAGTGGCAGTGCTAAAAGTTGAAAATTGGTCTGGGCAGGAGGGGGGTTTAGGTGCCCAGTAAGCAAGTGGTTAAAGTTCATGTGCGTGTAAAGGCAGCCGTCCCAATACTTTTGGTAATATAGTGTATATAAAAAACTTGGTCAAGGCACTTTAAAATATGTCCACATTCTGCACTCCTACAAACTGTCATAAAGTACGGTATATATATTATTATCAGTTATATGATAAACACAATAAGGGTTGTGGGATAAATTTACGGGTCTCTAAATAAGTGTCTACAGTTCCATGTAGGGCTGTACTGATATGTCTTGTTTACAGGCAACTCTCTTATAAATAATTCCAACACTATTCATTGTGCCATTTAAAAATAAGAACTGAATGTCAATGTACAGTGATTATGGCGAAGCATAACAGGTGTGTACATACAGTAGGTAATCATATACTCAAAGTAGCCATTGGTCATACGGTATACAAGGTGTGTCTATTAAATAACGAGACTGTGATCCCACCTAGTAAACAAAGCAGTCAGGCCCGGCTATAACTGCGTGCGTGGTGACCTTGAACATGTTTTAACCTGCATGACAAGCAGCAACACTCTATGATGTAGATTGTGAGTCGCCATTTAGTTTGGTTGTGTTTTCTGTAGTGTGCTAAAAAAATGCTAAGTTAAAAAGTTGAACAACGTGTCAATTTGAATCTTTTTGTAAACTTACACAAAACACCAATAGAATGTTTTCAAATGCTTACTACAGTTTATGGGAATGACGACCTGTCTCGTGCACGTGTGTTTAAGTGGCACAAAGGATTCAGTGAGGGACATGAGAATGAATTCCCAATAGTTAAATCAGTGCTTAAAGGGACACATTTTGAGTCAGTTTATGCTGTATAGAAGTAAACGGTGGATCTGTTGAAACAGCTGACAGAAATAGATTTTCTCCATGCCTGCGACCAGTGGAAAACAAGACTGCAGCAATGTATTAGTGCAAATGGAGAATGTATTGAAGGTGACAAGCATTAAATTTGTAATACATATAAATAAAGGGGAGTTATTTAATAAGTCTCGTTATTTAACCACTTCAGCCCCGGAAGATTTTACCCCCTTAATGACCAGAGCATTTTTTGTGATACAGCACTGCGTCGTTTTAACTGACAATTACGCGGTCGTGTGACACTATACCCAAACAAAATTGACGTCCTTTTTTCCCACAAATTGAACTTTCTTTTGGTGGTATTTGATCACCTCTGCAGTTTTTATGTTTTGCGCTATAAACAAAAAAAGACTGACAATTTTGAAAAAAAAGCAATATTTTTTACTTTTTGCTATAATAAATATCCCCCAAAAATATATAAAAAAACACATTTCTTTCTCAGTTTAGGCCGATATGTATTTTTCTACATATTTTTGGTAAAAAAAAATCACAATAAGTGTATATTGATTGGTTTGCACAAAAGTTATAGCGTCTACAAAATAGGGGATAGATTTATGGCATTTTGATTATAATTTTTTTTTAATAGTAATGGCAGTGATCTGCGATTTTTATCAGGACTGCGACATTGTGGCGTGGCGGACAGAGCTACAAATATCCACTGATTACTGTATAAATGTCGCTGACAGGGAAGGGGTTAAACACTAGGGGGCAATCAAGGGATTAAGTGTGTTCCCTCAGCGTGTTCTAACTGTAGGGGGGATGGGCCACTGACATGACAGAGATCACTGCTCCTGATCACTGGGAGCAGTAGATCCCTGTCATGTCACTAGGCAGAACAGCGAAATGCTTTGTTTACATAGGCATTTCCCTATTCTGCCTCTCCTCGCCGAGGGGCGCCGGTGGACATCGAGTTTGTGGGACGCGCTTGCATGCTCCCGCGCCTATGGTGGAGCGCGCGCGCGCGCTATCCTGCTCTTGCGGACTGATGTACAGGTATGTCAGTTTGCACAGGAGAGCTAGTCTGCCAACGGATATCGGCGTGTAATAGGCACACCTCGTATAGTGGGTAAATATCTAATTGTCCACTCATATTAGAGGGGTCCACCACAACGAACTACACAATCAAGCATACTTTATATGAGGCATGGCAGGCATGCTGGGTATTAATACGATGGTAAGTAGAACTTAACCACTCAAATATAAAGGCATAAGGGGAGAATGAGAGGGATGGACCCCCCTTTGTACAGGAGAAAATGTGAAAAAGATGTGGGGGAGATCTCTGAACTGCAGTGGAACAGAATTTTGAAACTTGCCCCACTGGTCTCGCTGTCTCCCTCTCAGAGGATGTCACAATTGTTCTTGCTATATAGAACCTACTATACTCCTCGAAAACTTTTTCAGTTCAGCCGTCAGCCAGACTCCAGATGCCCTGGGTGTAGGGGTCTAGAGGCGGTTGTGCACCCCATGTTTTGGAGATGTCCGAAGTTGTTCCGCTACTGGACGGCGGTGATGGGAATCATCGACTGGGCATTTGGAACCTCCACTAAGTTGGAGGCAAAACATTGCCTACTGGGATTAATGAAGGGAGTGGGGAACCCAGGAAACAGCCAGCTAGCAGTCATTAGATGCTTATTTCAAGCTTGGAACCTGATCGCCCAGGGATGACAGTCGGTGTCACCTCCGTCCAGTGAGGAATGGCTAAATAGTATGATGGGAGTAGTATGTGAAATTCTCAAGGAGAAATCAGTATACATAAAGCAAAGGGCACTAAATAAATATGACCTGATTTGGAAACCCTGGTGGGAAGCAAGAGGGATTAATGTGTAAATTTTATCAGCATAGAAGAACAGGTAAATGACGGGTAGTGACCTAAAAAAAATAGATTATGGGAGACCGAAAGATGAGTGAATGAGAGGTACGGATGGAGTTTTGAGGGTGAAGTGATTTGGTGGTGAATTTAAATAAAAATAGAACCTTAAGACAGGCCCCTTTGCAGGATGCCCACCCCAACCAGGCCATACTCAAAACGTGATTATTATATTACATACACTATTTATTTAGGGAGTGGAAAGTACTGGGGAGGGAGGGTGGGTCCTGGAGAAAATGTCTTTTTTGATATATTGTGTTATAAATAAGAAATATCTGAATAAAGAAATAATGTTTAAATATAAAGGCTCAAAAGCCCAAAGTAGCCATTGATTATATATTATGGACTAATATCCATGTGTCCACTCAAATTTTTTTTTTTTGGGGGGGGCTCTAACACTACACACTATATAATCAAGCATACTTTATATGAGGCATGGCAGGCATGCTGGTTATTACTATGGTGGTAAGTAGGATTTGATTTCTCAAATACAAAGACTCAAAAGCCCAGCATTTTCCAATCCATTTCAGGCCTGAGGTTGCCAATAAAGAATACAGTAAAAAACTAATAAATACTTGCACTATATGAAAAAAAATAATACATTCAAAACCCTGCAGCTGCTGTCCACCAAGTGCTAAATCACTTCATAAATCAAATATCAATATTACAGCACTTACAGTCCAAAAAATATATGTGTATGTATAACAGTGACAAACAGAGAAAACACTTGAAAAAGTCCAAAGTCTTTTCAAAAAATATATATATAAAGTGCTCAGTGCTCCAAATTCCATAAACAAAGTGCTGAAGTGCTTCAAGTAAACATGCTGTGCTGTCTGCCACATTCCCCTCTCATATCCCCACTCACCCGAGAAAATGGATCTTCAGCTTTTTAGTCTGGGGGTTAAACACACGTGTATTTAGTGTTAGGAATACCAGGCCTCTTTGGCGTCCTTATTGAGGTCCCCAAAATCCTGCTTTTTAGGGCAGCTGGAATATCCACCAGGCTCAATAAAAGAAAAAGGTACTCATGGTGAAGCACAATAAGAAAATTCATGTGCGCAATAAAAAAATTCCACTTACTAAATCTCTGAATAAAACGGCATTGGAACAATAACGAGGCTCTTCCGGGTACACCACGACTGGGCGTGTGTTCCACAAAGGACGGAAGTGACGTCTTTCGCTGCAAAGCCAGAAATTATGTCAATGTGTTTCACCCCTCCCACAGGGCGTCATCAAGGACATGATGTTTGTCACTGTTATACATACACATATATTTTTGACTGTAAGCACTGTAATTTTGATATTTAATTAAAGAATACAGTACAACCAATCCATCTAATTTTTCACATAGACTTGCAGTGTGGCATCCAATGTTTGGCCTCTTTTGGGGGGGTCACATGTCACTACATAAACATAGCTCATAGATGTGTCACAGTCAAGTAAAAATGTGGATGTATATTCCTCATGACCCAAAATAATCCACACAATCCCAGGGGGAGCGGGTTAAGGTGGGAATAAAAGCCACAGTTGACCAACTTTGCCAGTATTTCACTGGCTGCGTCATAGGGAAGGCTTCTTGTGTGTTCTCTGCACGACTCCTTAAGTGGCAGTGCAGGAGGTGACAGCTACTGTGATCTTCTCCAAATCCATAAGATAGAAAAATAATGAATGTAAAAAAAACCCCACTGATTTCAAAAGAAAGGAACTAAATATCAAACTATATTAACGCAGGAGCTTCCAGTTCAGAAATCCATTTTTTTCTAACACCAGTTGATTAAAATTTCCTCCTCTTAGGTTCCTATACACTCATTTAACCACCTAGCATTTCAACATGCTAGTATCCCTATTGTGTACCAGGGCAAAATGTCTGGCTGTAGGAGATCTGGGATTAAACGTGGTAGTATCAGAAGTAGATCAAATAAATATCTTTGAATGGGTCTCTGATAGTTTTCCCCACATAGAAGTACCTGCAAATTAAGGTCAACATGTGAGCTACTCTCCCCTTGCTGCAATGCATCCCCTGCCTCTAAGGAGCCTTCCCATGGACAGGCAAAGGGATGGTTCCTATATCATACTTCAACAGAAACCACAGGTACTACATTTAGGCACTCCATCTTAATTTTTCCTATGTATCTGTCTCCCCCAGGAAATACCACCATGGGTGAGCCTTTCTAAACACACATCATGGGTGTCTAGGGTCAAATGTTTTGACTGGGTTATTTCTTTTCAATAAGTGCCAGTGTTTAGTGCATCCAGCACTTATAGGTAGCTCCTGAACAACATGATTACTGACTGGTGGTAATAGAATAAAATGGCAGAGGCCTTTTCTTATTTTTTTATATCATCACAGTGGAACACTAGAGTCACATCTGCAGGGGAAAGCTTATGACTATACAGTGGCATTGCTATGGGGGTGCGAACCGCACCCGGTGGACGCCATCAAGTAGGATGTGCGATGGTGTCACCCCCATCCGTGACAGCGCACAGATCAACACTGGCACCGACCGCATCCATTTACAGGAGCTGGTGGTACTGTGCAGGCTAGAAAGGAGAGAAGCCGATCGGTGGTGGGGGGTGTCACCTGGTGTTTTTCCGCACCTGGTGACACCAAACCTAATTTCTGACACTGGCCAAGCAGCCTTTTGTTTACAGCCCATCCTTTGTGCAGTAAAGCAAAGTGCTGCATGGCTCAGTTGGGACCCAAAGCTCTGAAGTACATCTGCACACATGCAGAATCTGGGTGGGGGGGCACAAATGTCATTCTCACCCAGGCGAGAAAAAATACTGTACATACCCAATTGAGGGAGGGGGAGGAGGCAGGGCAATATGAGAATTAGTTTAGGGTGAAGACCAGCTTTAACTCTAAAGTCTATCAAATGATCAAGTTCTAAGCTGGTCATACATGGATCAAAAAGTGGTTGGTTCAATCCAGGGATGGCCACTGTGGTTGAACAGAAGTTAATCTACTGATTGACTTTTGCTTATCCACTCTTTTGGAACATTTTTTGCTCAGTTAGTGCCACAGGGCAGGCTATAGACTGCAGCACTGATCAGTGTATTCTGACAGCGGGGAAGTCTCCCCGCTGTCAGAATATAAAGATACAGTAGGGAGGATTCCCCTATTAAACTTGAATGTGTGGATGAGGGAGTCGGATCAGTATTTTTTAAATTCAAACCACTGGTTAAACAAATAAAACTGACTGTTCTATGGCTAGCCTTACTGGTTAGTCCACCTGAGATAGCTGTGCACTCTAGGAGTAGTTTTTTGGGAGCTTCCAGATAGTTCCTTCCAGCTAGCAGTGTTATTGTGTAGGGCAATGTAGAACTGCCATGATTCAGTGATACCTTCTATAGTACTCGCAGTGATAGCTGATTGTATGTTGGGGACTGAATTGTATATGTTATGGGGACACTATCATAAATGAGCAGAAGACTGGGCACCATTTTCATATTAAGCTTAGCAATTTTAGCCCCCATGATTTATATGGTTTATTTAGCTGCAATCATAATCTAAATAAGCTAACAGCAGGTTTGTGTTATTGTATTTTATCACAGCCCCCATAGGACTCTGTTTTGAAGATTCAAATTAAAATTAAAAGTGGGTGGAGAGCTAAGTAGCTACTGGCTGCTTAACAGTATAAGATCTATATGATTAATGTATCGCTACACATAGATCTTTTTAACAGGTAAGAAAATATGAGAAAACTATGACATTAAATCTAAAGTTTAATCAGTTCATATTTTGCCTACCCAAGTTCCTCCTTTTCAACCTCATCAACAAGCTAATTATACTTACTAAATAAAACCTTTCCATTTGCATTACGCCTTTTTTTAAGATCCAGTGATGTTATCACTGGGTCTTTGTGCTTCTCTATTCAGTGAAGGTAGATCATGGCTGGTGGGAGGAGCCCGTATGGTGCTGTATACATACACATGGTGTGTGTCTGAAAAACATCAGAGCACCCTGTCTCTGTACACCTTTCAAAATCCCTCAGCCCTGATGCAAGCAATTGGCTGGCTCTTGTTAAGAATTATGCAGATATCAAAATGCAGGGTGGATGTCAGTCTGGAGAAGTGGGCATTCCTAGGCAGGCTGCATTTACATGCATCCTATCCTAGGTAACACCCATGTGTAATGCTGACCCCATGATAAATGAATGAAAGGACTAGGGAAGGTACAGTAAGGCAGGGGAGGAAAGAGCAAGAGATTATGTTGGACATCCTCTAGCCATAAAATGAGATGGGCTCTATCTGACTTTCTGCAGCTTCCAATGAACGCTGTGGGAAGCTCAAAGTGTGCAGAGAAATCAGAGTAAACAATCTCAGTACAGTAGAAGGAGGAGTATGTAAAATTGCACAAGACTGAACAAAGGGCTGGAGTTTAATTTTATCTATGAAGGCTTTTTTTTCATATTTTGGTGATGGCGTCCCTTTTATTGCTGCGGCCTTGACATAGACAAACTTGTCTTTATGGCATTTGTGGCAGCAGTGTGTGCACCTGTCCCATTAGTGATAGCTATTGTAACATGTGTAAGTGTTGTGGTTACACCTGCCACAGGTCTGCTTGTTGCACTAGTGTCTGTCCTAGGTATAGCAGTATTGGTGTCCCCAGTAGAGCAGCACCTGGAGTTACACTTTTGGACATAAAACTTCTAGCGGCTGTTCTTGCTGTTTGACTATTTGGAATTGTACTCATAGTGGTACCTGTTCTGGTAGCGGTGGATTGTGTTGTGCCAGCACCAGGAGATGTTGTTGTTGATGTGCCAGTACTAGGAGTTCTAGTTGATATTATACCAGTAGCAGGAGCTGAAGTTATAGTTCTGCCTGTATCCTTGGTAGTGGTTGTGCCTGTACCAGGAGTTGAAGTTGTGGTGGTGCCTGTACCCTTGGTAGTAGTAGTTGTTGTGCCAGTTCCAGGAGTTGAAGTTGTGGTGGTGCCTGTGCCCTTGGTAGTAGTAGTTGTTGTGCCAGTTCCAGTAGTTGAAGTTGTGGTGGTGCCTGTACCCCTCGTAGTAGTAGTTGTTGTGCCAGTTCCAGGAGTTGGAGTTGTGGTGGTGCCTGTACCCTTGGTAGTAGTTGTTGTTGTGCCAGTTCCAGGAGTTGAAGTTGTGGTGGTGCCTGTACCCTTGGTAGTAGTTGTTGTTGTCCCAGTTCCAGGAGTTGAAGTTGTGGTGGTGCCTGTACCCTTGGTAGTAGTTGTTGTTGTGCCAGTTCCAGGAGTTGAAGTTGTGGTGGTGCCTGTACCCTTAGTAGTAGTAGTTGTTGTGCCAGTTCTGGGAGTTGAAGTTGTGGTAGTGCCTGTACCCTTGGTAGTAGTTGTTGTTGTGCCAGTTCCAGGAGTTGAAGTTGTGGTGGGGCCTGTACCCTTAGTAGTAGTAGTTGTTGTGCCAGTTCCAGGAGTTGAAGTTGTGGTAGTGCCTGTACCCTTGGTAGTAGTTGTTGTTGTGCCAGTTCCAGGAGTTGAAGTTGTGGTGGTGCCTGTACCCTTGGTAGTAGTTGTTGTTGTGCCAGTTCCAGGAGTTGAAGTTGTGGTGGTGCCTGTACCCTTGGTAGTAGTTGTTGTTGTGCCGGTTCCAGGAGTTGATGTTGTAGTTGTGCCGGTACCTTTTGTAGTAGTTGTTGTTGTACCAGTACCAGGTGTTGTAGTGGTAGTGGTACCTATATTAGTTGCTGCAGGAGATTTTGTAGTAGTAGTAGTAGTAGTAGTAGTAGTAGTAGGAATAGTGGTGGTAGCTGCATAAAAAAGGATTTACAAATGTATATTATTATGTATATACATCTCAGATCAGGCAGTGGCCTCTGAAGATATAAACATCTCTATATATACTGTATCACTGTAAAAAAATAATGACAATGCATATTCTTTAACCATAATGACCTGAAAAGGATTATAGGTGTAAGTCTCAAAATACAACTTTATAGGACCAGTGAGAGCTAAGTAGGTATATGGAGCTATTAAATGTTAGTATTTATGTAATTAATCACCAAATAAAGATCTTTTTGAAGCTGACCTTTACTCACTTGTCACACAGCCATGGAGGCTTCAGGACAATGTGCCCCATGTGGCAGATCTCAGATCTCACACATGGGCAGTAGGGCGGCGGCTATAAGTGATACGGAAGTCACAACCGGTTCCCAAATCCAAGACGGTGGCACAGGAAGAGAAGCTGTGAATATTTTGAGGGCCAGAAAGACAGTGTTGGATTTAATGGGTTGGTAAGTCTGTGTTTTTTTTTTTTTTTAATCAGCAGCTAGAGTAATTGTAGCTACTGACATAATAAAGTTTGTCTTTACCAGGTGTGCAAATATGGGTAAATGTGATGTTAAAAAATGAAGTTTCAGTTTATTTTTCTTATTTTGGTGATAGTGTTGCTTTATTGCTGGAGCAGGAGCTGAAGTTGTAGTTGTTCCTGCACTCTTGCTAGTGGTTGTGGTTATGCCAGTAGCAGGAGTTTTACTTGTAGTGGTGTTCCAATAGTAGAAGTGTAGTGCTTATTCCAATTGCCTGTATAAGTTTTTGGGAGTGTTATATTTCCGGCAAGTGCTGGAAAATAAACTGTTTTATGGATGGGTTTACTCCCGTTTTAAAAAATCAACCTCAATGAGCTTCTAAATTTAAGGTGGTTCTAAAGCCCTAAGGTTTTTCACCTTATTCTTTGCATTAAGGTGAAAAACCTTCTGTCCTGCAGCCCCCCTAATACTTACCTGAGCCTGATCCGATTCAGCGATGTTCACGAGCACAGCAGCTCCCGCCACTGTCTCCCTCCTCATTGGACTGATTAATAGCAGCGGGAGCCATTGGCTCCCGCACCTGTCAATCAAAAGCTGAGACACAGGAGGGGGGGGGGGGGGTGCAGGGCTGAGTCCCACTGTCTGTGTCAATAGACTCAGCAGTGGGACTCGGGAGCGGACACGCATGGGTTGCCCCAGGGAAAGAGACACCAGAAAAAGAGGATCCGGGCTGCGCTGTGCAAAAGCATTGCACAGAGCAGGTAAGTATAGGCACGTTTGTTATTTTACTGGAAAAAAGAACGAGGGTTTAACACCACTTTAGGTAGCCTGTGTCTTAATCAGACAACTATAATTTCAAATTTCAGATGAGCAGTCTTCTGCATGGTTTCTTACATTTGCTGCTTGCTCGAAGCAGAACCCTCACACCAACAAATCAAAAGATAGTATCACCATTGTATTGTATGGACCACAGTAATCCTACAGATAGTTATTAAAATAACCTTTAGAAAATTACAGTAAATTGTTATTAGAGAATACAACCCGATATGATTTACAAGATATTTACTAAAAGAAAACCAAGATGTGTACAATTATAAATAAATGACCCTAAATTACATTTGTTCACTTGCTTGCCATTATCCTAAATAAGGCTTCTGGATGTATTCTGATACTTCTAGGTTGTACAGAAATTTGTATTTCTGTGAGCCCAGATTATATAAGTTTTATGTGAAGGTGTAAGTTATATCTGTACCTGTGTTTCTGAAGGGAGTGGGAGCTTACTATTTTATTGTTTTTTTGTTTTTTTTTTAAATCTATTACTGACAAAAGGGGATTGCTGTATAAGGGACATTGGGAGCCTACATTAAAATAGACTCTTTTCCCCATACACACGGTCGGAATTTCCGACAACAAGGTCCTATCACACATTTTCCATCGGAAAATCCGACCGTGTGTACAGGGCATTAGGGTGCTCCTATATAGCTTATGTGGAGAAAGAATCCGCAGTATTGAATATACAACTCTGACAGCACTCTGACCCTGAAGCTGGAAAACCTCCATCCAGAACACTTTCAGGCTCTTTCAGTGCAGGAGACTCCTTCGCTGTCCACAGAACTCGTGATCATGCTTCTCCGAATAATTATGATTTCCAAAGTTTCATTTCACTAATAATTATACATCTATGTTAGTGTAGCAGAGACTCTGTCAATAGCTGGGAACCTTACTATAGATCATCATGGACTAGACACAACATGCTCTGAGTTGTAACTTTTTTAACCTATGAGTCTGTGCTGAAGAATAATATTGGTCTAAAAACTGTATTTTTTTTTCTGGTTGAACAGACTAATGTCCAGTAAGTAAACCTCACCTGCAATAACTTCCACTGAGACCAAGGTTGTGGCCTTCTCATTTGTTGAACTGTCAGTCGCAGACACCTGTGTTAAAGAAGGCCATACTGTTTATGACAACTCAAAAGAATTCTTTAACAATTCACAAAACAGCAGGGTATGGATACTTATTTTCAAAAAGTGACAGTTATTTTTAGTTGAGTACAATAAGATTTGATAATTATAGTCACATGGCTTGCATTAAAGCTTTGTAAATTGAGCAACAAACCAGCAACTCAAGAAGAAAGGCAGGGTTTTTTTGCAAGCTTATTCAGATATCTAAGCTATTTCTTGAGCCCAATATAATATTCCATTGTGCCCTGTAATATGTTTATGGTATTCCAAATTGTTAGCTATCAGCATAATTATTATCCTTTTATTTTTTTTTGTCAAAGCTTAATTGAACAAGCTGAAGTTAGAAGCTGATTGACTACCATGCACATCTGCCCCAGATTTTTCACCGTCCATTTTTAGTAAATCAACCCCACTGGGACCTTTTATAAAGGCCACTTCTAAAATTAAAACATTAGTATATTGTGCCAAACAATAAAGTGGCATATTGTTTATAATCCTTCCCCTGTTTATTACATGTTTTGAACATAAGTATTGGCATTAAAAACATTTTCACCATAATCATGTCCAAAAAACTGAACTTTCTCAGAACTTACTTGTAATACAATGGTGCCTGGAGTAGTGATTACAGCATCGGTCAAAATGTAGCCATCCTGGAGAATTCTAAAAGCAGCACTGTTATCTATCTTATACACCAAAGATGGATTCCGTTTCTGCGATAAAAAGAAAGAAAAAATGTTTTTTGTGAAAGGTTATCAACAAATTGTATACATGAAAATCATTCTCAACTGCTATCATTTTATATAGATGGCTATGAAATTATGAAATATATAATATTGGTGAACATTCATGAAGAAAGAAATAATAAACAAAAGAAAGAAAACCAGATCCCCACTTCTTTTAGCAGAAAAAAGTACATCTAGAAATATACCATAAATTGTGAAGAAAATAAACTGGCAGGCCAGTCTGGGCCAGAGCAAAGTTTTTTATGGTCAGATTTTCTAAGCTTGGGCTCGCCTTGCAATCCTACCCATTAGTCTCCCAAATAAATATATATACTAATGAGGTTTGATTAAGTGCTGAATTTAACGCAAAACGCGTCACCTTTTAATGCTCCTGTTATACCTGTCATGTAATTTTAATGGTTCAATAAAGATACCAACGAGTGCAGCAAGATTCCGGATTTGTGCATGTTACTCAATATATACTAATATATGTCCAAAATTAAATCTTATTTAAACCCCTAAACCAGTGCAAACTAATTTCTGTGTTAAAATTCAGATTTCCTTTGATAATGTGTCTCTTCCACCCTTCTCATGTGTTGGTACTATAGTGCACCTCCTCCTTCGTGCTCTCCTAACCCCAGAGTGCAGAGCACTCACCAGACCTGCTTGCCCCTTTCTGCCTTCACTTTTATGCTGTATCAAATGGGATCACTTTGCTCCTCTGCTTCAACTTCCACATTAGTCATTTTTTGCACACTTCTGCACTCAGCCCCTTGTTTATTATACCATCCAGAACCTCACTATCTGCCTCCAGTCCCATCACTGAGATTCATAAATCAAGACAGGAAGAATCCAGTAACAGTGTATTACCCTTTATTAAAATGGAAAAGAACTTAAAACAAAGTGTGCACTTACATTAAAAAGTGCCCTCCCTGGCACTAAGAAGTCACATCAAGCTATGTAGAACACAGAGTGTTGCTCCAGCCAGGTCTTCCTGGATGCACTTGATAGAAGTGATTTCACTGACACAAAGCCCCACCCAACGCATTTTGTCTACTCTAGACATTGTCAGGGATAGAGAATAATGGCATCTGCCTGGCTCATTTCCTTTCCTCATATCACTTTGTAATGTAATTCTGCTTTATAACTGGGGCACTAAGTGTTAATAATTTAACCTTTCTAGTGAAATATGCAGACAGATATAATTTTTCTAAAACTGGCCAAAAAAATCACACACGGTTTACATGAATGGTGGTGTCCAGTACACTGTAAAAAGTGATGTGATGTCCTGCTCATGTAACTGTTTCACTCCTGTTCCCAGTTCACACTACCTACTACAACACAGAATCTAATAATGTGATTAGTAGGAAAAGGAAAACTCTACTGCTTAGCACTCGAAGTAGGAAGTGGCTGCAGGGAGTAGGATTTGGTGAGCTTTATGTGTGGGATTCTTTACAATAAGTAGCAGGCAATACTTTACAATGAAAGCTGCTAATATCTTTGCAGTGTAGTGTAATTGACCAGGGAAATTGTTTTTTTGTTTTTTTTCTTAACAAAAGTGGAGCTACACTTTAAACTGAATTCATGTGACCAGTCAGAACTAATCAGGAGTAAGTGAATGAATGTTGGGGTAATTACTGTTAATTCTATGTGCTCAGATTGTATAAATGCCCTGCAGACAAATAAAGGCATAGATATTGCAGGAATTAAGCTATAAAGAACAGAGAAGTAATATGTTTGTTGGGTTAGGTCTAATTTTTTTTAGCTGAGGATAGTTGGTTGGTGCTTTAACACAGGGGCATAATGCTTGGGTACAGCACACTCCTAGTCAATGGAGAGCATATGCTAGAACAGAAAAAACAAATTTTTTTGCACTTGTACCTACAGGTAAGCCTATAATAAGGACTACCTGTAGGTACAGTGACTATCTCCCAAACTTGTGGTGTTTAGGAGATATTCACGCCAGATGCAGCCAGTGACGTCACAGGTGCATGCACTCTGAAGGTCCGACATACCGTGCCAGACCTTCAGAGCTTTGTGCCAGAGCCAAGGGTTCCCCCCGCGCATTATAGCTCTGGCCACTCAGGCAGCCGGAGACAACGAACCTGGAAGGATGGCCAGGTGAAGAAGGAAGCTCTGTCAGCAGTGATAGCGCATCGCTAGTGAGCTTTGTTCTGAGGTAAGTATTTCATAATGTGTTAGTATGCAATGCATACTAGCATATTATGCCATTGCCTTGCCGGGTATTTTTTTTTTTTTTTTAATGCTGTGGTTCACTACCACTTTAACACCTTCTCTATATGAATAGCTACAATCACACATGACAGACCTTATGAGTGAAATGTTATTTATAATGACTGACATGTCCTCCGGGACAAGGGCCAAAGGCTTTAGTAACTCTGTTTACTTTACATTTACTTTTAAAGTGAACCTGAACTAAAAAAGGGATGATTTACTATATTATAGAGAACATCTAGAAATGTTAAATGTGCCTAAATTTCCGCATTAAAAATTGCCTTTACATGGAATTCCTCCCAAAAAGTAGCAGTGCACTTACGTACCTTGAGTCTCATAGCTGTATATTTGAAGTATCATATCTAAAACATTATGCCCCGTACACACGGTCGGACTTTGTTCGGACATTCCGACAACAAAATCCTAGGATTTTTTCCTAAGGATGTTGGCTCAAACTTGTCTTGCATACACACGGTCACACAAAGTTGTCGGAAAATCCGATCGTGCTAAACGCGGTGACGTAAAACACGTACGTCGGGACTCTAAACGGGGCAGTGGCCAATAGCTTTCATCCCTTTATTTATTCTGAGCATGCATGGCACTTTGTCCGTCGGATTTGTGTACACACGATCGGAATTTCCGACAACGGATTTTGTTGTCGGAAAATTTTATATCCTGCTCTCAAACTTTGTGGGTCGGAAAATCCGATGGAAAATGTGTGATGGAGCCTACACACGGTTGGAATTTCCGACAACAAGGTCCTATCACACATTTTCCGTCGGAAAATCCGACCGTGTGTACGGGGCATAAGCCTCTTAAAATTTGAAGTGAGGTTTGGTAATGTAATTTTCTGTTATCTTTGCTGGAGTGGAAGCTATACCCAGGGACCTGCAGTGCAAGTATCTCACGGCTTCTACTTAATTCTTTTGTGGATCTGTGCTTCCACTACCTCTTGTGCTACTGCTCTAATATTCTTCAATCAGTCATCACGCCACGAGTCATTACAATGGCAGCTCTGACATGAGAAAGCATAGCCCTGCCTGTAACAAGTTGGCAGCCTTAACACAGAAACACACTTGGTTGATTTACTAAGGACAAATAGACTGTTCACTGCAAACGAATTTCCCCAGAACTTAATGAATGAGGTGACGTTCTGATTTCCATCATCCAATTATGTGCAAGCTAAAAATCTGTTTTTTTTTTTTTTTCTTTCCTGGCATGTGATTGGGTATTTTTTGCAAAGTGAAATCTCACCACATTCACCAAACTATGGGGATAATTCCCTTGCAAAATGAACAGCCTATTTGTATTTAGTATATCAACCCCATAATGTGCAAGAATGCACACTAAGTCAGTAATGGGGAATTGATAAGATCAGCTACATGTAGTCTATTCAAGAACCATTCCCACAAATGAGTTTACAATGAGCTTTCCTAGCACATTCATTTCATAGTGGGGCCAGTTCGGAAGAAAGCCAATTAACCTAACTATATGTTGGGACTGGGAAGAAACCAAAAAAATAAATAGAGAAAAACATGCAATCACAGTGAGAATCAAACCTAAGACCCAGAACTGCAATGGAAGAGTGCTAAAGAATCGAATGAATGATTTATCCAATTCAAAACATGATAGGACATAAGATGGCCTAAATAACTGGTTAATTAGGCCAAAGTAAATATTTCTTTTTTTATCTGTGCAATCTGCTTCTCTCTAAAAATGATAATCTATGTCACTATATATTTTTTTCCTGTTCAAACTAGAAGTTGTAATCTGAGTTACTTACATCTGGGAAGTCATCATCAGCTGCAAACACTACAAGTGTTCTAATTGGGTCATTTAAATCCAAAACAAAAGTTCCAATTGCAGAATCTGATGGGATCATTCCGGAATAAACAGACTTTTCAAAAGTTGGTGGGAAGTTGTTTTTTTCTTTTACTTCAATTACAACCGAGGTTGTTGAATATTTTGTTTGATCGTCAATTTGGTAAGCCTAGGGAGAGAAGAAGCAATGTCAAGTTGAAAAGAAAAGAAGCATAGGAAAGGATCCAGTTCATGGCTTAAAAATACACAATATTTGGTTGATCACAAATCTGTACCAAATCAAAAAGAAAGAAAAAAAAACTGCGCTAAGGTGTGATAATGTGTACTAAGAACACACAAGAAAATGGAAATGTGAACAAGCTAAATGATAAAGCAGCGGTTCTCCTGCACAACAAAACAGTACAAATCAGAAAAAAGAAAAATTATAGAACCGCGCTAACACATTAACTCAGTGATGTTTGTAAAGGCAATGATGTTATTCATATAACATAAATGTGTGTAGCATAATTAGATGTCACAAAATATTGATAAATACCATAAAAATAAATACAATATGAAAATAATTATGGTGTAACCAAACATGAATAAAACGAACACCCGTGATAAGATGTGTAATAACAACAAAAGTCCATCAGCAAATGAAGATAAATGTGATCCTCTGTGACATGGCAAGTGCTGAGTTCAATCCACCACCAGTGAAAATAATTGGCCGCTTACCAGAGCCCCATGACCCCCCACTACAGAGGATCAGGGGAAGCCTGTATGGAGATAGCCCTTTCGGAGATCAACCAAATGGACTGGATCCAAGAATCATAGATGGCGATTGGACATCAAAAAGGACCGATCGGGGTTACTGGGATACAGATCCCATCACGTCTCCCCGGCTCAACACAGGCATAGCATGGAAGATAAAAGAGACTCCAATAGTGTAAGGGGCCCCTGGACGACGTAACCCATTACGAAATGCGTAGGGCGGAGCAACGTGCTTGCGTCACCTCGCATCATCGTCCCAGCTGGATGGGTTTGTCTGCGTGCTCACCTGCCAGAGCACCAGAACAGGCGTTTTTTCTACTGCTATCATGTGCGTGCAATATATGTTTTTATAATGTTCAATAAATAAAAGGGTTTTACACTATTGGAGTCTCCTTTATCTTCCATGCTATACCTGTGTTTTTGAGCCGGGGAGACATGATGGGATCCATTTGGTTGAGCTCCGAAAGGGCTATCTCCATACAGGCTTCCCCTGATCCTCTGTAGTGGGGGGTCATGGGGCTCTGGTAAGCGGCCAATCATTTTCACTGGTGGTGGATTGAACTCAGCACTTGCCATGTCACAGAGGATCACATTTATCTTCATTTGCTGATGGACTTTTGTTGTTATTACACATCTTATCACGGGTGTTTGTTTTATTCATGTTTGGTTACACCATAACTATTTTCATATTGTATTTATTTTTATGGTATTTATTAATATTTTGTGACATCTAATTATGCTACACACATTTATGTTATATGAATAACATCATTGCCTTTATACACATCACTGAGCTAATGTGTTAGCGCGGTTCTATAATTTGTCTTTTTTCTTTTTTCACAAATCTGTACCCTCTATCACCTCTTCATACTCCGCAGAACACCTCCATACCCCTCAGCACATCTCCGTACCCCCAGAACACCTCCATACTCCACAGAACACCCCTTTACCATTCAGCACATCTCCGTACCCCAGAACATCTCCATACTCCACAGAACACTTCCGTCCCGCTCAGCACATCTCCCTATCCCCCAAAGCATCTCCATACTCAACAGAACACCTCCTATACCACCCAGCACATCTCTGCACCCCCAGAACACCTCCCTACTCCACAGAACACCACCGTACCACTCAGCACAACTCTGTACCCCCTAGCATATCTTCATACTCCACAGAACACCTCCATACCACTCAGCACAACTCTGTACCCCCTAGCACATCTTCATACTCCACAGAACACCTCCATACCACTCAGCACAACTCTGTACCCCCTAGCACATCTTCATACTCCACAGAACACCTCCGTACCACTCAGCACAACTCTGTACCCCCTAGCACATCTTCATACTCCACAGAACACCTCCATGCCCCTAAGCACATCTCTGTTCCCCCAGCTTTGCATAGAAACCAATCAGCTTCCAGGTTTTATTGTCAAAGCTCAATTGAACAAGCTGATGTTAGAAGCTGTTTGGCTACGATGCACAACTGTACCAGATTCTGAGTGCTCCAGTTTTAGTAAATCTCCTTCATTGTGGAGTGTTGGGTTATATGTACTAAGATTACAGGAAACCTGTGCTTTGTCCATTCAGGGCCCATTCAGATCTATGGGCTGCTGTGCATTATTTAGCAGGTGTAATCTAGCACCTTATTGTGCATTATTTAAACAGCCCTTTCATTTGAAAGGATTGCCAATGCACCACAAAGCCTAAAAATCAGACATGTACCATTTTGTTGTGGTGTACTTCAAAGCGAGTGTGTTGGATATACATTGTTATAGTGCACTGGTATGCCATTCTAAATGATTGGCACTGCAATGCACTGCGCTGTGGTACCCGTGTTAACACTACACATAAACCTGAATGGGCTTCAAAACTTTTTTTTATATATTTTTATTTATGGGTCTTAACAAATAGGCTAATTTGCAGAAACCCATATTAATTACCCATTTTAAGGATATAACACAAGGAATGTTTATGAGCTACTAAGAAACAGCACCTGTATCCTTGCACTCTAATTGTATTTCTAGAAGGTTTTTACCTGGCTCTGGTTATCAGTACTTTGTACCTTCCAAGATCCTATCATCAATACATACCATAATCTGCAATACAAAACTTCCCAAGGTATTCAATGCTTTGTTCATGGTTATGTTTCCAGATGTTCTGTGCACATTAAAAACATTGTCATTGTTTCCTAAAGGTAAAAAATAAGGAATGTCTGTTAGATTTGATATGCAAACAAGATTGAAGGTTAATAACTAGTAATTTGTGTACTATTAAAGCCCAACTCCAACCAAAATGTTTTATTTTGTTTTGGAAAGTGTAGAAGGGATATAGTCCCAGACAGTTTTTTGCTGATAAAATTTCCATCACTTGCTGTCAGGATAAGAAATTTCTCAGAACACCTGACAGCGTATGTATTGCTGTCTGTGCTTTTTCTTGTTTTGGTGTCAGTCATCCCCTCCTCTTTCTTTTTCTGGTGTCACAGAGACAAGGAAAGTGAGGAAAAAAACTACCCAATGGGATCACAGATATAAATAAAATTAGAAAAATGGGAAATAGTGAGAATCACGCTAATTGATGAATAATGATAATAAAGTTCATATTAATCAAATAAATAAATGTGCAAATGGTGCAAAAATGTCCACAATGAAAGTGATGTATTGAAAAATAAGAATGAGGGGGGAGATGGGCGGAGCCTAGCGGAGCAGACACGCATTGTTAGAGCTCTGCACCGCTGAGGAGAGAAGAGAAGGACAAAGCGGAGCCTGCAGGCTCAAAAGGTATCCATTTGAACCTTTTTGACCCAGGGAACAAACTGTGAAAGTTTGGGCAGGAAATATGGTACTGGGAGGAAACCGTGGCAGAAATAAAAATCACCTCACAAAGAGCTCACAGGCACTCACTGCAACTAAAGCAGCTCCAGTCACCTCACAAGATACAGCATCAGGGCGCTCTCACAGACAGAAAATGTCACAGCAAGACTCTCCATTTGAGTCAGATACAGAACAAATCCTCTCACAAACTTCTCCACAAGCCTCCTCAGCATCCCCAGTAATATTATTACAATTTGAAAAGATGCTTCATAAGGCTTTAAAACAAACCTCAGACCAAATAACAAAAAGCCTAACCAAAGAAATAAGAGAGCTGGGAAACCCGCACCGCAGCCCTAGAAATAAAAATGGATGAAATTGAAATTACAACCCAAGTAAATATAACAGAATTGGAACAATTAAAAGAAGAGAATTTAATACTTCAAACTAAGCTCGAAGATTACGAAAATAGAGCCAGACGTTCAAACTTGCGCATAAGGGGAATACCTGAAACTGTGACAGACCTGCAATCTACTATTACTGCTCTATTACAAGAACTAAAGCCAGATATCCCTATTGAACGTTTAGAACTGGACAGAGTACACAGAGCCCTCACAGCCAAAAAGAAAGATGGACCCCCACGTGATATAATCACAAAATTTCATTATTACAGAACGAAAGAACAAATACTAATTGCTGCAAGAGAAAAAAAGGAACTTAATTTTCAAGGACACAATTATCAAATTTTTGCTGACCTATCCCAACTTACTATTACTAAAAGACGATCCATGAAACCCCAACTAATGGAACTGCAACGCCACAACATTATGTATCAATGGGGCTTCCCCTTTTCAGTCAGATTTAAGTACCAAGGTACAATTTACAGAAGCAGATCAGCAGATGAACTACAACAAACCCTTTTAAAATTAAATCTGACAGAACCCACAAGCAGCAACTCTCCCACACACAGAAGAATGGCGTCATCTTCACCTTCAGGCAGCACCCAGAAAATTTCAGAACAAAATGGGAATCATCATTCTCACAAAAGAGGCCGTTATGCCACATCATCCATGGACCAAGAAGATTCAATGGACTGACATCCTAATTCCTGATATCTCTTCATTTATTATACTAAGAGATGGTTCTCTATAAAAAACCTGTATTTATAACTGAATGTAACTGCATTCTGATAGTCACACACTGTGTGGGATCATGTTACATTCCAGTTATATTTCTTATTACTTCTGATTCATATAGCCTTAGAATATATAAGTGAAATAAGGAAATTCTTGTTCAGTTATATATTATCAGGTAATAACAATAGATTTATTACTTTTTAGGACAAATATGTTCAATAATCCAGAAGTAATGGAAGCTTTTTCTTTCTTTTCTTAAAACAAATATATTATTACCTAACTAGTTCCTAGAATTATGTTTTTGTTTATTCTAATCTGAAGCAATACAACCTCAATTTTATGAGTTAACATATCTAAACAGTTACATATGAATAAAATATGTAATTGTTTACTCTTAAAGGGTTTAAAATCCCAAAATAATTCAAACTATCTTCATCAATACCAAAGTTATTAACAGTACCTTTCTAACTGAATTATTTAGCCTAGGGCAAGACTAACCATATACAACCACCCTGGAATAAATAATTTCAACAAAAACTATATTCTGCACTCCAATTAATGAAACATCATTTTGATGTCTTTTGACATAGCACTTCTCTCCTGTAAGCGGAAGATCCGTGTACCCCCATTAGCCCTCCTCATTCTCCCAACCATATTATGTGGGAGTGTGACGAAGGCACTTATTCCCCTGAGAGAGATATTTATTCTCTTTCATGGGTAAATTGTGATTACTTGCAAAAAATAATTTATACAATGTATCATTTAATCTCATATGTTTTTTGTTTACTCTTTACTCCAGAATTCACTGGTTTCTTTTCTATCTATTCATCTCTTCAGTCCACATAGGTTGATCTGCGCAGTCAGCTCTGCATAACAAAAAGTAAGTCAAAACTATTTGATCTATTGCCATGGCACCACTGAATATACTTTCCCTGAATGTTCAGGGAATAAATGTCCCTCAAAAAAGGACCAAAGCCTTCCGTACTTTCCATAACAAGAAGGCTCACATAGTATGCCTCCAAGAAACACACTTCACCAAAGATTCTACTCCAAAATATATTTCTCCTTTTTATCAACAAATTTACACGGCTTCTGCCTGTACCAAGCAAAGGGGAACTCTAATTGCATTTCACCGATCCACACCATTCACCTTATCATCAGAAATTAAAGACCCAGAAGGTAGATACCTGATACTCATGGGTTATATAATGGATACAGCAATCACGGTGATTTCCTACTACGCTCCTAACAAACAACCTACACCATTCCTCTCACATATATTACAAGTGATTAATACACACAAAATAGGAACAGTGATAATGTGTGGGGATTCGAACCAGGTCCTCCTCCCATTTCTAGATAAATCACCTTTTACACCATCCAAAATAACCTCTAGATTACCTTTTTCTCAACTTCTTTCCAAATACAATCTGGTAGATTCATGGAGGGAAAGTAACCCAATGAAAAAGAAATTCACTTATTTCTCGCACCCTCATCAAACCTTCACCAGAATAGATCATATTTTTCTAACAATAGGAATGATACCAGAAATTATTGCATCAGATATAATTTCTGATTCCGTAGTCTGACCATAATGCAGTATACACTACTATAGCCTCAGCCATACCAAAAGCGCATGACCCAACGTGGCACTTACCGGACATAATGCTCAAACACCCACTACATCAGATGGCCATTGAACAAGCTTTAAAGGAATACATATCAATTAATAATACAACAGACATCTCCCCAATAACACTGTGGGAAGCTCATAAGCCTGTCTTGCGTGGTAAAATACAAAGACAAATGGCACTATTTAAACGGGAAAGCAAAAATCTAGCAAAAAAACTAGAACTCAATTTTAATGCAGCCTATATATCATTTCAAGATAATCCATCTCAGAGTACAAAATCTCATCTGGAAAAATCTAGATTGGAATACGATCTATTTCTCACTGAGTCAGTTGATAAATCCCTCAAACGCTCCAAACACAATTTCTACATGAATACAAACAAACCAGGTAAATATTTGGCACGGGCATTAAATTCAACTAACAAATCTTTCAAACCAATACGTTTGAAATTATCAAAAAATGTTTACACTTGTAATCCAGTTAAAATAGTCCATAAATTTCACTCACATCTCGCAACTTTATACAAGACAATGAATTTAATCCTACAGAAGCTGAATCCTTCTTCTCAAAAATAAACTTACCTGAGTTATCTCAGAATCAAAAAAGCAGTTTGGATGAGCCTATAACTATAGATGAAGTTGCTAACGCCATAAAAGACCTAAAACTTAACAAAAGACCAGGCCCAGACGGCTACTCGACTTTATACTATAAAACATTCTCAGAAATACTCTCTCCCATTCTCACTGAAACTTTTAACAAACTTCTAGATGGACATTCTTTTCGGCAAGAAACACTAATGGCAATTGTTTGTATGATCCCAAAACCCCTTTCTGATGATACTTCCTGTGTGAATTATCGGCCAATCTCTCTGTTAAACCTCGATATTAAATTATTAGCAAAAATAATAGCAAAACGCCTCAATAGCATTATAGGAAAATTAATACATAGAGATCAAGTAGGCTTCATGCCAAATAGACAGGCAGGCGATAATATACGCAGGGCAGTGTTATTGGCACATATTGATAAAAAACGGAAAATCCCTTTATGTTTTCTATCTCTCGATATTAAGAGGGCATTTGACACAGTATCCTGGCAATATATGCAATATTCATTACAAAAATGGGGTTTTGGACCCCACTTTTTAACATAGATCAAAGCATTATATAATAAACCCAAAGCCTATATAAAATATGCTGGATACAAATCTGAAGCCTTTAATATCGAAAGAGGTACCCGACAGGGTTGCCCATTATCTCCCTTATTATTTGCCCTTATACTCGAACCCATGGCCCAATACATCAGAACAAACCAAACTATAACTGGCATTGAAGTAGGAGGTATTACACACAAATTATGTATATTTGCAGACGATATATTACTTTTTCTATCATCACCACAGGTCTCTGGTCCTAACTTAATACCAGCTCTTGATGGATTTGCAGCCCTATCCGGCCTTATGATTAATCCTAAGAAATGCCTAGTGCTTAATATTTCACTCACAAACATGGAATTGATCCCGGCTAGGGCTGCACTCCCATTCACATGGGCAGAAAAATCAATCCCATATCTTGGAATTCATTTAACAGCATCTCATTCTGACTTTTTCTCAACCAATTATCCTCCTGTATTAAGACAGATCACAAATCTAATAAAACAATGGTCGCAACTTCCTTTATCCTGGATAGGGAAGATTAATGCAATCAAAATGACTATTCTACCCAAATTGCTTTATCTATTCAGAGTCCTCCCTATTCCAATTCCTTCCTATTTTTTGAGAATAGTACAAAAAAGAGCAACTTCGTTTATATGGGGCTCTTCTAAACCACGTATACCTATACACACACTACATCTTCCCAAAAATAAAGGAGGCCTGGGATACCCTAATTTTACTAACTACTACAGAGCAGCACATTTGGCCAGTCTGTCCAAATACCATGCAAAACAGGAAATCCCATTATTGGTATTTATAGAGGCTTCAGATAATGACCCTCTATTAATATCAAATTTATTATGGCTTGATCCTAAAGACCGCTTTAAAATTCATAATCCCATAACTAAACACTTCTTATCTCTCTGGGATAAACTAAAAACCAAATATCAGTTACAATCTCCACACAATCCTCTCCTTTCTTTTATCAGAAATCCGGCCTTTTATCCGGCATGGATCTACCCAAATTCTTTTAAAGCTTGGACAACATCAGGCATTCAGACACTAAATGACTTCATAGCATCTAAATCATTTCTTTCATTCCCATCGCTTAGAGAAAAATATGATCTACCAAACTCTGGGATATTTAGATATCTCCAAATCAAAAATTTCTATACACCATTCCTAAAGAGGGATACACCATTATCCCAATTATCCATTTTTGAATCAATCTGTACAAAAGATCCATTTGCTAAAGGTACAATTTCATCACTTTATAATCAATTATATGGAGTAGCAAATCTTAATAGACCCTCTTACGTTCAGAGGTGGGAGGAGGACCTGGGACGAACTTTAGAAGACACGGACTGGTCTAACATATGGCTCACATCTAAGTCATCTTCACCCAACATCTTAGCACTGGAGACAAATTATAAAGTCCTAACTCGCTGGTACCTTGTACCCACTAGAGTGGCAAAATATTCACCTAATACCTCAGCTCTTTGTTTTCGAGGATGCCCAGAAATAGGCACACATTTACACATATGGTGGACGTGCCCAGTAATCCAAACCTTCTGGAAGGAAGTCTTCGTGATTGCATCTAAAATATTTAAAAAAATAATACAACCAGATCCATATTTAACTTTACTTAATCTAAAACCGGAATGGTTAACACTCTCTCAATTCAAACTTACGATCCAACTAATAACGGCTGCAAAATAAACAGTGGCCAAGGCATGGAAATCTCCTACATTGGTACTAGCAGAAACAATTCACAGAATGAATAATACAATGTCCCATGCTAAGATGGTAGCCATCGATCAAAATCAAATTCCAAAATTTGAAAAACTTTGGCATCCTTGGATAAAACAACAGTTCCTGTCAAACTTCAATGACTCTGTCCTGTTGCCATGGTAACAGATTAAATGACTTACAGAGACACCCATTCTAAGGCTTCAAAGAGAACTAAAAAGAATAATAAACTGACGAGCGGGACAACCTTGTGGACCATACCTCTACCTTTCAACCCTTTTTCTTCTTTCTCTTTCCTTTTCTCCACCTTACGATTAAAGCTCATTATCAGAATTTATTTGACCTATATACACTCTACTTGTAAACAATATGTATAGTAGGTATAAATCATTTAAATACCTACAAAAGTAACTAAGGAAATGATATATATCTTTAATTTAGGTTTACGTGAACCCAATGTTTAATATTTGAAATTTCATGATATTTACCTATATAAACCCTACTGTAAAACAATGAGCTTACTTTATAGATCCTTGTAAACTTACTTTATGTATCTTTATAACATTGTATACTCAATAAACTTCTTTTGACAAGGAAAAATAAGAACGATCTTATTAATGGAATAGTCCATCATCCATCACCAAAACCGCTGTGAATCCACCACCAGCTGTAGAAACTGCTTACCAGCTCCTGTGGACCCCTTGTTATAGGGGGTCGAAGTACACCTATGGCTTAACACCCAGCCAGGGCCTTTCTCCACGTCTCAGGGCTGCTCCACACCTCTGGTGTCACTCGGCAAGCAGGAATGAAGTTTGGCACCAAGAAAGAAACCAAAAGGCTCCACAAAACATAAAATCCTTTTTGGGTTTATTGTGTAAAATTTGTAGCATTCACAACATGTAAAAATAAATAAAACGCCTAAACTTTGGTGTGTCAGATGTACACAACCAAAACAACCCATCCTTTGGGACACGAGGATGATGGTGACGTTAGCACGTCGCTCCGCCCTACGTGTTTCATCCCAAATGACGAACAAATTTAAATGTTCACCATTCTACCCACAACTAAAAAAAAAATGTCTGGAGTTGGGCTTTAAACATAAAATGATAGCTGTAATATAAAAAGAAACAGCTTATAACAGATTTAGAAATATATGTAATATTTTGAAAAGTTGGAAAATGAATAATAATTTTTTTTCTATGAAGAACTCTAATTTCTTACCCTGGGAGTCTTATAACTTCTACCAAGACACTGAAACTATGAATTTTCTCAATGCCTTATTTATAAATGTTACCTTGTATTTTAAGGTTATGGGCCCTTTATTGTACAATAGAGCAGCCCTTCTCAACTGGGGTCCCTGGGGTGCTGTCCGAGTTTGTCTGGGATGCCACAGCATCCTGGTTGAGAGTCTGTGATCGAGCTCCCACTGTTGTGCCGAACTGTACATCAGCACAGCGGGAGCTCAATCAAGACTGTGACGTGCAGGGCACTGGAAGGGAGAGGCGTCATCCTGACCTCTTTGGCTTACAGTGCAGTACCTCCATTACCTTGATATTTTGTGTGGTCATATAACGGTGCTTGTAGAACAGTGTTACAAGTCAATAAATGTGCCATAACATCCCAATACACCTGCAGGTGGTAAAGGTAAGCAAAAAATGTTGATAGTATTTCTTGGACTTGTGTCACTCTTGCAAGCATGATGCAAGCAAGAATTTGCCAGAAACAGGGTTGCTAAAACATGCTGAGAGAACACATGTCTGCTTCCTATGCATCGCTTATTTGTTAAATTCTGGATCAAAGCCTTGCTCACTCACTGCTGAAATTTCTTCAGGGAGGGGACAAAACATGCAAGGAGGTGAGTGTTTCACCTCACTGCTGCATCTTCTGTAGCAATCTCATGTGACATTAGCCATAGGGCACTTTCACACAGGCATTGAAAATATGCAGTTGACTCATGTTTTTATCGCTTCCCAGCCACCTATTTTAAGGCCAAATTGTTTAAAGGGCTAGTTTACCTTTATCAAAAACTGTCTATGTAGATAAGGGTGTTTGTAAATACAAACATAGTTGAATAATGCCATTGTTATAGGTGTAGGCCATTTATGTATCTCCTGAAGCCTGACTGGAATATTCCCAGGACGTTGCTAGGGTGTTGAGGTCTAGTCATTACTGCTCACCTTCTTCATCACAGGAGTGAGCTCTCAAATGCTGAGCTCAGAGCTACTGCATCAGAGTAGAGAAAGAGCATGTGGGAGAGTTCAAATTAGAGAAAAATCTCACTCCTATAATGCTAGAACTGAGCAGTATTGACTAGGCCTCAACTGGCAACATCCTGGTAGTATTCCAGTCAGGCTGTGGGAGGTATGTAAATGACCTACACATATAGCAAGGACAATAATCAACTTTAGTAAGTACAGTATTAGAGTTTCTCACTGCTTGCAGAGTTCAGCAGATGTTGACACTTTGCAATCGCCTCCATTCACTTGTATTAAAACGAGCCCCTAGTACACCTCAAACACACTGCAAACATTCCTACGCACAGTTGAAAAAAAAAAAACGAAACAAAATATCTCACAGGGTGAGATGGTTTAGGTACTGAGAGACAAAAAACTGCTGGATATATGGAAGATTCATTGGCAATCTATTTTTGTGACAGTCATTGAAGATAAACATTATGCCCCGTACACACGGTCGGACTTTGTTCGGACATTCCGACAACAAAATCCTAGGATTTTTTCAGACGGATGTTGGCTCAAACTTGTCTTGCATACACACGGTCACACAAAGTTGTCGGAAAATCCGATCATTCTGAACGCGGTGACGTAAAACACGTACGTCGGGACTATAAACGGGGCAGTGGCCAATAGCTTTCATCTCTTTATTTATTCTGAGCATGCGTGGCACTTTGTCCGATTTGTGTACACACGATCGGAATTTCCAACAACGGATTTTGATGTTGGAAAATTTTATATCCTGCTCTCAAACTTTGTGTGTCGGAAAATCTGATGGAAAATGTGTGATGGAGCCCACACACGGTCGGAATTTCCGACAACAAGGTCCTATCACACATTTTCCGTCTGAAAATCCGACCGTGTGTACGGGGCATTAGACATTTTGTGCTTACCATTGAAGATGTTATATTCAACAGGAGTACGAATTCCCCAGTCCCCATCCACCGCATATAAAGGTCCTGGCAATAGGGTCAGAGGTCCTGGCTAAAATAAATATACAACACAATTACTTGTGTATTCAGGAGTGCACACTTTATTTAATAATTTAATCTTTCAAAAATGTCTCTCAACTTAATGATCATATTGCTAATACATTTATATCAGTGAATAAAATCAAAATATATTTATTATCTAGTTGTTTTTTTTCTTTCCATAGTTTCAGAATAAAAAAGAACATTAAAGTGTATCTTAACCCAAAAACAAAATTTTTATATATTGCAGTTTACAGGGTGTAGTAGTTGCATTATTTTTCTTATTTTTCTGACTTTTTAAAAATCTTTCCATGCAATTTCTGTTCTTGGGAGGCAGCTCTCTGTATTGTATTTGTAGGGAGCAGAGTTGTTGCTCTAGGATAGGAAGTGTTTAGGGATTACAGAACATCTTCCCTTCTCCGCATTTTCATAACATAAGGGGGATGTGTTCTGTAGGTCATGAAGAGACCTGGAAACGATGCAAACTGATAACAGTGTAGCTGAGTCAGAAAGCACAGATTAAAAAGTATATAATAATACCGCACTGTCAAAAGGCAGCTGCTAGCACCGCAAATGACAGTTGCAAAATAGTGTATGTAAAAATATATAATGGTGCAGCGTTAGTATCATTCAAAAATAAATAAAATGAAAATATAGGTAATCTAAACTGAATAAAAAACCATAATGATAACAAGCAAAAACACAGTGACAATGAAAAAATCAATGTCCAAGTGCAAATATTCCCAAATTTGAAATATACCAAATATGAAATTGTAAAGATACAAAAATTGAAAAGTGCAAATGCAGTGAAGCAAATAAACTATAAAATCAAACAAATCGTTCAATCGTCTGTATCCGCTGAGGTGTTTCGATCATTGGTGATTAATCACCGACAAAGCCTGAATGATTCATGGGGTGTATGTCCTATTGAATCCATACACTCCGGTAAGCCTCAGTATTATCGGTGGTGGTGCTCTGTTTTCACTCTTCATGCACTTTTAGTGATGGTTCAATAATCAACGCCTTGTCCAGCAAGATTTATATATGCACTTTAAGATATATTCATCTATCAACACTACTTGTCACAAAGTGGACTTGTTTGTTTATTTTTTTTTTAATTTTATAACACTATTTTTTTTTTATTTTATAGTTTATTTGCTTCACCGCATTTGCACTTTTCAATTTTTGTATCTTAATGCCCCGTACACACGGTCGGATTTTCTGATGGAAAATGTCCGATCGGAGCGTGTTGTCGAAAATTCCGACCGTGTGTGGGCTCCATCGGACATTTTCCATCGGATTTTCCGACACACAAAGTTGGAGAGCAGGAGATAAAATTTTCCGACAACAAAATCCGTCGGAAATTGTCGGAAATTCCGATCGTGTGTACACAAATCCAACAGACAAAGTGCCACGCATGCTCAGAATAAATAAAGAGATGAAAGCTATTGGCCACTGCCCCGTTTATACTCCCGACGTACGTGTTTTATGTCACCGCGTTCAGAACGATCGGATTTTCCGACAACTTTGTGTGACCGTGTGTATGCAAGACAAGTTTGAGCCAACATCCGTCAGAAAAAATCCATGGATTTTGTTGTCGGAATGTCCGAACAAAGTCCGACCGTGTGTACGCCCTATTACAGTTTCATATTTGGTATATTTGAAATTTGGGAATATTTGCACTTGGACATTGATTTTTTTCATTGTCACTGTGTTTTTATTTGTTATCATTATGGGTTTTTATTCAATTTAAATTACCTATATTTTCATTTTATTTATTTTTGAATGATACTAGCGCTGTACCATTATATATTTTTAGAAAGCACAGACTGTCCAGCTCACAGGATTTTTGGCAGATTGACAGGTCCCACTTATTGAAAATGTATAACAAAGTGCTTTTAATGGTATACGTAACAGACAATACAGGAGCAAATAAGATAAGTTTATTGATAGGGTTTTAAATACACTTTAAGCTCTACCTACTTTCAACAAATCTCATCCCTTCATAATAATAAATTAGGATTAGCAAATTATGGGGTTAATTTTTTTGTTTGGATGGAGTGGGGAGTGATTAGAGCCCCTGTTGGGTTTTAATTACTATCTAGGGCCCCATTAAACAGAGATTGTTTTATCACTTCCTGCCTTGCTGACAACAGTTTCATCACACAGAGCTTGAAAATCTGCAACAGAAACACAGAAAATCTGCAAGGTGCTAGCCTTCCTCTACCCTACTAAAGAAAATCATTTTTATTTCTGTCTCTGTTGATGTTAAAGAGTTTCTCTTACTTCCTGTCGGCTGAATTGCTATCAGCGGAACAGGAAATGAGGGTCAATTTTTCCAACACAGCCCTGGATAGGTTCCCAGCATGAGTTCTAATCCTCCCAACCTCTCTTCAAAACTAGGAAAAATAATTTGGCTTGATACTTTTTATGTTTTATTTTCGAAGTAGAGAAACATTCCAAAATATAACATTTCAATATGCTTTTTTTTTAATTTATTTTTTTATACATTGTACTAAATCGCTAACCAGCACTGAACACTCGTAAACAAATTTTTCATTGAAATATTTTTGTAACAGATGACCTTCCATATTGCAGTTCATTCTTTAGCATTTAATCTAACAGACGTCAGATGGAGATAAATATGGATTAAAGTTTAACCAGACATGCCTGATATACCATACCTGACATCAAAGCTGTGTACTTTTATAGCACAATGACTAATGTTTCCATGAAGACTGGTTAGCTATAGAAGGGGAGTCTAAAGTACATCAAATGGCACACAGATTACAGGAATTTCTACTCTTATCAATGAACTAAAGTGCATAATAATGCGTTTAATATTTCCTTGTTATTATCTTTACAGCAAAAACAAGTAATACACAAAATGTCCAGTGATTCTAGTCCTTCATTAGTCAGGCTCCTCCTAAAAGCTATATTTCCCACTGGTCAATGGTCAAAACATCAACTGTATTCTCTTTAAAGTAGAACTTTAGGCAAAACTTTTTTCCATTTTGGATAGATTAATAAGGGTTATACCCTGATTTATTTTTTATTTTTTTGCCATTTGTGTCCCAGTGAGGAGATTTCCCTTTACTTCCTGTCCCATAGCCAAACAGGAAGTGAGAGAAAATCCCTACAAATTAAGGGAAATTCTTGGACCTCCAGGTAACCAAAATTAGTTTCCCCATTGGAAGATTTCTCCTCTATTACATTTCTGGGGACAACCCAACATTTGTGATTTTCTATATTTTCACTTTCAATGAGAATGGTAAACAGGACAAATAGAGAGGGGAAATCCCCTTAACTGGGACACTGACAAGCATTCGAATCCCTTTGCACTCTATCCAAAAATTTTTAAAAAATGCCTTTATTTATACTTTAAGAGTTCAGTAGTGAGAAATCCTTGTTCTGTCCAACCCCATCCAGGAGTCTCACCCTTCCTGCTGCAGCAAGATGAGACTTTGTGCTAGTGTTATACTCCCAAACTAGAGCTCCAAAACTAAAAGAAGCCAACGAATTGATTAAGGCCATCCAAATCAAATCAGAACAGATAAGTTCAGAATGACTCAATGGGCTCAGCAATATCTAAGAGGATATAGATGCGGTTTAAACTAAACAGACATTTCATTTTTTTTCTTGTTCATACAGTGGGCTGAATGAGAGAAAATTAATCGATTCCCCCATCCAATTGGAGTAGCTCTAAACCTGATCACTAAAATCTAGTGTGAGGTATAACATACAGTATACTGTATCTCCTGCATTGTCATTCTGTCATTTGTCCCCCTGGTAGAGACTACAAGTGGCTGTGCTGACACACATTGTGCCCCTTGACTGCTGAGGCGCAATGGGCCCGGTACCCATTAAATGTAACATAATGTATAAAATCTTTCACCCTTGCCCCTTCACCCCATTAAAGCAACACACTTACAACCATTAGGTTGGAAAGGGCAAGGCCACAGCTTTATTAAAATCCAACACATAACATGTTAACACTTTAAACCAGTGCCAGTCACAGTTGTACTGTGAGCACACAATTCCAAAGGAGGGGGGCCTGTCCTTACCATTAGGTGCTGGACAGACCGCCTACTTCCGATTTCCATCAAGGGCATAGCCCATTACAGCCACTTTTATGCTGGCAAGGTCAAGAAACCGCAGCAAGCTGTGACATACCAAAGAAATAAGGGGTGGGAGGGTGGGCAGCTCTTCCAGCCACGTTCCTCGAAAGACCCAGAATTCCCTGGGAACAAAACTTTTCTGAGCTCAGGCCCAGCCCATCCCCCATAACCACCAATCCCTGGTGACCACTCATCCACCTTGTCCTGCACCTGGCCATGCCCCCATCAGTCAAGGCTCTCTTTCCCTAGGGGGGGAGTCAAGAGGCCTTCATTATCACTATAGTAAACCCCCAATGAGAAATGCCATGCAGTCATTCCTGGAGCACATGAATGTAGATAGGAAGTGGCTGGAAGAAGTCAGCACTGAGATGCTAAACATGAAAGAAAAAATGTAAAAACAGTGTTTTATGAAAAAAAAAATATGGGGGGAATTTATCAAAGCATCTGGCGCATCTGTGTGTGGCAACCAATCAGCTTCCATATTCAGTTTGATCAGTTATTATTATTATTATACAGGATTTATATAGTGCCAACAGTTTGCACAGCACTTTACAACATGAGGGCAGACAGTACACTTACAATACAAATCAATACAGGAGAATTCAGAGGGCCCTGCTTGTTAGAGCTTATAATCCTAAAGTGTACCTTAACTTTAAAATCTAAGTGATATTATCCTGACATTAATGTTTTTGTTCGTGTTTTTTTTTTTTTTTGTTTGTTTAACTGGTACCATTTATTGGTGCTGCAAAACAGCACTATATAAATTTTCATCTAGGCAAGAATGGCATTCCCCTTTTTTTCAGCCCCCCCTGTGCAGAGGGGGGGTCCTGAGCGAGCCCTTTAACACATTTTTCCCCAACCATTTCCCCAGCTGTGGGGTTTCCCATGCATGTGCAAATATGGCTATTGGGGAATTCCTACCTCCCAACATTTTGAAATGGGAACGAGGGACACATGCAGTATTAGCAAAAGTAGAACACATTCCCTGCCATGCCCACTTAAAGAAGAATTCTACTAAATAAATTATTAATTAAACCCACAAGTGTTTCTTTTTTTTAACACTACTATTCCTTTATATTGGCTTTTGAAATATACAAATTCAAAAAATTAGAAACTGGATGAAAGATTTAGCACTGTAAAACACTTTTTGATAGATAAATAGTGCATTTTATATACAACTATATAGATCAGACCAAAATCAGGGACAAATGAGGAGGAAAGAGGGACAGAGGGACTTTTTTCCAAATCAGGGACAGTCCCTAGAAATCAAGGACAGTTGGGAGCTATGGGGTATTCCAAATACCTTGCTGTCTTTACGCATGTGCAAGAAATTACATGCACAGAGGTGCAGAAGGGCTCTGCCAGGACCCAAAGGCTGGACAGATTTCTTCTGCACATCGGCACACAAATTATATTGGTGGCTCCGGAGAGGGACACAGAGCTGGTACTGAGCGAGACTGAATTTCTGCTTTAGGCTTTGTAAATGAGAGATAGAAGCAGATTGGTTGCCATACACAGTTGCTGGGTGCTCTGTTTTGTATACATTTCCCTCAATGTTTTAACAAACGAATTGTCATCCAGTAAGCTTCCTATTACATGAACAGTCCAGTCATGTCTGCCTGTCAATTTTTTAAGCTCCATGTAAAGTCTGGTACACACTAGGTTGAACGGAAAATAACTGTCAGCTCTGGTCAGAGCCGCTGTACTCACTATGCAAAGTAAGTACAGCGATCTCCCCTGCTGAGCTCTTGTGTTCTGATGGGGATGCCCCCTCCCCCGCCAGAACACGCCAACCAGCGCGGGATCGGGAGTCGATCGGCTGATGGTTTTCCAGCATGCTTGTCCAACAGACCAACATGCACACAGGCCGAATCTCAGATGCTTTTGTTTTTTAACTGGCAAATATCTCCCGACATTCAACCCGTGTGTACCCGGCTTAAAGCGGAGCTTCACCCAAAAAGGAAAGCTCCGCTTGTTTGCTCCCCCCCCCTTCCGCTGCCACATTTGGCATCTTTCAAGGGGTAGGGGGAGCAGGTACCTGTTTTTGACTCTTGCTGAGGACCTCGCTGCAGGAAGTTCGGCCCCCCTTCTCCTTCCCCTGCACCGGGCCATTCAGAAAGCGCAGCTCGCTTGGTGCATGCGCAGCAGGGAACCAGCTGTAAAGCTGCAAGGCTTCACTGACAGGTTCCCTTACAACAAAAGGCGGCGGCAGCACCCGAGAGCTGATTGAAAAATCAGCTTAGGGGGGGCCGACATCGCGGGACCCCTGGACAGTTAAGTGTCCTAATATTAAAAGTCAGCAGCTACAGTATTTGTAACTGCTGATTTTTAACTTTTGGAGGGGGGGGGGACTGAAGCTCCACTTTAAGTCTATGGTCAGTAAGATATAAACAGACTTGTGTGCTCTTACATTTGATTACCTCCAAGGCCATCTAGATTGGGGAAAAAATGGAAAATGTCTGTCCTTTTCTGTTTTTATGGACCTAAACACGACAGATCTGAGGTAAACAGATGTAAGTGGACACAAGTCCGTTAAGATCTAATATGGGGCCGGAAAACTCTGTTTTTTTAAATGCAGGAAAACATTAAAGGACACAAAAAGTGACATCCATTCCATTATTCTCTGATTCAGCAATTATTCTGTTCACAGATCCCCTGCTGATCAGATTGGACACATCCTGTGTGAAAGGGGCACAGTGTTTAGCTTTACTGTAACCAACTGGCACTGCTTCCCATCACATGAGGCATCTTACTAAAGAGGACAGCTGGAAATCTGAGGGAATTTGTTCAGTTATAATAATGATGTCTCCCTCAGTTTTGAATATCCCGAGACCAAAAGCTTTAGTAGTAGTCCTGCTTTCTATAAAGACATACAATCCCTGTGTCATCAATTCTAACACTCACTGCTTGTTCAGTCCTGGTCACGCTCCCGGTGTAGCCATAATTGAGACATATTTTTGTTGAGATCGTTGTACATGGCATGAAGAATGGCGGTTTATCATCTGCGTCAATAATGTCAATCACTATGCTGGCCGTAGCGCTGTGGCTAGGACGTGCTGTAGGATCCAGTGTGTCCTGAAATGATACATTCAAAGTTAAAAGCTGTGAGTTTTCAGTGTTTGGAGTTTCGCATGTGAAATGTATGTTATTTAATGATAGTTAAAACATGCATACATCCGGGCGCGACAATAATGTGGATGAGGATTCTGGGAGGTGGGAATTTTACTTGTTTTAGCAATTATTTTGACGTTTCCATGATGGTCATTGTTGTGTGACTACTGAATCATTTACTGACAGCATTCAGGTCTGTGTGTCAACAATTCCCCATAGTCTTCTTAAAATCTCTTTACTGACAGACACACAAAGCAGCAGCTGTTATAAACACCAGAAGGCTGATTGGAGTGCTGGTTGGAATTTAAAATGTATTGGACACAAAACGACATGATATTTGTGCCTTAGCTTCCCCCGCTTCACCAAATCCCCCTGATGGGAATCTACAGAACCAGGTTCAGTGATTAAAACTAAAGCGGGGACACAACCAACAGCACTCAGAGTTAAAGGAGAAATATAGGCAAAGCTTTTTTGGCTGTACTTCTCCTATGGTTTACAAGAGCGCAGTTCTTTCTGCACTCCTGTGGCCCGTTTTCAGCTGACAGCGGACTAAAGCCCACTGTTGGCTGACATCACAGAGCCAGCTCAGGCGCTGAAAAGATCCCAACCATATGGGTAGGATCCACCCAGAAGCTTGGATTGGCAGCTTGCTCAGTCTGTCAGCAAGCCGCTAAGAGCCTGAGCCAGCCCGTGCCACCCCCTCCACAGCTCAGCGTTCCAGTGAGCACTGGAGGGACAGAGCAAAGAGCTGGTGACTGACAGTCCCAGCTCTCTGCAGCCTGAAGAAAGAGAGCTAAGTGATCAGTGGTGTTTGATCACTCAGTTCTCAGGCTTACAGCTGGTGGGGAACAGATGTAGCATCGGATCTTAGGTAAGTGTATTTTTTTTCTTTTTTAACCTAAATTCATGCTTCACTTTTAAAGGGTTACAAATTTGGTTGGGTTACTTCAGTCCATGTGGTTCCCCTAAATTACTGAATATCCATAGCCTTGCAACTCCCACCAGACTGGGGAAACCTTGAGCAATGCTAAAAAAAAAAAAACAGACAGAAATTGCACCAGCATTGTGTAAAATCCTCAATACAATTGTATTAAGGAATAGGTAAACCCAACATTTCATATTCCTGACATGTGCCCATTGCATGTATGTTCCTGCCAGTCCCTTTGCTTTCCTATTAAAAATTGACCACACTAGGCATGAGAGCACTGAGTGGTCAGTGTTCTGGCTGTGCTGGGAACTCAACCTGCTCTCCTCCAATGATCAGACTTGTGCTGACACCCCTCCCTCTGCACAGCCATTCGCTGGCAAGACCAGTGTTCTGCTGTTTCTCCTCCCCTAGCTCTCTAAGCTCTTTATGCAGCTGAGAACAGAGAGTATGTGATCACTTATAAAAAAGTGAAAACAGGTGTTTATAATGTTTTTTATATATACACAAATGTTTTGCCTTTCATTTCTATTTTAATCCAAGTGGGTTGTTTTACCAGGTGAGGATTTACATATACGTTAAAGCTGAATTTCAGGTATGATCTTTATTGCATACTTACGTTGATCCAGCTTAGACCAATGTAAGTATGCATATCTCATACCTGAGAGGCTTTCTGGAGAAGTTGACAATCACTGTAGTAGTTGACTCTACTACAGTAATAGCCACGATCTTCTAGGTTCTATGCCATGTGGCCTTCTCTCTGCATATGTATGCCCCCCCCCAAGTACACAATGGCTCAAGGGGCTGTCTGTGTTGATGGGGGAATCTAGTGAATTTACTGGTTGCAGGAAAGTAATTCTCTCTGTGTATGGCCTGGATAACATTTGTTTAGCTTTTAAAAGTCACCCATTGAAGGCAAGTACAAGCCCTCTGTTATTACTACAAGCATTGGTGGTCAGTGGCATTTTAAAAAAACCCAATCTCACTTCCTCCCCTATCATTCGTGGTCATTTGATTCTAAAAATTCCCAAAACAACTCTGTGGCCTTGGTTCATTAAATAAATTCTCCTCCTTCCCCTTCCTCCATTATGAGAAGAACGGGCGGGCTCTCCTATGTAAACAGTAGAATTGTTTTTATTTGAGACTCTCTATTTACCGCTTGCCGACCAGCCGCCGTCATTTTACTGCGGCAGGTCAGCACAATCCCGCAAACCATCGTAGCTATACGTCGGCTCGCGGGATCAAGACAACAGGCGCGTGCTTGCACGCTGCACAGCCGGGGTGCCGATGCTCGTGGCCGACGGTCACGATGACCCCTGGCCACGAGCGATCGCGAGCACGAGAGACAGAACAGGGACGTGTGTGTAAACACACACGTCCCTGTTCTGTTCTGAGAGGAGTGACTGATCGTGTGTTCCTATTAGCTAGGAACCACGATTCGTCACTTCCTCTAGTCAGTCCCCTCCCCCTTCAGTTCGAAACACACACTAGGGAACACAGTTAACCCCTTGATTACCCCCTAGTGTTAGCCCCTTCCCTGCCAGTGACATTTTTACAGTAATCAGTGCACTTTTATAGCACTGATCGCTGTATAAATGACAATGGTCCCAAAAATGTGTCAAAAGCGTCCGATGTGTCCGCCATAATGTCGCAGTCCCGATAAAAATCGCAGATCACCACCATTACTTAAAAAAAATAAATATTTTTTTTTTACTAAAAAAAATAATAATAAAAATGCTCTAATTCTATCCCCTATTTTGTAGACGCTATAGCTTTTGCGCAAACCAATCAATATATGTTTATTGCAATTTTTTTAACCAAAAATATGTAGAAGAATACATATCGGCCTAAACTGAGAAAAAAATAGCTTTTTAAAAAAAAAATGGGGATATTTATTATAGCAAAAAGTACAAAATATTGTGTTTTTTTTTCAATACTGTCGCTCTTTTTTTGTTTATAGCACAAAAAATAAAAACCGCAGAGGCGATCAAATACCACCAAAAAAAAAGGTAAAAAAAGGACATCAATTTTGTTTGGGTGCAGTGTCGCACGACCGCGCAATTGTCAGTTAAAGCGACGCAGTTTCGAATCACAAAAAATGGCCCGGTCATTCAGCAGCCAAAGCATCTGGGGCTGAAGTGGTCAAGAATGACCACACCTACAATAATGTATGACTGTATGCAAAGGGAGGAAGTTTATTATCCAGGTGCTCCAGTAATTTGCATAAAATAATTGTTTTTTTCATTTGTTATAATAATTTACCATAATACCTTACCCGTACAGTAAGATTCAGATTTACTTTAGGAGCATCATCAAAATCCAGACGTTTATTCACTAGGATAACCGGGTTGGTTTCAGAGGAGAGGCGAAAGTATGCAAGAGAATTCTAAAAAAGACAACACAACAATTCAAATCTTGCATAAATTTAGGGTCATATTTACTGTGAAAATGGCAGTGCTGATATACAAAAATGGTTGAAAATAAATGTCAATGAATGTCAAAATAGTACTTTTTACTATTTAAAATAAAACATGGTAATTGTTTGGGACACACTGTGCTTTAGATATTTAAATGTATTTATTTAGTTTACATATACTTATGCAAATGTACAGCTTTGTGTCCTTCAGACACATTGAACTACAAATTGTCACCTAATGGTGCTCCTTGGTTGTCAAGCCTCCATGTGCACCCCTGATGGCAGTCATGCCAACATACATTGCGCAGGCATGGTCCACTTATGTCGCCTTTAGGCAGCCCAGAACACTGAAGTGCAGCTGATGCAGGCATGAACATACAGTATGTAGACAGAATGTGGCTAAAGGGGATAGATGCAAAAAAGTATATATAAAGGTAAAAACATTTTTAAAAAAAGCCATGGCAGCTGTTTACTACGGCTTCTATAAATGAAACATGGGTGGATGATTAAAAGGTCTGCCCCCTCCATTATTAGATCCTATTTCATTCATAGATGCTATAGTACGGTTTCAATGAAAGGAGAAGCTGGAAAGGGCAGGCATAGTCCGCCACTCTTGATGAGTGCCTGTTACAGCTCTACTGGCTCTATTAACCCACACTGCACTGGAAGATTATGGCATTGGGGTAGGGGAGGATTTCTACCAAAAGAGGAGACAGCAGCACAAGGGAAATATGGCAACGGTTGTAATGTCGTTTGTGCTGATTCAGTTTTTTTTTTTAGTAAACTTAGGCTTTAAAGTCTAACGATATGACAACATTTGTAATAACTGAGCACAACTCAAAAAAAAAAAAGAGAAAAAAAAATTTCAGGTTAGTATCTCTTTAAATTTTACAATGCTTGTCACATGGACTTTAAGCAGGAAACACGTTTTCTTCTAGAATTTTCCTGCTCGTGGATTTGGGGCTATATAAGACTCTCTTGGCAGTTGATCTGGATCGGCTTGACAAGCTCTGTCTGCTGTAATACTAGAGCTATAATATGGGAGCTCGCCAGCCTTGACAGGTCATGAAGACACTTGTGAGGAAGGTCCTGAAGAAGGCAGTGACGAAATGAGGGGAGGAGTGGCTGTGGCTGTGCCTGGCATTGACAGAAGAAGAGCCAGAGAAGAGAAGATGGACGCAGTGGAACGTCTGGTTCCCCCGAGATGAGCCGAGCCAGAGCCTGAGCCAAGTCAGCTATCAAACACTGCCACGGTCCAGTTCTCTCCAGCCAGCAGGCTTCAGCGGAGCCTCCTGTCAAAATGGCCGGGGTCCTCGGCTGGGTCAAAGGGAGAGGACCCGCCCACCGGAGGAGGAATGTGACATCCCAGTGTCCCAGCGAGTTGGCCGGCGGTTCAAGAAAATGAGACGGCATTCTTGCCATCCCTGATTTGCATCAGTGAGGGAGTGGGTGGGCATGGCGCTCCCCACCTCCCGGCAGAGCGGCTCCTTATTCAGCAGCAGAAGGCTCAATGCAGGCTTCCCCGGTTTCCAGGACAATGGCACCATAGGTAGGCTGTCCAGGCTGAATACAGTGGTGGCTTCTCAGGCTTCAGCATCCCTGGTGAGATCTGCAGCTGGCAATCCGCCCACACAAGGTGACAACATTCCAGTCATTCCTATTCACTCACAGACTCTTCAGGTGGGTGAGTCCTCTCAGAGATTGCTCATTACTCAGTTGATTAACTCTTTAGTAAAATTTACTGAATCTCTGTCTACTCAACAGCTGTTGTCTGTGTCTTCCTCTGCTAATGTATGGTCTGCACCTTCTACCCCTGCTCATGTTACTAATGTTAATCCTTGTGTCGAATCAATTAACACTCCTGTTGTCAATGCTTCTGCTTCTTCTGTCCCTGAACTCTGTTACAAGGAGGTTTTGCCATGTGAAATGTCTCCGTTGGGATTTCACTTGCCTCCCTCTATTAAAGAAAAGATTTGGAAGGGTGATTTTATAGATTTGTTATCTTTACTCCCTAATTCAAAGAATTTTGCAAACAAAAATGGTAAAAGATCTGATGATGGTGCTGAGGAGAATAGACAGCATCCGGTCACTAGATCTTTTTATAACTGGTTGTGGGCCTTCTGCATTTTTTCAGCTGTTATGGGTGAGAAACATCCTAAAAAATACAGCGGTTTATTGCAGCATTTGGAGCACATGCTTGAGGCTTACAAGAATTTTGGCGGTTTTGGCTGGTTCAATTACGATGAATTCTTCTGCCAAAAAAATGCAATTTATCCTAATCTTAAATGGGGATGAAGGATGCGGGCTTACAGTTAAACCTCATCTACCCCCAGAAGCCTGTTTTTTCAAAACAGCCAACAACGAATCCTAATATTGCATCTGTGTATAAAAAGGGTGTATGTTATGCTTACAACGAAACCCAGTGCAAATGGTCAACTTCATGGCGTTATAGGTATGAATAATCTTTTTGTTTTGGCACTCACCCTGTAGCCAAGTGTTTTAAAATTACCTCACATAATTAAGCCTCAAGGGAGAATTCCAAAAGCCTGCAAACCAGTGAGGCTGGGAAAAATGTACCCCTGGCTACTGCTATACCAGACAGGGAGAAGGCCCAGCTTTTAATTGTCAGGTTTTCCACAGGTTTCAAGCATCCTGTTTTTCTGGTTCTGGTTGCCATGTGGTTAACAATTTAAAGTCAGTTGTAATCCATAGCGAGGTGGTGAGGGAAAAATGAATTAAAGAAATTTCAGCAGACAGGGTAGCAGCCCTTTTTCTTTCCCTCCTTTTGAGAACTTTCGCATGTCTCCTTTAGGCTTGGTAACTAAGAAGGAGCCCAACTTTTATCACCTCATCCATCATCTTTCTTTCCCCAACGGACATTGTTTGAATGACAAAATTGATGCATTATCTTCCATTACATATGTGACTGTTGATCATGCGATTCAGCTCATAAGGCGATTTGGTCATGGTGTGCTATGAGGAAAAGCAGATATACAATCAGCTTTTAGATTGCTACCTATCTCTCCAGATTCTTTTAATTCTTTAGATTTTTGTTTTGAGGGTTGTTTTTTCTATGATATGTGCCTTCCAATGGGGTGCTCCCTGTCTTGCCATTATTGTGAAGTCTTTGCCACCTTTCTTCTGTGGGTCCTTGTTTATGAATCCATTATTATTATTATTATCATACAGGATATATATATATAGCGTCAACAGTTTGCGCAGTGCTTTACAATGTTATTACAATTACAATACAATTCAATACTGGAGGAATCAGAGGACCCTGCTCATTAGAGCTTACAATCTAGGTTATGACAGCATAATTCATTATGTGGATGACTTCCTTTTTATCAGTCCTCTGGATTCCCCTATTTGTTCATTACTGCTGTGCCTATTTTTTCTCAGAGTTTATTGGTAGTCCTCTTGATAGTGAAAAAACTGTTTTTCCGTCACCAATTATTGAATTTTTGGGGATCAACATTGATACGTCTTTGTTTCAGTACCAGCTTCCCCCACTTAAAATTGTAAGGCTTCGCAAAACAGATGGATCCCTGGTCCACATATGGTGGACTTGTTCTGCTCTTCAACAATTCTGGAAAGACGTGTCCAGTCTCATATGCTCAGTCACGGGCGTTAAGGCTCATCTAACCCCACAATTGGCCATGCTAGGGATAGGGTTAACAGAATGGCCAACCACACTACGGTCAATACTTACCCATATCTTGATAGCGGCAAGGCTCTCAATTGCCCGCAATTGGAAAAATCCTCATCCACCCTCCATCCAATTAGTAATTTCTCTGCTCAACGACCAATGCCACATGGAATATATGTTCGCCAAAGCACATCTATTGACCACCAAATTCTTTGCCCAATGGGAACCTTGGCTTCAAGATCAAAGGAGTGACCCTCTACCATGAACTAACCTCTTCATACTTGTAGTCATGACCTTCCCAATCTGGAACTGAACCAGCAGCTACACAGTCTTACACTGAGTCTAAATATTTGATTTCTGTTATATTGTTGTACATGCCTCTTTCTACTAAAATGCCCCCCTGGGTATGGCCTCCTGACATTGCATAGATGTTCCCACTACTCTCCTAACCCACACTGCATGCATATCGATTACCAACCATATTGGGTCACACAGTGTCCCTCCACTCTTCTCTGACCTTGGACGATGTCAGGAAGGCCTACCTTTAGGGCACTACTTTTTACTTACCGGCATCCCTAATTCTACTAACTCTACTCTCTGTACCTTTCTTTGCTAATCTGCTTCAACTATCTCCTAGCTTGATATTATATGTTTTTCATGCATGTGACTTGTAGACTACTTATGTTATACTTTATTGGTCTCATGCCCCTTTCAGGGCATTATGTTGTCTATGTGAAAAACTCAATAAACCTTGGTTACGAAAAAAAAAAAAAAAATTGTAAGGCTTCAATCCTTGATTTCCTTTTTTTCTGCGACTAAAGAAGGTTTTATTCAAAGAACCTCAATCTCTTTTAAGCCTCCTTGCTTTTGCGACACAGATAATGCCAATGGGCAGAATTTTTTCGAGGCTATTATCATTGGCTATGTCTGGTTTTAAATCCCCTTTTTCTCATATTCGTATTACTTTTGACCTAAAAGACATTTGTTCGTATGATCATAATTTTTAGCTGATTACAACGGTCTGTCATTTTTTCAGGAGGATTTAGTTTTTTCTGCAGACCTTGATTTATACACAGATTCTCTGGGCTTTGGTTCATGGCCTTCATCTTGGGTAGCAAACAAAGCCACAAAGAACATAGTCTTAGAGCTTTTTCCAATCGTGGCATTTAAAATCAGGGGAGATTATTTTGCCAATAAAAGGATCATTATTAATTCAGATAAAAATGGTGTGATTTTTGCCATAAATTGCCTATCTTCCAAATCTATATTGGTAATAAAACTTTTACATCATCTGGTTTTGTTATGTTTACGATTCAATATTTGGGTAAAAGCAAAATTTGTTCCAGGTAAGCAGTATGTTATTACTGACACGTTCTCGCTTCTAGATGGCTTGTTTCAGACAAATTCTGCCAGATGCAGACATAGTCGGTTATGCCTGCCCAAGTCATCTGTGGGACTTGATCTAACACCAGCTATATCTGCTGTTAAAAATTCAGTTGCTCCTAGAACATGGACTGATAATTCAGTTGCATGGCAAAGGTGGCTCTTATTTAATAAAGACTTAGGTCTTTCAGGATAGTCCCCTACCAAGCAATTGGTTTTAGCTTTTCCTTGTTCCCTCATGCAACTACAATTCTCTTTCAATCATATTAATACAACTTTAGAGGGGATTCCTTTTTTCTAAAACTTCATAATTTACCTGCCTGTAATAATTTTTTCTTTGTCCGGCAAGCTCTTAAGGGATATGGAAAAAAATGTAATGCCAGATATAAGCGTTTGTGATTCAGAATACGAAGTGTTGTTATTTCATTCAGCCTTTGTTCTGATTTTCTTTGCTGCGCTCAGTATTTCTGAAATGTTGCCAAATGAGAAAAAGAGCTTGTCTGGTTCAATGAGATTTCTGTTTTTGATAGTAAGGTTCTTATTTTTATTAGAAGGTCAAAAACTGATCAAGCTGGCAAAAGTCCCTTGGCTCACTTTATATGCTTGTGGTGACTCAATTATTTGCCCTCTTAGTTTAAAAAATATCTCTCTTTTAGGCCTTCATGCTCAGGTAATTTATTAGTACATTTGGATTTCTTCTCCTCTTACAAAATTTCAATTTTCAGCAGTTTATAAATGCTGTCTTTCTCACTTAGGCCTTTCTCATCTCAAATTTTCCCCTCATTCGTTTTGAATTGGAGCCACAGAAGCCGCTATGATGATGCCTCGATGATGCTGTTATTATGAAGTTAGGTAGATGGGAGTCGCAGAGATATAATCTTTATATTCGTCCTAACTTATTTCTCTGATTTTGTAGGTGTCAAATCTTACATATGGATAGTTGGACAATCCTATGTCTAATGGGCTCATAAATGAGCATCCCAGCGTTGATACACTTCCAATCTATCCTTACCTTCAGATAATTTTCGAGTCCTTTGGAAAGGTATACGGGGTCTACCATGGACTAATCTTTTCATTCACCTTTCTAGTTTATCTTAGTTATGGCCATCTCCATCCATCTTGATAATTCATCTAGGTGGAAATGACGCTGGTCAAATCAAAAACACAAGACTTAATTTTTCTGATCAAACGGGATTTGCAGCATCTCAAGGTCTCTTTTCCCAACACTTGTATTGTATTCTCGGAGATTGTGTCTCGTCTTATCTGGTTATCTTCCCCTGAAGGGAAACCTCTTGAGAAGATTAAAAGATGAGTCAATCGATCTGTTCAGAAGTTCATGCCGCTGCTTTTTCCTTCCATCGTGTAGCTTTGAAAGAGAGGCTTTCCTGGCTTGTACAGACAAGATGGTGTTCATTTGTCTGATGTTGGCATAGACATTTTTTAATTTTTTAACAGAAAGTTTGGCATAGACATTTTTAACCTAGGCCTGCAGAATCTGATTTAAATGGCCTCAGTTTTGGGGTAGGTCGGGTTTTTGTTTTCAACAAACCCCGGCTGGTGGGGACTTTGCTTAATTAATTTTTCGCTCGAGTTCTATGACTGGGTGATATTTTAATTTTTTTAAATATATTTATTTATTTATGTTTTAATTAAGTTGAATGTATTCTATTTAATAGCAATGAAGGTGCCACAGCCATATTAATACCATATTGCTGTGTGTTTGTTTCTTTATTTTTAGTATTATGAAATATTGGTATAGTTGGTTATAAGTGTGCGGCCTACAGTCCCATGTCACTGCTGCTTTTTTTGGAAACGAAAGCCTCGTACACACGATAGGATTTTCCGATGGTAAATGTGTGATGACAGGCTGTTGGAGGAAAATCCAACTGTTTGTATGCTTCATCGGACAATTGTCGGATTTTCCGCGGACAAATGTTATATAGCAGGTTTTAAAATTTGCCGCGGACAAATGTCTGTTGTCAGATTTTCCGAGCGTGTGTACACAAGTCAGTTGGACAAAAGTCCAAAGTACAAACACGCATGCTCGGAAGCAAGGATGAGCCACAAGCGGTCGGTCTTGTAAACTAGCGTTCGTAATGGAGAATTTAGATTTGTGACGTGACAAACTATGAAATCTCGAAATGCAGCGCACATTCTCTTCTTCTTTAACGGGATAATAATGAAGCTGCTTTGCTGGTGATACTGATGGAGTTATTACAAACAAATTTTCAAAGGCTTTTTGTGGCTTTTTTTTCTCCTCAACTGATTAACTGGTCAGAAGGTCTCTGACAACACCCCCGTGATATCAGAGAAAAAGGAGACTGCTCCTGAAGTTGACAGCTCTTATGTACCATCAAGAAAAAGAAGACCTGTCAAGTTATGAGAGCCAATTGATCACTTTGCTTACACACTGAAAGAGGATTAGCAAGTATTCGTCATTTTCAACTCCTTTTTATTTCTCTGTTGCTTTTCTTCCTTTGTAACACCCTTTTCTGTAAATATTTTATTTGCACCATTTTGACCTTTTTTTTCAATATTAAACCCTGCAAACTAAAAGAATCCCTGTCTCTTACAGAGTGCTACTGTAGTATAAATCTCTGAACATACAGTACCTGACTGTGGTGACAGTGTGTGTTACAGACGTTTATTCTAAAATCATAGTTGTTATTGCTAAGATTGTGAGTTTCCGCCTTCTTTGTAAAAAGGTGGTGGTGGCAGTTTAAAGGGTTAATTGCTTAATTAACATAACACACTGACAATCGCTCTAAGGCTGCTGGCACCTAGGTTGTGGTCCTGTGAGCTGTAAAATCTTTGTGCAGGGTGCAGCAGAGAGTGGCATTGTTATGTATGTGAGAGCACGGTGTGAGACTTGCCAGTCCTTTGTCACAAATTGCTGAGAAGGGCAAGGGTCCGATACTGCATTCCGTCACACTGACATTGGGGCATTTTTTAATCCCACTGACCACTGACACCAGGGCATATATTACTCCTACTGACCAATAATGTTAGGGCATTTTCCCACTGACCAATGACACCAACACATTTACTACTCCTATTGACTACCAATGATGAGGCATTTATCACTGATGCCGGGGACGTTATCACTCCCACTGACCACTGACACGGGGATTTTTTTAATTCAGCTCCACAAACATCTATCAGGCAGTGAACTGGCCCTTTGTCTAAAAGATCCTTTCATATACAGCTATTTTGTCTAAAAGGTCCTCTCTTAGACAGCTGTCAAATTGACACTTCCACTCACCTCCTGTTCTGTTAACAACTGTAAAAATTTGGATTTCCCAACAAAATCTGTCCCAGTGGCAATTGTTACCAGGATAAATGAAGGATGTAAATCTTCCCACCCAGCAAGAACACAGACAGCAATAAAAAATAGTAACCCTTCACCATTCTAAAAAATGTCGACTATAGGTATACTGTACTTTAAGTATCACTGAATACATATAGAAGGGCACATGTGAGATGATAGCTCCGCTAAGAGAACTCTTTATTCTTTGATTTAATCAGAATGTATCTTCCTGATAACTTAGAAGCAAAAATCATCTGATTTCTGTTCCCCAATTGGGCACTTGTGGGTTATGCCATCCCACTGAAAGTTAGTACAAGATGTTGCAAAACCCTGTATCTCACATTCCGTTCCACGAGGTCACCCAATCTTCTGCTCCCTAACAGGGAATCTTGCAATTCTTTACTAAAACCTGGCCCTGATTAATGACCTGTCCTACAATGGGAATCCTGATCACGGACCACTTTATTCTTAAAGCGAAGTTCCACCCAAAAATGGAACTTCCGCTTTTCGGAATCCCCCCCCCCCCTTCAGGGTCACATTTGGCACCTTTCAGAGGGGAGGGGGGAGCAGATACCAGTCTAATATAGGTATTTTGCTTCCACTTTCGGGCATAGATAGCAGAGCCATCCGCAGGTAGCTACGCCACTTCCATTGCCTTCTCCGTCCCCCCCCCCACTGTCTTCTGGGAGACACACAGGTCCCAGAAGACAGCAGGACCAGTGGGATCGCACAGCGTGAGTCGTGCATGCGCAGGAGGAGCCAGGAAGTGAAGCCGCAAGGCCTCCACCCAAGAGCCGAGGGACGGGTCGGCTTCGGATGCCGACATCGCGGGCGCCATGTACAGGTAAGAGTCTTTATTTTATTTTAGTATTTGTAGCTGCTGACTTAAAAAAAAAAACAACTATTAATATGCTCATCTCTTGTTTACAGATAAAATATTTATTTTGGAGCAATTCCAGATATCACAATATCCTGTCAAATGGTGCAGACCACTAGAATTGACCTGGGGAATGCCAGTTATGCTCCCTGAATTTATCAGGTGGGGACGGAACCAAAAACTGCTAGGCTGAAAATACAAAGAAAAATCACTAACATTCAAAGCTGTTTCTGAACATTCTGCAATATGTTTCTTTAAATATTGGTAACAGAGATAATATCACCATCATAAAGGATGCAATTTCAAATTAAACTTTGACATTTGTGTATATAGACAGATCTTTCAATTATTGTATGCTACTCACCACATTGCCACTTAGCGTATAGTAGAGGGTATCCTGGTCAGCATCTTCAGCTTCAATCGCACTACCTATTGGACTGTTAACTTGTAGAGCCTTAAGAAACATTACATGTGTTATATATTTGAACTTGAAAGAGATAAACAAAAATATTGCCAATGGTCTATCCACTGTGTATTGCAGTAATAAACCTGATGACAAAAAAATCTAAATACCCACAGCTCATCAAATCAGTATTTAGCAATGTTATGCAATAATTTTACCTGGACCTCCAATCAGAGGCAGCTCTAGACTTTGTGAGGCCTTAGGCAAAACTAAGACATGAAGCCCCACTCACGTCCCGCTGACTGCTGTATGAGATCTTCAGGAAAAGGGGCTGGTAAATATGTTATTTACCAGCCCCTTCCTTTTATAAATGAACACAGAGAGTGTGTGATTGTGTTTACCCTGCTTCGGTTTATGAATGAAAAGGAGCCTCTGTCTCCTGTTCATTCGTCTGCAGTGCAGCTGAGGCTGTAGAGAAAGGGGTTTGGGAATGTGTTTCCTCAGTGCCTTTCTCGGTCTAAAAAGTGAGACTTCAGGGGTCTGTTTAGACCCCTGATATCTCACCAAAGAAGCCAAATAACTCTCACTAAAAAATGTTATTTTATTAAAAAATAAATAAATAAATAAAATAAAAATAAAACCATTGTAAAAAAAAAATCAGACTAAAATTTCTAATCAGACAAAAAAGCCATGCTCAATATGTAGCATAATTGAGCCAAGGTCACTATATGCCACAGGTCACCATCTCCCTAGTAGGGGCCCCAGTGCATTACTTTGCCCATGATGCTATTATGATGGCACTGTACAATGGTGTGTAGGAGAGGAAAGTGGAAGGTATGACAGTGGGTAGTATGTACATTAGAGGGGTGCGGAGTGTATGGTAATGGGTAGTATGTACATTAGAGGGGTGAAGAATGTATGGCGGGGGGTAGTATCACATGAGAGGGGTGTGGAGTGTATGTGGGGGGTAGTATCATATGAGAGGGGTGCGGAGTGTATGTGGGGGTAGAATGTACATGAGAGGGGTGCGGAGCGTATGGTGGGGGGGTTAGTATGACATGAGAGGGGTGTGGAGTGTATGGTGGTGGGTAGCATATATATGAGAGGGGTGTGGAGTGTATGGCAGGGGGGTAGTATGTATTTGAGAGGGGTGTGGAGTGTATGGTGGGGGGTAGTATGTATATGAGAGGGGTGTGGAGTGTATGTGGGGGGTAGTATGTACATGAGAGTGGTGTGGAGTGTATGTGGGGGGTAGTATGTACATGAAAGGGGTGCGGAGTATATGGTAGGGGGTAGTATGTACATGAGAGGGATGCGGAGTGTATGTGGAGAATAGCATGTACATGAGAGGGGTGCGGAGTGTATGTGGGGAGTAGCATGTACATGAGAGGGGTGCGGACTGTATGTGGGGGGTAGTATGTACATGAGAGGTGTGCGGAGTGTATGTGGGGGGTAGCATGTACATGAGAGGGGTGCGGAGTGTATGTGGGGGGTAGTATGTACATGAGAGGAGTGCGGAGTGTATATGGGGGATAGCATGTACATGAGAGGGGTGCACATGGTAGAAAAGTGGTATATGGTGTAAATGAGCCCTGATTTATTGCTACATCACCGCAGAGGCCACTTTGCAGTGGCATGCATAGAGCAACTGAAGTTAGCAGCACAGCACCAGAACTGGCCTCTCAGCCTGCTGCAGACACTGCTCTCACCACCCCCTCCCTCATCTCAAGTCACTGCACACAAGTCCCTGCACAAAGCTGCCAGCTCACCTCCCTCCACACAGCAGAAAGAACTCATCTCCTGCATGTTCGTGCATGCATCCCTTCTGGGTTCAGCAGCGGCCGGCAGCTCCTCATCCATCTCTATAATTTGTCTGCAGACGGCGCTGCCTGGAGAACATAGAGGAGGCGCTGGAGAGAGCCGAGAGTGGCAGAGGGAAGAAGCTTCAGGTTGACACAGTGCTGATCCAATAGCAGCGCTGCGACTGCACACTAGGAGTGACCCTCGCTCATCCATCCAGCTCGCTCAGTGGGGAAACTGACAGGGTCACAGGGGGACATTTCCTCCCACTCCTACACACACTTCAGGCAAATTAGGCGGCCGCAAGGCCCCTGTGAATGCGAGGCCTAAGGCGACTGCCTAATTTGCCTAATTAAAGAGCCGCCTCTGCCCCCAGTAATACCTGATCTGGAATAAGCTTTCAATTTATCTCTGAATTGAGAGAGGTGAATACATTCTTGACATTGCACAATACATGCGTTGTAAGAGGAACATACTGGCAAGATGATGTCATCAGTCTGCTGCAAACCAGAGGAAGCATTTTCCCAGCTTTTTGTCTGAGTAAGAGTACAGAGTAGTGAGTTACAGAGTAAACACTCTGTTTAGTGCATTTTTTTCTGTTACGGCAGGACAGAAGGTAAAAGGTAAGAGGGCTAATCTTTATGAAACTTTGATGGATTTTTATACTGGCTGTTCACAGGGTGAAAAGCAACTCAAAGATTGGGCTGTATTGATGGGATGGACTGTTACACGGGCTAGTCACACATCAAGAGTAAGTAGACCCACACTAAAAGGATTAGTAATAATCCACCAACTAAGTGGAGAAAACTAAAATGTTCTCTAAAGCTGGTTATACATGGTTAGTTTTTTTCATTCAGCCAACAGATACCCCCATCCACACAAATGAGGTGGATGGAGGAATCCACCCCCACCCTAGGACATTGTATTCGGGCCTGCCACTCTCAGAATGCACTGATCAGCGTCTACAGCCACTGATCGAAAACGTTTTTTCAGCATGACTCTTCAACAGAAAATGATGAAACAATCACACCACAATTAATAACACGGGGACATGACTTCAGACTAGCAGGGGGAAAGTTCAACACTTATCTTAGCCTAGCACCCTCTAGCTTAGTGTGCTAGTGTGATTTTGTTCCTGTTGTGTAGGTAAATTGTTTGGCTTAGCTGAGAGCCAAGCCTGTGTTTGAATCTGGGTCAGGGTAAGTGATCCATGGAGGCTGGAATGACCCATCAGGCACATCTCTGATCCCTCCCCCTACTTGCTGAAACTTTGCAGAAGCTTCCAGAAGAATCGGAGGGAGGTTAGGAAGAGCTGCCTGAAGTATTATTGAGGGCCCCCAACCAATACTTGGCCAAATGGACTGGCAGGGGAGGGGACCACTTAAATACTCTGGGTCAGGCCAGCAGGGGCAGTGGAGTTTGCGTGGAAGTTGGAGATGGCATGCTGAGGAGGCTGTCGGTGGGCCCTTGAGGGTAACCCCCTAGCCTGGGGGGCTGACCTTAGACCTGGGACTCGGGTGCAGGAGGGATCCTGGGCCTCGGGTGCAGGAGTGAGCACGTCCAAGAGATCTCCAGGTAGAAGACAACTGGATGGCTGGTGAGTGAGACAGTCTAGGAGGACAGAGAGACAGCCTAAGAGGACTGAGGAGTGAGAGTATGAGATAGTTGTAGAGTCAGTCTGGGAGGACTGTGGAAGATTAGCCAGGAGGGCTAGTGAAAGGGGCAGCTGCAGCCAGGTGGGCTGGCAGTGCCTGAAGAGGTGGTGCTGAGATCAGTAGCCACATGAAGGCAGCTGGACACTGGGTCTTTTCTACACACCAAAGGGACTGCCTGTAAAGAGCTGTTACTGGATCTGGCTGAGTGCCTTGTCAGATCCCCAAACAGTGTACCAGCTTGGCCTGAGTGTTTCTGCAAGCAAGATATGTGCAGGAGGCAGAAGAGAAGTGTATATATGGACCGAGTTCCTTTTGCTGAAGAGTTAAGTGGGCATCCCATAATACTCCTTTCCCCATCCAAGTACCCCTAATAAACAAAACAAACAAAGTTGCTGGACTGTTTCCTGACTCAAGTGTGCTGTGGAAATTCGGTGTGCCTGGCTGAGCAGGGTGGGGAATCCTTATTCACCAGCGGCTCCTACAGGGGGAAGCTCTACATTAGAAAGTATTTTTTACCAAAAAATGTGATGCTTGGAATAGACTTACTGCAGAATTAGTGAGTCAGTGAACAGTAAGTAAGTAGATCTAGACTCAGACAAAAAAGTTAAAAAAATATATATATTAATATCTATATCTTCAGTGCCTTGAAAAAGTATTCACGTCCCTTAAAATTTTCCACATTTTGTCATGTAACAACCAAAAATGTAAATGTATTTTATCAGGATTTTGTGTGATAGACCAACACGGAGTGGCAAATAAAATATATAAAAAGTGTGGTGTACATTTGTATTCAGCCCCCCTGAGTCAATACTTTGTAGAACCACCTTTTGCTGCAATTACAGTTGTAAGTCTTTTTGGGTATGTCTCTACCAGCTTTGCACATTTAGAGAGTGAAATTGTTGGTTTTCTTCTAAGATTAGCTTGTATTTGGCTCCATCCATCTTCCCTTCAACTCTGACCACCTTCCTGTCCCTGCTGAAGACAAGCATCCCCACAACATGATGCTGCCACCACCATGTTTTACAATGGGGAAGCAGGGTGATGTGTAGTGTTAGTTTTCCGCCACACATAGAGTTTTGCTTTTGGCCAAAAAAGTAAAATTTTGACCTCATCTAACCAGAACACCTTCTTCTGCATGTTTGCTGTGTCCCTCACATGGTTTCTTGCAAATTGTAAATGGGACTTCTTAAGGCTTTGTTTTAACAATGGCTTTCTTGTTGCCACTTTTCCATAAAGACCAGATTTGTGGAGCACACGACTAATAGTTGTCCTGAGGACAGATTCTCCCACCTGAGCTATGGATCTCTGCAGCTCCTCCAGAGTTACCATGGGCCTCTTAACTGCTTCTCTGATTAATGCTCTCCTTGCCCAGCCTGTCAGTTTAGGTGGACAGCCATGTCTCGGTAGGTTTGCAGTTGTGCTATACTCTTTCCATTTTCAAATGATGGATTTAGGGGGAGTACATGGATTGAAAACTGGCTACAAGGGCGAGTTCAGAGGGTGGTGATAAATGGGGAGTACTCAGAATGGTCAGGGGTGGGTAGTGGGGTCCCCCAGGGTTCTGTGCTGGGACCAAACCTATTTATTTTGTTCATAAACGATCTGGAGGATGGGATAAACAGTTCAATCTCTGTATTTGCAGATGATACTAAGCTAAGCAGGGCAATAACTTCTCCGCAGGATGTGGAAACCTTGAAAAAAGACCTGAACAAATTAATGGGGTGGGCGAATACATGGCAAATGAGGTTCAATGTAGAAAAATGTAAAATAATGCATTTGGTTGGCAAAAATATGAATGCAATCTATACACTGGGGGTAGAACCTCTGGGGGAATCTAGGATGGAAAAGGACCTAGGGGTCCTAGTAGATGATAGGCTCAGCAATGGCATGCAATGCCAAGCTGCTGCTAACAAAGGAAACAGAATATTGGCATGCATTAAAAAGGGGATCAGCTCCAGAGATAAAACGATAATTCTCCCACTCTACAAGACTCTGGTCCAGCCGCACCTGGAGTATGCTGTCCAGTTCGGGGCACCAGTCCTCAGGAGGGATGTACTGGAAATGGAGCGAGTACAAAGAAGGGAAACAAAGCTAATGAAGGGTCTGGAGGATCTTAGTTATGAGGAAAGGTTACGAGCACTGAACTTATTCTCTCTGGAGAAGAGACGCTTGAGAGGGGATATGATTTCAATATACAAATACCGTACTGGTGACCCCACAATAGGGATAAAACTTTTTCGCAGAAGAGAGTTTAACAAGACTCGTGGCCACTCATTAAAATTAGAAGAAAAGAGGTTTAACCTTAAATTACATAGAGGGTTCTTTACTGTAAGAGCGGCAAGGATGTGGAATTCCCTTCCACAGGCGGTGGTCTCATCGGGGAGCATTGATAGCTTCAAGAAACTATTAGATAAGCACCTGAATGACCGCAACATACAGGGATATATAATGTAATACTGACATATAATCACACACATAGGTTGGACTTGATGGACTTGTGTCTTTTTTCAACCTCACCTACTATGTAACTATGTAACTATGTGCCACTTTGTGTTGGTCTATCACATAAAATCCCAATAAAATACATTTACATTTTTGGTTGTAACATGACAAAATATGGAAAATTTCAAGGGGTATGAATACTTTTTCAAGGCACTGTATATTGAGGCAGACTAGACGGACCTTTTTTTTTTCTGCTGTAATACTTCTATGTTTCTATTCCACGTTTTAACACATTTTGGATGTGTTTATAAAGCATTCCAGTGTTTGCCTTTTTTCCCACTTGAAAAATTATTTATTTTTAACCTTTCGCTGCCCGCGTAACACATGTGCAGCAGCAAAAAGGGTGGGCTTTAAAGCCCACATGATGCACATGTGTGTCCATGGGCAGCAGAGCTTTCTGTGCTGAGAACACACTTACTGCATGCTCTCAGCACAGTGACAGAGCTGTCAAAGACAGTTCTCGGTCTGTACTAGCAATTGGAAAATGGAGGGACTGGTTCCTGATCATATGACCACTGTGACAGCCAATCACAGTGGTTGTGTGATCACCTGGGCAGGAAGGCTTTCAAGTGGTTGTAAACTTCAGATATGAAATATGAACAAAACATATCCCTCTATAGTGTGTATTTGTCTCTAATAAAAACACTAAGTGGGTTATTTACTAAAGGCAAATCCACTTTGCACTACAAGTGCACTGCAAGTGCACTTGGAAGTAAAGTCGCTATAGATCTGAGGGGGACATGCAAGGAAAATAAAAAACAGCATTTTAGCTTGCACATGATTGGATGATAAAATCAGCAGAGCTTCCCCTCATTTCAGATCTACCCCTCAGATCTACAGCGACTGCAAGTGCAAAGTGGATTTGCCTTTAGTAAATAACCCCCTAAGTGTCGTTTCTGACTGCTGCTTTGTTTCTCTGCTATCTGTAGAGAAGAGAATACTGCAGATAGACAGGTACAATTCATGTAGGAGGATTTGTTTAATCTCTGTGTATCACCTTATAATAGTCCATTCCCTGGGTATATGTAAGAGTTGAAATTCTAGCATTTCCTTTGAGGTCACTTCCTGCTTATAATGTAGATGCTTTGGCATCATGGTTTTGAATGCTTCAACATCTACCCAAGTTTTTTTTTCAGTCATCTCCAGATAAGTACAGGAACATGTACATCTCTGCACACCACCTGCACACATTTTCTTCAAAAACAGCATGTGGACAGAGGAGCATGGATCACCAGAGGAGCCAAGTTAGAGGTTATGTTTTTTTTCTCTCCTTCGCGATTATGTGCATTCTGGTGCATTAATATGTGTTTACATGTGTTACGGTGCCAAAAAAAACAAAAAAAACTGCTGTACTTTTTTCAAATCACTGCAACTGAATGTGAACTAGAGTGATTGGAAAACACTGATTTTACTGTGTGTGTTCAGGTTGCATTAAAAAAATGCACCTGAGAGCATCTGTTGAAAACCAGCTCTGAAAAGGAATTCCTGATAACATCCTTTATAAACTGTGTTACAATGAGGGTTGCTTATCAGGTATTGTGTACTGGCAATTCGATTTATATAGGATAATGCATAGAAATTTGGTGTTTTATATTGCAGGCCTGTAATTCTTGGGAATAACTCACTTAAATCTGTCCAAACAAGAGTCTAGTAGACATCCCGGGTACGATAAAGTTTGAAACACGAAATCATAATTTATAATATAATAAATTACTATAAATAATTATCAAAAATAATAATATAATAATAATACAATTTATTCAATAATGTAATCAAATCAAAAACACTGAAATTTGCTCAGTCGCAGAATTGTCGCTGTCGTCACTTTCAGTGTCTGATGACAAATTTCCCCACCAATCACTATCGCTTAATTCTGCAAGTGATTCTTACTTACTATCGCTGTTTTCTAGCTTCTCAAAATCCGCTTTTGATGTAAAGGGACACTTTTTGGATGCCATGGACATTCTCAAATTTCCAGGCAGAAAGAATGGCACATATAATATAAAAGTGCATGCAAGGCACTGGACAAAGCACTAGGGACAAAAGGAATGTGAAATGATTTAATACAATAATGTAATCTTACAGATTACAGTGTACTGTATGTGTTATGTTTTTTGCACTTTGTGAATTTGCCGCCGGGCTCCACCCCCAATGCGTTGCGTCGCTTGCAGGGAACGGAGCACCGCACATAGTACATTGGGCGGAGGACACAGCCGGAGGACATTGCAGGATCCTGGGGACAAGGTGAGTAACTTTGCCTGGATCCTGCAATGCAATCCTGAGTGTGGTTCGGGGTTACCGCTGTTGGCAATGAAAATTCACCCCGAGCTACACTAGGGAATACTGCTAGGAAGGTTAATTAAAAGTAAAAAAGACCAGGTTGCTTAGTTTTTACAAATATCTCATAAAACGTTTCCAAAAGAATTAACAGTGGAAGAGGCTGAGACCTATATTACCCCAGCGGGTAATATTTTAATGAAAGCTGCAGATTTAAAAATATTGAAAATTATTATTAACAGTACATTACCATATTAAAACTCATATAAGATCTTAGTCATTGCATTTACTTATACTTTTAAGCCTAGCAATCTCTCCAGACCGGAAGTGAGTTGAAATCTCCCCAATTGGTCTCTCCAAGATAGTTCACTCAAACTGATTTCTTGAATAAAACTTCTCTGATCTCTACTTGTGAAACTGTGGCCTAAAAAAAGTGCTTAGGCACTCTGTATGGAGTCAGTATAATATTTTGCTGAATGCATAGAACGCATAAATGTAAAATACCCTGAGCCTTTAGAACCAATTTAACACTTTCTACCAATAAGTAATCATAACACTAAGTAAAACTATGTATTAATTTCCTCTTCTATTCCATAACACTAGATGTAGACATGAATGCACATTTATATGTGAGATTAGACTGCTAAAGTTTTTTTTGTAATTTAAGCTATTAATAAAACAATTTTTAAATTTTTAATTACCAGTACATACCTCTGAGATGGTAAAGCTGTAGAAATTCTGCTTGAATTTTGGTTCATTATCATTTATATTAAGTATCTCCACAAAAAGGGTTTCTCTGCCCGCCTAAAATTCCAACAAATTTAAGAGGTATTAACATGAGTTCTACAACTTCTATAATAGTAAAACATTGCAGATTGATCAACAATGGAAGTGCAGCGTTAATTATTAAAATGTACAATGATAATCCTGCTGCAAATAGCATTCAGTTGATTTTCTGTTGTCAGGCTATATCCAATTTCTTTCACATTGCCGTTGTCTACAGTGGGTCCACACACACACACACACACACAGAAAACAAAAGACCGGCCAGGCGCCTAGGAGGCACGCTGCACACGGCACTCAAACTCAAAGCCAATGCTGTCACCAGCTTAGAAGACAATTGACCCAAAGGGTCTATGAATATGCAAGAGTATATAAGAGTGTTATAAGATACAGCTACAAATAAAAGTGTATACAAATTGGGTATGGGTAGGCCAGAACTATAAATGAACGTCTGTCACTGGTAAGTATGCTGCTGTTTGCCATGAAAGGGAAAACTCCAACTGTACAACAAAAAAAAAAGTGTGGGGAAGAGACTATAACCAGATTTTAGTATCACCATCAAACCTTTATTTAATGCCAACTAGTACTACTCACAAGTGTAGATATCATAAGTGGAGAGCAATGAATAGAATGGGGACAGAAGATGATGGAACCTCCAAGCTCCACAACCACAAGGAAAGGTGGGATGATGAGCAGCATCCAAACCGCTGCAAACAAGCCTGGCTGCAGGTGTCCTCCACCCCAATCATACTGGCCCCTCGATGACATCACCACTGGAGTGTGGGCAGTAGGACGCTTTTAAAGCAGACTTCCTCTTCCTCAATCTATACACTGGGGGGAGAACCTCTGGGGGAATCTAGGATGGAAAAGGACCTGGGGGTCCTAGTAGATGATAGGCTCAGCAATGGCATGCAATGCCAAGCTGCTGCTAACAAAGCAAACAGAATATTGGCATGCATTAAAAAGGGGATCAACTCCAGAGATAAAACGATAATTCTCCCGCTCTACAAGACTCTGGTCCAGCCGCACCTAGAGTATGCTGTCCAGTTCTGGGCACCAGTCCTCAGGAAGAATGTACTGGAAATGGAGCGAGTACAAAGAAGGGCAACAAAGCTAATAAAGGGTCTGGAGGATATTAGTTATGAGGAAAGGTTGCGAGCACTGAACTTATTCTCTCTGGAGAAGAGACGCTTGAGAGGGGATAGGATTTCAATATACAAATACCTTACTGGTGACCCCACAATAGGGATAAAACTTTTTCGCAGAAGGGAGTTTAACAAGACTCGTGGCCACTCATTAAAATTAGAAGAAAAGAAGTTGAACCTTAACCACTTCCCGCCCGCCCTATAGCAGATTGACGCCCGGGAAGTGGTTCCGTTATCCTGACTGGGCGTCATATGACGTCCAAAAGGATAACATGCCGCCGCGCGCCCCCAGGGGGGCGCGCATCACGGCGATCGGTGGAGCGGTGTGTCAGCCTGACACACCGCTCCACCGATCTTGGTAAAGAGCCTCCGGCAGAGGCTCTTTACCACGTGATCAGCCGTGTCCAATCACGGCTGATCACGCTGTCAATGGGAAGAGCCGTTGATCGGCTTTTCCTCACTCGCGTCTGACATTGATAGTTTCAAGAAACTATTAGATAAGCACCTGAACGACCGCAACATACAGGATTATACAATGTAATACTGACATATAATCACACACATAGGTTGGACTTGATGGACTTTTTTCAACTTCACCTACTATGTAACTATATTATTACTGTTTGTGTTTATAATTAATTAGCTATTGAGTGTTAGTATTATTGCCAAAACAGTTTGGGTGATCAGTACCTGACATTTGCCTGATTACAACACAAAAGAACGAACCTGTAAATTGAATATTCAGAACAATCTAAGCAACTGCACAATAATCTTGTATTAAAAAACTTATCAAGTCACTGTAAATAACAAATATGTGAGTATAAGGTACTGTATACATAATAATCCTATATTTAAAGTGATCTTAAACCCTCAATTTTTAAGCACTTTCTTCCAGCATGTTTCTACCGGACTTATATACCGACTCAGTCAACGTTGTTCAGTCTCCAGTCAACAGAAGGGATCAGGAGGCATGAAGAACATGAGAGACGTTGATTCGGGTCACACTGAACTGTGGGAGATGTAGTCTTGTAAAAATATCTTGCTATGGAAGTGAATGGGCGATGAACTACAATCCCCAGAAGACTCTCTGGAGGAAGGGAAATTGAGTTTTCTTGGGCTGTTGGGCAAGAACTTCCTCTTGCTGAAAGCGGACTAGATTGGTGACCACCTCTGCTTCACTGTGTGCAGTTGCTAGCAGCAATCTGAGACCTGAGTCTGAGGAACTGATGACAGTTAAGTATCCAGATCAGGATCCGCTGTGTGCAGGGGACTAGTAAGCGGTTGCTTGCTGTGTTTGAATTATCACTGCCAGCAGAGAGAGAGAGGTACTAATCATCTACCTAGCAGCATCAAACCACTGCATGCAGAGCTTTAAAGGGGCAGTAATATGTGCACCACCTTAAACACTGGGCCCCACTAAATAGTCGGCAGAAGGCTGAAAATCAGGAACCAACTATCCACTGACTGCTGCACAGGGACAATATACAGGCAGTCCCCAAGTTACAAGCATCCAACTTACAAATGACTGATACTTACAAATGGAGGGAGATAACAGGAATTGGGGGAAAATCTACACCTAGGAAGGGAAATTTACTCTTGTAAGAGTTATCGTGGGAAAAATGTGTCTCTACTGAAGCTTTATCACCAACCTTTGATTATACAACAACCCAAAATTTTCAAATTCTAATTGTCACAGGGACAGAAGGTCAGGTGAAATCTCCTGAATAGGGGCATAGACAGCAAAACAAAAGTTACAGGGATGCTATCCAAAAAAACTAAAAATTATTTTTTTGGCCAGAGGACATTGATCGGACATTCTGACAACAAAATCCATGGATTTTTTCCGATGGATGTTGGCTCAAACTTGTCTTGCATACACACAAAAGTTGTCGGAAAATCCAATCATTCTAAACGCGGTGACGTAAAACACGTACGTCGGGACTATAAATGGGGCAGTAGCCAATAGCTTTCGTCTCTTAATTTATTCTGATCACGCGTGGCACTTTGTGCGTCGGATTTGTGTACACACGTTCGGAATTTCCGACAACGGATTTTGTTGTCGGAAAATTTTATAGCAAGCTCTCAAACTTTGTGTGTCGGAAATTCCTATGGAAAATTTGTGATGGAGCCTACACACGGTCGGAATTTCCGACAACAAGGTCCTATCACACATTTTCAGTCGGAAAATCCGACCGTGTGAACAGGGCAATACACTGAAAAAATGTAATCTTGTTTGTAACCCGGAGACTGACTGTACCTGGTTGTTCATCACCGCAGGTACCCCTTATAGGTTATAAACAGAATGCACTCTGAGACGTTTACTGACTGTTGTCTATTCCTAATGATACTGTTAATTGATGATATTATTAAAATTTATGTTCTTGTGGCACAATTGTTACAATAGAGCTGTTATGATTCAATAGTTGTTAATTTATTGAGATCAAATAGTTTTTTTCTTCTTCACTAATTCATTCATTCATGCATGGCTATTTATCCTTACCTTGTGACAATATACATAACTTTACTTGCAATTAAGCAGCCTGGTGTCTATCTCCTGATACCTTACCATAGCTGTGTGCAGTCCACAATCCAAATTACATACACTACATCCCTAAGAGTCTCCTAAAAAAGACACCCCCCCCCCCTTGAGTGCATGATTACACAGAGCAGATTAAAAACACTAAAAACAAGAAAAATAATCCATTGCACTAGTTAGTCCACAATAAACCACAATATACAGTGCCTTGAAAAAGTATTCACACCCCTTGAAATTTTCCCCATTTTATCATGTTACAACCAAAGACGTATGTATTTTATTGGGATTTTATGTGATAGACCAACATAAAGTGGCACATAATTGTAATGTGGAAGGAAAATGATAAATGGTTTAATGGTTTTCAAATTTTTTTACAAATAAATATCTGAAGAGTGTGACATGCTGTTGTATGCAGCCCCCCCCGACCGAGTCAATATTTTGTAGAGCCACCTTTCCCTGCAATTGCAGCTGGGGTATGTCTCTACCAGCTTGGCACATCCAGAGAGTGACAGTTTTTTCCCAGGACAAATATCTGACACGCTTCACAACATCATTGTTGCTTAGTCATAGCTGACTAAGCAACAAGCTATGATTAAGCAACAATGATGTTGTGAAACTTGTCAGCTGTTTGTCCTGCTTCTGTTGTCACATGAATGTTGACTATTCATTACAATAAAGCTTTTATTGGAGTGCGCTTGTCCAGAATCCATTTCTTCAATAACACAGAAATCCTACAGTTAGAAGGCAACAGTGGACAGTAGACAACAAGATGTCTGCTGCCGCCTTGTGACTGCAGGCTTACTACAGCCGAGTGCAGGGTGTACCAAGATGGGTGTCACAGTGTTCAATCTCTGACAGAGACACGGGACCGATTCCGATGGATGCTGCAACCCACACCCTTGCCCCGGCCAGCTTACCTTATGCTGCCATCCTGTTGACTCGTTCTCTCCGATCCGCCCTCTCTGCTCTGCCCTCACCGCTCCTCCCACTGACTTCCAGGAACGAGCACGGTCACCTCTGCATTCACAGGTGTCGGATTTGGCATCGGAGTATTTGCCCGAGTACAAGTACTCGGGCAAATGCTCGGTATCGACACCGATACTGATACTAGTATCGGTATCGGTGCAACCCTAATCGGTACTTAACCTAACCATTATGACTATGAATTATACATTTTATATATCTATACATATATTTTTACTAGCAATGGGTTTTTTTTCTTTATTCTATCTCTCTTTTTCCTTTTTTTTCTTTCGGTTTTCCTGCTTTAAATATCATTTTACTTGTTATGGTATCTATTTTTCTATATATTTTTCATTTATTTATATTTTTTTTCTTCTATTCAATGTTTTTTATACATATTTATTCACATTTGTTTTTTTGTTATATATATAGATGTATATTTTTTCTTCTTTTTTGTTTTGTTCAATTTTTTCATAATGGGTTCAGGTTTTTATTTTATTTTATGTTTATCTACTTCATTGTGGTCTATCAGTCAAATCCCAGCCATGTATTGGATTATATCCTTGAATGGAACATAGCTGGGATATATAAGTAGTTCTGCTGACCTCATCCACACCTGTGTTCCACACAGTGGGAGGTCCTATTTAAGAAAGTTCAGTGGTCAGTGGTACTGCTCAGGGCAATTATTAAGCACATGATACTGTGTGAAACATGTCTGCCTTGATGCCTTGATGGTCGTTTTTCCTGTGGTGTGTCACTTGGATGGATTATTAAAGGACTCATATTCATCATTTTGGAGTGCAGCCGTTTCTTCCTTTTCACAATTATGTGCCACTTTGTGTTGGTCTATCACATAAAATCCCAGTAAAATACATTTACGTTTTTGGTTGTAACATGACAAAATATGGAAAATTTCAAAGGGTATGAATTCTTTTCAAGGCACCGTAGTTAGCTAGCAGGAAACTCACATACAGTCAAACGCCACTGTCACCTGGCTCAGCATATAAAATAATATGGCCAATAGTGTTTAACTAAATAATCTAAAAACACTAACAAATATACCTTATACAAGCATGAGGATCTATGTATAATAAAAATAAAATGTTTTAGTTATACTTCAATTCATACTGCAGTGAAACTGCACTAGGCCACAACACTAAAACTTTTTTCTACACTACGCCTCATGGGGTAGGCCTTTTGGCTGAGACCGAGGCAATTTTTGTTACCAGGCTGCAAGGGCTAGCCAATGCACCTATGCTGACACTTTTTAAAATACTCTCTTATTTTATTTTTCTTCATGTTTTTCACTTGCACTTATATATATGTCTTTTTTGCTTGAATTGTAGGATTCTACAATGAAGTCTAGGGGAGGCTGTGTGGCCTTTAGGTTTCTTCTTCCCCTGCCTTGAGGGGTCTCTCTTCAGCAGAGCACCTCATCTAGTACTCGTTGGTCAACTTCAGTTGACCATGAGGAGGGGGGTCCACCAGGCCTTTTGACTAGGTAGACCTAGGTGTGCCTTGCCCCAGTCAGGAGTCTTGCACCCCAGGGGACCAAGGAAGGATCCTTGCTCGTCGTGAGGGGAACATATGACACACTTTTTTTGTGTGTATTTCACTTGCACTGTTTTGTACACTATGCACTCCCCATGGACTTGAAAAAAAAGATATACATCTCACTTTCATAAAGATGAGAATACAGTAGGTATAGGAATATGTTAATACAGTTAATAGGGGTTCAGCAAGGCTAAGGGCATTAAAGAATAATGAACCTTGGGGTCTTTAGGTCCAGAGGTAATACACTGAGTGTAGAAACATGAACTAACAGTAACAGGGAGGAGGGAGACTGGGCCTGAATAGTAGAGGACATAGAGCAGTGGTGCCTAACAGCTGGCCCGTGGGCAACATGTGGCCAGCAGCACCCTCTGATGTAGCCCGCCACCCCCTGTTCTGGGATGGCGGGTAGACAAGGCCAGAATGCGGGTTCCCGACTCGCCATCCCCAAGCATCAGTGTGCAGAACGGAGCTGGCACTAGAGGAAGCAGAGCCGATGCTTCCTGTATAGCGCTCCTGTCACAGGTGTAGAGTTACCAAATGTACTCTGCCTGTAAAAGGACCCTGCATGATACAGGAAGCATCGGCTCTGCTCTCTACTGCAGCCGCAATCTTCCTCCAGTGCGGGCACCTGTCACACTGATGCTCGGGTATGGCGGGTCGGGAACCTGTGATCTGGGACAGTAGCCACCAGGGATACCTGTCAGTAATACCCACCAGGGATACCTGCCAGTAGTACCCACAAGTAGTACCAGCCTGCAGTACCAGCCAGCAGTACCTGTCAGCAGTACCCACCAGCAGTACCCGCCAGCAGTACCAGAAGGCAGCAATACGTGCCAGCAGCACGAGCCAGCAGTACCCACCAGCGGCCAGCAGTACCTGGCTGCAGTCCTAGTCAGCAGTACCAGCAGCCAGCAGTACCAGCCAGCAGTACCAGTCAGCAGTACCCACCAGCAGTACCAGCCAGCAGTACCCACCAGCAGTACCAGCCAGCAGTACCAGCCAGCAATACCTGCCAGCAGTACCCAGCCATACTTGACCTAGGGACAGCAGCAGCTGCCGGCCATAGCTGCCTGGGGGACGGCAGCAGCCGCCAGCCATACCTGCCCTAGGGACAGCAGCAGCCGCCAGCCATACCCGCCTGTGGAACAGCAGCAGCTGCCAGCCAAACCCACCCTGGGGAACAGCAGCAGCCAGCGATACCTGCAGGAATCCTGGGGAAGAAGTTGAAGATTAAGGTCAGTTGAGATGCAGGTAAACCGCAGGGCATCAGTGTGAAAGCAGACTTAGTCCCCTTAGGTCCAATCGGGTCCGCCTGTCTGTTTTTTAGGCGGGCCCAAACGGACTCTCCATTTACCTCTATAGAGTGCCATATATAAACAGACTTGTGTCTGTTTACATCCTCCAACCTCCAATCGGCTTAAAAAAACAGAATGGAGATCTGTCCCCTTCTGTCTGGGCAGATAGGACTGGAGGACCCATAGAGTAGAGCGGGCTGTGTCCATGTCTGCTCTGCATATGCAGAGTGGACACAGACCTGTCATCCGCCCACTCCCCTGATTGCGGCCTGTGACCACTTACCAAGTCACTCCTCAAAAGGTTGGGCACCCATGACATGAATGGTCAAGATATTATTTAGAACAGTATACAATTTACAGAAGGAGAAAAGTAAGCCCACGGAGCAATGCCAGAAACCATAAGGTTTATAATTAAATGTTAATATACAATAATATTACTGGTCCTGGAGCACCTTAATGCATTTGCATCAACTAGTTTAGTCAGTATACAAGCTATTATAATGTTTTGAGAGAGCAGTAAATATTTTTATACTTACAAAAACTCCATTCAAATTGCATGTCAAGATAGCTCTTACAATTTGTTCAACCTGAAATAAAAAAAACACAGTCTTACAACCAAGAACTCGTTTTTGTAAACTCATAAATTTGACAGGGTTAATTTACTAAAAGAGTAGAGCTTGATAACTGCTAGAACATTTTCAATTAGCTTAGTAAATGGGGTGAAAACTCACTTTGCTAAGAATACCCAATCACATGCAAGGAAAATTTTACAAAAATGTATTTTTGCTTGTATGTGATTGGATGATTAAAATCAGCAGACCTTCACCTAATTCACTAAACTAATGGAAAAATTCCCTTTCAAAATGAAAATATGCTTTGCTAAGTCACTAGCCTATACATCTTAGTTTACCATATATATAACACATTGTTTTTTCTTATTTCTTACAGTACTGTGACAGGGGGAGAATATATTATTGTGAAATGAATATCACTTTATAAAAAAAAAAAATGACGGCATCTTGTTAAAAACAAAATATGTGATGCGGGACTTATCAGCTTTCTCTTAGTATCCATGTAAAGTCCCACAAATACTTGTTTATCCTGCCAGTTAGATCCACCTAATGCAGCTACCTGTTATGGTAGGCAACATTGCTGCACTGCTCCCCAATTCAGAGAAGAGCTGCTACCCTCATGTACTGTAGGCAGTGTCTGCTTGCACTACAGCGGGATAAAAATAATGTTGTAAGAGGTGTGGCTATCAGCATTGGCATTGCTGATTCACAAGTCTGTAGCTTGTCAGTCAGTAGCTTGCCACACCTAGTCCCACCCACTGGTATCTGGATTGACAACACAGTGAGCTGCAGTGTCTGGAAGGAGAGCGAATGAGACACAAATGAAAGAGAATTTGGCTCAGTAAAAGCAAGTAAAGTTTTCTGTTACTTTATACGTTTTGTGCATCATTTTTTTTTAGTATTATTATTTTACTATATAAAGGAAAAAAAAATTACATTTTTGAAAAAAAATGTTTTCCTTAGTTTCTGCAATAAAACTTTGCAAATAAATAATATTTCATCAAACATTTAGACCAACATGTATTCTGTTACATTTCTTTGGTAAAAAAAAAAAAAGACAAATATGTGTATATTATTTAGAAACGATGAAAGGTATAGTCTACAAACTATGGTATATGTATGTGAAATGTATCAACCCTGATGTTCTGACGGCCTATCTTATTTATTGTTCATATACAGGCATACCCCACTTTTAAGTACACAATGGGGTTTATTTACTAAAGCTGGAAAGTGCAAAATCAGACTCACTTCTGCATAGAAACCCATGAGCTTCCAGGTTTTATTACAAAAGCTTAATTGAACAAGCTGGGGTTAGAAGCTCATTGGTTTCTATGCAAAAGTGAGCCTGAGTTTGCACTTTCCAGCTTTAGTAAATAAACCCCATTGTGTACTTAAAAGTGGGGTATGCCTGTAGTTAAGATGCTATGTGGGGAATGATGCATTTTGGCCAGCATCCCAAAAGTACACATGGTACAGTATGCACATGCGTGCAAGAAAAACACCCCTCAGGGATTTTTGGGGCAGAATGCAAAGTCATAAGGTTAAAAGGTGAATGCCAATTTATTAGTATAACATTTAAAATGGGACATTAGTCCATAGAGAAAGATAGTACCCTATGCATTAAGATACACCCCAGAACAGTACTGCGTAAAACTGATAGATCAGCTGGGAAGATCTTAGATGCATCACGACATGTTTTGGAATATCTCCTTATTCAAGGAATTTATTGAGTACAAAAAATTGTAGCTGTGTTGGAGCCACACTCTGTGTTCTGGCCGACATGCAGGGCCGTCCATGGGATCTGTGGGACAGCACTTTTTTTTTTTAAATTCTTTTTATTAAAATTGTATGCATAACATAGAACAGGCAAGCTATGTTAACATAACACCAGCCCACATCCGGCCAATCATGGCCAAGGTACAATATAAAAGCGAACTAACATAGTCCAACTAACTAAACAAATAACACATTTTACTGAAACCCCCCTCCCCCACCCCCCCATTCCCCCATTGTCACAGTTACACCAATGCTTCCACGGTTACTCCTATTATCCAAATATATGACGTAAGGCACTACGTTTGGCCACAACATGTATGAATTGGAGATGAATCGATACTACCTGATTTCCCGGATATTACCTTCAAAAATTTGAGGATTTAGATCCTGAATGAACCCTTCTCAATGACCGTATTAAAACTCATCATGAATACATTGGGGTATTATATCCACTAATTTATCCTACTGTATCAGTAGAGTTATACCAAGCCTGCCATACTTTAGGAAACTTCTTCCCACATCCTCTGGCTACTTATGTGGCCTTGTAATAAGGCTTCATGGAATTCACCAATCTCTTCCAGAATACCATGTCAGGAGCCCCCGGCTTCTTCCATTTTACAAGTATGGCCTTTCTCCCATAGAAAAATAGGATAGTTAGTAGAGTCCTAAGAGCCCTAGATGGTACTACCTCATCCACTAGGCCCAGTAGGCATACCCTCACAGTCATCGTTATCGGGATTACCAAAAGATCAGAAATACAAGATGTGACCTCAGACCAAAACTGCCAAATTTGTCGGCATTTCCAGAAGATATGTTCTGCATCGGCAGGTGAAAATGAGCATCTCTAGCACTCAGCGGAGACGGAGTAAAAAATCTTGGCCAACCTAACTGGGGTATAGTAACTCCTATGTAGAAACTTGAATTGAATCAAGTTATCTTTGGATGATACTAAGTTTTTGAAAGGTTTGGTCCACAGATCATCCCAGTCCTCCCCCTGTATGTCAGGTACCTCTGCTTCCCACTTTTCTCGGCATCTGGTTAAGGCCTGTGGTGTGCTTTTGAAGAATTCTTTATATGTCACTGAAAGGGTTTTGGCAAACTCCTCATCCTTTAGCAAACTCTCAAAGTCTGAGGGCAGGGATTCTACTTTTACATCTCTAAACTGCACCTGAAAGGCATGACGTATTTGAAAGAATCTAAACAAATAAGAGTTAGGTAAGTCATGCCTCGCTTTTATTTGAGCAAAGGTCAGCAGGTCCCCATAGCTGGTTATTTCCTTTAGTGTTTTTTATCCCCTTGATTGCCCAGACGATAGGATCTGGTATGTTATAGAAATGGGAAATTGTAGGGTTCGTTCATAACGGGGTAGAAGGGGAGACGCCCTGGTAACGTGGGCATGCAAGTTTAACCGCAGTAAGAAAAGAAAAATACGCTGCGCTAAAAGTGTAAAATAACAATAGTATAAATAATGTTTATCAAATAATGATCCAAACAGAAAAAATATTAAATGATAAGTACATAATGTGCTGAAAAATGCTACAAAATAGTGTTGTTAAATCAGTGCAAGATTTGCAAAATATGTCAGCAAATATCAATATGCATAATAAATAAATAATAAATAAAATATTATATAAAGTGCAACGTGCAATTTACCACAGTAGATATATATAATGTGTGCAATATTCAAAAAAAGTGCCAAGTGCCACACAATAGTGTAATATACAATCCAAAAAACAATAATACAAGTGGTCCGTGAGTCCAATATTCAATAATATAAGTTTGTGAAAAAAGTCCATAAAAGAAAATCCAGCGATGGTCTGTTTGTTAGAGAAGCCTGCACTGTAATTACTTTAGCGCTGCCTTTCCCTGTTACATAGTGCTGTTTCTTGTTGACCTATGTCTGTGGATTGTATGTTAATTCTGTCACACGTAGACCTCTATGCCCATCCCAGAGCTGTTTGTGACTAATTCTTCCCTTTTATTACTTAATTCTCTTTTGTTTATGTTTTAAACCACTGTATTGTATATGCTGAAACTTAATAAAAATTGTCAATTATAAAAAAAAAAAGAAAATCCAGCATGCTCCAAATAATTTCAGTGCTTATGAAACCATGCTCCAGTGTCCTCCAGTGACCCCCCGGGAAAGCCGCTCACCTCAGAGCGTGTGACTCAGCTGTAAAACTAAGTCTAAACCCGCTTTGGAGCCATCCCACAGCTCAATGATGATATCCAGGTGCACAGCATAAGTAGCAGCTCCACAAATATGGGAGAATGAGAGAGAAAAACTGGATGGTTTGATAAAGTTTTAAAAGGTTTTATTGAAGTAAAAAACTCCCCACAATGGGGTACTCACAAATTCGGGGTGCGTAAGTGCACCAACCTAGCAATAGCCTCCAGATAATGAGTGTCATAGAGGGTAAAGTGTGCGTCGCATCACGGTGAAATAGACAGCTCCGTGCTCCGTCCTCCGTCCTGGCCCCTCCCCTACGCGTATTCGACACAGGGTCATGTGTCTTCATCAGGGGGATATGATTGGATGGATGCTCTACAACTTAAATATACCCATCGCGGCCATCTTGCCATTGACCGCGGACAGCTTCTGGAGAACTAGTAGTGACAAACAACAACTTCCCACACAGTGGAGAAGCTGTAAACATAACTTCTAAAGTCGCCATAAGCAAGAAGAATGATAAAAACATCCGGAGTATAGTTTTATTCAGGACGGAGACCGATGTTCAGCACACCTTACCATAAACATATAAATAATAAGTACCGTATTTATCGGCGTATAACACGCACTTTTTTCCCCTTAAAACCAGGGGAAAATCGCAGGTGCGTGTTATACGCCGATCCCCTGCGATCCCGACCTGTCACATTTTCAAAATCGCCGACCGCGATTTGAAAATGGCGCCGCCGGCGCCGAAATACACAGAGCCGGTCCTCGGCTCGTCCCGGCGGCTCTCGTTCATTTTCGGCTCCACTCGTAGTCCCGAGCGGAGCTATCCGAACCTACTTGGCTAGGTTCGGATAGCTCCGCTCGGGACTACGAGTGGAGCCGAAAGTGAACGACAGCTGCCGGAAAGAGCCGAGGACCGGCTCTGTGTATTTCGGCGCCGAAGGCTGCACTTGGGAAGGCTGCACTGACAAGGCTGCACTGGGGAAGGCTGCACTGGGGAAGGCTGCACTGACAAGGCTGCACTGGGGAAGTCTGCACTGACAAGGCTGCACTGGGGAAGGCTGCACTGACATGGCTGCACTGAAAAGGCTGCACTGACATGGCTGCACTGACAAGGCTGCACTGACAAGGCTGCACTGACAAGGCTGCACTGACAAGGCTGCAATGATGGGCGTTTAAATGTAAGTTTTTTTTCCCTTCAACTTCCCTCCTAAAAGTTTTTTTTTCCTTAAAATTCCCTCCTAAATTGGGGTGCGTGTTATACGCCGGTGCGTGTTATACGCCGATAAATACGGTATATAAAATATTTTATTACAATGTCAACATTGGAATTTAATTAACTGATATAGAATAAGGGAAAACAGTCTCATAAATAATCCATAATAGGACATTCCTTTGTATCCCTGTTATATCATAACAAACGCGCATAATAGTATAATAAAATTGCAATGTGCCATATAGGCATATAGCCCAATCAGAGTGTCCTACTCAAATAGTGCAATCCAAATGAATCACCCCCTATTGAAAAAACTCTAATGAGCTATATACAATACATATAATAAGAAATTGAATAAAATGAAAAGATATTAAAATATTGAAAATAAAGGAAACATATTAAAATATATAGTGAAATTAGAATAAAATAAAAACAAAATTGAAAATAAAATGAAAATAAAATTTAATAAAATAAAAATAAAATAAAAATACAGAATAGAAAATGTATCATTATAATGAAATTGAGATACCCCTAATTTGTTGGTTCATCTTTCGAAATTATCCTTTTACAAATAGGTACCAATAGGACTCCAAGCATATAAAAAAGCTGAACTATTATGGTAATCACAAACAATGGTAAACACATACCCCAGCTCAAAAAATCAAAAACTCAATAGAAACCAGATATAAATAAAATTAAAATCATTAAACATGGGGAAAAGTTTGTACATGCACCAATGCATGCACATAATTGCATCAAGGAAAGTAGAAAAGAGAGAGAAACCAAACGAGGAGGAAAATCCCCCGAACAGAATATCCAGGAGTTATTAATTACTTAAGAAGCATCTGAGGTCGAACTCTTTGTTCAATCCTCCAGGTGCCAGTGAACCCAGGTAGTGTATCCATCAAGAATCACGTTTGCTGATATCTCTAACATAATTATAACCCCTCCAGTGGCGCTTAGGCGCCTCTATACCCCAAAATCTCATTCCAGCTGTGCTCTGATTGTGCACATCTCTAAGATGTATAGACAAATGATGCTTGTCGAAGCCTTTACAGATATTTTTGACATGTTCCTCCATTCGGTCTTTTAAGGCCCTAATAGTGCGACCAACATAGAAAAAATCGCATGGACACTTAATCACATATACGACCCCTACAGTGTCGCACAAGATCAAATCCCTAATAGTGTATAACTGGCTGGTGTGAGGATTACAAAAATCTCTCACTTTTCTAGTGTTAGATGGGACTCTTATGCAACTATAACATTTTCCACAACCATGGAAACCTTTTAAGTCCCAAAACATTTTGGGCTTGGGGGGGGTTCCCACAACATTATGCACTAATAGGTCACGTAAAGGGCGTCGCTATGGGCGCTAAGTGCGCCCCTAGCATGGCAAATCTTTATATGGTTAAGTGGGAGGCTAATTATGTTAGAGATATCAGCAAACGTGAATCTTGGTGGATACACCAGCTGCGTTCACTGGCACCTGGAGGATTGAACACAGAGTTCAACCCCAGATGCTTCTTAAGTAATTATTAACCCCTGGATATTTTGTTCGGGGGATTTTCCTCCTCGTTTGGTTCCACTCTCTTTTCTACTTCCCTTGATGCAATTATGTGCATGCATTGGTGCATGTACAACCTTTTCTCCATGTTTAATGATTTTAATTGTATTTATATCTGGTTTCTATTGAGTTTTTGATTTTTTGAGCTGGGGTATGTGTTTACCATTGTTTGTGATTACCATAATTGTTGAGCTTTTTTATATGCTTGGGGTCCTATTGGTACCTATTTGTAAAAGGATAATTTTGAAAGATGAACCAACAAATTAGGGGTATCTCAATTTTATTATAATGATACATTTTCTATTCTTTATTTTTATTTTTATTTTATTTTATTTTATTTTATTTTATTTTATTTTTATTTTATTTTCAATTTTGTTTTTATTTTTATTTTATTCTAATTTCACTATATATTTTTCATTTTTTTCCTTTATTTTCAATATTTTAATATCTTTTCATTTTATTCAATTTATTATTATATGTGTTGTATATAGCTCATTAGAGTTTTTTCAATAGGTGTGATCCATTTGGATTGCACTATTTGAGTTGGACATTCTGATTGAGCTATATGCCTATATGGCACATTGCAATTTTATTATACTATTATGCGCGCTTGTTATGATATAAAATGGATATACAGGAATGTCCTATTATGGATTATTTATGAGACTGTTTTCCCTTATTCTATATCAGTTAATTAAATTCCAATGTTGACATTGTAATAAAATATTTTATATACTTATTATTTATATGTTTATGGTAAGGTGTCCCGAACATCGGTCTGCGTCCTGATTAAAACTATACTCCGGATGTTTTTATCATTCTTCTTGCTTATGGCGACTTTAGAAGTTATGTTTACAGCTTCTCCACTGTGTGGAAAGTTGTTGTTTGTCACTACTAGTTCTCCAGAAGCTGCTGGCCTCTGCAGCGCCGTTTGATATATAGAGTCCAACACTAGAGTGTCCGTGGTCTATGGCAAGATGACCGCGATGGGTATATTTAAGTTGTAGAGCGTCCGTCCAATCATATCCCACTGATGAAAACACATGACCCTGTGTCAAACACGCATAGGGGAGGGGCCAGGACAGAGCACGGAGCTGTCTATTTCGCTGTGATGCGACGCACACTTTACCCTCTCTGACACTCATTATCTGGAGGCTATTGCTAGGTTGGTGCACTTACGCACCCCGAATTTGTGAGTACCCCATTGTGGGGAGTTTTTTACTTCAATAAAACCTTTTAAAACATTATCACACCATCCAGTTTTTTTCTCTCATTATCCTATATTTGTGGAGCTGCTACTTATGCTGTGCACCTGGATATCATCATTGAGCCGTGGGATGGCTCCAAAGCGTGTTTAGACTTAGTTTCACAGCTGAGTCACACGCTCTGAGGTGAGCGGCTTTCCCGGGGGGTCACTGGATGACACTGGAGCATGGTTTCATAAGCACTGAGATTATTTGGAGCATGGTGGAATTTCTTTTATGGACTTTTTTCACACACTTATATTATTGAATATTGGACTCACGGACCACTTTTACCATTGTTTTTTGGATTGTATATTACACTATTGTGTGGCACTTGGCACTTTTTTTGAATATTGCACACATTATATATATCTACTGTGGTAAATTACACATTTCACTTTATATAATATTTTATTTATTATTTATTTATTATGCATATTGATATTTGCTGACAAATTTTGCAAATCTTGCACTGATTTAACAACACTATTTTGTAGCATTTTTCAGCACATTATGTACTTATCATTTAATATTTTTTCTGTTTGGATCATCATTTGATACACACATTATTTATACTATTGTTATTTTACACTTTTAGCGCAGCATATTTTTCTTTTCTTATAGTGGTACTCAGTATATGAGACGTGTTCTACGCAGGCAGCTAGGTGTTTTTTACCCTTGAGGCAATAGATCATTGTGGCTCACAAGGTTTTTCTTTATTTAAGTTTAACCGCAGATTCCCAGGCTTTAACAGTGGCCTTCATTGTTAGAGTGAGCGGGAGATCAGATTTAGTTCCTCTATTAAGAGCCAGTCTCAGGTTTTCATATGACCCCAGATGAGCTGCCTCTAGAACAGTGGCTGAGTCCCCTTCATCTGCGATCAGCCATCTACTTGCAAAAACCATCTGGCCAGCCAGATAGTATTTTTTTGCCAGTCAGTCAAGGCCACCCCCCCCCCCCCCCCATCCCCAGGTCCTTGTAACACTTTGATGCCTATTCTAGGGGGTTTAGGCGCCCATAGGAAGGAACTGACTATGCCATCTATCTTTTTAAAGTAGGATTTTAGTACCCATAGTGGCCCATGTCTCAGGAAATATAAGATGACAGGGAGAAGTTTCATTTTTAGTAAGCTGATCCTACCTATCAAGTTTAAATGTAGTTTCGTCCAAGCCTGGACTTTCTGCTTGAGAAGCGTCAAAAGAGAAAGTAAATTAAGGGGCAAATAATCCTGAACATTTGCTCAACAGAAGCTTCAGAATGGCAAAGATGTTTTTATTACAAATTATGCGAGCAGACTGCAGTTCCTCTTTACTCCCCCCTCCCCACCATCTTACATTTTATTAGACACTTTTTATAATTCAAGGTGAAAAAAAAACATTTGCAAACACATGCAAAGATAAAGAAAAACTAAAATGAAAATATATTCTATTAGTTCCACAACACCTATACGTGAAAAGTTTAGGCCGTCACTCCATTAGGATTTTTATTGGGATTTTTAAAAAAAATCCTTACTACCTTAGAGCCTCGGTATTGGAAATATTTATTAATTTATTTAAAAACTAAAATAGAACTCTTTATACCAGTGATGAGTATAGAAGTAATCTACATATACTTGTGGTTCCTTCAGCACAAAAATTAGCAGAATACATTTTGTAGTAAATAGCTGGAAGAATGCCAACGTGTTAAAACCTCATGTGTAAAACAACCGCTGTGTTTTTTTGCAAACATTTGCCTGCTTATTTATCAAAACAACCTATCAAAGTCTTTTATGGCCCGGGAAGCAATGGCAGTAGAAAAAGCTGTAAAAAATGTATCATGTTAACTGATGCAAGACAAAACTTTTTTTTTTCCTGTTGACCACACAAAATGCACAGGACCAATGTGTGTGTGAACCTTGTTGAGTGCATGGTGGTGGATAAAAACCACAGGATGTGGAATAGTATGGCCTAAAATAAAAACTTGCAGTGGGGGGCGTGGTCTGGACATGGCCGAGTAGAGACGTGACTCCTCAGAGCTCCCGGTCTTTCCTAGCCCATCTTGGCTATCACAGCTCTAATTTTACAGAATGCTCACAGCTAAGAAGCGGACCTACAGAAGGAACAAAAAGAAGAACAGCCCAGCCCTTAGAACCCCCGCTATAGGAGACTTTCAGAGACTTTTCGGGAGGTCCCGCTCCGGCTCTCCGGAACTCAAGATGGCGGAGCCTCGCTGCTCCCGCTCGCAATCTCCAGACCTCATGGCGGCTCCCGGCCACTCGGAGGGGTCCCGGAGCCCGATCCTCTATCCCAGCTCATCTGGGCCTGCGGACTCAGACGTGATCAGATCCCCCCACTTACCGATCATGCTTGGAGCCGACGCTGAGCTGAAGGCCATCCTGCAGGCTCTCCCGACGAGATCGGACATTGAGGCCTTGGTCGGGAGAGTGGAGGCCGCTCACAGGAAAGAGATACGGGCAGTGAAACAGGAGGTACAAGCCATTAACACGAGTCTCACATCAGGCGAATCCTCCCTAGCGGCGCTAGAGAAGAGAGTGACGTCCCTGGAATCCAAGCAAGGCGATCAATCTGCCTCGGCAATAGAGCTGCAGCTACGCATGGAGGAGATGGAAGACCGGAGCCGAAGGAACAACGTACGGCTCCGGGGTCTACCAGAGGCCACGGGGCCTGCAGACTTGCTCGCCACAGTTACGGATATATTCCAAGATTTAAATAAATTGGAAAAACCGCGCTACGGAGCCTAATTAAAAAACAGACTGATAGCCGCACTAATAACACACCAATATCCGTGTACAAACTCAAAAATAATATAAAAAAGTGCGCTTACAATCCATACAAACAAGTGATATTTTGCATAGTAGAAAATATATTGAGATATAGCAAACAAATGCATAAAAAATGCAGCAAATAATTACATAAACAAAACCACATGTGAGGTGAGAATTTATCTAATCAGATATGGTACGACCTGTGAAATAAATACAAACATGGAAAATCATCAATACAGTTCAAAAAATTGTGTATGTTATCGGGAAAGGTGAATCTAAAAAATTATACGGAAATTGTGACTCCAGTCTATAAAGTGAAACAATATAGAGAAAGTTCATCAGTGTGAGGAACCATCATCCACCTTCCATATGCATAGACAAAAGGAAAGAAGGATAAAAGAGTGATGTGACTCCACTCGCGGTGAATCCAAAGAGTAAATATTGAAGATGGACCCTTACCCTCGGTGATGGACCCCCTATTAGCGAGGTCTAACGAGCGTGCAGCCTCCATCCTGGGAGGCCGAGTTGGAAGAGGAGAAGTGCTGCTGCAACCTGCGGGGAGCGTCCACTACTTGAGCGCTTCTCCCCCCTCCAGGTTCAAGACTTGGACCAGCCCGGACCGGAGACGTTTGATCTGTCAGCAGCTGCGGATATCCTCTCTACATGGTCCCTGCAGAGGGCGAAGTCTGCACGCTCGTTAGACCTCGCTAATAGGTGGTCCATCACCGAGGGTAAGGGTCCATCTTCAATTTTTACTCTTTGGATTCACCGCGAGTGGAGTCACATCACTCTTTTATCCTTCTTTCCTTTTGTCTATGCATATGGAAGATACATCTATGGAAGGTGGATGATGGTTCCTCACACTGATGAACTTTCTCTATATTGTTTCACTTTATAGACTGGAGTCACAATTTCCATATAATTTTTTAGATTCACCTTTCCCAATAACATACACAATTTTTTGAACTGTATTGGTGATTTTCCATGTTTGTATTTATTTCACAGGTCGTACCATATCTGATTAGATAAATTCTCACCTCACATGTGGTTTTGTTTATGTAATTATTTGCTGCATTTTTTTGCATTTGTTTGCTATATCTCAATATATTTTCTACTATGCAAAATATCACTTGTTTGTATGGATTGTAAGCGCACTTTTTTATATTATTTTACGGATATATTCAGCAGTGTAGCTGGGGACCATCTCCCTGAGCAGGTTGAAGTGGATCGGGTCCATAGGGCTTTCGGTCCCCGCTCGTCAGACCCCACTAGACCTAGGGATGTAATATGCCGCCTCCACCACTATATTCATAAAGAGGCGATTGCTCGTGGAGCCTGGGAGTCTGGAGAGCTCGAATTTGACGGTGCAATGGTGAAACTCCTGCCTGACATATCTAGATCGACACTGATTAGATGAGCTATCCTAAAACCCCTGCTGGATCTAGCCAGACGGTATAACGCTACTTATCGTTGGGGCTTCCCGTTATCGGTCACCTTTCATAAAGGCCAACGATTTTTCCTCTTGAGATCCCCGGAGTCCCTGCCTGCCTTATTTGACTTCCTGGGAACGGACCCGATTGAAATTCCTAATTGGCTGGACTATCTTCCACGAGCGGCAGGTCGGATTAGCGCGCCGAGGAATCAAACACCGAGACCGCAGAGGCTACAAAGAAGCGGGCGCCGTCCCCGATCTATCTCCCAAGACGAACAGCGGGAAGTGTGAGTAGTCATGTCTGGCACCCTCTTGCCACTATTGTGGAACTTTTAACTTCACACGACCCCTACCTTATGTATGTACATGGGTCCCTGTCTTGGACACTGTTAAAGCGCCCACCCTGAGTACTTTTATCGGTCATCACCTGCCGCCAGAGACCACCTGTCCACCCTAATCTTTACTCACTGAAACCCTGCATTCCTGTGACACAGGTCATGCTGTTAGGCTGGGGTGCGCCTTGTTAGATTGTATGCTTTATTGATCCTACGTCCATGTATCTTCAATACTTAGACCACAGAGTTCTGTCACTTGCTATACCTTCACATCGACCCTGGCCCCTATTATCGTGTGGAGCATATTCAGCTCCCAAACCCATGGAACTTAAGCGACTTGATGGGAACTTAGGAACATGACTCACTTCTCAGCAGACCCTATGCATACAGCATGTTTTTCTTGCAACCTACATCAGCAGTTTACATGGGTATTGAAATGGAGTACAAGGAGCTGCATCCTTCTTCGGACACAAGACTACCTATATATATGTCTGTAGGATTGCTTAGTTTCATACTAAAATAGCATAAGGGGGAATGCCATTGTTTCTGTATATTCAGAAGAGACAGGGGCATAGAGTCCACTTGTGGATCCTATGCCTGGGTCATATGGGATCTTGTGAGCTTAGTGGTGGAGAGAGGAGACATGATATGTTTGGATATGACATATTCGCTGTTAATGCATATGGTTAGTCTTCCAGCTTTTTACATGGAGGACCTTTGTTTGGATGGTTGTCTGGGGCACCGTTTCATGAGCCTTGAATTATACCAGCCCCGCAGATATTCCCGCTGCCTCTATTAGGAGTGAGTTGAAGTGCTGTTGGGCATTGCTCGGTTGTTCTGCCGGAGGTTTATCTCTTGTGCGGTGCAGTAGAGCTTCGTTTGAGCCCGAGGGCTCTAAGATGGTGTCTCAGCTCAGTTATATTAGCAAATAAATATGATCGTTAGGTCAAAGAATTACTTCATTGTGCTTTATTGTTATAGTAGATGAATCTGCTTTTCATGTTCTCCCAGGATGGGTGGGAATGTCGGGACCTCACATTCGGGTACTGTCTGCCCACACCCCACTTAGGCCATTGTATACCCCCAAGGTTTCAGGGTTGTGTACACTTTAAGTCAGTAAGACTTTGATTTTTTTTCTTTTTCCTCCCTTTTTTACTTCCTTTCTACTGCTCCCTTCCCTTTTACCTCTTTCTCTCCTCCACTCTTACCTGAAGACATGGCGGTAGACTCACTTAAGGTGACTTCCCTTAACGTTAAGGGTTTAAATACCCCAGAGAAAAGACGAATGCTGCTCCACGACCTTAAAAAATCACGTACGGATATAGCCTTTTTATTCAGGAGACGCATTTTAAAACAGACAAATCTCCTGTACTTCAGAATAGATTTTTTCCACGAGTGTACCACTATACAAATTGTAATTCCAAATCCAGGGGAGTGTCCATCTTGATCTCCATAAAAATACAATGGCAATGCCAGAAAGTATCAGATCTCGAGGGGCGCTTTTTATTTATCAAGGGCCGGGTAGGTGAATCACAGTTCACATTCGCAACACTTTATGCCCCTAATGAGCACCAGGATGGTTTTCTTAAACGCACAATAGATAAGCTAATGGCATACAAAAAAGGCCAGCTAATTCTAGGGGGGGATTTTAATGTGCCACTGATCCCCTCAGTAGACACCTCTTCGGGCAACTCTTCTTATCCACAATCACACCGCAAACGTATTGCACAAACCCTACACAAAGCTCACCTGATCGATGTTTGGAGACTCCAACATTCCGGGGAGAGGGACTATACCTTTTTCTCATCCCCACATAAGGTATACTCCAGGATTGATCTTTTTCTGATACCTCATGACCAGTTACACCTAGTGAGCTCCACAGCAATAGGTCAGATCACATGGTCAGATCATGCTCCAGTAAATCTCACATATACACTTACTGAGAGGCCTTCACCTAGATCTCTATTTTGGCGCTTAAATGAAAGCCTACTACAAATTCCGGAGGTACTGGAGGATGTGACCAAAGAAATAGACTGCTATTTCAGAGAGAATGATACTCAGGACTGTGATCCTGGAATATTATGGGAAGCCCATAAGTGCGTCCTCCGTGGGATATTCATTAAACATGGGGCAAAGATTAAAAAGGACAGGAATGCACAACTCACCAGATTGCTCTCAGACTTATCCAAAATGGAAACACAACATAAACATCTCCCTACCCAGGATCTTGAGGCGAAATTGAGGACTCTACGCACACAAATCACAGATCTATTACACTATAAAGCAAAGGCTGCTTTACAATTTTGCCGTAAGATGTCTTACGAGTCGGGAGATAAGTGCGGAAAACTTCTAGCTAAATCAGTCAAAGAGATTAAAACCTCCTCGTATATCCCACAGATCACCACTCCAGACAGTCAGAGAGCCACCCTTCCAACACACATATCGAAGGGGTTTGAGACCTTTTACTTAAATTTATACAACCTACCCAGCTCCCCATCCAATCAGGCAAACATTGACCAGTACATTTCTGACTCCCAATTCCCTTCACTACCGACGGAAACTCACATGCTACTAGACAAACCAATCACGCTAGAAGAGCTGCAAGCAGCGCTGAATTCCATGAAGATAGGTAAAGCCCCAGGTCCGGACGGGTACACGGTCCAATATTATAAAACTTTCCTACCAATTTTAGGCCCACGCTTGGTGACACTTTTTAACGCCCTAGGAGCTGCTTCCAATTTTCCCAAAGAAATGCTTAAAGCCCATATTTCCTTAATCCACAAGGAGGGGAAAGACCCGGGTCTTTGCGGCAGTTACAGACCCATATCCCTTTTAAATGTGGACCTCAAACTATTCTCAAAAATAATCGCATCCAGACTAGCTCAGCATCTTCACTCCCTAATTCATTTAGACCAAGTCGGGTTTATTCCCTCTAGAGAAGCGAGGGACAATACCATTAGGGTCTTCAATCTTACCCAAGTAGCAAAGGCCAATAAGATTCCCAGCGTATTTCTTAGTACAGACGCCGAAAAAGCCTTTGACAGGGTGAATTGGGACTACATGTCCTCAGTTCTCCATCATATTGGCTTAAGAGACAGGAAGATGAAATGGATTAGCAGTATATACTCAAAGCCATCGGCCCAAGTAAAAGTTAATGGGGTACTCTCAAGCCCCTTCCCCATCAGAAATGGAACTAGACAGGGGTGCCCGCTATCTCCCCTTCTTTTCGCCCTCTCCCTAGAATCCTTTCTTTGCACTATCAGAGCAAATCCAGATATCTCTGGCCTTCAAGTAGGTAGCACCCACTGCAAAATATCAGCTTACGCAGATGACCTTCTATTCTCCTTAACAAACCCCAGAATTTCTCTACCAAATCTCATGAGAGAATTTAAAATCTATGGAGCAATCTCCCATTTGAAGATTAATCTTTCTAAGTCTGAGGCGATGGGCATTGCGATCCCATCCACACCCTACTCGAACTCCAATCAAGTTTCCACTTTAGATGGACTGAGACTGCACTAAAATATCTAGGTATGAATATCCCTCCTGATATCACACGTACGTTCGAACTAAATTTTCCTCCCCTACTGACAAAGGCCCGTGCCCTGTTAGACAAATGGTATACAGGTTTCCACTCCTGGTTCGGGAGATGCAACCTCCTTAAAATGAGTATACTACCGAAATTCATTTATCTCATTCAAGTCCTTCCTATACATATCCCGCCCCTTTTTTTCAAACAGATCCACTCATTGTTCACCAGATTTGTATGGGCAAATAAAAGACCTTGACTACGTCGGACACAGATGACCCTTGCCAAACAGCACGGAGGACTGGCATTACCTGACATTCGATTATACTACCTAGCATCACATTTGGGACGTATACTTGATTGGAGGAGAAATAAATTATCCAAACTATGGGTGCAGCTCGAACAATCACAATCTAGTATCCCACATGGGCTGAAATCTCACCCTCTCATTGGTACCACTTTGAAAAATAGCTCCCAAATTGCTTTCCATATGTCTCTCACGTCAAAAAACTCTCCCCTTTTTCCTATACTGGGTAACCCTAATTTTGAACCGGGACTATGCCCGACGGAATTTACCTCCCTCAGAGACTCAGGCAGAGATCATGCAGCTCAGTTTGTTCTTGAAGGGAAATGGCCGTCCATCTCAGCCTTATGTAATCCAGCAGGGGTCTACCACCTTCCTTTCTGGAAAGCTATACAATTACATCATTTTCTTCACTCCCTCCCTGCCCCGCAGGACTTCGCAAGGGAGAAAACACCGTTTGAGTCCCTATGCTCAGAGGATACCCCGTTAGCCCACATTCTGTCCCAAACGTATCTGCTGTTGATTTCACCTACGACACAACCACATTTACCCTGCTTAGATGGTTGGGAGAGGGATTTACACAGTACATTCTCACCCACACAAAGACAACGAATCATTTCCCTCTCCCTCAAATCTTCGCTCTGCTCCAAAGTACAAGAAACCAATTTTAAACTACTTACCCGCTGGTATTTGACTCCCTCTAGACTTAAGAAATGCTTTCCGTCTACCTCGGGGCAGTGCTGGCGATGTATGGAGGGAGAGGGAACCCTGATTCATATTTTTTGGTTGTGTCCTAAACTAAAGGACTACTGGGATGAAGTTAGACGTATCACCCAGAAGTTCACCGACTATGTTATCCCTGATGATCCCACATTTTGGCTTCTACACCTTTCCTCGATTCTCATCAAGTCATACAAAAAGTCACTGATACGTCATCTACTTAACGCAGCAAAGGGATGTATTCCCATGATGTGGAAACAAAGCCACCCACCGGCCATAGCATTATGGTTACGGAGAGTTGAAGAAATTAAGAAAATGGAAGATCTGATCTTCACTGCACAACATAAACAAGAGGTTTATAAGAAAACTTGGGACATTTGGAATCTTTTTATTTATTCGGATGAGGGTCAGCGGCTTTTAGGCTCTTAATCCATCTCTGAGTAATCACTGGGGCGACATTCCCACCATATTGCGGCAGATTTGCTGAGTTAGCTACCTTCATGTCTTCTTTCCCCATTTCTCTCTTTTCTTATCCTTAATCTTTCCTTCTTTTCCTTTCTTTTAACTCATTGTATTTCTTGGTTTTTCTGTTTTTATGAAAAGTTGAAAAAGTAGGTGAGGATTACCCCAAAGGCAGGTTACTGATCACAAGCATTGATTATTGCAAAAATGTGCCTCATCAGGAGTTAATATATAATTTATAATTTCAGGTTTACCTAAATAGAGTGTTTTGGTAAGGGTTACTTTGTACATCTGCAAATGCAATTGTAACTTGTTTTGTATTCTTGCCAATGTTTGCACTTGGGGTCCTCGCCCCTGTTTGGAGTTGAATAAACTTTATATTTGAAAAAAAAAAAAAAACTTGCAGTGGACGTATTTATTTGGTAAATGTTTGAACGCTGCAACTAGAAAAAGAGGAAAACTAAAAAGGCATAGTGTTATACAAAAGAAATAAAAACGTAATAATTGATAGAAAAGGATTCAGTAAATATAAAACACATCCCAAAGTTAAAAATGCAGTGTGAAGGGTATTGACTTACAGGTCTGTCAAGTCAATAGGTCTGTAGTCAATAGGTCTGTAGATTTATAATATAATATAATATATAATATACAATATAATATTATATAATAATAGTAACGACAGAATGGGGGTGCGCATGCCCGTGCACAAAAGCCAAAGGTAGGAAAAGTAGCCTAACATTTATTAGGACTTAAATGTGTGTGTTGTTACTACTTATAGGAGGGTGAACCCCAAAAAGTCCCCAAACAAAATGGGAAATAATATGTCAGTTACTCCCGCTAAAAATTGTGGCACTGTACGAGGTAACTCAGTATAAATCTATAAAGTGTCACCAAAAAATGATGTCATCATACTAAGATATAGTGAAAATCTTTCCCCAGTACTTAATGGGGGGCACACAGAAATACCTCTTATAATGATTATATGTATCAATATTGCATCTACCCTGCACAGACCGGGCTGTATGATATCTGCGATGGTGATTATATACCGCTTTCCCCACCAAAGTAGTCAGCCCACTTAAACAAATTCAAATACTGCAAAGTAGATGCGACCATAAAAATCAATGGGTGTAAAGACAGTAGCAATGATTTCAAACCCCTGCCAGTCCCCCAAAAACCATAAGCCAAAAAGAGGCATAAGCTTCTGAGTCCTCTTAAAGTATTTCTGCCACTAACAGGAGAGCCATTTGGGGTAACAGGGTATTTCCCAAAAAAGACCATGCGTGCCTCTTAACAAAAGAAAGCAAAAAGGTGCATAATCTAAAGAAAACTTGACATTTTTCACTCCAACTGAAACTTCATCAGGAGTGAAAAAATAAATGCTAACTTGGGAAAAAAAAGTCTAATTGTGCACCTCCAAACTCCACATGACAAACAAACAAAAAAAGGGCTCCTCTATTTATAATCTATGTGGTCAAAATGGCCGCCATGCACCTAACACGATGACATCATCACTTATGTTTACATCACGACATCATCACGCACGTGCGTCCTGATGTCATCATGTCATGACGGCGGGACATGCGCGGCTGATATTCAGTGCCATCTAGCAATCAGAAAGGAGATTGCAGCTGGGGAAAATAATTGACATTTGCGCATTTACAGCACTATATATTTAATGAATAAGGTACATCAAAAGGAGGTTTTGAGAATGCTTGTAAAGTATTAAAGAGGGCAATTAAATGGCATATAACCCAGTCCATATTTAATCACTATATCATGCTTTAAAAATGATATACTATACTTCACATAAAGAAACCTTCCCATTACGTGCATTCCTGCTACCCAGGTTAAATTGGGGGGAAAATCCCCCAATTCAGAATATGGCCCACTAGCCTCACTGCTTGCCACATGAAAACACTCACGTAAAACCTATACAATATATAAACAATTAGAAGAAAGCAGGCACACCTCGAAAAACCCACCCACACCCAAAGGGTAGGTAGGTAAACCCTTAATTTAAGCCCTGTGGGGAGTGCGAGCCCAGTTGAAAAAAACATCCTGCTTCTAATTTTGTCAAGGTCACCTTTTCTAGGACCCAGTTTTCCCTTTTGAACCGCCCAGAAGGACAGACAATCAGGTTTCCCATTATGCTTTTTTGATATTTTCTAAAGCCTGACATCTCAGTTAGCCAATTGTTTTGCCAACATGCAGGCAAGTACAAAGACGTAATCTTCCCATTTGTGGTATATAGGCGCAAGCTTTGCAAATACCTCATCAATATTTTTTCCAGGTGACTATGCACAACTAAATCACAAAATATTTTCCTTTCTGGTATGTGATTGAAATAGATTGTGTTAATGTGTTGGACAGGTCTTTATCATCAAGAAAGATGTGCCAATATCTTTTAATGGTTGAACGGAAGGAAAATAACAAAAGGTGGGACTTTGTATGACGAAGGGGGGCCGTGCAGATCCCATCCTCCATCCCATTACAACAGTGTATTCATGAACCTACCACGGCCGTTTCTCTTCACCCAGTATATGTACTCCTCTTTTCCCAAGTGATGCTTTAATGCATCCATTTTTGTTTTCCAGTATCATTTACACTGCAATTAATCACGCTCTGAAGTGACCCGTGCAACTGTAAAATACTGACATGTATCTTCTAACAGAGTCATTATGTATGTTTTTAGATTATTTTTCCTACTTATCTTATCTTTACTATTATTTCTAATGGCGCTTTAATGCGCAAGCTATTTTTATGAGTATTCCCTGCAATGCAATTAATCATGTTATTATGTGACCCGTGTACTTGTAAAATACTGTTTTAAACCTTGGTTGGACAATGCATTTATATGTGATATGTAATTTGAGGTATTGATATCCAATTTATGTACTGAACTGTATACCCCCAACTTATGCTCTAAGATGACTCAATTAATAAACCATTTTCTAAATTCATTTCTTTAATGCATCCGTGTGCTTCACTCAAAGTCCCGCCCCTCAACCCCTCTATATCTTTTAATGGTATTAAAGATTTGGCCTGATTGTCTACAATATGTCCCTATGATTCGTGTACCACCTTCCTCCTCTTTCATCCTCTGTTTGGGGTCTAACAACTCCTTGGGGATGCTGTTTACCCTATCAAAGGATCTTTTAAGGTCTGTCCACTTGTAACCCCTCTTACTAAATCTCTTTAAAAGCTATCTCTGAGGAGCAGTTTCTCCTTCCCCTCATTAATTGTCTCATGGGGATGCCTTTTTTTTTTTTTTTGAGGGATGGGATGATGACTATCTCAGTGCAACTGACTGTTGGTAGAGGTAGGCTTTCAATATATTGTCATTCCAATCATGCCATCCCTACACTTGTAATTTGAAGGTCCAAGAAATGAATACTGTCCTTTTGGATTTCACTGGTAAAAAACATCTCTATATCATTAGTGTTGAGTCGTTTCATGAAATCATAGAAATGCTCCCTCGATCCTTGCCATAGGATGAAGATATTGTCTATAAAACACACCCATAACAATATCTTTCGCTCAAGATCATGACCTTCTTTTTCCTTTTTCTTCTCACTTCTACCTTCTTTCTATTTCACCCTTTCTGAGCCCATAGTCAGTAGGCAAGAGGCTAGCATTTAGTCCCCTCCAAAAGCCCCTTTCTGGGTCGCCTCTCTCTTTCTTTCCTTACCCCATATACCTATAAAACAATTTTGGCCACTGTGATAGACTCACCCGGGACAGAGACTTTTGGAGGAGACTGAATGCTAGCCTCTTGCCTACTGACTATGGGCTCTACTCTTTGTGAGGTGTATGCCTGTGGACCCTTGGAGTAATGTTACTTTGGATTCAAGTCCATGTCTCCCCAAGACACACAGACTCTGGGATCCGTGTTAAGGGCCTATATGCCACATTTCCAGCAAGGACTGCTTCACACTGTGGGACTCATAGCAGATGCTGATGTCATTACCAAGCCACCTGTCTGGGGTTGTCTGCTATAATGTGTTTATTGCAAGTAGGTCTAGTGTGCCTCCTAAGGGTCTTTCACCCATTGTTATTTGTGCTAATTAACTCAGCTATTGTCTGAAGGTGTTCTGTGTTTATACTTATGATAATGTTTATTGTACCTTCTGAGCTTTCATCCGGCAAGTCTGACTGCAATCAGACATCTGAGTCATCCAGGTGGTTAATTAAGGATCCTTTGTGATGGGATTAGCCGCTGTACCTTGTTAGCTAAACCACTGTGTGATGTTTTGGGTAAATATTTGGGTCATTGTTAATGTGGTGAGTGACCTCCTTCTTTTTTTTTTTTTAATTCTTTATTTATATTTTCAAAATACAAAAATCCATATATTGACATACATATAAATAAAATCCATCTTTAATGACCCCCAACTTAAGAGAGAAACAAAAAGAACAAAAAAAAAAAAAAAAAAAACAAAAACAAATACCCACCCCCCCTCCCTTCCCAGACCTGCTGAGTTACAGTAATATAAATTCAATAACCTAATTCCCTCACCTAGTTCCCTTGTTTTATACCCGTTTAACGTTTAGCCAGTAATCTCCTCCACATAGCTCCAGGTACCCTTATACCTTCGCCACCCTGCCCATTTATCTTTTGGTTCAGTCCCCTCCTCCAACTCTGCTTCGGCACCCTCCTCACTCTCCATTAAATAAATTTCATTGACAGAGAGCAACCATTCACAAATTTTAGGGCTCTCAGGCTCCATCCATTTTTTAGGAATCTGACTCTTGGCAGTATCCAACAAAATGGGAACTATCGATGTTTTATATTGCTTGATTGCCTCCTCAGTCCCATGGAATAAACAGATCCATGGGTCTTCTTGGATCGTCTTATTAGTAATTTCTTTTATTAGGTGTATAATTTTCTTCCAATACACTTTGATGGTGGGACACTCCCACCATATATGGGCCATTGTGCCAATATTTTTACACCCTCTCCAACATTCCCCCGATTTCTCCGGTTGGAATTTGCTAAGTTTGTCTGGGGTCGCATACCACCCTGCCAAGCACTTGAAATTTGTTTCCGTCATCCTCGTGCTCACTGAGGAGGTATGCAGCATTTTCAGGATTTTCCCTATCACGTGATTACTACATTGTGTCCCCAATTCCCTTTCCCATTTCCTGATGTAGGGAGGCACATCCAGCTCCTCACTAGTCATTAAAATTTTATACAGCCGAGAAATGATATTTCTGGATTCCTTTCTCAGACAAAGCTGCTCAAACGGCCTATAATCTTCTTCGCCTCTGAGTGGTTTCTGAAGATTCTTTACAAACTGTGTCAGCTGGATGTACCGCCACTCATCAATCTTCATTAAATCTGTCTCAGTTTTCAAATCGTGAAATGTGCGAATTTTCCCTTCTTTAATTACGTCTTTTAATTGTGTATTAACGTTCTTAATCCAATTCCCCCCCACCTCCCTCATCCCGGGTTCAAAGAATCTATTATCCCTCAAATAAATCAGAGGAGAATTATAACTCCATTTATTTTGAGTGTGAATCTGATCCCATAATTTTAGTGTATTAAGTGTTATATCCGATGTGTTTGTGCTAAGTGCTCTGTATTTTGGGGGATTCCATATAGTGTGCCCTAAGTGTGTGCTACTTAAACTATGTTCGATATTAACCCATCTTTTTTCTGATGTCGACTTTGACCAGTCCATCACCCGTGAAAGCATCACTGATTTATAATATTTACTAAAGTCCGGTAGGGCAAGCCCACCCTGTTTTTTACCCCTAGTCAGGACCTTATATGCTATTCGTGACTTTTTATTACCCCAGACAAACTTTGCCATTAGGCCTCGCAAGGCTCTCAAATATGGCTGTGGTAGGGAAATTGGAAGCATCTGAAATTTATAGAGGATTTTCGGGGCCAACACCATTTTTATTGTATTTACGCGGCCAAACAGAGAGAGTGGTCGTGTGGACATTTTTTGTATTTCTTGCTTAATTAAATTCAATAAGGGTATATAGTTAATTGAATACAATTTCTTCAGAGAGTTGGATAGTTTAACTCCTAAATATTTTATCTCCCTTCTCCAGGGGAAGTGGAATTCCCCTGAAAGTTTTTCTTCTTCCTGTTTGTCTATGTTAATATTTAAGATTTCAGACTTGCTGAGATTTACCTTAAAATTTGAGATGTCACCATATCTTTTTAAAATCTGCAGCAAGTTTGGAATCGATATCCGGGGATTCGTAATATAGAAAAGGACATCATCGGCATACGCCGCTAGCTTATGTTCCTCGGTTCCTATCCTTATCCCACTACAGTCTGGGTTTTTTCGGATAGTCGCCAGCAAGGGTTCCAAGGTTAAGATAAATAAAAGGGGAGACAATGGACACCCTTGCCTAGTTCCATTCTCCATCTTAAATGGCCTTGAGAGGACCCCGTTAACCTTAACGGATGTTGGCGGGTGATTATACAACATTCTGACCCAAGCAATAAATCTTGGGCCAACTCCCAGATATTCCAATGTTTTAATCATGAGTCCCCAGTCTACCCTGTCGAACGCTTTTTCGGCATCCATTGACAGGAATAGAGCTGGGGACCCACCAGACTTGGCAGACTCGAGGAGGAGAAGCGAGCGAACTCCATTGTCCCTCCCCTCTCTACCCGGGACAAACCCCACTTGGTCTGGGTGTACCAGAGTCGTCATTTTGTCCTTCAGCCTGCCCGCCAAGACCTTAGCGTATAATTTGGTATCCGCGTTTAGAAGGGCAATAGGCCTATAGCTGGAGCACAACATATTATTTTTTCCCTCTTTTAGTATCAGGGTAATAGTTGCGGACAAGGAATGCTCCCCCATCACACTTTTGGTACCTAGATCATTCCAGCAATGGCAGAGCTTTGGCACCAAGGTTTCTTTATATTTATTTAAAAAAAAAGTAGTGAACCCGTCTGGGCCCGGGCTCTTTGCTGCTGGGGAATCCTTTAGTGCGGAGTAAATTTCAGCTTCAGTTATAGGTCTATCCATGTCTGTCCTGTCTCCTTCCGCCAGCCTTGTCAGCCCTGCTTCACTTAGGAATTCCTCGACCCTCCTACCCTTTGTCTGCTCTAGATGTCCCTTTTGACCTACTGTATAGAGTGCCTCATAATATTTCCTGAACTCTTCTGCTATACCTTTAGTTGTGAATACTGTCTCACCCTTTTTATTTTGGACTTTTTCGATGAAGTTTAGGTCTCTCTTACTTTTTAATAGCCTTGCAAGGTGCTTACTTGACTTGTTTCCCCAAAAATACCTGTCTCTTTTTATTTTATTTAATGACCTCCTCGAATCCTGGTCCAGAAAATCCCTTAACTCCTCCCTTTTGATGGTCAACTGGTGGAAGCTATCCCGATGGTGTCCCTTATGTTTTTTATGTTGTTGTTCCAGTGAATGTATTTCCTCTATAAGTTGTTCCCTTCTTTTTGATCTCTCTTTTTTTTCCTTTGCCCCAATGGATATAAGGATCCCTCTAATATATGCCTTAAAGGCCTCCCACAGTATAGAGGATGCTATTTCTCCTCTTTCATTAGCCTTAAAAAAAAAATCGATCTCTTTCTGTACTAATTCTGCCGTGTTATCATCTTTTAATAAACTTTCATTTAATTTCCATGAGAATGGTTGTCGATGAGGCCCCGGTAGCCTGATCCTCATTGAAATCGGCGCATGGTCCGAAAGCGTGGTAATCCCTATTCTGGTTTCCTCCACCAAATCCAATAAACTATGGTCAGCCATGATGTAATCTAATCTTGAGTACGTCCCGTGCACAGGGGAGAAGAAGGTGTAGTCTTTTACCTTTGCATGCTGCACTCTCCACACATCCATAATGTGGCATTGGTGCAGCTTACGCCCGATTTTCTTTAGTTGAACCCCGCTTGTCCCCTGTGCCCGGGACGTACTATCCAGAACAGGATTAAGACAAAAATTAAAGTCTCCTGCCAAAACTACCTCCCCTGTTTTAAACTCCCTCAGATTGTCCAACACCTGCTTCAAGAAAACAGTTGGATTTTTGTTCGGGCAAT